>CM062292.1:407726862-408926862 GCA_031216915.1 Pictodentalium vernedei | reverse complement strand
GCGTGGATAGTAAGGTTAAGAACTCTCTCAGAGTCGCTTCGTTCTCGGAGGAGCTTCTCTTCGACGGCAACTTTTCGGCAATCCATGAATTGCTCGATTTATACGTTCTCTTGTCTATCTAGTGTTACAAGAGATTCAGACTGGGGCAAACATTCGGTGGTTGACTCAGAGAGTGCCGCCGCAGTTGCCGGACCCGAGTGTGGCTGTTATGACGGTTGCCAGTCAAACAGATTGGGATATAATACTGATCCCTACGGATTCGAAGTGCCAGGGTCTTTGGGTTCCGCAGTCTTTTAGCAATCAGTTTAACTTCCGCGGAATAATGTTTTTTAGGCTTGCTTTATGTCATTGCATGAACATTATTCAGAAATGCATGCCCAAATTCCTGTCCTTTAATTCGACAGTAGTGGCGTATCTCCGGAACCAGGGAGGCACTCTTTCGTTTCCGTTATTCAATTTAATGGAAAGAATCCGTCTGTTGGTTATAGTACACCAAGTTCAGTTTTGGTCCGTCATATTCCGGGTCGTCTGATTGTTTTATCGGACTCCCGTTCTCTTACGGGTCGCTTGTTGCTGTCAGAATGGACTCTCAACAAACAAGTATTCAATCAGATTTGCTATCTATGGGAGCGCCCAATGTTGATTTATTTATGACACAGCTTGCTAATCAATGGCAGACGTATGTGTTGGCTTGTCCAGATCTCTGAGCTAATATTGTTAACGCTCTATTGATCTATAGGACGGAATGATAGGATACGCGTATCCTCCGGCGCTGTTGTTTTAGCAGGTATTGCTAAGATAAACAACCACAATACATTTCTGTTGATAGCATCTCTATCTTCACAGAGATCATGAGTAATTTACTCTCTTGTCTACTGTGGGTCTTAACGTGAAATCTTCCTCTATGTGAGGATCTTTTTCACTGGGTAAATCGTGTCATCTTTATCACAACCAGCAAGGTCGCAACCTTCATGTATTCCGTTGTGTGGTCCGTATTGCATTGTAAGCACTGTACTGGACGAGCTTTGGACGCGATTTCTTACTATAGGAGATCCTCTTCTTCGCTATTCTATGCGGCTAAAGTGGAGGCTCTTCCGTCGTGGTGTAGGGATCATTATGTTCATATTGTTGATCCCTCCATACTACTCATTGCTATTTTTTAGTATACTTGTTTCACAAGATCTACTGCAGCCTGTTATTATTTAGGTTATAGGTTTATGTTACCTCATACCTATGCACTCTACGATAGTTTACAATTGAGTCTTTTGTCTCTTTATCTAAGTCAGTTAGTAACTTTTTGATAAATAGACTTAGAATCTTTAGATTAAATTCCTATACGGATTTTAACTTCGGTTCTTATTTAGCTAAGTAATCATTTGAGCCTCTGGAAACAGTAGTTTTCAAATTCTGACCTTTTAGACAGTAATTCTGTTGGTTTCTCTTTTACTGTAGAGTCAGTGAGTTTCATGCACTATCGATGGATGATTTTCACTTTCATAGTTTCGGAATCAATACTTCCGTTACTATTTAGGTTGGATTGTTGCATAAGAGTTAGGCTCCTATTATCCGGAACCTATTATTTTAAGGTCCTTCCGTCTTCGTATGGGCATAGGCCTTTACTCTTTCCGGGTACAGTTTATGTATTTATAAACAGATATCTGTTTATTACAAAGGGCGTAAGCTTCTTCTGTCTTTGATGTCTAGTAGAAGGACGTTACGCTCCATTTTATTGTTAATGGATTCTATTAACTATCGGTACTGCTTATGGTATATCATTGACTTAGCAGTTGTGCTTAAGATTTCGGCTCATGAAGTAAGAGTTCTTCTACTTCTTGGGCTTACATTAATAGTGTCGCTATTATAGATTTTTGAAGGCCGCTCATTGCGCTCAGCCATCCACATTCATGAATTTTATCTTAGAAATATCGAGTCCATTTCTGGAGGCCTCTATTGTTAGGTCTATTATCTACTGCTCAGAATGTCATTCACTTAACAGTTGCTACTATAGCTAGGTAGGCTGTCTGTTTCGGCAGTGTCTCCGTTCGGCTGCCCTCTTCGCTCTGGGCTATTTGACCCAGGGCAAGAAAAAGGGGGGGGGGGGGGGAGGGTGTTCCCTTGGGTCACCTGTTTTACTATGAAAACAAGGGGATACCTCCTCCGGAGTTAGTAATTCTGAGCTGTTATTGGGATGGTTGTTTAGTGAGAAGTTTAGGTTTTTAAAATTCATTCAAGTCTTAGTTTTTAAAGTATAGCTTTTGAATATTGCATATGTCAACGGACATGATTATGCAATCCTCAGACACTTTTAGGAGTATAAGAGTCTCTATTCTCTAGACTTACTTTATTTATTGGCTTACTTTAAAAATTATTAGTATAAGGATTATATTGGATATTAATAGAGTACATGGATGTATGAAGCTCAATTTTGGAAGGTGTTGTATCTTTCTAATTTATCATAAATAAGAAAGATACATGTAAGGCCTTTTACTTCTTTTTCCCTACAGGGGATGACTCTATTTTATTTTATTGAGCGTATTCCATTTTGCTCTATGTCATTGGCCCTCCAGCCTTTTTACTATTCAGCTATGTCTGGGTCATTGGTACAGTATAAAAATGTTAAAAAATTTATAGTAATTTATATATTTTTTATACTTACCAATGACCCAGACGGGGATGGCCCTCCCAGGAGTTGGGAACTCTTGCCTCCCCGCTGAGTACATAGCGCTTACCAGGCACTGGTTATTAGAATGATTAATGGCGCCAATTTCGGAACGTCTTTGACACTGCGCATGCGCAGTAGGGGCGAAGTGTGGAGGGCCTTTCAGGACATGTTTTCTTTAGTTTAAGATGCAAATTTTGGGGATTGGGGGGCAAAATTTGTGTTTGGCCCTATATTTTAAGAGTTAGCACCAGCTATGTCTGGGTCATTGGTAAGTATAAAAAATATATAAATTACTATAAATTTTTTAACTTTCATCCACCCAAGCTCCCCCCTTACTGCTTCCAAAGCTGCAGCATTACTCGACCCTGTTATCCATCTGCCGGCATCATTCTGAGTACTTTCCAACTTCTTAATAACGGTTTGGTTTAATGGAATCACGTCCGTGCCATACGTTATACTTGGTAAACCCACCCTCTCCCACAGTGTTTTCCCCACAAAGACCTTGTTGAAACTATTTTTCCCTAAAAGTTTTAGTTGGTTCAGAATTCTTTTCCCCTTCAGAATCAGTTTGGCTGAGTAATTTCTGTACACCCCTCTTCCCGTTATATTTATGCTTACCCCTAGATACTCATACTCTCCCGTTTCTCCTACAGTGATTTGTTTGCTTTCCCCTTCGGGGATTGAGAACTCCCTCACTCTCCATCTCTTTGTCATATCTACCTTGCATCCAACGGGTATTACCTTGCTTTTATTTTCATTTAGTTCGAGCCGCCAAGTGTTCCCATATCTACCAACAATTTCCAGCAATTTCTCTAGCCCCTGTTCAGTTCGAGACATTAACACCATGTCGTCCGCAAAGAATAGGCCTGGTATCTCTATGTCTCCAACATTTACCCCTCCGCACTCTGAATTAGTTCGTCCCCTAAATCTTTAACGTACAATGCAAACAAAATTGGTGAAAAGATACACCCCTGCTTGAGGCCTATATCCATAGGGACTCGTTTTGTAGTGATACTCCCTAGACTGAGTTGGCTTTGCACATCTGTATACAGTGCTTTCATGATTCCCACAAAGTCACCCCCCAGTCCGATGCCCTCGAGCTTTCGCCACATACCTTCCCTCCACACTCGGTCGTACGCTTTTTTCACATCTAGAAATGCCAGAAACATCTTTTTCTTTTCAGCCTTTGTTGATTCTATCAGTTGGGTGAGTGTAAATAGGTGATCAGTGACTCTTCGTCCTTTCCTGAAACCATTTTGAATTTCTCCTAAAAAACCTTTCTCTTCAATAACTTCCTCTAGTCTACCGTATATGAGCTTACAGAATACTTTTCCGATGTTACTACTAACTGATGTCCCCCTTTAGTTATCTAGAACTTCCTTATCCCCCTTTTTGTGTATGAACGACACCTTACTTTCCCTCCACTCTCTGGGGACCTCTTGCTTTCGCAGAGCCAGGTTGAAAAGGTTTGTCAGGACTTCAATAAGTGCCTCCCCTCCATTTTTGAGGAATTCGTTCGGAATTTCATCAGTCCCTCCCGCTTTACCATTTTTTAATTTCGAGACCACGTTCCGCACTTCTTCTGCCGTTATTTCGCTACATACACGATTGGATAGGTTCTCCTCCACCAGTGTATTTCTTTTTGGTGGGGACCCACTGCCCCATCGTCTATCGTTTATCTTTTCCCAGTGCTTGACTAACTCTGAAGCGATACGGCCTTTATCTTCTGTACTTTCCCCATCCACTTTGATACTCTGCACACTACTTTTCCCCCGTTTATTTACCCAGTTCCAAAATACGTTTGAGCTCGAACCCCCCGCTTTCTTTATTGTTCTGGCAAGACTGCAATTGCGCTCCTTCCTATTATTATTCTTTATCTCATTCACCTTTTTCCGTGCCAGTTCATATTCTCCTTTCATTAGTCTCGTGTCATTGTTATCCACCCCTTTAAGCTTCCTACTTCTTCTGTAAGCAGCACATTTTACCTTCCTTTCTTTTATAGCCTTTTTCAGTCCCTCGTTAACCCTGTATCCAAGCTCTCTCGTCGGGACCCTCACCCTTCCTATACAATCCTTCCCTGCCTCTGTTAGGCTATTTACTATGCCATCTGAAATACTCTGGACATTTGCATCCCTAGGTATACATTCAAGATTTGGTTTTAGTTTTTCCCGAAACTGCTTCCAGTCGGCTCCTTGTTTTAGTCCCCAAACTTCCTTGATGGTATTTCTTTCTCTATTCGTCTTTTTGCCCATAATCTTAACTGTTATCAGGTTGTGATCACTACCCAAGTCATTTTTTCCCTCGTCATCTATTTCTACATCTATAACCTCCCTCCATACGCTAATGTCAGTGAGTATATAATCAATTATTGTTTTCTTATCGTTCCTCTCCCAGGTCCATTTACCCTTACATTTCGCATCCCTGTTCAGGATCTTTAAACCAAGCTCTTTTGATAGGTCCAACATCTTCCTCCCATTCGTGTTAATTTTCCTATCACCTCCCTGTATGCCCTCCTCCTTATCTCCGATGTGCCCATTGAAGTCCCCCATTAGGACAATACTGAACCCTCTGCTTTCAAGCTCTGTGATATTCGATCTAAGAGTTGTATATATTGAATCATTCCACTCGGGCTTACTTCCCTCCACTGCTAAGTATACAACACCAACGGCAATACTCCTGCTTCCTAACTTGATTTTTGCCCAGACTATTTCGTTGGATACTGGAATCTGAGTCCTTGCTTCTGTGAGATCTGTAATCAATGAGGGCTGTAATTCCTCTTTAGCGTAGATGCCAACACCCCCACCCCGTTTCTGACCCTCAGTTTGCCCAGCTCCTATCCACACGCTACCCTTCATCTGATCAACCCGCTCATCCCGTCGTATCCACGTCTCTATTGGACCCATTATATCGAAGTCTCCTTCGTCCATCATTGTTGATATTTCGCTTACTTTCTTGTGCAGATCCTGGATGTTGCAGTACCCAAACTTAATGAATCTTTGTTTTTTTGTCATCACTGGCACATTATTATAACCCTGGTATGTCTCTGTGTTGTGCATGTTTGTTGTTCATCCTATGTTCCCAGCATTTGAGCCCCTCTGGGTTATTGGCTGTGGTCCCCTACCCCCCTTTTCTCCAAAAAAGGCCCAGCCACCTGTAAAATTTTTTGGCCCAACAGGTCTGTACCCATCCTACTTAAATGCAATCCGTCTCGCCCATACAACTCTCCTTGTCCCCAGAATGAATCCCAGTGGTCAATGAAATGTATTCCCAAGTCTTTGCAGTGCTCTTCCAGCTCCTCGTTTAGTGCCATAATCCGCGAGTTCCTCTCATTCCCACCACCCATAACGGGGAGCACCCCTGAAACGATGATCCGAGCATTCCTGCTAAGTAGCTTACTAATTAGGTCCTTGTATGTGTCCACCAAACGAACTGATTTCCTCTCCCTGATGTTATTGGACCCCACATGTAATACCACTACCGGATCAGGCCCCGACCCAGCTACAATACCGTCCACTCTATCCCTCAGGTCCTCCACTTTAGCCCCCGGAAAGCACAGAACTGTTCTATTTTTACTGTCCGGACCACAGACAACCTTGTCGATCCCCCGAACTATGCTACTTCCCGCAACCACCAACTTACTTTTGGCCCTCGCCCTATTTATCTCCTCTAGTCTCCTATTGTTTACAGCATCCTCTTCCTCTCCAACAGCCCCACTCGGAATCAATATCGGTATCGGTATCTTTGACCTAGGATTACTCCTATCCTTGTCCCTCCGTCTCTTTCCAGGCCCTGAACTACCTGGACTACTCCCCTGGTCTTCTCCCGGATCCCTCCTCCTTTTTCCTGGCCTAGACCCCAAGCTACTATCTGTTGCAACTACCTCCATCACCTCCTCTGTCTCTTCCGAATCGAGCACATCAAATCTGTTTCTGGTGCTGCACTCCCCACTGCCTTTGGACTTTACACCCCTATCTACCTGCTTCTCTGGCCCCCCTTTCCTACCACTTTTGATAGTCCACGCCAAACGCTTTACAGCATTGCTCCGGCCTGGGCCCCCCTCATCTGTCCTACGTACTTTTCTAGCAGCCCCCACCTCATCACCTACCTCATTCACATCAAAGGTTCTACCCCCATGTTTCCTCTTGGAACCACCGACAACCACCCACTTTTCTCGGAAAGCTACTTTCACAGGTGTAACTCCAGACAGCCCCGCCCTACCAAGTTTTCCCTTCAGCTCAGCAATCTCCCCCTCAAACTTAACAATTGTCTCAAGTAGGCGGAGGATTTCCTGACAGTTTGCACATACCTCTCCATATCCCATCGAATGACAGTCCCCATACATCATAGAACACTGTTTACAAACTTCAAGCCTAATATCATCATCGGTGGCCCCACCAACCCGGCTCTGACCGACACCCCCAGTGACCTCTGTCTGCACACCAATACTTACCCCGTTGGCACCGTTGACCTGGACCGCGATATTACACGTATTTACCTCCATACTTACCTCCGTCTGAACAGACTTGCTCGCCATCATCAAGACAAAATTACGCGATCGGACAGGGAAAACTGTAAACACGCGACAAAAGGCAACACGACGAACCGTTCGACAACTTAGCGCTCACAGTTTTATTTAAGACCTCCTAACTTTGTCCCAGTTACTATACTAAACTAACTCCCCACAAAGTTGAATAAAATAACCTGAAAATGAAATATATATGATTAGTAAACAATAAAAATACTTAATTTCGATTCGTAACCAAGGAGACTTCTTCTGTATACTTGCGGATCCAGATCCATGAGGTTACAGTACAGTGTTTTATTTCCATTGATGACATTACAAATCTTTCCTCCTCTCTCCATCTCATCAAGCTGATTTGGGCAAAAACAACTGTCTATCCATTTAGTTTATCATCTTATGAAAAAAATATACTGAAAAAAATTATAGGTTGCCACGTGAATTTTTCCTTTAAATTTGGTGATTCCCATACTCCCTTCCAGTTTCGCACTGAATGAAACAGACATATTTTTACCTACTCCTTCCCCCCCACCACCTAATTTTTATCTTCTCTCACACATTTCAGAAGACAATTGTCACCAATATTTTATATTTTTTCCAAAACATGCACTTTTAAATTTTATTCAAACTTGCAAGCTCAGTTCATTTTCCACCAATCGGATAAATATGGAAATTTTTATCCTCCATTAAAGGTTGGGGTGCAAACTGTTAGAGGTGCTGTTTGCATGAAAATGCCAGGACTGGGGCGAGTACTAGACTCCAGTACTCAAGTACGAGTACTCAGAAATTGTGTGAGTAAAGTACGAGTAAAAGTACTGGGGAAAATGTATGAGTATGAGTACTTTGCAAAGTACTCTAGTACAAGTATTCACCCTTACATGTAAAATGAATAACACTTGATATACCATACAGTACGTGGAGAGTGTATTATCACTAAATCACCTGCAGGGTGGTGATTCCACCTAAGCAATAATTGCAAATTTGTTGCAAAACATTACCAGCACAAGCAAAGTTTCAGCCAATGGACCTCCGGGTTATACCCGGAGGTCCATTGGCTGAAACATTGCTTGTGTTTTTGTCCACACACAGAGAATTTGAAAGTGATACTTTGGGTGATAACTCCACTTCCCGGTTGATTTAGTTACAATGCACTTGCCACGTACTGTATATCTTTTATTGCTACATGTGTGAAATACTTAATAATCGGCAGTAGATTTGACATTTAAAATTGCCCACCTCTTTATTCGCAGTTGATTTGTAATAAGTTTTTTATATAAAATGTTTTGATTGTGATCAGAGAGTTTGATTAACATCTGATTAATTAAGTTGTTTTATTATTATTAAGCTTGTTCTCTAGAGTTGTTAACCAGATTGCTAGCCAATTCACTGCTAACTGACCAAAATTAACTTCATTATACTGGCTATTGTACACTTAGCTATTTATTTATTTATTGGTGTTTAAGGTCACATACTTATGCACAATGGCTAATCATGGCTGTGACAGTTTTACGGGTGGAGGAAGCCGGAGTACCCGGAGAGAACCACTGGGCAACGATGAACAGCTGCCAGCTCCCCAACATCGTAACTCCATACTGCAGCACATGCAGGGTTATATTGGTTGAAGACATGCGCACCAGTGATGTGCAGTACGCCTCAGTACACAGCGTCATCGTGCCCCTATGCGGACAATCAGGTTTAAGTGCCTTGCCCAAGGACACAATGCGGGAGTCCAAATCGATCGCTCAGACGGTCACCCATCCGAGGACTAACCAGGCTCGACGTTGCTTAACTTCGGTGATCTGCCAAGAACAGGGTACCACAACGCCACCGCACCCCCCATATACTTAGCTAATTAATCAGGATAAATCAAAACAAGACTTGATATTAACAGCTTAAATGTCATTGAACTATTATATTGATAAACAATTCTGCCCTGTGTCAATGAAGGAATTCATTCATTTCATTCAGTGAAGAAACTAGGGGACATGCATCTGTTGAACTGAAACAGGTATACATAGCTGGTAGAGCATGGCATTATTCTGAAAATATTTCCAAATATTTCCAAAGTACTCATAAAGTACTCCTGAGTACTGACCATTTTTTTCAAAGTAATGAGTACAAGTACAAGTATTTGAAATTATATGAGTAAAGTACGAGTACTGAGTACTTTGTTAAAAAAGTTGTACTCAAGTACTATGAGTATTGAGTACTTTGGACCCAGCCCTAGAAAACACAGTATTGTAACCATGTATTGTATGTTTGTTTGAAATTCCTCCGTGATTAAGGTGCTATATATAAGTAAGAGATTTTTGTTTATTTGGAAATTCCAACCTCTGATATTCCTTAAATTCAAATTAAATACATGCAAATTATACATCAGAATGAAGGTTGAGATGAATAGAACACGAAACACATATGTAATCAACTCCTAGATTTGACAGCAGGCACCAGTGGTTCTGGAAGTGTGCTACCATATTTGTACCAGAACTGATAATATAATATTTTCAGAGAACAACTTGTGGCCAAATGTGCTTCACATATTTAAGTTATTACTGTGGTGGAAACTTCACTTCACGGCTGTTTGAGTTGCAATCCATTCTCCATGGTCTGTATGTGAAAAAAAGATGCAGGCATAAACCGTTTTTGGTTTGTGATTGTACATGTACATGTTGGCACAGAGTGGCTAGCACTGTATTCCTAACTAGTGTTTTCACCTCCTTCCTCTCCCTTTCAGGTCCCATAAGCTCCTCATTCAAACAATGTAATTATTGTTTTTTGTCAGCACACCTCCATGATCAACATATCATTAAATACGTGTTTTTGGATATAGGTGCTTGACACAAAATTACTTTAGCTGTTAGTTAAGGTAGCTGAATGTCGTGACTGCCCCTCTGTGTTCAGATTTCTTCCATTCAGATAGGTGGAAATTTCCCTAGTCAGTAGTGCTCAAACGACTAGTGAATTCCAAAGTTGACTAGTCAATACCCAAAAGTCAAGTCGACTTCGACTAGTCATTGGTGATAACCTGTCTCCTTATAACAGTGTTGGTGTTCCGGTAGAGTGCTGAAGGTCCAAATTTGGCTTCACTTGAGCATTCATATACAGCAACTTACTGGAACATTATTCTGTTAATGTGCTTCTAATTATGCAAAGAGTGAAATTATATAGTCTTATTTAATTTGCCTTGTTGCGATTTATGGGAGAGTGCCTATAGGCACTCTCTCATAAATTGCAACAAGGCAAATTAATAACATATCCTGATAGGGCTACACAAAGTAGATCTTCTGTTTCTCAGGCCATTATTTGTAAAATTGCATGCGGGCGAGCGGTTTTTTATTTTATTTTTTATTTCAGTAATTACTTCTTTGTCATCAAAAGTTCATGTTCTTGGTTCAAGTTTTAGGCCTCATAATCTACAGAATAGCATGGGTGGTGGTGTATTTCATCCCTTGAGTGCAAGAAGGCTTTGCAATGCTAAAGCATTGCAAAGCCTTCTTACACTCAAGGGACAAATTCATCAATTTTTTTGACTTGGGTAAAATATCAGACATAAACCATTTAATTTTTATTTTTTTTTAAGTTTAAATTGGTTATAAAAAGAGAACATGCGGCAGCCAAAAGGACCATGCGATAGCCAAAAGGACCATGCAGGAGGGCCTGAGAAACAGATTTTATATTTTTTCAGGCCTAGCCCAAAATAATTCAGCACTCTACTAGTACCAGTTAAAACAAACTACTGTCACTACTATTAGATGGCAATATATGTATACATTGACTGCCCAATATTGCTGTTCAAACTGTCTGACAGTGGCACAGAAGGGATACTATATACCTAAAAGCGTGAACTCCTCCGACTAGTCGACTGCACAATTGAGAGTCGACTACTGGTTTGCCCAGAGTAGACATCGACTAGTCGACTAATCGTTTGAGTACTACTAGTCAGTTGGCAGGGAACACTCACACAGAGTATTTGTCAAACATATCAACCATGTGCCCTTTTCACCAATTTTTATTGATAGAAATTTGAAAATTGACTTGTTCACATTTTTTGTAGCATAATTTGGACAGGATCAGATTTGGTTTACTGGTTGTCGCATGTTGTACACTGATTACTGTTTACAAATTAGCTTAATACATATACGTGGGAGAGTAAACTCCTGTTAATTGAATAAACTATCTTGTAATTTATTGAAGAATTACTCTCACAATCACTGAATTTCCCCATGGGAACCCCGGGAAGTGAAGCAGTGTCTGTTCACTGTGGTAAACAGGCTCTGTTTTACTGGGAAAATAGAACCCAGTCACCAATGCTTGGGAGGTGCAAACCCTTTCTAAAATGGTCAACATGGCTTATTAACACTCACTCCAGGTCTTGAATTGATACTCACGTTGTGGTCATGATTAGAGGTTGTGCAAAAATATGTGACCTTAAACACCAATAAATAATAATAATAATAAATAATCATTGGATTCCATATGTTCTTTCACATATTTGGCCTCACTACATTCCATTTAGGCATTTAATCTATTACATCTTGTTTGGCAGAGCTCCATGAGATAAATGGTTAGTTTAGTACTCAAATAACAGAATGAGACCAAATTCATCTTAACCCCTCATACTCTGATAGGCCAACAGAATGTTCGCCAGTTCCTCTGTTTTTCTCTTGTTTAACTAGGAATTTAACCAATTATATCTTATTTGACAGAGCTCAGTGAGCTCTGTCAAACAAGATATATTTGTTTAAATATCAAACTGCATTATGGAAAGTATTTGCCGCTGAAAACTGTCATTTTGACATCATTGTGCAGAAGGGGGTGCAGTGGCTCAGTAGGTAGAGGTGCAGGCTGCAAGCTGAGAGGTCCTTGGTTCGAATCCCACCTGCGGCAACTGCGTTGTGTCCTTGGTCAAGACACTTCACCCCCATTGCCCGTGTGGGGGCATGTTGACCTGTACTAATGCATACTGGACGTTGATGGTGCACCTGTCTTCATCCAATGCTAATCCTGCTTGTGTGGAGTTAGTATGTTGGGGAGCTGACAGTTGCTTGGCGGTTCTCTCCGGGTACTCCGGCTTCCTCCACCCATAAAACTGTCGTGGTCATGATTAGCCATTGTGCAGAAATATGTGACGTTAAACACCAATAAATAAATTGTGCAGAGGGTTAATTGGTAACTCCTGTTGAATAAATATTTTTACTGGCAAAGAATCTTTTCATTTAACCCATGGATGGCACCAGAATTTCCTTGGGAGGGGATTTGCACCCCCCCCCCCCCCCCCAATCCCCAGCAACACCCCTGATTTAACTCTCTGCACTCTGATTCAGCTGGTGGTGAAATTTTAATATTTCTAGCAGAAAATATTTCCCATAATACAATTAGCAATTTAACCAAGGCATTTGGGTTTGAAACAGCTCATTGAGTTCTCAGTCAAACAAGAATTAATTTATTAAATTCCTAGTTGCATTATGGGAAGAATATGCCACTTGAAATTTTGGTAGATTGATATCAGAGTGTCAATATTTATCCACTGTATCAACTATAATAAAGTCTAGTCAGAATGATGAAGATACATATACTAAAATTTTCTCTTTCAGGGAAATGTGCACAGAATGACAGAGATTTGGCACTAAAAAGATTAAGTAGCTCATACACATGTGATAAAGGAAGAATCGGAGAGGTTGTTAGTGATTCTGATGACAGTAGTAGTGAGGACACAGATGTTGAATCAACACACATTGACCCTTCTAATGCTTCACAAAAAAGTAGCTCACAGGGAGTACATACTAAATCAATTGAATTGTCATCTGCATTAAATGCTGATATAGACACTAGTGATATATATATCAATATCAACTCCTATGGTAACCCTAAAAAATACAGGCCACAGCTGAACCAGATTTTATCATGCAAAAAAGATGAAGATATAATGAAAAAAAGTGTTCTCTCCCCTGATATTGAGTCAAAATTTGCACTTCCAGCATATGATGAGGGTGTAAGAAAGATGAAGAAACAGAGGCGGGTAGAGAGAGAGAAAACTAAAGGCAAAGGATGGTTTGACTTGCCAGCTACTGAAGTGAGTGATGAGCGAAAGCACGACTTGACAATTTTGAAAATGAGAAAAGCATTAGATCCAAAACGATTCTATAAGAATAATGACATAAAAGCTCTGCCAAAATACTTTCAGTTTGGAACCATTGTTGAAGGACCTGCCGACTTCTATAGTGCTCGAATACCTAAGAAACAAAGAAAGAGTACAATTGCTGAGGAACTTCTGGCTGATGCTGACTTCAGAAAGTATAACAAGCGAAAATATGCAGAAATTCAGGAAGCAAAAGAACGAGGGACAGGGCCTTATAAGCATATGCGACGACTGAAGAAAAAAAAGAAGAGATAATAAAATTTGACATTTGATTAAAATCATTCACTTTGTTTAATTAAATATCATTAAATCAGCCTGTTTTTTGGCTCCTTCATTTGCATCCGTGAATGTGAGGAAATAGAAATCTTGAAGGCATGAGCAGAGCCATCAATTGCTTTATAAACTAGGAGAAATTTCCTTTCCATTTGGCTTCCTTGGTAATACAGTGGAACCCTGTTAATAGAATGGCCACTTTGCCAGTAAAAATTATTCAATTAACGGGAGTATTCAATTAACAGGGATTGTGTCACTTTTGGAATTTCCTGTATTCTAGAGATAAACTTAGCATTTATTCTATTATATCTTGTTTGACAGAGCTCCTATTCAGTTTAGAGATATCCAACTAAGTGGGCTCCACTGTACTGAACAGTTCCAGCATTTCTTTGAATTCTTGTTGAGGTTCTCTCCAAGAAATCCTGACCCTTTACCTAATGAATTTGCCTTATCTACCCATTTAATTTACAAATTGAGCAGTTGAACAAATATTATTTTTTCAAA
The DNA here is from genome assembly GCA_031216915.1 of Pictodentalium vernedei. Lineage (NCBI taxonomy): Eukaryota > Metazoa > Mollusca > Scaphopoda > Dentaliida > Dentaliidae > Pictodentalium > Pictodentalium vernedei. The sequence goes on along the minus strand of CM062292.1, from coordinate 408,912,765 downwards.
ATATTTCCACAAAATCATATCATGTGACCCCCATTGGAACAAGCTAGTCAAGCTCGTTCCAATGAGGGGTCACATAATACGGTTTTGTTGAAATTTTGTAAAAAAATTGAAAATTTGAAAATATTAAATTTTGTTGTCCCTATATCCCGACAGATTCGGTTTTCAGATTGGTCAGAATGCCCAGGACAAATAGCCATGGCAAAGGGCTGACCCAACATCCAAGGTATATGAGAGCGTGCAACATCCAGGGTATAAGGGCACGCGAAACATCGGGGGTATATGGTTCAAATGAAAGCCTTCATTTGAAAAGCGAACCAAAAAACTTGAAAATAGTCACAAATAACATCAGATTTCTGACAATTTGATCATATTTTGCCGTTATAAATTTAAATAGATGAATAATTAAATCAAACAACTTGAGAAAAATAAAATATGTCAACAAAATAGCTGGGCCGATCTGTTTACTTGTTTGCGATAATGACCCAAAGGATGTAACTCTATCTGTTGTCTTCTGCATTTGTAAAAACAAAACAATTATTTTCGAGTTTGGTTCAACTGATTGCTGAGCAAATTTGTTTCCACTATGTTTCTATTGTGTTTCAAAGAGGACAAAAACGTTATCTCTGCCAACATGTATGGCATATGGAGATGTAATATCTGGATATCTCATTTAAACACCTCGCCTGTGGCTTGGTGTTTAAAAACCGATATCCAGGTATTAAATCTCCATATATCATGTATTGGCGGAGATAACTTATAATATCTGTGCATTAGGTAAAGGGTTAAAGAAACTCTCATCCTACAGTATGTGGAGAGTAGATTGTTACTAAATCATTAAATCACCCATGGAGTGGAGTTATCACCCAAAGTATCACACCCAGAGGTCCATTGGCTGAAACATTGCTTGTGTTTGTTATGCCTTGCAACAAATTTAGAATTATTGCTTGGGTGGAATTTCCACTCTATGGGTGATTTAGTGATAAAACACTCTCCACGTTCTGTACATGTATAGGCAGTGTTGGTTTTTGATTAACCCTTTACCTAACGTAACGGCCAAAACCGGCCAGCGCTATTCTCAAAAATCGCCAATTAATTTTCATTATTTTTTTCATTTTTTGTCTCAAAAACATAGGTTATGACCCCTCATTGGAACGAGCTCGTTCCAACGAGGGGTCATAACCTATGTTTTTGAGACAAAAAATGAAAAAAAATTAGTTATTCAAGAATTATTTTTGCAAGTGTCGTCTGCTTTTCAGGTTAGGTAAAGGGTTAATACATATGACATGCATGTACGTGTAGATGCATTTATTTATTTATTTATTTATTTATTTATTTATTTATTTATTTATTTATTTATTTAATAACTTAGCACTCTACCAGTTAATCTCTTAACTGACCAGCCCATTAAATTGTCCATGTCAGTCAGCAGTGTCATTGTAAATACTGTTCAGGTATAAATAGGTTTAACTTTGGTTGAAGGCAAGTGTACCATCGATGTGCTGTATGCCTCACTACACAGTGCCACCATATTCCTACTGGCTGTTTGGGCAATCAGGATAATGTGACCTGTGTCACAGTAGATAAATGTTGTTGTAAAACATGTACATGTACTACAGTGGAGCCCAATTAACTGGTAAAGTGCTAAATTATTTTTGGTCATCCGAATTAGTCCACGTCCCTTTGCCTTGTTACAGTTTATGGGAGAGTGCCACTAGGCACTCTCCCATAAATTGTAACAAGGCAAATCCTCTCAGACTAAATTATTTTAATTCAAAATCAATATGAAGCACATTCACAGAATATGAAGCCATTATGATGCAGCACCTGCACTTCAGAATAAAGCCCAAATATGGGCTTCCAGCACTCTACCAGTTAACTGGCTATTTATCAGTTGAATAACCCTGTTTGCATATGACTTCAAACACCAAACAATTTACCATACCTTTGGTAAAAATTTGACCTGTTAACTGCATTTACATGTAGGTTAGATGGAGTAAACATCTATTAATTTCATTTATAATCTTTTGAAGAATTACTCTTGACAATCATTTAACTCTGTGCTTATAAACTTGTTAGACCTTTGGGTTTCCAACATAAGTATTGAATCTGTTATTTCTTGTTTGACAGAGCTCCATGAGATTATTTATTTATGTATTTATTTATTAAGGTTTAACGACACTTTAACAGCCAAGGTCATATTGCGTCTGTTACAGTTTTACGGATGGAGGAAGCCGGAGTACCCAGAGCGAACCACCGAGCAGTTATGAGCAGCTGCTAGCTCCCCAACTTTGTAACTCCGCACTGCAGGACAGGCAGGGTTAGATTGGTTGAAGACATGTGCACCATTGATGTGCAGTATGCCTTAGCACATGGCATCATCCTGCCCCCCATGTGGACAATCGAGGGTTAAGTGCCTTGCCCAAGGACACAACGTGGGAGTCCAAATCGATCATTCAGCAAGATATATAGTGGAACCATGTTAACTGAATAGCCACTTTGCCAGTGAAAATTATTCAATCAACAGGAATATTCAATAAACAGTGGGTCATTTTCCTGTATTCTAGAGATAAACTTAACATTTATTCTATTATATCTTGTTTGACAGAGCTCCACGAGCTCTGTCAAACAAGATATAATAGATTAAATACCTGTATTGAATGTACTGAGGCCAAATAGGTCTATAAGCAAAGAAAAACTGGGGAGAGTCAGGGTAATTTCTCGTCAGGTTACAAGATTTTTTATTCAGTTAACAGGAGTTTACTCTATAACCTATATTCAATTAACACGTCAAATTTGTACTGGAGGTATGGTAAATGGTTTTGTGTTTGGAAATTATATTCAATTAACAGGGTTATTCATTTAAGAGATATCCAATTAAGTGGGCTCCACTGTAATAGAATAAATGCCGAGTTTATCCTGGAGTACAGAAAAATGACAAACATCCTGTTAATTGAATATTTTTCACTTACAAAGTGGCTATTCAATTAACATGGTTACTTGTGGACAGAACCTCTGTAAAGGGTTTGTATAGTCCTCGAAAATGCTTGGAATTTAAATTTGGCATTCCAGGAACTCAAAAGTACTTTAAAATGTTTGAAAAATATTTCTTGGGTCTCCTTGTGTCACAGAGTGTGCTTATAAATTGTGGGAAATAATTTTTATCAGCTTACCTGACTGAAAGGTCAATATGATCTATTGCCATTACTTGGAACCAATTTAGATTCAAGTTTGTTCAAATCACATACCTGCATTCCTATTTAGGCTCCATATGGAGCTCAAATTTTAACATTTTTAAATTAGTACAATATTGTTTTATTCATTTGACAGGAGTTTGCTACAGGCAATTAACAGGTAAAATTTGGAAAATGAAACCATTCACCCATCATGATGAAAAAAGCCGATGTTCATTGATCCCAAAATTCTCACAATATATATTTTGAAAACAATTCTTTCCACACTGCATATTTTTATGCCCCCTATAGGGAGGCATATTAAATCTAAATTGTCCGTTTGTCCATCCATCCATCCATCCATCCATCCCTCTCTCTGTCAGTCTGTCCATCCACCACCTGTCTGTCCAACTTTATTTGTCCATCTGGAGCCATAATTCTATAATGCTTTGGCAGATTTCCATGAAACTTTACACAAGGGTAAAGTCAAATGGAAGGTCTTTTGCACAGCAACACCATGCTCGAGTGACAAAGGTCAAGGTCACAGGAATGGGAAAACTTAATTCTCTCACAGACTGTATTTGTCCATCCGGAGCCATAATTCTATAATGCTTGGTGGATTCCATGAAACTTCACACAAGGGTAAAGACGAATAGAGGGTCTGTTGCACAGTAACATCATGCTCAAGTGACAAAGGTCAAGGTCACAGGTGAAAACCAAATTCTCTCACAAAAGCAGGTTTTTCATTCTGAACTACTGACACTGAAGCTTTAAATAAATTTTTGGTACGAAGTTGTCTCAACATAACAGATACAGGCAAAATAACGTGGGCAACACCATACTTCAGTGAGGTCAAGGTCACAGGAGCATGAAAACTTAATTCTCTCACGGAGTTGGGTTTTTCTTCAAGAACTACTGAAAGACACTGCAACTTTAAATAATTGTTTTGTATGAAGGTGTAGCAGCATAAAATATAAGGGCATCACCATGCCTGAAAACTTTATTCTGTCACAGAACTGGATTTCTCATCCAAAACAACTGAAAAAGACTGCAACTTCAAATAATTTTTTTCTACGGATGTGTAGCAACATAACAAACATATACAGGGAACACCAAGCCTGAGGGACAAAGGTCAGTAACAGCATGCTCCAGTGACAGAAAGGTCAAGGTAACTAGAATGTGAAAACTAAATTCTCCTGCATGACAAAGGTCAGCAGCACCATGCTTGCAGGCAGGAAGGTCAAGGTCCAACTTTATTTTGTCCTGTACTGCATGCAAATTCAAGTGACATCCATATGTGTATGGTTCTGTTGAGAAAGTTCCAACATAGTGGCTGTATTGACATTATGGAATTAAGGTCAATACAGCTTTTGGATGCTGTGTTCAGATGTATTTTATTAAATTTGAAACCTTATGACTACAATGGGCACCAAATTCAACACAAAACTTTTCTTTCCAGTATTATAGTTTGGGGGCATCCATGGTTGCGGTCACCATTACTCATGTTTTATTATTTTTTTAACTGGTCGAGTGCTGTATTATTCTTGGTGGTCTGAATTTGTTCTTCAAAATTTGTTTTATTACAAATTATTGGAGTGTGCCCACTGCCCACAGGCACTCTCCAATAATTTGTAATAAAACAAACTTATACATATAAAATATTATTGGTATTTGACTGAATATGAAATATGAGCAAGGATATGTTGGCTTTTGCTCTGTTCTTACATTTTTCTGAAAGCCCTGATAGTGGCTTCTAGCACTCAACCAGTTAATGGGGTTTAATGACACTTTCAATAACCAGGGTCACCTCGTGTTGGACCACACTGCATATTGATTCATACTTATTAATCCTTAATCCAATGCACCCAATATCCAAATTTGTTGATCATTTATTTAAAAAAAAATTGTTTCTCAAAATTTAAAAACAATGTTATGCGACCCTTCATTAGAATGAGGTTGGTTAGATAATTCCAGTTTCTATTGGGGGGGGGGGGGGGGGGGGCAGGGGTGGTTCACATGATAATGGTTTGGTTGAACAGAAAAGTAATTTGGTTTCAACTGCTCAATTTGAAAGTTATGTGGGTGGTTGTGGCCGATTCGTTAGGAAAGGGGTTAAACCTGAAACTTTCAACATGATCATTTTCCCAAATCACAGGAAAGATAAAGACTGAACACACATCCACCCTTAGCTGCTATAGTCAAATAAGTATGGTAACCCTGGGCAAAAACTGAACGAAGATTTTCTCAAGTGCAGTCAGTCATGAGGTAGGGGTCATAGTGACCTCATTTTTAGCTTAACTTGACAAAGTCAAGATAAGCTATTGCCATCATGCATGCGGAAGTCTGTTCACTTTTTCCTTTAGCACAGGCTATATCCTGTAGTTCTTGTCCGATCGTCATGAAATTTCATACGCAAGTTTGAGGTCATGTCTGGATGAGAACGTTCCTTTTTGGTCGCGATCAGTGAACCGTGATGGCTGCCAAAACTGGAGAACCTTTAGCACAGTCTACAGGTCGTATTTATGGAGAAATTTCATTGTAACCTGGTAGGATGACTCCATATAATGTCGAGATGAGGTCCCCTTTTGGTTGCGATTGGTCAGCTGTGATGGCTACAGGGGCCTGAAGCCCAAAAACCTTTGGCCCAGTCTACAGGTCATATTTATGAAGGGATTTCATCGTAACTTGGTAGGATGACTTCAGATAATGGGTAGATGAGAACGTCCCCATTTGGTTGCGATCATTCAGTCATGATGGCTGCCGGAGCCCAAAACCCCAAAACCTTTAGCATAGACTACAGGTCGCATTTATGAAGGGATTTCATTGTAACTTGGTAGGATGACTCAGTATAATGTCTAGATGAGGATCCCCTTTTGGTTGCGATCGGTCAATCATGATGGCTGCCTGAGCCCAAAACCCAAAAACCTTTAGCACAGTCTACAGGTCGTATTTATGAAGGGATTTCATGGTAACTTGGTAGGATGACTCGGTATAATATCTAGATGAGAATGTCCCCTTTTTGTCATGATCTGTCAACCGTGGTGGCTGCCGAAACTCAAAAACTTTTAGCATAATCTACAGGTCATATTTAATATGGAGGGATTTCATTGTAACTTGGTAGGATGACTGTATGATGTCTAGATGAGGATGTCCCCTTTTGGTTGTGATCGGTCAACCGTGATTGCTGCACAAGCCCAAAGCCCAAAAACCTTGAGCACAGTCAACAGGCCATATTTATGAAGGGATTTCATTGTAACTTGATAGGATGACTCGTTCTGGAATAATTTCACTGTAACTTGGTAACTTTCATTGACATACATTAACTGTGAGGGCCACATACATTAACTGTGAGGGCCACATTAACCCACCCCTCAATTCTTTATTACAGTCTACACCTCAAATTATTTTTATTGAAAACATACAATACAGGGAACAGAAATTAACATCTTCCCAATTATCACAATTCTTGTCTTATTTCATAAACATTGAACATTATCCTTTTCATTGAACACAACACACAGTCAGGTTCAGCTGCAGTGCCATTGACACTTTCATTTGACATTCAACACGCAACCAGCCATAATGTATACCCACACAAAGTTTGGTAGCCCAGCAATAAACAGTGGATGAAATAAGATCTAGACAAAAATTTCAACCTGAAACAAGCCATTAATTGAAATAGAATATGTTTTCATTTTTGGAATTCATTAAAAAAAAAAAAAACTTTCCCTGATCCACTCCATTGAGGGAACATAAGCTTAGTTTGAATGCTTTTTGAGAATAGTACTGGCTGATTTTTCTCCATTATGATGTAGATGAGATTTACACTAAGGCTGTACAGGGTTAGTTTCTCAATTAATAATGAAAAAAATTTTATAACCAAAAAGTGTGGCTAACCTTGTCAAAGTTACACTTTCTGGTTAGAAAAATTGGCAACTGCCATCTCGCACACAGCATGAAAATGTAGACTCACTAACACTAAAGTGTGACAAACCATGTGCATTGCACATAGTTGGTAAACTAACATACCGGTATACTGACCAACCATAGGCACTGCATAAGATTAGTTGATAGGTTACCATATCACACACTACAGGAAAATATACACCGACAAAGGTTGTAAAAATAGACAGGGTTAACTGGTTACACGTTACATTGGGTGGAGGATTCTTCAAAGAACTATTAGAAATTCTGATACTGGATTGTGGAATTTTTTTTAAACTGAATTCCAAAAATGAAAACATATTCTATTTTCAATTAATAGCTTTTTTCTGAGCTGCGTGTAAGCAGAGGTCACATCGTCCTAACGTTGGTGTATGCCACATTTCTCTCCAGAGATGAATACACCCTTCAGATTGGTATCCTTGTATTGAGCAGCACTTTATATGCCCTGAAGAATCAGTTGAGAGATATTCTTTCATGTGCCACAATATGTGAACTAAGAGTCACTGTGACATAAATTTGGTATGCACTATAAACCATTCAAAAATGCATTAGTGGTTATAATTTGGTATTTATTTTTTTATTAAGGTTCAACGACACTTTAAACAGCCAGCGTCACATCATGTCGGTGACAGTTTTATGGGTGGAGGAAGCCGGAGTACCCGGAGAGAACCACCGAGAAACTGCCAGCTCCCCAATATCGTAACTCCGCACTGCAGCACAGACAGGGTTAGATTGGTTGAAGACATGCACATCATCGACGTGCAGTATGCCTTAGTGCATGGCATCATCGTGCGTCCATGTGGACAATCGGGGTTAAGTGCCTTGCCCAAGGACACAACGCGGGAGTCTGAATCAATCGCTCAGACAGTCACCTATCCAAGGACTACCCGGGCTCGATGTTGCTTAACGTCAGTGATTGGACGAGAACCGATTACCTCAGTGCCACCGCACTGCCCTATAATTTGGTAACTGCGGGTCAATAAATGTTGCAGTTATGTTTCAGACCAGTTTTTACATGTGCAATCATCCATGAAGTAATGATCATAGAAATCTTTTTTATGATCAGGAAAATACAACCATCTCTTGCTGGCAACACACAAAATTTGGTTGTTGCAACAAACAGTACCTCAGATTTGCTTAAGACGGGCGACCATGTTAAAATCATCTGACATGTACAGTCGACTGTGATGTTAAACATTACAGTAACATTTGTACAAGACACACAATGCCATTCAGGCCTGAAAATATGCAGTTTGACATTTGCAGAATGAGGTCCCCAGAGGGTGAATTTGATGATGCTATCCCATACAGTGGGCCAGTTTATCCTCTGGGTACCTTTTTCTGTTTAGTTTTGAGACCCTGATTCAGATTGAGGTTCACAGAGGGTAAATTTAGTGATGATACTTTGCTGTGCAGGGTAGCATCACTAAATTCACCCTCTGGGGACCTCATTTTGCAGATGACAGTCTGCTTATTTTCTGGCTTTGCCATACCAATATACATGTACACCATAGGGTTGTGTCAATAAAGCTGTCAGTTTCGAATCAAACAAACATTGAATATGAATGATATTCTCCATTCAAGACCCATGTGGTATAGTGAGGTGCCTGCAGCAACCCACCACCTTTTGCAGTCGAAATGTTTTTTGTCACATGAAGGTTCAAAACCAAAGCTCAATCTCAAATTATTTATCTCTATCTGTGAAGTTTGACTTGAAATATTTTTGTTCCTGCTGAAAAGGGTAAAAAAAAGCTTCCAACTGCACTAATGTCACCTGAGTCAATGTGTTCTCACCTGTTGTGGTGAGTATTGCCCTGCATTAGGACCTGATCTAATAGAGAATTGCAATAAAAACAAGAGGCCCCACGGGGCCTGAAGCGCTCATCTTGTACAGAACACAATTTAAACAGAGTCCAAGAATGAGTCTACATTAAGCAAGCCATCTCCATAGGCTACACTGTCAATCATTGAGTCCCTCAGGAGTGACAAAAATAATCTGGGCATCATGCCTTTTCTTCAGTTAATCATAAGTAAAATGTAGAGCTCTCCTATGAAGCCCCTTGATACAACCTATGTGGATTAATCTTAGTACCTCTAGAGGGTACTGAATACAAAATTTTTAATTCTTCAGCAAAATGGCCAATTCCGGCTCCCATAGAGAGCCCAAATATTAACCCAGGCTCTTGATTTGAACACAGTTAAATCTGACTTCCCTAGAGATGTTGTGTACCGAATATGAAAGCATTCTGACTGTTGGATCTGAAGAAGAGAAATTGTAAAGAAATTTCTTCGAATAGCACTAAGCTCAAATTTGGGCTACCATAGCGAGCCCAAATATTAACCTATGGATCCGATTTGAACAAACTTGAATCTGCCCCCCCTAGAGATGTTGTATACCAAATGTGAAAGCACTCTGACAAGTGAATCTGAAGAAGAAGATTTTTGAAGAAATTCCCTCATATTGTACAAAGTAAAATTTCATGTTCCCATATGGAGCCCAAATATTAACCTAGGCACTCGAATTGAACAACCTGGAATCTGACCCCCCTAGAGATGTTGTATACCAAATATAAAAGCATTCCGACTGGTGGATCTGAAGAAGATTTTTAAAGAAATTTCCTCATATTGCACTAAGTAAAAATATGGGCTACCATAGTGAGCCCAAATATATACCTAGGGGTCTGATTTGAACAAACTTGAATCTGACCCCCATAGAGATGTTGCATACCAAATATCAAAGCATTCTGACTGATGGATCTTAAGAAGAAGATTTTTTTAAATTACCCTCCATATTGAACAAAGATAAAATTTAGGCTTCTGTAGGGAGCCCAAATATTAACCTAGGGACTTGGTTTGAACAATCTAGAATCTGACCCTCATAACAATGATGTATACCAAATATTAAAAGATTCTGACTGGTGGTTCTGAAGAAGAAGATTTTTAAAGAATATTCCCCATATTACCCTATGTTAAAACATCGGGCTCCCATAGAGAGCCCAAATATGAACCAATGAGCTTTATTTCAACAAACTTTTATCTGACCCCCCCTATGAATGCTGTATACCAAATATCAAAAGATTCTGATGATTGGTTCTGGAGAAAAGATTTTTTAAAATTTTTGCAAATATGCTGACTCAGCATTTTTTCGATGCCCATTACAGAACACCCTAACCGATGGCAATTTTTTTTTACCATTCAATTCTACTGGTCATAAGGATACTTCATACCAAATAAAAGCTCTCTGTTCCGTGGGGTTTGGGAAATATGGGCGTTTGAAAATATTTCTATTTTTAGCTCCCAGGGTTCCCATGGGGATGCGGGAATTTTTTTTTTGCATGGGTCAAGTACTTATGACCCAATACTACCACAAACCAAATTTGGTTCATACCGGACCATCGGTTCAGAAAATAGAAATTTTGGGCGGGGCCAAAAATCTTACCCCTCCAATTACAAAGCCAAATATTACTTCACGAACTTCGTTTGAACAAACTTGATTCTACACCTCAAATGGAAGCTCCATAGCAAATATCAAGTCATTGTACACACTGGTTCTTGAGAAGAAGATTTTTAAAATATTTTGAAGCATTTTCCCCCACTCCCTCCCTATGGGGCTGGGCATGCTGTGTTGAACAAAAATAAAATGCCCCTTTGGGACCATCACTCACACAAACTTTCACTTGAATTGGCCCAGTGGCTTTGGAGGAGAAGAGCAAAACATGGTGTTGACGGACGACAGACGACTGACGGGAAGCGATGAGATTAGTTCAGCTTGACTTGTCAAGATGAGCTAAAAACCCACCCTCCTACACATGTAGTCCTTCAGCAAGGAAAGCAAAATTTGACCCCACCAATGCCAAACTAATGGACGAATTCCCATTAAGAATTTTTATTTGCACAGGCTTCCAAACATTTATGATTGTTACATGACTACCAGTAAGAGCGGATTGGATATCTAAGACTCCAATCTATATGAAAATACCATAACTGGAAATATCCCCCCTCCCCCACCAATAGTTATGCCCCTGAGGGTGCATGGTGGTTATAAAACTACTTGATAACATATTGGACCTGGCAACCTAATGTCAAAAACATATCGCGAAATTGCATAACCATATCCATCAAATACAGTTAAAACTAGAAGTCCTGTCATGAAATGTGCACAAATAGCACGTTGATATGCGCGTTATGACCCAATTAAAGCTGTCATATTCTGTACATATGGCCTGTGCACAGGCAATGTTTCAGCCAAAGGACCTCCGGGTAACCCGGAGGTCCATTGGCAGAAACATTGCATGTGTTTGCTATGAGTAACCAGGAGAACCTGCCGTGCTCTGGATGCCATTCGATATGGCAATTTGCGCACAATTCCAAACGCGCAATTAAGCCTAGATAAGCGCACTATTTGTGACAGGACTTCTAGTTGTAACAGTAATGTTGATTACATTCATTATTTCGATATACATTCAAGTATACAATAGTCTTAGAAAAATGTTTTAACATGACATGATTCCCTCAAGTCAGGTTTGGTATCAAGCAATCCAACGGTGGTTGAAAAGGTGGATTCACCTATCAGAATTGGACTTGTCTTCACTTTTGGCGTGCATTTATCAGCAAACAGAATGTACAGTGCATGCCTGAGGACATTCGCACACTTTACCTTACGCGATAGAAACTCCAAGTTGATTATAAACCCCGAAAATACAAAATAAATCTGGGTGTAAAAGTTGGATACCAACCTTGCCATTGGTATACAGGAACCCCTCCTTTCCTGTTGACATGCATACCATTCACCATCTTGTGCAAGAAATCTCCAGTCTCCTACTCTCGATAGGTTATTTTCAATAAACATTCCAACAAGAAACCAACCATTCCCAAGTTACTTGAGTGAAGTTTAATATTGAACTTGAACACTGAGCATTCTGCCACCAAAGGGCTGCTACTCACCCACACCCCAAAAAGGAATAACACACTTTCTCGATCCATCGCAATACCCTGCACTTTCTGTCATCATCGTCTCCACCAGTAGAAACTGATTAGTGTTATCAATGATGTTGGTCTTATGAGAGAATATCACAAAATTACGACTTCCCAGTTCCTTTGTCTGATAGTCATGTGACTTGATCACCACGCCTCAACTCATTGCATGCTGCTGGCAGATATTCCTACCCAGGACAGGATTTTGCTTGCCGCTGACACAGGTATAATTTGAGCTATTTCAATCAAATTCTCTCTGCGTAAATGGAATAATAAATAATAATAAAAATATCTTGAAAATACTCAGCAGGTTAAGAGTTAATATGGTTTGCAATACCCGACCAAAGATCATACCTTTTAGACGATCCAACTTATGCCCAAGAAATAATTAGAATGCAAGCTTTAGGCCTGATCTTGCCCTCAAAATGGCTAGAAATAGATATTCATGTAGTATCCAATTTGCACCAGAGTGAATAGCCTTGTCTACTCTGAAAGCTTGTCTTGCCATGTCTGCCTACCCATAAACAATGGTTCACAAGACAGTTTTGGACATTCGGGTTAACTCCTAACCCACTGAGTAATTTTTAAATATTTTTAATCAAATCCTGTCATGGCTGCAGTGAAGCAGCCATGACTAGATTTGATGAAAAATTCATGAAAATTAGACTCAATAAATCATTGGTTAACCCTTCACCTAACATAGCATTAAAAAATGGTCAGAAAATTAATCAGAATAAGCCTACCACAGCCTAAAATATCTCGGGGGAAATTTCTCAATAAAACCATACGAATATGGATATCATTGGAACCAGCACGTTGAGCTGGCTTTAATGATATCCATATTCGTATGGTTTTATTGAAAAATTGTGAAATTTTTCGAAAAATGTGAAATTTAATTTATTATTTAGAAATACTGTGTTTGGTGAAGGGTTAAAAAGTCTATAGAACTTACAGGGGAAAGTCTGGTCAAATATCCTCAAATTTGACTTGTATTAATAGCAAGAGAGTTCATGTCTTGGGCAGGAATATCTGCCACAGCATGCAAGGAGTTAAACTTAAAAGAGAACTAGCTTTTTGCTAATCAAAAGCAACCACAGACACACATCAAATAATGGAGAACCACACAAATACATGTACGCTAATCACATCAACATCCAACAACAAGAGGCTCCACGGGGCCTGAAGCACTCATCTTGAACAGAACACAATATAAACAGAGTCCAAGAATGAGTACATTAAGCAAGCCATCTCCATAGGCCACACTGTCAATCCTTGAGTCCCTCAGGAGTGACAAAAATAATCCGGGCATCATGCCTTTTCTCCAGTTGATCATAATGTAATATGTAGAGCTCCCCTATGAAGCCTCTTGATACAACCTATGTGGATTAATCTTAATTACACACCTCTAGAGGGTACTGAGGTCAAAATTTTTAATTCTTCAGCAACATGGCCAATTCCGGCTCCCATACGGAGCCAAATATTAACCCAGGCTCTCGATTTGAACAGTTGGATTTGACTTCCCAAGAGATGTTGTGTGACAAATATGAAAAGCATTCTGACTGTTGGATCTGAAGAAGAGATATTTTAAAGAAATTTCTTCATATTGCACTAAGTTAAAATTTGGGCTGCCATAGCGAGCCCAAATATTAACCTATGGATCCGATTTGAACAAACTTGAATCTGACCCCCCTTGAGATGTTGTATACCAAATACGAAAGCATTTTGACGAGTGGATCTGAAGAAGAAGATTTTTAAAGAAATTTCCTCATATTGCACCAAGTAAAAATTTGGGCTACCATAGCGAGCCCAAATATACACCTAGGGATCTGATTTGAACAAACTTGAATCTGACCCCCCTAGAGATGTTGCATACCAAATATGAAAGCATTCTGACCGGTGGATCTGAAGAAGATTTTTTAAAAAATATCCCCCATATTATTATTATTTATTATTTAGTGGTGTGTAAGGTCACATACTTATGCACAATGGCTAATCGTGACCGTGACAGTTTTACGGGTGGAGGAAGCCAGAGTACCCGGAGAGAACCACCGAGCAACGACGAGCAGCTGTCAGCTCTCCAACATCGTAACTCTGAACTCTGCACCGCAGCACAGGCAGGGTTAGATTGGTTGAAGACATTCGCACCATCAACGTGCAGTACGCCTCAGTACACAGCGTCATCGTGCCCCCGTGTAGGCAATTGGGGTGAAGTGTCTTGCCCAAGGATACAACGCGGTTGCCGCAGGTGGGATTCGAACCGAGGACCAGCCTGCACCTCTACCAACTGAGCCACCGCGCCCCATCCCCCATATTGAACAAAGTCAAAAATTGGGCTTCTGTAGGAAGCCCAAATATCAACCTAGGGACTTGGTTTGAACAATCTTGAATCTGACCCTCATAACAATGATGTATACCAAACATTAAAAGATTCTGACTGGTGGTTCTGAAGAAGATTTTTAAAGAATATTCCCCATATTACCCTATGTTAAAAATTCGGGCTCCTGTAGTGAGCCCAAATATGAAGCAATGAGCTTTATTACAACAAACTTGTATCTGACCCCCCTATGAATGCTGTATACCGAATATCAAAAGATTCTGATGATTGATTCTGGAGAAAAGATTCTTTTAAATTTTTGCAAATATGCTGACTCCGCATTTTTTCGATGCCCTAATATTACAGAACACCCTAACATAACCGATGGCAATTATTTTTTACCATTGCATTCTACTGGTCCTAAGGATACTTCATACCAAATAACAGACCTCTGTTCTGTGTGGTTTTGGAAATATGGGCGTTTGAAAATATTTCTATTTTCAGTTCCCATGGGGATGCAGGATTTTTTTTTGCATGGGTCAAGTACTTATAACCCAATAATACCACATACCAAATATGGTTCATACCGGACCATCGGTTTAGAAAATAGAAATTTTGGGTGGGGCCAAAATCTTACCCCTCCCATTACAAAGCCAAATATTACTTCACAAACTTTGTTTGAACAAACTTGATTCTACACCTCAAAAGGAAGCTCCATAGCAAATATCAAGTCATTGTACACACTGGTTCTTGAGATTTTAAAAATATTTTGGAGCATTTTCCCCCACTCCCTCCCTATGGGGCTGGGCATGTTGAGTTGAACAAAAATGCAATGCCCCTTTATGACCATCACTCACACAAACTTTCACTTGAATTGGCCCAGTGGCTTTGGAGGAGAAGACCAAAACATGGTGTTGACGGACAGAGAGCAATGAGATTAGCTCAGCTTGACTTTGTCAAGATGAGTTAAAAACCACTGTGAAGCCAACCAGATTTTTGCCAAATTACCAGAATTACTGTACCATTTTGTGTTGTCTGTCTGCCATGTTGGTGACCAACTTGAAAGAATCAAAAATGGATTTGTAGGTCAAAGGTCACAAAGAGGCTGAAAATGGTGGGTTTACCAATCAGAATTGGACTTCTGGCATGCATTTATCAGCACATAACAGAATATATAAAGCATGCTGAGGTACATTTACACACTTCATCCCACCCTATACGTTGTTAAGGGGCATAATAAAAGATTGCAAAATGCAAGGTCACAGAGCACTTTCCAGGAAGGGGTCATAAGCAGTGGTAAAGTGGAGAAAAATAAAAATTTGAGACATAAACTTTGACATATGTCAGAGGGTAAATTAATCAAATTTACTGGGGAGCGCGGTGGCTCAGTAGGTAGAGGTGCAGGCTGCAAGCCGAGAGGTTCTCGGTTCGAATCCCACCTGCAGCAACCACGTTGTGTCCTTGGGCAAGACACTTCATCTCCATTGCCTGCGTGGGGGCACGATGATGCCGTGTACTAAGGCGTACTGCACATCGATGGTACGCATGTCTTCAACCAATCTAAGTTACGATGTTGGAGAGCTAGCAGCTGCTCGTCATTGCTCGTGGTTCTCTCTGGGTACTCCACCCGTAAAACTGTCACAGTCATGATTAGCCATTGTGCATAAATATGTGACCTTAAAACATCAATAAATAAATAAAATTTACTGACTGCTGGCTATGGCCTTAAGTTATTATCATCAGTTGTGTGAAATTATCACCAAATCAAGTTTTCAAAGATGGAGGGGGAGGAGGGAATAATGGAAATCTCTATTTTCAGTCAATAAATTGATATTTCATGGGACTTTAACTGGCAGAGGGCTAGATTGTTTTTGGTGGTCTGAATTTGTTATTCAAAACTGTTTATTACAAATTATTGGAGAGTGCCCACTGGCACTCTCCAATAATTTGTAATAAAACAAATTGATCAAAACAAAATATAATTTGCATTTGAATGAAACATGAGCAAGGAAAATGTCGGCTTTTGCTCTGGTACCCTCATTTTTCTGAAGTCCTGATGGTGGCTTCTTGCACTCAACCAGTTAAAAAAAATAGAAACTTTGAAAGCGATACAGGGTTACTTGAAACACTAATGGTTTTGTTGTCCCTGATGGTATCCTGTAGAAGTTTTTGCAAGCTGTGGTCTCATTTTCTTGCTCTTCCGTACAAGGCTTAGAAAATTTTCTCCCTTCCATCTGTATAGTTGGCTTACACTGCTTTGAGATGCTCAGAAAAAATACCTTCCAGAACATTTTGCTTCATGATGGTATTATAACAAAGAAAAATGAAGTCAATATTTAAGCGAGTACATTTATTTTTATCACCTTATATTTTATTACAGATGCAGTTAACTACAAAATTGTATAATTGCAATCTGAGGTATTTCTCAAATCCAATGTCATGGATTGCATTTAAATATTTTAACCCTTTACCCAACAAAACCGTCCAATGCTATTCACAAAATTCGCCATTCAATTTTTATTACTTTTTCATTTTTTGTCACAAAAACATAGTTTATGACCTCTCATTGGAATGAGCTCAATGAGCTCGTTCCAATGAGGGGTCATAAGCTATGTTTTTGATGCAAAAAAAAAATTAGTGCTTCAAGAATTTTATTTGCAAGTGTCGTCTGCTTTTCGTGTTAGGTAAAGGTTTAATCAATGCAGCTAATAAAACTTAACCTAAAGGATACATGGCCCTTGAATAAATATAACTGATCTGTTTGTGGATATTTTGAGCTTTCAAAGACTTGCATTTGAAGGGCCCTGGCAGTCTTGGATTTGTTCAAAATTTCTAATTTGACCCTGTGAACAACAAAATGGCCATAACCAAACAGTATTATTGACAAAAATCACCAAATTTTATTATTTTATGCCTCAAAAACATAGTTCATGACCTCCTCATCGGAACGAGCACTGCAACTTATTTATTGGTGTTTAAGGTCACATATTTCAGCACAATGGCTAATTGTTACTGCAACATGGAGATAAAATCAAATTTAGTCAATTGTTTATACCCAGGTGGCCTTTTTAGAGGACATCCACCCCAAGCATTGGTTACTGGGTCCCATTTTACCAGTAAAACATAGCTTGTTTACCACAGTAAGCAAGCACTACTTCACTTCCTAGGGTTCTCACAGGGACTGCAGCTTATTAGAACTACAAATCTTGTATTTACACACAACGAGTGGGCCAACCCATCCCAGGACTGGAAGTCCCACCCATGGGACAGAAAATTTCTAGTTGCATTGCATATAAATTTTTAGCTAGACACTGATAGACTGAATCACTGGATTATGGAACCACATACTCTCCATTTATATAATAGATTGCCAAACAACAAAGACAGTCTGAACTCAGGCAAAATGCTGAAGTCTAGCATCTCTGCTATAAATCGACTAAATTCACCCAGCATCAGCCAGCATAAAAGAAATCTTGTACAAATTTTCTATTTACTTTTTTCTCTCTCCAGTTTTTGCTTTGAAAACAGCTCCTGACAAGTTGTGAGGGTTCACAAGCTATATTTTGGGAGCAAATAAACTTGTATTACAGATCTCTCCTTTCAAGTCATGTTAGGGTTAACCCTTTACCTAACATGAAAAACAGACGACACTTGCAAAAGAAATTCTGGAATAACTAATTTTTTGGTTCAAAAACATAGGTTATGACCCCTCATTGGAACGAGCTCGATGAGCTCGTTCCAATGAGGGGGCATAACCTATGTTTTTGAGACAAAAAATAAAAAAAATAACTAGATAGAATAGGTGTATCCCTGCATTTCCTTAGCAACACCTTAGCATAGTTTAAAAGTTTCAAATTAAATACCCTAGGAGCCTTTCAATGAAAACGGATTTTCTAACGATAAAAGTGGTTCCACTGGAACCACCTAGGGCCAAATCAAAATTCCGAAACCTACATTCACATCTAGAGATGTTACCTGAATGCATTAGCGTAGTTTAAACGTTTCAAATTAAATACCCTCGGAGCCTTTCGATAAAAACTGATTTTCCAATGATAAAAGTTGTTCACTGGAAACCACCTGGGGCCAAATCAAAATTCCGAAACCTTCATGCACATCTAGTGATGCTACCTGAACACCTTAGCATAGTTTAAAAGTTTTGAATTAAATACCCTAGGAGCCTTTCGATGAAAACTGATTTTCTAACAATAAAAGTGGTTCCATTGGAACCACCTGAGGCCAAATCAAAATTCCGAAACCTTTATGCACATCTAGAGATGTTACCTAAACACATTAGGATAGTTTAAATGTTTCGAATTAAATACCCTAGGAGCCTTCCGAAAAAAAACTGATTTTCCACCGATAAAAGTGGTTTCACTGGAACCACCTGGGGCCAAGTCAAAATTCTGAAACCTTCATGCACATCTAGAGATGTTACCTGAACACCATTAGCATAGTTTAAACATTTCAAATTAAATACCCTAAGAGCCTTTCGATGAAGACTGATTTTCAAACGATAAAAGTGGTACCACTGGAACCACCTTGGGCAAAATCAAAATTCCGAAATCTTCATGCACATCTAGAGATGGTACCTGAACACATTAGCATAGTTTAAATGTTTTGAATTAAATACCCTAGGAGCCTTTCGATGAAAACTGATTTTCTAACGATAAAAGTGGTTCTACTGGAACCACCTGGGGCCAAACCAAAATTCTGAAACCTTCATGCACATCTAGAGATGTTACCTGAACACATTAGCATAGTTTAAATGTTTTGAATTAAATACCCTAGGAGCCTTTCGATGAAAACTGATTTTCTAACGATAAAAGTGGTTCCACTGGAACCACCTGGGGCCAAACCAAAATTCTGAAACCTTCATGCACATCTAGAGATGTTACCTGAACACATTAGCATAGTTTAAACGTTTCGAATTAAATACCCTAGGAGCCTTTCGATGAAAACTGATTTTCTAATGATAAAAGTGGTTCCACTGGAACCACCTGGGGCCAAATCAAAATTTCGAAACCTTCATGCACATCTAGAGATGTTACCTGAACACATTAGCATAGTTTAAGCGTTTCGAATTAAATACCCTAGGAGCCTTCCGAAAAAAACCCTGATTTTCCACCGATAAAAGTGGTTTCACTGGAACCACCTGGGGCCAAGTCAAAATTCTGAAACCTTCATGCACATCTAGACATGTTACCTGAACACCATTAGCATAGTTTAAACATTTCAAATTAAATACCCTAAGAGCCTTTCGATGAAGACTGATTTTCAAATGATAAAAGTGGTACCACTGGAACCACCTTGGGCAAAATCAAAATTCCGAAATCTTCATGCACATCTAGAGATGTTACCTGAACACATTAGCATAGTTTAAACGTTTCGAATTAAATACCCTAGGAGCCTTTCGATGAAAACTGATTTTCTAATGATAAAAGTGGTTCCACTGGAACCACCTGGGGCCAAATCAAAATTCCGAAACCTTCATGCACATCTAGAGTTGCTACCTGAACACATTAGCATAGTTTAAACATTTCAAATTTAATACCCTAGAAGCCTTTCAGGGTGTGACATACAGACGGATGGAGATCACGACTATATCCCCGCATTTTTGAATATGCGAGGATAATGAAAAATAATTGTCGATTTTTGAGAATAGTGCTGGTTGGTTTTGGCTGTTATGTTAGGTAAAGGGTTAAGTTTCATTCCACTTTTTTTACAGGTGGTGTGACATTTACATAGTTGCAGTTGTATTCACAAAAACTGAATGAAGAATTTTATTATTTCTCTGATTTGGGATTTTTGCTGCCTAAACATAGCTTATAATCCCTTATTGGAAGAAGTTTATCGATGTTGTTCCAATGAGGAATCATTAGCTATGTATTTGATGTAACAAGAGCAATGCCCGAAGTGACTAAATATGCCCGTTGAGCAGTTTGAATTGTAGCAATTTTTCTTCTGAGAGGTGAGAAAAATCCAAGTCCACCTAGCCATAACTTTGAAAGGGTTAATCAGTTGGGCCTTCAAAGAGCAGGTGTACAGGTTCCTATCGTAGTTATTTTTCATGCCAAGTTTGGAGATGATCGGTAAAACACGACTGAAAAAAACACTGGATAAAAAAGTTGAGATTTCAGACCGAAGTGAAAATTCGAAGTCCATAGGGCCTGGATCATAACTTTGGAAGGGTTAATCCGATCACCCTAACAAACGCAGGTGCACAGGTTCCTATTGTGTTTATTATTCATGGAAAGTTTGGAAAAGATCAGTTGAAAAAGACAGAAAACTTCCAGATAAAAAAAGACTTCAGAGAAAATTCAAAGTTCATGGGGCCATAACTTAGGAAGGGTTAATCTGATCACCCTCAAAATCGCAGGTGCACAGGTTCCTATTTGGGTTATTACTCATACCAATTTGGGAAAAGTTTGGTCGAAAAACGACTGAGAAAACTTCCGGACAAAAAAAGTTTACAGATGGACGGACAGACCAATCACATAATACATAACATTTTTCAACAGGCATATAAAAACTGAATATTGCTCAGTTTTTTGTTATTCAAAAAAATCATTTTCAGGTGTTGTCTTCTAGTCGTGTGAGGTTATGGATTATCAAGGGTCTGGCTGACTGAATACCCAGTTAACTGAAAATTTACAAGACAGTCTAACTACATCCATGATGTCACTCACCAAATACCATTTAATTTCTTGAATCGCAACTGAAGATATCTTCCAAAAACCTGCAATTTTGGTAAATTCAAAGTCAACAAGGGCTATAACTCTAGGAAAATTATTCGAATCGAAACTTCCTTTCGATATGCACATGTGCACATCATACTCATACTGCACACCAAGTTTCGTCAAAATCCAGTGAAAAATGCAGGAGTTAAACAGACAAGGATTTGTGACAGACATTTTGCTATTTCCAAGGGCCGTAACCATGCAAAATTCATCGCATCAAAAATTCTTGACCACATGTATATCTACACTCGATACTGATACTTCAGACAAATTTTTGTAAAAATCCAATAAAAATGTAGTAGTTAAGCAGACAAGCCTTTGTGATGGAAATTTTGCTTTTTCCAAGGGCTGTAACCACACAAAATTTGTCTCATCAAAATTCCTGATCAAATGCACATCTACATTTGATACTGATACTCCAGACCAAGTTTCGTAAAAATCCAATAAAAAATGTAGGAGGAGTTGAGCGGACAAACCTTTGTGATGGAAATTTTGCTATTTCCAAGGGCCGTAACCATGCAAAAATTGTCGCAAAGAAAATTCCTGGCCACATGCACATCTATACTTGATACTGATACTTCAGACCAAGTTGTGTAAAAATCCAATGAAAAATGTAGGAGTTAGGCGGACAAGCCTTTGTGATGGAAACTTGCTATTTCCAAGGGCCGTAACCATGCAAAAATTGTCGCATCGAACATTCCTGACCACATGCACATCTACACTTGATAAAGATACTTCAGGCCAAGTTTCATAAAAATACGCTGAAAACTGTAGGAGGAGTTAAACAGACAAAGTTTGTGACAGACTGACTGACGAACACCGTTTCAAAATCCCCCTCCCAATGAATAAAAATGTTTAAATTTGGTATTCAAGAAACAGGATTCTATTTCATTTAAATTTACAAGGAAATAATTTGGATAAATATTGGCAGGAGTAAGTGCATTATTATTTTTTAAATTATTTCCAAAATGTTTACCAAACCTTTTATCATGTGACTTCCCAATTATCATGTGAAGGTCACATGATAAGGTTTTGTTAAAATTTTTGGAAAATTTTTTTTTTTTCAACTGCTCAATTTGTATATTAGGTGGGTGGATGTAGTCAATTTGTTAAGTAAAGGGTTACTAGATTTGTGTAGTCTTCAATATATGACTAAATTTGGGCTGTCACGATTTCTGAATTAAGGAATCGATTAAATGTTGCAAATAATCAAAAACAATCAATTAATCATACCTAGATGACCTCCCCTCTCCCTCTCTATGAAGTTGTTAAAAATGAAGTTCAAGTCAGTTGACCTACCTCAAGTACACAACGAAGATGATCCTCGTTTCGTTTGCGAAAAATGTGATTGCCTGCTGGGACTCCTGGCATCGTTTTTGGCATAGTTCACATTGCACATTTTATGTATTAACCCAGGTGATTAAACTATTAAGTGTGTCATTGGTGGTGTGTAAAACATAACATAAAACAATCACAAAAGGCTAACAAGTAACAATGTTTTGGGAGAAGGAAATAAAAATGCATTTTAAAGATACTGAAAACACCGTCCAGTACGCAATACAGGAAAAAAGCCAGAATTCTCAGCTGGTTTCCTCTGCGACAACCAATTCTTCACAGATAATATATACTGGGAAATATTGTTGGCCAAGGAGAAAATAAACTCCAAGAAGTTTTGTAACTCCAAAGGTGGCAACGTATTGTGTTGCAGTAACTCAATTCAATGTAGTTGTTTTGCTGCTCTTGTGGTCGTAATTGTTTGACAGACAAAACTGATTTCTTTAGTCGGAACAGACAAGGAAAATTCTGAGGGGGCAAGAATTTTTGCTACAAAAAGCTGTTCTCAGAAAAACGTACTTTCTCATATACCAGGGCCTTCGTTTACATTTTGTAGGTGCATGTTCTGACGTCATACAAATGGGGCAGATATTCAACAAGATTGACAGATAGATTTGCACTGCAGATCAAATCCAGTCAAACATGGAAACAAGTGTTACTCTGTGTGTGTATATGTTTGGGGGGGGGGGGGGGGGGGGTGTGTAGGAGTTCAAATGTTTAAATGACTGAGTTTGGATATTTTAGTTATACAAGTGGAAGAACCTTATTGGTATTTCAAAGGTGAAGATGAGTGTTCTAACTTTTGAAGGAAGAACATCACAGACACACAGTCGCAACTTTGCAACTGCCGACCGGTCTTGATTATTACACTGACGGTTCAAAAGTTCAAAACCTCAAATCTTTAAATGTACCTAAATGACAAATGCTTCTAACAGCTGCTTGAGGTTTAAAGTCGACGTTCTTAACCCTTTACCTTTAGAAAGAATAGTTTTTTCATCAAATTTTCTTTTAACTAGTAAACGTCTAAAAATTTACCGATTATTCGACAATGAAAAATACTAATCGATTTTGCCATGACCGATCGACAATCGATTAATCATGACAGCCCTAGACGAAATATTGTTGCATATTACAAATCAGAGCGTTTAAATGTTTACATGGGAGTACATGTATGTGACGTCTCACTGAAATTAATTAATGAACTTAGGAGGTGTTGAGCAAAGTTTCAATGGACATACCAATGGACAAACAGGGTGATGACAGGTGACTTCTTCCAAGAAGGAGTATTATTATAGCATCAACACAAGCACAAGAGAAGTATTGCAGGTATTTATTTAGATGGCACACTAGTCCTTGTTTACATACATATAACCTATTATAGGTCTGATACACAAGTGTTTACATTACTTATACTCAAACATTTCACACACTCATCATGTGAAAGGAATTATTGTATTCAACATGGAAATAAAAATGATGTATTTTTGGAGAGCACACAAACCCTGGATTATATAAGCATTATTTGTTGTTTGCATGTTTATTGGTACACCCATTAACTGGTAGAGTGCTAAATTATTTTTGACCATCAAATCTTGTACACATGTCTTTGCCTTGTTACAATTTATGGGAGAGTGCCTATGGGCACTCTCCCATAAATTGTAACAAGGCAAACCCTTACAGATTAAATAATATCACTTCAAACATAATACAAAGCACGTGCATTGAATATGAGCCTTCAAGCTGTGGTACCCATACTTCAGAATAAAGCCCAAATATGGGCTTCCAACACTCTACCAGTTAACTGGTCAGTCCATGTTGATGGGGACTGTGTTCAGCTCACCATTAATTTCAAACAAGAACAAGAACCTTCCAAAGGTAGTGGTAGTACCTTTCCCGCACTGGTCCACACCCAAGGAAGGGCCAAGACACCCCGTCTGGAAATCCTGAAAAGGGCCCACAGAAGGAAAAAAATGAAGCGAGGAAAAACACTATCTACCAGATGCTGGGGTGCCAGGCAACTGGAAGCATGGCTTGAAAGGAGAAGAGCGGAGACAGGGAACCAGGAAAAAGAGAAGGTAGTAACCATCAAACCATCACCACCACCTTCCCCACTAACCAACACCTCTTTATCAGAAGAGGTGGAAGGCAGGGTAACAGAGGAGGGGGAGATGGATATAACCCAATCTGACTCTGGATCTCCTATCAGCTTGGACCAATCAGACCACAACTCAGAAGATGAAGAAGATGTCCAGGAGCTGCCATCAGCCAATTCATGGAATTCTTTGACCAGCTGGCTATCAAGACCTACTGCAGTCTAACATTTGACTTCATCGGCACTAACGATGAGTACATACGATTTGTTAATGGCCACTACACCGAAGAGAATGGAAAAGCGTTATGAGGTAACTACAGTACACAAACAGTGAAATTGCAGCACAGAAAATCCACAACCAGGCATTCCACGAAAACATGAGAAAGCAATCCTCAGGCACTGGACACTTCCCTCCTTTACCACACTCAGATGTGACAGGAAATCTCATACAGTCACTGAGGGGCGAAAGGGGCTTGCATCCCAGCACACCTTTGGCATGCAAAAACCAAATGATTTGGATTTGTTTATTGGAGTTTAAGGTCACAGCATATATGGCTAAAGCATGACTGTAACACAAGTAAAATTCAAAGTTTATCCCTTTACCTAATATGAAAAGCAGACGACACTTGCAAACAAAATTCTTGAATAAATAATTTTTCTAATTTTTTGTCTCAAAAACATAGGTTATGACCGTTCATTGGAACAAGCTCATTCCAAAGAGGGGTCATAACCTATATTTTTGAGACAAAAAATGAAAAAATAATGAAAATGAATTGGCGATTTTTGTGAATAGCGCTGGCCGGTTTTGATTGTTACGTTGGGTAAAGGGTTAAACCTTGGTAAACTTAAGCTTTGTAAACAAGTGTCTCCACTGCATACACTTACAATGATTTCATATCTCCTTGAAGTATATCAAGGACATCTAAGCTGTTTGAGTGGCTACTTTGGCACTAAAAAATCATGATTTGGCTAAACTTTTAGCACCAGACATATCGTTGCACTTATGAGGAAAAGCCACTGTAGTAGTGAAAAGCATGGTCAAAAGAAACAGAGAATTATTTTATCAAAATGGAGCCGACAACTAAGGTCGAGACAAGAGGGGGCAATGGAAAGCGGGAGCCAATGTCGCTGACCTGCCAAAAGTTTTCGGAGTCGAAAGAATGAAAAAGGGCCATTACTCTGGGAAAAATGTGCAGAAGATACTCACGCTATACAGGTATCATGCACTATCACAACACCAAATATTATTCAAATCGGAGTAGCAGTGGCTGAGATACAAGGGAAAATGTTGGTATGGACAGACAAATGTTCTAAGTTGAAAGAGTGAAAAAGTGCCATAACTCTGAAATAAATGTGTGAAAGAAACTCAAGCTACACAGGTATCGTTCACCCATGATGCTCTATCACAACACCAAATATCATTCAAATCGGAGTAGCAGTGACTGAGATAAAAGGGAAAATGGTGGTACAGACGGACAAATTTTCTGAGTCGACAGAGTGAAAAAGTGCCTCTGGAAAAAATGTATGGAAGAAACTCACGCTATACAGGTATCGTTCCCCCCGATGCTCTATCACAATGCCAAATCTCATTCAAATCAGAGTAGCAGTTGCAGAGATACAGGGGAAAATGTTGGTACGAATGGACAGACAGACAGAGGTCTCCATTAGATACCCCTTCGACTTTTCAAGTCGGGGACATAAAAAGCAGAGTTAGCAGTGGTTGAAGGCAAATAAACAATCAACATGCAGTACACCTTTAGTGCACAGCACCATCATGGGCAATTGGGATTGTCTTTCACAAGAACACAGCACAGATTGTGTGGGTCAGGATCAAACCATCAATCTTTCATTTTAAAGACTAATACTATAACCAATATAATAACACACTTCCAAATCATGATATTGTGATTCACTGGAATAAATAAAGATTTTCTTTTTGTTTTATTATATGACTATGTAATTTATACCATGATTACCTATTCTACTATATAGGAAAAGCCTATGACATAAATTTTAGCTTTATACACCAACCGTGGTGAACACACCAGCAATGGGATTTCAGTAGTTAAAATTTAAACCTACAGTGGAACTACATCCAAGTTGACCTTTAGTGACATTGACCTGAATGCGAACTTGTCTAAATTTATCGCACATCATTTTGCGAAGAGTGAAATGAAAGTGGCAATTATTTATTACGTTTTTAAATGAATTCACCCCATAAAATACCCCAGAATTAACAAACATGCATTGTCTCATGTTAATGAAGCATCCATAACTTGAAATAGTATGTTATTAAAATGAAAAAGGCCCTTTCTTTTTCTCTTTCGTTTTGGTGATAAAATTGACAGTGGAAGTACCGCCCACCGATGCTCACGTGAACAAAAACAAATTCGCACATATGTACGGCTGCTGCTCAGTAAAATTGAGAAAAAATAATATCAACTCTTAATAATCTGACGATCATAGTATAAATAAAATATACCCAAAGTAGCTTGGTGTACCAAATGTTCACCACTCGTGGTGAAGTGGTGTTAACCGTGTGCCGAAGGAAAAAAGGACGATGATAATATGCCAATGCAGTTTTACTGAAAAGACCATTTTTAAAATAACAAGACTGAGTATCACAAATGTAGTTTCATGTAAAACATTACTTTGAGGAAAAATCTGGGAAATAAAGACGTGACGTCAACATTGACCTGCCTGTTTTTATTTGCAATGCGTTTTGGGTCTGTATACCGAATTTGGTCAAAGTCGGCCCAGTAGTTACCCCGTTGCTAAGTGGGCACTCTGGTCGTTAAGGAAGTCACATGACATCAACACTGATCTGTCTGTTTTCATTTGCAATGCATTTTGGGTCCGTGTACCGAATATGGTCAAAATCGGCCCAGTAGTTAGCCCGTTGCTAAGGGGGTGCTCTGGTTGCTAGGGAAGTCACGAGACGTAAACTTTGATCTGTCTGTTTTTATTTGCAATGCATTTTGGGTCCGTATACCGAATTTGGTCAAAATCGGCCCAGTAGTTAGCCCGTTGTTAAGGTGGAGCTCTGGTTGCTAGGGAAGTCATGTGAGATCATTTATCTGTCTGTTTTCATTTGAAATGCATTTTGGATCCGTATACCAAATTTGGTCCAAATCGGCCCAGTAGTTAGCCCATTGCTAAGGGGCGCTCTGGTTGCTAGGGAAGTCACGTGACATCGTCATTTATCTGTCTGTTTTCATTTGCAATGCATTTTGGGTCCATATACCAAATTTGGTCCGAATCAGCCCAGTACTCAGGCCGTTGCTAAGGGGGAGCTCTGGTTTCTAGGGAAGTCACGTGACGTCAACATTGATCTGTCTGTTTTCATTTGCAATGAATTTTGGGTCTGTATACCGAATCTGGTCAAAATCAGCCCAGTAGTTAGTCCGTTGCTAAGGGGGCGCCCTGGTTGCTAGGGTAGTCATGTGACGTCATCATTGATCTGACTGTTTTCATTTGCAATGCATTTTGCATCCGTATACCGAATTTGGTCCAAATCGGCCCAGTAGTTAGCCCATTGCTAAGGGGGCACTCTGGTTGCTAGGGAAGTCACATGACGACACCAGTGACCTGTCTGTTTTCGTTTTGCAATGCATGTTGGGTCCATGTATCAAAATTAGTCAAAATTAGCCCAGTAGTTTGCCCGTTGCTAGGGGTGTGCTTTACTTGCTATAGACATCACATGACATAATCAGTGACCCATTAGCCCCCACCTCCCCCACCCCTCACCCAATATATTAAGGGTCCCTTGACCCAATGAGGGTGAAAGCTATGGTGGAGAGCCATCACTTGTTCTCGCATCCGAGTATCTTTGTAAAAATGTAACCTCATTTGTCCCCGGTTCCTTTGGAAAAAGTCCCTAAAAGTTTAATCAGCCGGTGTCATTCTTGTGAAGTCTCATCTCGTTAACTACTTCCTACGATAAAAAAATTGTGAAAACAATATAAAGGACGATGTCATTCGGCGTCGGCGATAGCCGAAGTCTCGCTCAAGGGACCTTTGGCTCCATCGCCCTTTAGGAAAATTCTATATTTAACCGCTAAATATCACTACTGTTTGACAATCTTTTCCTGGGCCCCCGTGTGGAATCCGATTCCGTATCACTATAGTATGACTATTTACGGGTGCGTTCGAATTTGCATAATTAGCTGTTCTGGTCGCAGAGAGTACTTTACTCCGAGCTGCTAGCATTGGCATCCGATGTTGAACAATGTCATTTAAAAAACCTTTTATTGCTACAGTGAAGTGATCTGGGTTGTCGCATCATGTCTCGTTGAGGTCATATCACCGGATCAAACTCGCTGCTGTGGCAGTTTGTTTGATCTGGCAATATGACCTCCTCAATAAAACGTGATACTACAACCCAGATTACTTCACTATAGCGATAATATGAATATATGTGCTTACCATTGCTCATTCTGTGTGCATTTGGAAAACAAAAGAACACCCAACTGGGAACTTTAACCTGCAGATCGAAAAACAGCTGATTATCCGTTTGCCTAATACAAACAGATAATTACATCCATAAATTCTTGAATAATCTTGAATAACTAAATGTTTTCATTTTTCAATTTAAAAACAGAGGTTGCATCTAATCACTGGGATGAGCTTGACAAATTCATTCCAATGAGGTAGCATAATATATATTTTGGAGACAAAAAATTGAAAATAAAATCTAATGCTGGTCAGATATTGCTATCATGTTACATAAAATATTAACCCTTTATCTAACACTTAATGGCCATAGCTTGTCAATGCTATTTACAAAAAATTGACATTCAAAATTTTCTTCCAATTTTTACAAAACACAGCTTATGATCTCTCAGTGAAACGATGTCATTGAGCTTGTTTCAATGAGGGGTCATAAGCTAGGCTTTGGAGCCGAAAAACCCGCCGTTTTTCATTGCTAAAAAAAAGTTGTTACAAGTGTCTTCAATTATACTAGGTAAAGGGTTAACCCCTAGCACACTGGTAGTTCAACAGAATTTTCTCCAATCACTCTGCTTTTCTCTTGTTTAATTAAGAAAGTAACCAATTATATCCTGTTTGACCGAGCTCAATGAGCTCTGTCAAACATGGTACATTTGGTTAAATATCAAACTACATTATGGGGAGCATGGTGGCTCAGTGGTAGACTGTTGGACTTCTATGCTAGATGTCCCGAGTTCGATCCCCGTCTGGCCGACCCACGTTGTGTCCTTGGGCAAGGCACTTTATCCCGGTTGCTTACGTGGGGGCATGATGATGCAGTGTACTAAGGCATACTGCACGTCGATGGTGCACATGTCTTCACCCGCTGTAACCCGCTTGAGCAGACCTTGAACAGAGTTAGAATGTTGAGGAGCTGACAGTTGCTTCTCGATGCTTGGTGGTTCTCTCTGGGTACTCCAGCTTCCTCCACCCGTAAAACTGTCACAGTCGCGATTAGCCATTGTGCATAAGTATGTGACCTTAAACACCAATAAATAAATAAATAAATAAATAACTACATTATGGGAAATATCTGCTGCTGAAAACTTTGCCACCAGAGTGAAGAGTTAAAGGCCTCTTATTTGAAAGCATTTCAAGTTAATTTCAAGTTGTCACTGGTAATATGAATAATGTCATCTACAATATCTTGAACTTGTAAAGTTTATAATTTTTTTTATAGCCAATTTATTAATTTATTGGGATTTAACCCTTTGAATTTTAATGGTATCTTCCATGCCAGTTGAATGGCAGCAATTAGAAGAGTCCATATTCATTATTTGGGGTAGAACAATTAATATTTTCAATGTGCAACCTCGGGGCTGCACATTGAAAATATTGATTGGTCTACCCCACACATTTACTGAACAGCCATCCTATTTAATGACGTAATGATGTATTGGAAAAGCGGCCGCAGGGTTCCAAGGGTTAATGACAATTTCAACAACCATGGTCATATTGTGTCATACCGTTTTATGAGTGGAGGAAGCTGGAGTACTCTCCACACATACTAATCTCACACAAGTAGGGTTAGGATTGGTTGAAGGTGCACATAGATGTGTGGTATGCCTTGAGATATTGTGCCACCATGCTCCCACTTAAGCAATTAGGATTATGGGTTTTGCCCAAGGACACCATGGGGATGCGGTTGGTCAGGAATGAACCTACAACTTTTCAATCCATATACAACCAATCAACCACTGCTCTCCTGATATCAAATTAGTTATGATCTGCAAATGTTCTATCAAATTTCAATTCTAAACTTTCCAAAACAAGAGGCCTCACGGGGCCTGAAGCGCTCATCTTGTACAGAACACAATTTAAACAGAGTCCAAGAATGAGTCTACATTAAGCAAGCCATCTCCATAGGCTACACTGTCAATCCTTGAGTCTCTCAGGAGTGACAAAAATAATCTAGGCATCATGCCATTTATTCAGTTGATCATAAGTAAAATGTAGAGCTCCCCTATGAAGCCCCTTGATACAACCTATGTGGATTAATCTTAGTACCTCTAGAGGGTACTGAATACAAAATTTTTAATTCTTCAGCAAAATGGCCAATTCCGGCTCCCATAGAGAGCCCAAATATTAACCCAGGCTCTTGCTTTGAACACAGTTAAATCTGACTTCCCTAGAGATGTTGTGTACCGAATATGAAAGCATTCTGACCGTTGGATCTGAAGAAGAGAAATTGTAAAGAAATTTCTTCGAATTGCACTAAGTTCAAATTTGGGCTACCATAGCGAGCCCAAATATTGACCTATGGATCCGATTTGAACAAACTTGAATCTGACCCCCCTAGAGATGTTGTATACCAAATGTGAAAGCATTCTGACAAGTGAATCTGAAGAAGAAGATTTTTGAAGAAATTCCCTCATATTGTACTAAGTTAAATTTCATGTTCCCATATGGAGCCCAAATATTAACCTAGGCACTCGAATTGAACAACCTGGAATTTGACCCCCCTAGAGATGTTGTATACCAAATATAAAAGCATTCCGACTGGTGGATCTGAAGAAGAAGATTTTTAAAGAAATTTTCTCATATTGCACTAAGTAAAAATTTGGGCTACCATAGTGAGCCCAAATATATACCTAGGGATCTGATTTGAACAAACTTGAATCTGACCCCCATAGAGATGTTCCATACCAAATATCAAAGCATTCTGACTGATGGATCTGAAGAAGAAGATTTTTTTAAATTACCCTCCATATTGAACAAAGATAAAATTTGGGCTTCCATGGGAAGCCCAAATATTAACCTAGGGACTTGGTTTGAACAATCTAGAGTCAAGATGAGCTAAAAATTGGAGTCAGTCAAATTTGTGTCATAATGAGTGCAACACTTTTTTCACTAGTGAAGATAATTCCTGACATTTTTCACAGGTGAAGAAAATTTTGCCTAATTTTATGGTATTTTATGGGATATAATAAAATATATAAACATGGCATACAATAAAAAGAATTACACTTTCAATAAAATCCACAGGCATATGAGGATGTCAAATGATATTAGGACTTCTATTTGGAGGGCACAAGGGCTTTTGATAAAACAGGCTAGGTACACAAGAATCTCCACTGCTTCCACTTACAATCATTTCATACCAAGATATTCACATACGCATACAAAACAATAACGTATATTTCCTCAAAAAGCAATTTCTACAACAAATGAAATATTGCTGCACATAGTTTACACAGATGAAAAAAATATAACAAAACAGACAAGAACAAAAATACCTCAAGAACTTACTGCTCAACAGATCTGGTTTATTATGATAAAATGCGTAAAAATAAAAAGTCACCGTATTTACAGCACCATGTAGATCTAATGAATATAATAATGTGAAGCAAATAAATACTAACCTTAAATCACAATAAGTAAAAGATATAACAAAAAATAATACGTTTATCATTATATACATCACAAACCAAAATACATTGTAGCTTAATTCTATTTGTTGGTGCTTAAGGTCACATACTTCTGCACAATGGCTAAGCATGACCGCAACATGGATATAAAGTCAAGACCAACCAATTGTTTGTACCTGTGTTGCCCATTATAGAGGACTTCCATCCCAAGCATTAGTGACTTATTTTACCAGTAAAACAAAGCTTGTTTACCACAGTAAACAAGCACTGTTTTACTTCTCAGGGTTTCCACAGGGGATTATAGCTTAATGGGAAGTATATCTTAGTACCACTCTTCCTTGACCTCTTTGTATGCTGCTGGCAGATATTCCTGCCCAGGACAGGATTTCACTTGACATTGAAATATGTATAATTTGGGTATATTTAATCCAGTTTCCACCCTGTGCATTGAATGTAGTTACCAATAATGATATCTTGAGTAAAATTTAGAAGAGTTTTTCATCAAATCTAGTCATGGCTGCTACAAAGCAGCCATGACTAGATTTGATGAAAAATATCTTAAAAATACTCAGCAGGTCAAGAGTTAAAACTTCCATCCCAAGCTTTAGTTAATGGGTCCTATTTTATAAGTAAAATAGAGCTTGTTTACCACAGTAAGCAAGCACTGCTTTACTTCCCAGGGTTTCCACCGGGGATTATAGCTTAATAGGCAGTATATCTTAGTACCACTCTTCCTTGACCTCTTTGCATGCTGCTGGCAGATATTCCTGCCCAGGACAGGCTTTCTCTTGACATTGAAATACGTATAATTTAGGTACATTTAATCCAGTTTCCACCCTGTATATTAAATGTAGTTATCACTAACAATATCTGAAGTTAAATTTGAAAGAATTCTGCATCAAATCTAGTCATGGCTGCTACACAGCAGCCATGACTAGATTTAAGGAAAAATATCTTAAAAATACTCAAGTGGGTTGAGAGTTAACTGTTTGCAAGAGTAATCTTTTACTGGTAGTTATTTCTAGTCAATTCTGTACTAGCTGTACAGGCAGTAAAGACTTGATTTGAAATCACTGATGGCTGGAGGAGTTTCTGGGAAATCACATAGGCACTCATGGTTGAAGGAGTTGGTCTTCAGGCATTGGTTACCAGGTCCTATTTTACTACAGTAAACAAGTACAGCTCTATTTCCTGAGGTTCCCACTTTGAAAAAGGACAGCAAATATTGAATTCATTGAGACAAACTGTAAACTTTAACATAAAATTATTGTTACAATTCTGATGTAACAATTCATTGCATCAAAATTCCAAACAGTGATTTTATGTTTCACCTTCGATTTTGGACCCATTTTAATTTTTCACGATCATTTGTGCAATCAACAAGGTAGGGTCCTGCAAAGTTTTGACTGGATTCAAAATCGTCCTGATGATTTGATTCAAGTCATGCTGATTTGGAAATATTAGGCTGTGCATTCTCAGGAGAGTGATTAAAAAAATTAAGGAGGGCAAAAACTAGTCCTGGCCTCAAAAAATAATGATTACCATTGCAACTTATTCCTAAAACCCACATCTTTTCAGGTGTTTGCTGTGTTAGTGGTCTCTGTAAGGCGGCCACACTGCCCCTCCCACACCTCCGGCCTTGCTGTGGCCCAGAGGTGTGGGAGAGGCAGTGTAGCCATCTCACAAACTGCCTTGTTAGCAGCACCAAATAAATTGTACACAGCCCACTCAACAGAACTCATTAATAGTATAGGACTAACAGTGACCGCCCGGCCACAGATGCCCCCTAACTATGACTTGATCTGTGACCTTGACCTCCATCGAAAAAAGAAAAAAATTGTGCACGACACATCATCTCCCCATAAGCAACATGTATGCCTAGTTTCAACAAATTTTTTCGGGGGCATAAAAACTTTATTTTTCCACTTTTAGTTTTTGGAAGCTTGAGGAGTGCAAATCGATC
Organism: Pictodentalium vernedei; assembly: GCA_031216915.1. Lineage (NCBI taxonomy): Eukaryota > Metazoa > Mollusca > Scaphopoda > Dentaliida > Dentaliidae > Pictodentalium > Pictodentalium vernedei. The sequence goes on along the minus strand of CM062292.1, from coordinate 408,878,379 downwards.
TCCTACATGATGGGAGGGGAGCAATTTTTAGCCCTCCTGCATTTTTAAGAATGTCAGGCCTGAAATATTTGTATCGTCAAAATGTTCTCAAAATCTTAGCAAGTGTCTCTTCAAGAACTCTTATTCTATTATCAGATCTCCTATACAGGAGAATAGAGGGCAGGAGAAGAGTTTGAGAAGGTTCCTCTTCCAAAACTAATCTGATTTTTTCTGGAATATTCCACCTTATTTTGACTGACTTGCCCAAACAGACGAGTGGCTACTGAATGCACTACTTGAATGGAGACGTTTGTAAAAAGTTGTAATATTTACAAACTGATGAGCCATGAGATTCAATTTGATTTGATCTGATGGTTGAAAATTTTATGGATCTAACTAAATACTCTGGTTTGGTCTTATTTCAGAATGCAAATCACTATATGGACAGGACCCCTCCAATTTGACAAGAATTAATCAATTAACTAATTTCACCTAATAAGATAAGATGACAAGTGCAATAATGTTCTGGAATAAAAATTTAAAAAAATTTTTAACCTCAAAAACATAGCTTATGGCCCTTCATTGATATGTATTCAATGAGTGTATTCCAATGAGAGGTCGTAATCCATGTTTTGGGGGCAAAAACTGAAAAAAAATGATAAAAATAATTTTGAATGGCAGTTTTTGTAAACTGGCCAGTTATATCCATTCCATGAGTGAAAGAAAGATTAAGCCAAGTCTGTGACAATGGATGATTGGTAAAAAAAAAAGGTAGTTCAGCCTGCATACTTGGGGTTTCAAGTTCTCAACTAATATAACCATAACATGTTTTTGAAGGGCATTGTGGTTTATTAATGGCCCCACCACATCAATTCAATAGTCTGACTGCTTATAAGTGGCCAGAGAGGCAGTAGAGAGCCACTAACAAGAAAATTATGCTATGCAAAGCAATACATATGCCCCCTCCTGCAAAGTCAACATGGGCAATACAAAAATTATTCAGTTTTCTGCTGCCAATCAACAACAAGAGGCCCCAGGGGGCCTGAGGGTGCTCACCTGACATGGTAGTCTAAATATCAAACCAGGGACTTGACTTGAATAAGCTGCATGCGCCCCTCCTAAGAAAAGCATATACTAACTAGATGAAGCGATTGTGCCCACACCTTTACACAGGATTTTCCTTCTATTTTCAGTTCCTGCACTTTTACGTCCCAAAATTGAGATAAAGGCATAAAAAAACATAATTTTTTCCCCAACAAAATATTTTCAGCCTAAAATGTTTTTTACTTCTTAAAACGCATAAAAAAACAAAAAACTAATTTCCGGATTTTGGTCCCAAATTTTCTAAGTCCCACCCGGACCCCAAATTTTCAGTGTAATAAAAAATTATTTTTTTTGTCTTAAAATTGACCGAAGCGCATAAAAAACAAAAAAAAAATTCTGGATTTTGGTCCAAAATTTTCTAAGTCCCACCCGGACCCCAAATTTTCAGTGTAAAAAAAAAAGTCGCACCAGGACCAAAAATTTTTTTTTTGTCTGAAAATTGACCAAAACGCAAAAAAAACAAACAAAAAATTCCGGATTTTGGTCCAAAATTTCGTAAGTCCCACCCGGACCCCAAATTTTCAGTGTAAAAAAAAAAATATTTTTTTGTCTTAAAATTGACCAAAACGCATAAAAAATTCCGGCCCCCAAATTTTCAGTGAAAAAAAAATAAATTTTTTTTGTCTTAAAATTGACCGAAACTCATAAAAAAAACAAAAAAAAAAAAATTACTGGATTTTGGTCCAAAATTTCTTAGTCTGGAACGGGGCCCCAAATTTTCAGCCTAAATATGAACCCAGGGACTTGGCTTGAACAAACTTGAATCTCACCCCCCTAAGGATGCTGCATACCAAATATCAAAAGATTCTTATTGGTAGATCTGAAGAAGAAGATTTTTTAAAGAATATTCCTCATACTGCACTAATTTAAACATTTGGGCTCCCATAGAGAGCCCAAATATGGACACAGGAAATTGATTTCAATAAACATGTGAAACAATCTTCCAAAGATGTTATATGTGAAATTTGAAAGCTTTTGGAGCAGTGGTTTGGGAGAAAAGTAGTCTTACATGTTTTTCCCATTACCCACAGTGTTAAAAAATGCTGACTCAGCACTTTTTTAAAATCCCCAAAAAGTACCCCATGATAAAACTGATAGCAATTTTTTTTACCATTCCATTCTGTTGGCCCTAAGGAAGCTTCACACCAAAATAAGAATTCTCAGTGCCGTGTAGTTTTGGAGATATGGGCATTTTAATTTTTTTCTATTTTTAGCTCCTGCGGTTCCCATGGGGCGACGGGAAAAACAATTTGGGAATAAATTAAGTACTTATGACCCAATAAGCCCTCATATCAAATTTGGTTCAAATCTGCCTCTCGGTTTGGAAAATAGAAATTTTGAGAGTGGCAAAAATTCTTGCCCCTCCCATAACAACGGCAAATATAGGCCCACAAACTTCTCTTGAACAAATCTGAGTCTACACCTCAAAAGGAAGCTGCACACTTAATATCAAGTCTCTGCTACTGCTAGTTCATGAGAAGAAGATTTTTTAAGATTTAGGCACACTTTTTGGGCGTGGCCTTACCAAGGGGCGAGGCAACTTGATTTGAACAAAATCAAATTGCGATGTCATAACAAACTATTATCTCAAATATCAATTAAATTGGTTCAGCGGTTTGGGAGGAGAAGACGCAAACACCATGTTCACGGACGACGGACAGTGAGTGATCACTATAGCTCTCCTGACTGAAAGTCAGGTGAGCTAAAAACCATTCCCATGGACATAAAAAGAATAATGTAAAAACTTCACACAGACAGTTTTTCTTAGTCTAAAAACATGCATAACTGCGGTGAGTATGCATGGACATAATCCAAAATTTGTGGATATCCCTTCCCCGAGAATGTTCTATCACCACACCAACGGCCATCAAAATCCAACAACGGATAATGCAAAATGTTCATACGGAAAGTTTTATAAGTGTAACCATGGCCATAGCTCTGGTCTGTATGCCTGGATGAAACCTGCAATATCTGAAAGTCTTCTCCCACATGCTAGACTCTCACCATACCAAAGGAAATCAAAATTTGCACACAAATGACAGAGTCATAATGCACACAAAACACAGAGAGTTTTTCTCAGTGTAACAAGGGCTATATCTCTGGTAGAAATGTACGGACAAAACCTGCAATATGTGGATCTCATGTTTCTCATGCTGGTCTATCACCATACTAAAGGACATCAAAATCCAACATCTGATGCCAGAGTTATAATACAAAATGTTTTACCAATGGATGGACAGATGGGTGGATGGATGAACAGACAGATGGATACCTTGAATATGTACCCACCAAACCTCCTCAGGAGAGGTTGGGGGCATAATAAGGAGGAGACTTGATAATCATTTCTGGTGAGCCATTCATAAAGAGCAACGCCTGGCAAAGTCATGTTATTACTATTATTACCAATGATACCAGTAAAACACAGTAAATGACTGAAAGTGGACTGAAATGAAATTGTACAGTAGAAATCAGATTAGGTGTGGGCTGAAATGAAATTGTACAATGGAAATAAGATGACCTAACATTATTTTTAATAACATTAAATATGAATACCAATCATTAGGTCAGCTGTCTGAATGTAGAGACTGCCCTTGTGAGGCAGCCACTGTGTTCAGGCAGCTGAAGTGCAACTACTGTCTGCATTGTTGTCAAACGGTCAAATGGCTATCACCTGTTTGGTCTATGGAGAATATAGGAAACTTACAAGTGGTCCAACAGTAGTTTCAAAACAAAGTTTAGGAGGCAATATGTCTATAAGCCTTAGGAAAATCCCTCTGTGACATGACGAAAACACTTCCGAAATAAAACTTGTTTACACAATGTTACGGAGAATCAGTTTTTGAGCAAAGAGGAATGCTAGGGACTATTAATCGAACCTATCTCAATCATGTGACCTATTCATCTGTTAATGCTAACTCATTCAGGGTCCAAAACTCTGATGAGCTTTACCCAATTTCAACTTTCGCGTAAAATTCTGTTAATGTACGAGGAATGCCCTGCAAAGTGGTAATAATCATAGATAAGAATTGCAACAAGTTATTTGCTGACACCAACAATATTTTCACCCTCGATGTCCTCAGTGCAGAACACTCAGTACATATTCACCCCTGATGTACTCAGAACAGAAGCACCATGTGCATACTGTAACAAAAGCTCACTACACACAATACTAAGTTAACCCTTTACCCAATGTAACAGCCAAAACTGGCCAGCGCTATTTACAAAAACAACCATTCAATTTTCATTATTTTTTTCATTTTCTGTCTCAGAAACATAGTTTATGACCCCTCATTGGAACGAGCTTGTTGAACTTGTTTCCAATGAGGGGTCATAAGCTATGTTTTGGATGCAAAAAATGAAAAAAATTAGTTGTTCAAAAATTTTAATTGCAACTGTCATCTGCCTTTCGTGTTAGGTAAAGGGTTAAGCTAATGCACCAGTGATGCTTTCCGAAATTAAGAAGTAGGGAAACGCCCCACGTTGACCATTGCTGCATATTGAGTACCCATTTGGAGCGGGTGCTCTATGTGTTGCAATTGCCAATGCTGGGCGCATCATTGGGTGAGAGTGCCCCCTTCTTGTGGTGGTAGGGTCTACCTCTGGGAGAATATTGAAAATTTAGTGCTCACAACTCTTCAAAGAAATAGCCATTGTTATCTGTATGGGCTGTGAGTTACACACAGCTATAAAATGGGTTAAGTGCAGATAGCAAGATGATTGACTTCTCGCTGTGTTGAATATTCATGAAGATCAAGCCGTTTCAGATCTTGAAATTGAAGGGGAGCAGCATACTCCCTCAGAGAAAAGTAGAAAAATGGCGTTCCCACGCATTCCCCCAGGAAAGCATCACTGTAATGCACTTCTCTGACACTGTATGCAAATTAACCTCCTGAATACTACACACGTATGTACATTATTTGAATGCACTGATTCTTCTAATTTTCATTAACCCTTTACCCAACGTAACGGCCAAAACCGGCCAGCGCTATTCACGAAAATCGTCAATTAATTTTCATTATTTTTTCATTTTTTGTCTCAAAAACATAGGTTATGACCCCTCGTTGGAACGAGCTCGTTGAGCTCGTTCCAACGAGGGGTCATAACCTATGTTTTTGAGACAAAAAATGAAAAAAAATAGTCATTCAAGAATTTTTTTTGCAAGTGTCGTCTGCTTTTCATGTTAGGTAAAGGGTTAAATAAAATACAAAGTAAAAACTTATCATCAAACAAATATAACATATATCACTACCACAGAGCAATCTGCTCCATGACACATATATACTGATTTGGCACAGCTGAGTAGGTCAGTCAGGACAGAAATTATTTCATCATCATACCTCAAAATCATCAAAGGACTTTACACACTGCAGGCACACAATGTGATCATTGCATGCAATGCATTAAGTATTAATTAACTGGTAGAGTGCTAAATTATTTTTGGTCATCCAAATTTGGCCACGTCTCTTAGCCTTGTTACAATTTATGCGAGAGTGCCTAGTAGCACTCTCCCATAAATTTAACAAGGCAAATCCTCACAGACTAAAAAATTTCAATTCAAAAATAATATGAAGCACATCCAAAGAATACGAAGCCATTAAGTTGCGGAATCGGTATAAGAATAAAGCCCAAATATGGGCTTCTAGCACTCTACCAGTTTACAAGGGTTCAGCTTATGCTTGGTAAAGGATTCACCTTTCATTTTCCTTTAGAACCCAGTTTATGATTTACCCTTGAAGCCTAAGGTTCATAATTTATTTTTATTTATTTATTGGTGTTTAATGACACTTTTGACACCTAAGGTTATCTCCTATCAGGATTTTTTATAGTACTAACTGCCTTAAATACATGAACACAGCTGCTGAAGACTTAACAGTGTTTCTACATCTTTGTTGGTTGCTGAAGGGCATGGTGGCACTGTGTACAAAGATGTACTGCACATCGATAGTGCATCTGCTTGCATGGAGTTAGTATGGTGGGGAGTCTGACAGTTGCTGCTTGGTGGTTCTCTGGCTTCCTCCATGTGTAAAACTGTTTGGCACAAGGTGACACTGACTGTCAAAAGTGTCATTAAATCACAGTAAGAGGCTCTAAAGAGCCTGTAATCACTCACCTGGCAGAACTACATATAACAAGAGGCCCCATGGGGCCTGAAGCGCTCACCTTGAACAGAACACGATATAAACAGAGTCCAAGAATGAGTCTACATTAAGCAATCCATCTCCATTGGATACACTATCAATCCTTGATCCCCCCCCCCCCAGGAGTGACAAAAATAGTCTGAGCATCATGCCTTTTCTTCAGTTGATTATAATGTAAAATGTGGAGCTCCCTATGAAGCCCCTTGATACAACCTATGTGGATTAATCTTAGTTACACACCTCAAGAGTGTACTGAATACAAAATTTCTAATTCTTCAGCTACATGGCCAATTCTGGCTTCCATAGGGAGCCCAAATATTAACCCAGGCTCTCGATTTGAACAAAGTTGAATCTGACCTCCCTAGAGATGTTGTATACAAATATGAAAGCATTCCGACTGGTGGATCTGAAGAAGATTTTTTAAGAAATTTCCTCATATTGCACTATGTTAAAATTTGGGCTACTATAGCGTGCCCAAATTTATACCTAGGGATCCGATTTGAACAAACTTGAATCTGCTATCTGAAGAAGATTTTAAAAAATTATCCCCCATATTGAATTAAGTCAAGATTTGGGCTTCCGTAGGAAGCCCAAATATCAACCTAGGGACTTGGTTTGAACAATCTTGAATCTGACCCTCATAACAATGATTTATACCAAACATTAAAAAATTCTGACTGGTGGGTCTGAAGAAGAAGATTTTTAAATAATATTCCCCCTACTGCCCTAATTTAAAAATCTGGTCTCCTGTATTGAGCCCAAATATGAACCAATGGGCTTTATTTTAACAAATTTGTATCTGACCTGCACCCCCCCCCCCCCCCCCTCCCCCCCATGGATGCTGTATACCGAATATCAAAAGATCCTGACCATTGGTTCTGGAGTAAAGAATTTAAAATTTTTTGGCAAATATGCGGACTCAGCATTTCGATGCCTTCTACAGAACACCCTAACATAACCGATGGCAATTTTTTTTACCGTTCAATTCTACTGGTCCTAAGGATGCTTCAAACCAAATAACAGTTCTCTGTTCTGTGTGATTTGGGAAATATGGGCATTTGTAAATATTTCTATTTTTGGCTCCTGGGGTTCCCATGGGGATGCGGGAATATTTTTTTTGCATGAGTCAAGTACTTATGACTCAATAATACCACATACCAAATTTGGTTCAAATCAGACCATTGGTTCAGAAAATAGAAATTTTGGGCGGGGCCAAAAATCTTACCCCTGCCATTACAAAGCCAAATATTGCTTCACGAACTTCGATTGAACAAACTTAAATCTACACCTCAAAAGGAAGCTCCATAACAAATATCAAGTCATTGTACCCACTGGTTCATGAGAAGATTTTAAAAAATATTATGGAGCATTTTCCCCCATCCCCTCCCTATGGGGCTGGGCATGTTGAGTTGAACAAAATGCAATGCCCCTTCGGGACCATCACTCACACATACTTTCACTTGAATTGGCCTAGTGGTTTTGGAGAAGACCAAAACATGGTGCTGATGGACAACGGACGGAGAGCGATGGGATTAGCTCAGCTTCACTTTGTCAATGTGAGCTAAAAATGTGATTTCCCAAAGGGTTTCCTTGGTAACTATGAGCCGCAATTGTGGCCATGTTTGCAACACGATAAACATTACATGAGGATCATTGGTAGAGGGTGTCCCAGTCATCAATCGTGTGAAGCTTCAAAACATTTGGCCTTGCAGTTTCAGAGGAGAAGATTTTTCAAAATCGACCAATCAGAATCAAAGAATGCCTCTGAAAGCCATGTTTTCCATCCGGTGGGAACAAAATGATTATTGTTTGTAGAGGACCTCCCATAGACCATTCCTGCAAAGTTTGGTTCACATCAGCTCAGTAGTTCCAAAGAGGATTAAAATGTGATTTTCCATAAGGTTTCTATAGTAACTATAAGCTGCAGTTGAAACCATGTTTGCAACCCGATAAACATTAAATGATGTCGGTAGAGGGAGTCCCAGTCATCAACCATGTGAAGTTTCAAAACATTTTGCCTTGTAGTTTCGGAGGTGAAGATTTTTGAAAATCTACCAATAAGAATCAAAGCATGCCTCTGGCGACCATGTTTTTACACCGACGGGAACAAAATGCGGAAAATTTGTAGAGGACCTCCCATTGACCATTCTTGCCAAGTTTGGTTTACATTGGCTCAGCGGTTCCAGAAAAGAAGATGAAAATGTAAAAAGTTTACGGACGATGGAAATAGGTATGACAGGTAGAAACTTCTGCACTGGCTGAGACTTAACACTGACAAACATCTATTAACAATATATGGTAAATGATTATTTCACACCCCAAATACAGCTCAAGTCTGTAAGTAATATGTTGGTGCATTTGATAACTACTCTACTTGATAGGGTGCACAAACTTAACTTGTTATCTTTATGTATGATGCTTGCAATTTTTATCAAGTTGGTCCATCAAATTTCTTAACCCTTTACCTAACGTAACGGCCAAAACCGGCCAGCGCTATTCTCAAAAGTTGCCAATTAATTTCCATTATTTTTTTCATTTTTTGTCTCAAAAACATAGGTTATGACCCCTCGTTGGAACGAGCTCGTCGAGCTCGTTCCAACGAGGGGTCATAACCTATGTTTTTGAGACAAAAAATGAAAAAAATTAGTTATTCAAGAATTTTTTTTGCAAGTGTCGTCTGCTTTTCATGTTAGGTAAAGGGTTAAGCATTTTCAAGTCAATTGCTCAAGAGTATTGCACATGAAATAGTCTTCTGTAGTTAACCCTTTACCCAACGTAACAGCCAAAAACCGGCCAGCACTATTCTAAAAAATCGCCCACTAATTTTCATTATTTTTCTCATTTTTTGTCTCAAAAACATTGGTTATGACCCCTCATTGGAACGAGCTCGTTCCAATGAGAGGTCATAACCTATGTTTTTTAGACAAATGAAAGTGTCAATGACACTCTAGCTCAACTTGTCAAGACATGTACATGTATAGTATGTGACACAGCAATGACAAACATCTAGGTAATGACCTGATAACAAAGGTACATATAAAGTATTGTAACAGTCTGTACATAAATACTGACCGTAGCCTGTAACAAATGTATAGGTAAAGTATTGTAAAGGTTGGTGACAGTCGGATGCTAAACTAGAAAAGAAATCTTTGAGTCCCAGAGTGGGTCTGACTGAACCCCAAAATATTTGTTCTCATAGCACAGTGATAACAAAGGCACCCCAAAACACACTCATTCCTGTCCTAAGGTGAAAATAAAGGTACTCAAGAAGTTTCGTACAGATCAGTTCATAAATACGAGCTGTATAGAAGTTGTGACAAAAAAACTGATTGGACCAAATTTCGGTACAAAATGGCCACTGGCATCCATCTTGAATTTTGGACCACACACTCAGAAACACTCGTTCTCGTCCCAAGGTGATAACAAAGGTACCCAAGAAGTTTCGTGAAGATTGGTTGATAAATACAGCCTCTAGCCCGAGCCGTATTGACATGTGCACTTACAGTGTATAAGTAGCACTAAATAAATCAAAATTCATCTAATTTGCATAATTTCTGCACGAGAAAAAAACCCGTACTGTATGTGATGTATTCCATTTTACTAAACATTCATACAAAAATTTATTCAAATCAGAACTTTCATACAGAAGTTCTGTACAAAAGACTGATTGCACTAATTTTGGGACAAAATAGCTGCTGGTGGCCATCTTGAATTTCAGACCACACCAAAAAACACTCGTTCTCATCCCACGGTGATAACAAAGGTACCCAAGAAGTTTCGTAAAGATCGGTTCATAAATACGGCCTCTAGCCTGAGCCGTATAGAAGTTGTGTACAAAAAACTGATTAGACCTAATTTCGGTACAAAATGGCCACTGGCAGCCATCTTGAATTTTGGACAGCACTCAGAAACAATCGTTCTCGTCCCAAGGTGATAACAGAGGTACCCTAGAAGTTTCGTGAAGATCGGTTGATAAATACAGCCTCCAGCCTGAACCGTACTGATGTGTGTACTTACTGCGTGTAAGTAACACTGAAAAAATCAAAGTTCAACTAACGAGAAAAAAACCCGTATTATATGTGATGTATCCCATGGTACTAAACATTCACACAAAAATGTTTTCAAATCAGTGCTTTCATATGGAAGTTCTGTGCAAAAATCTGATTGCACCTAATTTTGTACAAAATGGCTGCCATCGGCCATCTTGAATTTCGGACTGCACCCCAAAACACTCGTTCTCGTCCCACGGTGATACCAAAGGTGCCCAAGAAGTTTCGTAAAGATCGGTTTATAAATACAGCCTCTAGCCCGAGCCATATTGGCATTTGCACTTACAGTGCTGAAAGTAACACTAAATACATTAAAGTTAGTCTAATTTGCATAATTTACATACGAGAAAAAAACCTGTATTATATGTGATGTATCCCATGGTACTAAACATTCATTCAAAAAATTATTCAAATCAGCGCTTTCAAATGGAAGTTCTGTGCAAACATCTGATTTCACCTAAGTCTGTACAAAATGGCCGTCAGCGGCCAACTTGAATTTCGGATCGGACCCAAAAACACTTATTCTCGTCCCACGGTCATAACGAAGGTACCCAAGAAGTTTCGTAAAGATCGGTTCATAAATACGGCCTCTAGCCCGAGCCGTATTGAATTGTTGACGGACAGACGGACGACTGGCCATTGCATAAGCTCAAATTTGGCTTTGCCAAAGTTGAGCTAAAAATGAAAAAAATTAGTTATTCAAGAAATTGTTTTGCAAGTGTCGTCTGCTTTTCATGTTAGGTAAAGGGTTAACAAAAACTTGCTTTACCAAAATGATTAAAAAATATATGTAAATGGTTGGGTTGCTTGGCACTTTCAAATATAAAATTCATATTGTATACTGATACACTGTGATGAGCCAGTATTGTTTTATTATCTTTAAATAAAAACTTTTCTTTACCTAACTGGGTCAGTCCACAAGGCACTTGTACAAAAACAAAAAAATACCCTGGATATTGTATGAAAATTACCGGACAATTTCTCTTCTTTTTTTTATGAAGGACAAAAATCATAGTGCGTCTCCTCTCTTTAACAAACTGATCACGTTTGTTCAAATGAAGGTTTGGTCTGTTTTTCGAATAAATCCCTTTTAAGGCCCCACAAAGTAGATCTTCTATTTCTCAGGACATTTTTTGTAAAATTGCACATGGGCGGGCATTTCTTTATTTTTGTAATTATTTCTTTGCCATCAAAAGTTCATGTTCTTGGGTTTGTTTTATGTTTTTCTTGGTTTGTTTTATGTTTTAGGCCTCATAATCTACAGAATAGCATGAGTGGTGGTGTATTTCGTCCCTTAAGTGCTACAAGGCTTTACAATGCTAAAGCATTGCAAAGCCTTGTTGCACTCAAGGGACAAATTTAGCAATTTTATTAACTTGGGTAAAATATCAGACATAAACCATTTAATTTTTATTTTTGTAAAGTTTGCATTGGTTATAAAAAGAGAGCATACATTAGTCAAAAGGACCATGTGGGAGGGCCTGAGAACAAGATTTTTAACTTTTTTAGGCCTTACCTGACAATTTTTCTTCTTTTTTTTTCTAAAAGACAAAATCATAACATATCTCCTTTCTTAAGGGGTCGTTCAACGTAACTTTGGGCATTTTTTTTGAAAATTTTCACAATGCCCTAAATATGAATTTAACGCGGTGAATAATGACATATTATACACCAAAATAATGACAAAAGTATACAAAATCCGAATTTATCCACTTTTTGAAAATGTTTAAAAATGTTTTTGCTTTTGATGACAAAGAAATTGCCAGCCACATTAGTAATCGTCAGGATTAACAGGGAACAGATCGGTAATTCGAATGTCTGAGTTGTAAATAAAAGACTCCATACTCGGAGAAAGCATATTTATCATTTCATCACCACCGTGGTGAGAACGCTTAGGGGAAAATGGATGACAACACACGCTTTTTCTTCTGGTGACATTGTTTATTATGATCACGTGGGTTTGGGGCTAAGTTGCGAAATGATTTCATTTCCCACGATTGGAAATCTTCAAACATTTCACTGCTGTTTTTGAATCTGGGAGGCGATGTAATGCACAACTCACGACACATTCATAGGAAAATATTCAACTGACAATGTGATAATTGCGAGATTCAGTCCATAGTAGCACTGTTCATATCATAAACTGTACAATTTGACGCAAATGTCAGCAAGAGATTACTACGCCACCGATTCGAACTACTATTATTTGGTTGGTGACGATGATCAAAACATAAAAGTGGAAAATTATATTTGAAAACAAAAATATATTCACATCAACATACATTACAGTCCTCACAATTGTATATTAACGAAAAAATAATTTTACTGTCGCCGAACTATATTAGTGACGTAAAGAAGGCTTGATGATGTCTGCTACGAAAAAAGAAGACCAATGTCAAGGAGAATTATCAGAAAGGTTTCTTCCTGTTCACCAAATACAGCGAAATGTCGTACCATCGTAAATTTAAATATCTCCCTCACACAACTGCATTGTGTATAAGGCGGATCAACGTCGATTTTGAGCACTGTTAGCACCAAAAGGTTGCAAAAATCTATGTGTGTTGACACTCTGTGGACAGAAATAAGAGAAATTCCGCTAGGCGGACAAAAATTCACACGAATTACCGAAATGAGACCACAACGTGTCATAAGTGTTTAGATAAATGAATTTAATAACCAACACAATTCCGATAATGTTCAGGCTGGTAACCCTCCGCCTATAAAATTAGTATATTCAAGCAGATCAGTTATTAATGTTCTTAAATCTCACGAGAAAAGAACAGTCAAGCCTCCCCAAGCAGCAACTATGGAAGGCTGATAGTTCCAAAACAAATGAAGAATACCTAATCATGTACATATGAAGAATGTCCAATGTGGCATTTGTGAGACTGGTGTGACCATACCCCCCACAATCCTGTGCCATTTTGCATGAGATCTGTATCAAATTGGTAAAAGACGATGAGATTGATACACAAAAAAGGGTAAACTGCCAAACTTCCTCATTTCCATTTCTGGGGCTGCATGAACAATGACAGCTGCCAAGTGTCATTTGAATGTTCAAGTGTGGCCAAAACAACCAAAATGACCTGTCCTGCGTGCAGAATACTTTCACCAATCGGCTACACTTAGTTAGAAATCCTGGCTTCCAATTCATTTTTTTCATTGATGCACTCTCTCATGACTCCATACTTGTTCTTCTGAACTGTGTGGATTTGACCCTTGGTGAACTTCATAAAAGGTAAATAAACACAAGAAAAATGGCAGCCCTTTTAAAATGTAGGCATCCTAAATTACAATTTGTCTTGTGGTCCGTTCCTTGCAAGAATGATAAAAAGATTTCTCTGAGTCTGCACTAGAAGGATTGCTGAATTTAACTATTCAATAAATTTAAGGTATTTTATTGTACAAAATTTTATCTCTTACTTATGGCATAGCAGACTTTCAGGCAGTGCTTTCTGCCACATGGTAACGGTTCCATGGCAAATATTAGTTTCCACAAAATCTATGTTTCATTCCAAACAAATTGATATATAATTTATTGTGCTTATTCCTTTCTGACCTTCTCTGAACTTTGGAGAAAATTACTTCAAATTGGACCAAATTTACATTGGACGTCCCCTTAACAAACTGATCAAGTTTGTTCAAATGAAGGTTTGAGCTGTTTTTCGAATAAATCTTTTTTAACCCCTGCACAATATCAAAATATTGGAATTTCAACTTGCATTTGTCTCATAATGCAACAAGGAAGTTAACCAATTCTATCTTGTTTGACAAGCTTATGAAACAAGACAACCTTGCTCTTTCATGGGGTATATTGTTCACATATGTGAACATACAATCCCAACAAACTACCTGACGTAACATTGTTCACCTCTTGGAATTTACTGATTTCGCAAATATGTTAACAGACAAACTTGAAATATAAGCAGAGCTTGTTGTGATCATTCAGAATATTGACAGATCACCACACTTCCAGTTTTATGACAATTGCTCAAATTAACTAGAACTATCACTGAAGGTGATTAATACCCCCGCTTTGGGTTTTTAGAGGAATGCACTTCTGATCATGTAGGCAAAGGCCATAAGGAAATGTATACATAAAGATAATTTTTTGTTGTTGAAATTTGTATTTGCATGTGGCCTTCCACAGAACAGCACTGAATACTTAAAGAGCCCACACATATATGGTTTACATTTGGAAAAACACATTTACAATGTGCAACATGTATTCAAAATCGGTTCATTAATGTAGGAGGAGTTGCACACACAAGAATCCCATTTGAAAATCCATAATAAATCCAAGTTAAAGGGAGATAACCTGGTTAAAATTGTCGCAGATCAAAAATTTGGGAATATGCGTATGTTCACTTAGTAGTGATGATGTCTGAAAGGTTTTGTCCAAATTGATTGATAAATGTAGGAGGAGTTGCACGCACAAGAATTTCATGTAGAAACCCATAATAAATCTAAGTTAAAGGGAGATAACCTAGTTAAAATTGCCACAGCTCAAAAATTTTGGAATATGCGCATGTTTACTTAGTAGTGATGATGTCTGTAAACTTTTGTCCAAATTGATTGATAAATGTAGGAGGAGTTGCGCACACAAGAATTTCATGCAGAAACCCATATTAAATCAAAGTTCAAGAGAGATAACCTGGTTAAAATTGTCGCAGATCAAAAAGTTTGGAATATGCACATGTTCACTTAGTAGAGAAGATGTTTGAAAGGTTTCATCAAAATCGGTTCATTAATGTAGGAGGAGTTGCACACACAAGAATTTGTTCGAACGGAAAGACATAATAAATCTAAGTCAAAGGGAGATAACCTGGTTAAAATTGTCGCAGATCAAAAATCTTGGAATATGCGCATGTTCACTTAGTAGTGATGATGTCTGAAAAGTTTTGTCCAAATTGATTGATAAATGTAGGAGGAGTTGCACGCACAAGAATTTCATGTAGAAACCCATAATAAATCTAAGTTAAAGGGAGATAACCTAGTTAAAATTGCCACAGCTCAAAAATTTTGGAATATGCGCATGTTCACTTAGTAGTGATGATGTCTGTAAACTTTCGTCCAAATTGATTGATAAATGTAGGAGGAGTTGCGCACACAAGAATTTCATGCAGAAACCCATATTAAATCAAAGTTCAAGAGAGATAACCTGGTTAAAATTGTCGCAGATCAAAAAGTTTGGAATATGCACATGTTCACTTAGTAGAGATGATGTTTGAAAGGTTTCATCAAAATCGGTTCATTAATGTAGGAGGAGTTGCGCACACAAGAATTTGTTCGAACGGAAAGACATAATAAATCTAAGTCAAAGGGAGATAACCTGGTTAAAATTGTCGCAGATCAAAAATCTTGGAATATGCGCATGTTCACTTAGTAGTGATGATGTCTGAAAAGTTTTGTCCAAATTGATTGATAAATGTAGGAGGAGTTGCGCACACAAGAATGTCATGTAGAAACCCATATTAAATCAAAGTTCAAGAGAGATAACCTGGTTAAAATTGTCGCAGATTAAAAAGTTTGGAATATGCACATGTTCACTTAGTAGAGATGATGTTTGAAAGGTTTCATCAAAATCGGTTCATTAATGTAGGAGGAGTTGCGCACACAAGAATTTGTTCGGATGGAAAGACACAATAAATCTAAGTCAAAGGGAGATAACCCGGTTAAAATTGTCGCAGATCAAAAATCTTGGAATATGCGCATGTTCACTTAGTAGTGATGATGTCTGAAAAGTTTTGTCCAAATTGATTGATAAATGTAGGAGGAGTTGCGCACACAAGAATTTCATGTCCGGAAAGACGTACGGACGGACGTACGGACGGACGGACGGACGGACGGACGTACGGACGTACAGGGCGATTCCTATATAGCCCCCACTTCTTCGAAGCGGGGGTATAATTATTCCTACTACAACCACTCAAGTAATTTAGTACACCACAAAATCATCATTATGTTGATGGAGACTGGAAGCAAAATTGTTGCTCCACCGACCCCCAAATACATTTGTGTTTACAAGGCCAAAAATTATAACAGAACATATTTAACACAAATGGAGTATATCCTGTTGAAAGTCTCACTGTCCTTATAATGGTTCTGTTATATCAAAGTTACTTTTAGGTATGTCATGATTGGAGAAAATTTGGCAAGAGGGGTGGCACCATACTTGCCTAGAAGAAACCCTGTTTTAAGCACATTTCTTATTTATTTATCGGGGGTTAAGGTCACTTTCAACATCAACATTCCATTACACAATTTTAAAGGCAAATTCAGACAACTGTTTATAACTGTGATGCCAACTCTGGAGGACACACTTCACAGATATTGGTTACTAGGACCTAGTATACCCATAAGAAAGACTTTGTCCACCACAATAAACAAAACTGCTCAACTTCCAGAGGTTCATCAGGGCTTTTATTAGGATATTTCAATTAATATTTTTAACCTGCAGCCATGAGACTGATAATATTAGTTGTCCTAACTTACATTCATTAATTTTTGTGCTTGACCATACAAGTTACCAATAAAATATTTGGGATTAGGGGTGGAAGGGATCTTGGGGATTGAAAGTAGAATAGTGTACTGGAAAATTTCTGGTGTTTCCAATCAGTTAGTAACTCATTGAATGTTATACTGTGCCAGCCAGCCATCTCCTAAGTGACAACAGAAAGAACATGTTCCTTAAGAAGATATTTCTGTGGTGTTCGATTACTGTTTAGACTATCCTTGGTGTCCATGATAAAGCATCAAATGTCCACATACAGTATTTCAAAGTTCATGTCACAAAAACCATTTACAAGGAGAGCTGCATTTTCAAGATCACATTCTGCAGACCTCAACTCTTTTATCCAAACAAACAATTATCCCAAATTTTCAACAACAAAAAAACAGTTAAAAATGAGAAATATATTACACTTTCAGACCCTGTCCTTTCAAAAACAACCTCAATACATTTTAACCCTTTACCCAACAGGAACAGAAGACTACACTTGAACAAAAAATTTCTTGAATAACAAAGATTTTTCAAATGGTATAGCAAGGGTTCCAACCCATGCCAAGTTTCTGTCAGCACTAATCGCTTAGTAAAACTATACCACATGCAGCATTTGGCCACCAGCAGACCCAAAAAGGGAATGCAAGTTAACCCTTTACCTAACATGAAGAGCAGACGGCACTTGCAAAAACAATTCTTGAATAACTAATTTTTTGTCTCAAAAACATAGTTTATGACCCCTCATTGGAATGAGCTCAACAAGCTCGTTCCAACGAGGGGTCCTAACCTATTTTTTGAGACAAAAAATGAAAAAAATAATGAAAATTAATTGGCGATTTTTGAGAATAGCGCTGGCCAGTTTTGGCCATTATGCTGGGTAAAGGGTTAACAAAGGATAAACTGGCCTAGTACAGCACACACAGAATAGTTAACTGGAGCTATAGGAACACCTCACAATGTGGGTTTGAATCCCTCTGTACCATTTGTAAAATAATCAGTATCCTTTTTGGATTCTACAGCACTCAGGAAATTTGACAAAGAGATGTTCTCGCCAATTTCCAGTGAAGAGCAGTATGGAGAATTAAGTGATGCAAATCTACAAAAATTTTCCATTTTTTTTCTCAATAACATAGCTTCTGATCCCTTCATTGGAACATGCTCAACAAGCTTATTTCAGTGGGGTCATAAGCTATGTTTTACAAATGAAAACTGATAAATTTTGAATGACGATAACTGTGAATATTGCTGGTAGATTTTGGACATTACTTTAGGTAAAGGGTTATATTACAACAGTGATCACTCAGCAAGCCTAGAAATAAGCAATTTGTCATCAGCAGAATGAGGTCCACAGAGGGTACATTTTCTGATTCTGTCCCATACAGTGATCTAGAATCCCCCAATTTATCCTCTGGGTATCTCTTTCTGTTTTGGCCTGAGACCTGGATTCAGATCGAGGTTCACAGAAGGTAAATTTAGTGATGCTACCCTGCTGTGCAGCATAACATTACCAAATTCACCGTCTGGGGCCTCATTCTGCAGATGACAGTCTATTTATTTCCAGGCTTAGTGATCAGAAATAGTGTGTTTGGGTAAGCACCATTAAAAATTATTGGACACAAAATCTTTTCCTCTTATATAAAAAAGTACATCAACATCAATGATTTTTAAACTGAAAAATTTGCAATCAAGCTAAAAAAAGTTATAACTGAGCTTAATGTCACATTTTGAAAAATAAATGAAAAGATATGTCCAAGATAACATATAATAATTTATCACTGCATAATTGTAAAATATATAGTAATATGAAAAATTTAAATACAAAAAAACAACCTACATGTAAGTTGACAGTAAAATGAAAATCTGTTTCTGGGGTCACTCCACAAGAAAATCTCACTATTTGTTTTTCACCTACGAAGCATGTAAAAATAAAGCGGATACCTGCTGTTTTCCAGCAGGTACCATAATTATCTTATGAATGATGCAAGGAAATCTTATTTCAACTTAGATCTCCTTCCTGTTGTGAATGAGGTAATCCTGGTATATACCCCAAACTAAATGGTTTTCTTTAACTATATGTGTTGCAGTGTTTAATTGTAAATATTTAATTGCAAATAAAACATATTTTAATTTCAATTAAACCACCCAAATGCAGTAAACACACAGTAAGATTGATGTAAACATTTTCTGTGATGCACATCAAGTTCAGAGAGATATCCTCTTTTATACCATGATTGCTGTAGCGTATACGTGATACAATACGGATATTCGGAAATGTTCAAGATACACCACATGTAAGAATGTCATGTCAGAACGCACCTGACTGGACATTACGCTTCTGAGTGACATTATGACGTGAATGAAATCCTTCAACACAAAACAGTGTCAAGCAAGAAAGTGATCAAATCACAGGTGATATTTTTATTTAAAATATTGGCTTCAATCATTTAAAAGTTTAATTGTGGTATAAATACAAAACTCAGACCTGTCAAGTACGCAGAACAGGAATAAATGACCCATAGAGGAGCTTTTTCTGTATTTCACTTGTGCCTTCGGTGCACAAAAACTTCACCTCGGGAGTCCTCCATACTCCACCCTTGAAGTGTTCTGTAGTAATATCTATCATGACAAGAGACATAAAAACAATATTTGCTTCACATTTCTCGCTATCTAGGTAGCATATAATAAATCTTGATTATTACCACCATGTGGGTTTCCAAGGTGATGTACTGAAGCCAAGACCTCAACAATGGGTCATACATCAACAAATCCGTTAGGACCAGTAAATATATGATTCAGAGGTGAGGCTGAGACTTCAATACATCATCTTGGAAACCCACATGGTGGTGAAAACAAATTTATATTACAATATACATCTCTTTCTTGACTTGTTCGCATAATGGAGGGATTGGGTACAGCTTTTAACAGCGTCTATTTGACAATCATTTAGCGTCTGAATTGATTTTTTATGAATGAAGATCATGATGTCATGGTGTTGCGCTCTTGCGCTGTGCATGACATAATCTCCATTCATTTTTCTACTAGTACTATAAATGCTGATGTTTATACCGTATTTACTCTATGTATTGGGACAGCTAAAAATAATTATTTTCACAGGTGTCCCAATTCTTAGAAAATGGGAAAAGAACACAGCCTGGTCTTGATTTGATGCTGAATAAAGTTATGTGTGATTCATTTTCCATCACTATGTACAAAAATCGCCGTCCAATTTTTTTTTATATTTTCATTTTTTGCTTCCAAAACATAGCTTATGATCCCTCATTGGAACGAGCGCAATGCGCTCGTTCCAATGAGGGATCATAAGCTATGTTTTGGAAGCAAAAAATGAAAATTTTTAGTTACTCAAGAATTTTTTTTATGAGTGTCGTCTGCTACTAGCGACGGGTCAACTGGAAACAAATCTCCTGAATGTCCCAAACTTTAGAGCATAAAAAAAATATAGTTTTCTGGAAAAAATGTGTGTCCCAAATCATAGAGTGTCTCAATACATAGAGTAAATACGGTAGTAGTGTTTTAGCTGTGTGTTCCTTTGTTTTATTTTTCATGTTAAACACATTAGGCCTATATAAAAATATCAATGCAAAAAATGATCCAGTTTAATGTATTTCATTGAGCTGACCTCGGTGTGAGTCAATAACTTGATGCCAATTGAGTGCAGGTAAGAAACGTTCTCTTTCTGAATCGAATGATGGCAGGTTTGGTTACCACCGTCAATAAGATTTGTATTTTGTTCAGATGTTTTTACTTTATTGGGGAATGTATGTTGTTGTTGCTGTAAGATAAAACACTTCATTCATGTTTTAGCCAAGCATTTAAATTGACTTATTTTGGGCACACCATTTTGCCCTAATTTGGGTACATTAAAACCACTAATATCATGTTAGGTTTTATTGCTAAGACTTTCTTTGTGTTTCTATGGTCTTATTATGATGGAAATTATTCTCAAATGTAGAAGATGCACATGGAAGTTATATATTTTTCTTGATGTCTTCACACCTTTTCTAATTTGGGCACACCTGTAAACGGTGTAAAATTGGGGTATTCTAAAGGTCTGGTTTTTGCATATATACAGTGGGACCATGTTAGCTGAATAGTCACATTGCCAGTGAAAAATATTCAATTAACTGGCATACCCAACTAACCAGAAATTGGTCATTTCCCCTCATTAATACCAAAGTCAAAGAGGTGTATAAAGCTGAGAAATATGGGGGCTTGTCATTTAATTTTTTGGCAGGTCACAATATCCAATTTAATCTGTGAAATTTATCATGAAGATAGGTCAACTGGTATGGTGTCTGAAAGTTATATGCATTAAGAGGGTTCATCTAAAAAGAAACATCCCATTATATGGGATCCACTGTATATGAATGATAAGAAAGCAAACAGCTAAAAAATCCAGCTTCATTAGAATTTTTCACGCTTTTGGAAAAAAATATTCACTCAACAAATGAGTCTAAACTGCCATACTATATACATGAAAACCGCCCAGCCTAGTTTATGGTCCTCGGTGGAATGAGCAGAAGTATTTTTAATGAGTGGTTACAAGCTTCTTCAACAAAAAATAGCTCACATTTTTGTGAGAATGCAATAATATTGTATGAAAATGCATAAAAATACAAGCAAAGATTCAGCCGATGGATCTCTGTGTTAACCTGTAGCTTAACCCTCTGCACGCTGACGTTACAATACTGAAATTCCAAGCAGCATTCTTCCCAGAATGCAACTAGGAATTTAATCAGTAAGTCTTGTTTGACAGAACTCTGTAACTGATAACATTCCAGTTATTTAGGGTTCACTTAATAGTAAATGCATATAAGATTTGACAAGTGAAAAAGTTTCACTTTGATTCTAGTTGGTGCAACAGACTTCAGGTTCCGCTCCACAGTATTCCAGGCATTTCCCAAAATGACATGAAATACACTCCCTTCAAATGCAAATATTCTGTAACTTAGTTATCTAACCCATAACATGTATTACATTTTCCAAATCCACTAAAAACATATAACACTATCTGGCTAAGAAGAAATAAACAATCTGAATGTGGGTGCAATATTTTTTTGTCAAAGGCAAGACTTCAACCTGCAAAATTGCATGAAAAAATGCCGATACCAGTCTATTTCAGCCACCAGGCAACCTCAAAAGCAGAATTTTTCCACTATACCCACTCACCTAACCCTGGAGCATATAAACCCATTTCTAAAATGTGAAAAAAAATTCCATGTTTCTGTCTCATTTTTTAGTTGCATGCCTGGTAACAAACCCGTATAAAAATGACATTTTAAAAAATAGCCAATTTTTTGAAGCCCCTGTTTCCCATAATTCATCTGGTAATTTACCCCTAATGCATCAGACTCCAACTCTGGGATCAAAATTTCAAACTCTCTTGTCCAACAAATAGCCTAATGTAATCATATGTCTGATACTAAAATATATCTCTAATTTACATGGCATTTATGTCAACATATGCCCCATGTTTAGAATTTCACCCCTATGCAATAGTGCGAAACTGTAGAGTGGAACCTCAGATGAAATGGATTAATAGATCATATCAAACAATAATGTCAAACTTTTTCCTGTTTTGACCGCATTTTCATTAGATACCTACATGATATAGTTTGTAATATTATTTTATTATCTGATCTGACCCTTCTTCTGGTTATTAAGCCCAGTCATTGAATATGGTAATGCACTACCCATCGAGCACTGGAAAATAATCGTACATTTAGACTCAGAATGATTAACATTTGTTCTCTGTGACAGTAGCTGACGTTTAAAAATTATTTCATAAAATTTGAGTCATTAAATGCTTCGCAATGTATTCCTTATTGGGGATTATTTCCTGATGCAGAGACTGCAAACAGTTGTAAGAGGTTTTTAAGTTGTAATGTAATCGCTGCTTGTTTCTCGTTTCATTTAAGAGACTTTTGTAGGGATTTTGGACCATATAATAAACAGAATCTTCAACTCGTCCCCTATTTATATCGAAATTTACAAAACTCGTCCAGTAAATTAGGTCTGGTCCTCACTAAATCTTGGTCCAGACCTAATTTACTTAACCCTTTACCCAACACTGACGATATCAAAATTTATTATTTTAATTACTATTTTTTAAAATATAAAAAAAATTTCAACAAAACCATATCATGTGACCCCTGCGTTCCAATGAGTTCCAAACCATATGGTTTTGTTGAAATATTTTGAAAAATTTCTTTCTTTCAACTGCTGAATTTGCAAATTACGCGGGCAGATACTGGCAATTCGTTAGGTAAAGGGTTAACTTGTTTTGTGAATTTTGATACAAATTGGGGACTCATTGGAGATTCTCTATGTAATTTAGATTTTGTTTCTGGTAATAAAGAGATATGGCCCAAATAAATATATGTCAATGTACAATGTTACACAGTATTGAGTAAAGATTGCAATGCCAAACTCTTTTATAACATCTAGTTACCTCCCTTAGAGCAGATTGCAGAGGAATCTGTCAATGGACCTTACACGCTTCTCCATCTCTTGACAAGAGAAAGTGAAAAAAAAAAGCACACAGGAAGAGGATATCCACTCCACCCTTAAAACCCCCATCAATGCCCCTGACTGGTGTTAGTACACTGACAATGACTTAAATTCCCACAAAACTATGTTTCTGAAAAAAGTGCAATAACCTGTCACTGTACAATAAAATTTTATTTCTTGTCATTTTTAGTTATTTTTTTCTTGGATATAGTGAACGTGGATTGAGAGGATTTCCATTGTGTTTTCACACATAGAATATGTAGAAACTCAAGTAATTTTAAAAATAAAACTGTTTTGCATCTTCAGTTATGCTCTTCAGATTTCAGTTACATACACATCAATCAAAAAAATGTAAAAAATTTCAAGTCTCCGGATTTTGTAGTTAATACTGGAAGACACTGCAAGGCAATACAAACATCCAATGAGGGCATTCAATTTCAGTGAAGAATTGCCTGAGAATCAAAACATTCTTTTTAGCCTTATCTTTGGAGAATAAGTTATCACTCTTTTCTGTAATAAACTTGAAGTAAAAGTTGCAATAAATTTGAAAGCGATTGCAGTGATTAATAAGCTTTGTTCTAGACCAAAAAATTGGATATTGTCTGTGTAGATTGTTGTGCGAGTGAACCCATTTTGCAGGATAAAGAATTTATGTGTAGATAGTGATGTACAACTGCTACTGTGCACTACGTTGCATGTTTTCTGCTAAAGCTGCAGGACTTGCCTTCAGCAAGAATTTAAGTTTATAAAATTCATCAACAGTAAATGTTTTATACGTAGAAGTCTGCATGAATAATTTGGCATATTTGCTTATGGTTAATGATTTATCCATCTCTAGCCAGGTATTTAATGCCTGGTCTAAATTAAATGGTTGACTTGAAGATGACTGAAGATCTGTCATTGCTGGTCCCCAAAGTGTAAATTCAATGAAGCTGCGAACATCTGCTAAACATTCAATTTTTCCCAACTGAAGAATTTTCTTCATTTTAAAAAATGCTTTTACAAATTTTGTCTGTTCTTCATCCTCATTGATGAATGTGAAAATCATTTCATCCAGGAAATGTTCAAGAAAATGGCAGATTACTTCACCCTGTGGAAGGTCATGAGTGATTTGATGTGGTAAAAATGCAACAATCTTCCCCTGAAGGTCTTTATGAGACAACACAAACATATCACGGAAGTCTGCTTCAGTCAAGGTGAAGTTCTGGTCCAAGCAGTGAGAAATAGCACTCAAAAGCTGAAGAATGATGAAGAGAACACTTTTGTGATAGCCATCTTGGTTGTGACACATTTGTTCCCGCAACAATGAAAGATAGCTACTGAGACTCTCTGTAATTTCAAACTGGCCAATACCAATGTAGCACTTGGCCATGCTTGATTGACCAACACTGTTGTGAACAAGATGACTGGTTTTGATGAAATCCTCACTCAAGTAAGAATATGGAATGCTATCCGAGAAGACAACTGATGGCCTCAAAAGAGTTGGGTGAGTTATAACGCTGATCTCTGGACGAGAATGAAGAAGCTGAAAGAGAAAGAATGTAGAACTAAAACCCTCTATCATATAATATAAAATATCAACAATTTACATGAATTTTAAGGGCTTATATTTTGATGAGAATCGATTCGTGCAAAGATTCACTCAACAAAACCAGCAAGAACCCATATAGATTCTCCCTGTGCCTCTGCTAGGATTCGTGTGAAAAGAAGTGAGTCAATTTAACCCATTAACTAACATAACATCAGCAAATTAACCAATACAAGGCTAACATGACCTGAAAAATCCTGACACACTGTCAATAAAATTGTACAAATATGGCAGTCATTGGAAATTGAGCCGGTTCCAATGATATCCATATTTGTAAGGTTTTATAGATAAATATTATTTATTTTAAAAAAAAATTCAATTGATGTTTCAAAATTAAACACCTGTATTGGGTGATGGGTTAATGTGTTATCAGTATACAAAAAGGGTTCAACCATGGTGGTCTCATGGGTTCCTGGGGCACTTACAGCAGGTACAAATTTTCCATTTTCGCGAGAATCCACATGGATTTCCCCAAATTTAGATGAAATATAAGCCCTGATTTTTTAATATTTATCATTAATGAAGATTGCAACACATGTAGTAGTCAACACAGGTAATTGTTTTTTTTTGTGAATAACTAAAAAAAATTATTTTTTCACTTTAGAAACATATCTAATGAGCCCTAATTGGTGGGGCTAGATAAGTTTATTTCAATGACGGTCGTAAGTCAAAGCCCGACTTGAGCATTTAATAATAAGAGTCCCTGTTGGAACCACAGGAAGTGAAGCAGTGCTTTTATACTGCAGTGAACTAGCTCTGTTTTATTGGTAAAATAGGGCCAGGAACCAATACTTGGGGTGGAAGTCCTCTAAAATGGGAATCATGGGTGTAAACGATTGGCTAAACCTGACTTTGTGGTCACGATTAACTATTTCGCAGAAATTAAAATTTTTTAGTAAATTTTGTTTCTTAACATACCTACCACAATTGTTTACAATTGGCTGTAACATAAGTGCAAGCCCTACTCCGGAACTAACTCAAGCTTTTAGAATCTTTTCCAAACGAGTTGGAAAAGTACTAGAGTGAAAAAGCACGAAAAAGATCGAAAAAAGGGTCGAGCGAGACCAGCGCTCGAAATTACAGGTACTCTCTCTGCACACCTCTTGCATTTACCGAGCGCATGCGCAACAACCGTGATGTCAATTCCGTATTTCCGCCAACGAGAAGTTTGTGATTTAGCGGGGAGGCATCGATATCAAAGATATCTCCAAGGAGGGTGGGCCTCCGGTAAACAATTGTGGTAGGTATGTTAAGAAACAACATTTACTAAAAAATTTTAATTTCTTTTCAACCTACTCACAATTGTTTACAATTGGCTGAATAAACAATAGGAGGAGGTGGATCACATAACCAATACCAACAAGAGTAGCAGAACGAAAGCAAGGATGGCAGAGAACAATAACGAAAACCTGTAATGAAGATAGAGAGAAGGCACCTGAAAAGAACAAGGCTGAGCGAAGCACAACCTCGATAAAAACAATTTTAACGAGGGTGCACAACAGCCTGAGCAGCAGCGAGAGGGCCTAAAGAATAAAGGTCCTCAGATTGCTGCTGAAGGTGGCGTAGATAAAAGGAGAAGGTAGAAGTATTCCTCCAGTAAGCCGCATTCATAACATCCCGGAGCGAAACAGAATTGGAGAACGCCCAGGATGTAGAAATGGCATGAACCTCATGAGCATTAAGCCGGTTTGAAACAAGATCCGACGCAGACAAGCGAGAATAAGCCAGCTTGATTGCAAGACAGATCCACCTGGAAATAGAATGGGAAGAGATAGACTGCCTCTTAGGAATGAAAGACAGAAAGAATCTCTTCCGACCCCTCCTAATGAACTGAGTGCGAGTAATGTAAGTCTTGATCGCACGAACAGGACAAAGAAGAGGCTTCCGGCCATCTACAGCAGGGAGAGCCCGAATGCAGATGGGAGGAGGTACCGAATCAGGAAGTTGATTCTTAGCCAGAAAAGAGCAATCAGTAGTGAAGGTGACACTGTTAGCCTCATTTCGGAAGAAGGCAGAAACAACAGATAACGCATGAAGCTCACTGACTCGACGAGCAGAAGCAAACGCTAGAAGAAAAGCCGTCTTATAGGTGAGAAAACGCATGTCGGTCTCAGATAAAGCTCGAATGGCGCCCCCTCCAAACAGTGCAACACCCATGCCAAGTTCCACTTGGGTGTAAGACGCAAAACTCGAGGCCTCTTCAAAGAAAAGTGCCGAATGAGTTTGGAGAGAAAAAGATTACGACCGATGCACCGCTTTCCCACATAAGAGAAAGTATCAGACAGCATAGACCGATAGCCCTTAATCGTAATAGGCTGGAGGCCCTTGGAGTCAAAAAGAAAAACCAGAAAATCTGCAATTTGAGCGATTCACGGATCACGGTAATTCGCATTGTGATCTGCACACCAGCGGCAGAAAACCTTCCACTTGGCGGCATAAGTCATGCCAGTGGAATGTCGCCGCGATGCAAAAATGCACTCCACTGATCGTCTCGAAAAACCTCTACGTCGGAGACTGGACCTGACAAAAGACAGGCGTGAAGGGACAGGCTCGCCAGGTTGTTGTGATACTTCCTGGGACGACCCTGTGAAAGAAGATCGCGACGCAGAGGTAGACGAATCGGTCAATCGGCCAATAGAGGCCGCAGCAGATTGATCCACACCCTCTGTGGAGACAGGGGTGTGATCAGAATGATTCTGCAACTGCAAGCACGAATCTTCGCTAATACTTGAGGAAGAATCGGGGCAGGAGGAAAGGCATAGCCGATCCAACCTGTCCAGTCCAGAGACAGAGCGTCTACTGCAAATGCCAGAGGATCTGGACAAGGGGAGACAAAGGTCTCTACCTGATGATTCCAGCGAGTAGCGAAAAGGTCGACCTGAGGACGGCCCCACTGCTCGCAAATCGCCTGAAACACCGACCGATGTAGCATCCATTCGGTTGGAAGGACACTGTCGCGTCGGGACAGGGAGTCTGCTAGGACGTTGAGACGCCCGGGAATGTGTCGAATGAACATCCGAGCGTTCACATCCTGCGCCAACAGAAGAAGATCCCGAGACAGCCGATACATGGGAATCGAATGTGTGCCTCCTCGATTCCGTATGTAGGCCACTACTGTTGAATTGTCCGAAAGAAGTAGGACAATATGGTCCGACAGATGAGGGATCCAAAGCCGAAAACTCAACAGAAGAGCAAGGAGCTCCTTCTGGTTGATATGAAGGCCCACCTGCTCGCTGTCCCACTCTCCGTGAGTAGACAGACCGAGAGGATCCAACGTCGCACTCCAGCCCCGATCGCTGGCATCTGCAGTAAGGATGCGATCGGCCAAAGGAAGATCCAACGGAACACCCTGTGTCAGCCAGGGAATATCTGCCCAAGGGCGGAGGTGACAAAGCAGAGACCGAGGAATAGTGAGTTCCAGGTCCAGCGGATCTACATTCGGACGCCAATGATCCAACAGGAAGTGTTGGAGAGGTCGGACAAACAAGCGACCGAGCGGAATGAGATGTGTCACCGAACCGCAAAGGCCCAGCATCCGAAGGAAAGTCCTGGCCGAGACCGAGGAAGATTGAAGCAGGTTCCGAGTCAAGGCGGAAACAATCGTCACCCGAGCCTGGGGGACCGACACTACATTGTGAAGCGTGTCGAAATCCATCCCCAAATGACAGAATCGCTGAGAAGGAAGAAGATCCGACTTCTCGCGATTGACTCTGAAACCCAGCAACGCTAGCAGGCAAAGAAACTGCCAGACATCGAACTCCAGAACAGCAGCATCGTGGTGCCGTTG
The DNA here is from genome assembly GCA_031216915.1 of Pictodentalium vernedei. Lineage (NCBI taxonomy): Eukaryota > Metazoa > Mollusca > Scaphopoda > Dentaliida > Dentaliidae > Pictodentalium > Pictodentalium vernedei. The sequence continues at coordinate 408,849,704 of CM062292.1, read as the reverse complement.
GAGGATGTCGTCTAGGTAGGCCGACGAAGTCACTGCCGACTGAGTGCGGTGGAAAGCATGCACATGTGACATCAGTCGGGTGAAGGCCCAAGGAGCCAGGTTCAAACCGTACGGGAGAGCTCTGAATTGAAAAACTCGATCCCGAAACGAGAACCGAAGGTATTTCCGTGACACCAGATGAATGGGTACATGGAAGTAGGCATCCTTCAGGTCCATACTGGCCGCAAAATCGCCCTGATGAACTGAACGTCGAACCGACCGGAAAGTCTCCATACTGAAACGAGGAGCTATTATGTACTCGTTCAGGGTACTCAGATCGATGACAGGACGATATTGGCCGTTTTTCTTCGGCACCAAGAAAAGTCTCGAGTAAAACCCCGGTGAAAGGGTGTTCCTGACCACCTCGATCGCCTGCACCAGAAGGTCCCGACGCAGAGAATCGAAAGGGACCCGAGTCGGAAGGGGCACCCGAGATAAACTGGGGTGCCGATGGAAGGACAGTCGCAGACCGGATTGAATGACGTCGAGGACCCAAGAGACCGACGTTATCTCTGTCCAACGGTCGTAAAACAGCGACAGCCTTCCCCCGACTGGAGGCGAATCGAGGTGAGAACCTTCACTTGCGGCCTCGATGAGGCCCCCGAGAGGAGAAACCACCTCGGGAAGTGACAGAGTCCTGAGACTTTCCAGCCTGAGGCTGCCAGCGAGCCTGGCCACGTCAGCGTTTCTTATATGCAGAAGGAGCAGACGGAGCCGAAGACGTAGCCGACTTCACCGATGAGGCAGACGCAGCAGCACGCTTGGCGGGCCTGGAACGACCCCCACCCACAGCAGCAGGTTGGTCAAGCTGTCGCAGCAAAAGCTGGTCCTTCGAATGACGAAGAACTTCGCCACGAACAGCTTCCACGGAACCATGGAACAACTGAGGTCCCACAAAAGAGGCAGACCTCAGAACAGCACGTTGCTCAGAAGGAAGGGATGGTAAAGAATCCAACACCGCATCCCGGCGTGCCAGCTCCAAATTACAGGCGTGAGCGAGTGTCAAGTTCATAAGAGCCTGTGACAAAACGCGAAAAGGCGCCTGAGCGTCATCAAACTCCCCTGGTGGAAAATATTCAACCAGAGCAGCGACGACATGGTCCGCGAGAGATAACATACCCAGCATCTCTCGGGACAGGCCCACCATAGACTCAACTACCGACATCGGGAGAACTGCCGACTTAGGCTTAGTCAACCCGAGGGAAGAAGAATCCTCATCCACAGTAGTCATCCCTTGGAAGACTGGTGGAGAGACGGAATCGTAAACACGAAACCGCGATGGAGACAGAAAGGCATCAGCTCTAGAAAAGAAGGAACCCTTGAGGGCCTTAGAACGCATTTTGGCATCTAAGCCCTGGAAGGACTCAACAACCTGAGCCGATTGCAGAGGACGCAAAGCCCCGGAGCTAGAAGACTCAACAGGGTTACGGCGCTCCACAGTGGACCACGGCCGGACGGTCACAGAAGGCTGGTCGGAAGGTTGAACGTCCGGCAATAAGCCAAAGACGAAATCCAAAGCCTGCCCCAAGACTGACGAGGGGGGCCCATCACCTTCAAGATATTCGTCATCCTCCGTAGCAGAGGAGACGTAGCCCAACTCGGGCTGACCAGCAGAAACCTCCTGTGAATACTGTGCAGTATCCAAGGGGCCAGGCGAGACATCTCGGCGACCAACCAAAGGAGGTTGTGCCTCAGGAGGTACAGGGAGGCCAACTTGAGGGTTGCCAGAAAGCAACCGGGTGAGTGCCAAAATGGCCTGACGCAGGTCACCCTGAGAATCCGTTGCAGCAGTACCGCCCGACGGAAGGTCCTCCCAATGGACCCTTCTGGTAGAAGAACCCAAATCCTCAGAAGAGACCGATGTCGAACGTCGATCGGCAGACAGAATAGGGATACGGTGAGAAGACACCGGAGGATAGTCCCGATTGTGACGCCCAGGGGCCATCACTGACCTATGCGAAACAGAAGGTCCTGCCTGCAAATCCTCTAAAGAGACCGACGGCGCACGTCGATTGGTAGCTGGACCTAGGACACGGTGAGAAGACACCGGAGGATTGTCCCAAGAATGACAGGAACCTGTCACTGGCCTCTGCGCAGCAGACGGCCCCAACTGCCTATCCTCTGAGACCGACGGCAAGCATCGATCGACACCCAGACTCGGAACACAGTGAGGAATCACCGGAGGAAGGTTCCGAGAGTGACAGCTAACAGGGGCTGTCACTGACCGGTGCCGAACAGCAGGCCCTGGATGCCAACATCCCAACACCATCCCGCTAGGCGGCACACTAGCAGGGGAAGGTGGAACAATAAACGATTCACTCGAGGAACGAGGAATCGCTGCCGAAGCGACCGGCCGGCTCAACCGACTAGGAGCAAACCTAAACCAGATGAGACGGAGCAGACAGCAAACCCGCACAGCCCCGCCGCGAGGCTGGGGGAGGCTGAGAACACACAGACACACCAGCAGATACAGATGTAGATACAGATGTAGACCATCCCCAGAGGAGATGGAAGAGCCACCATCAGACAGAATAGGATCTGGAGTAACAACTTCCTCAAAGGTGTAGGAGGCAGATTGGAGAGGGTCACCGAGCTGACCTCGGAAAAGCTCTCAACGAAAACAGACGCCTCAATAGTGACATCAGAAGACAAAGAGACCACGGTCTCCTCGTCAGGTATCACTGAACTAACACCATCAACAGTTGCAGAGGAACTCGCCACAGAAGACAGATCAGAATCCTGTGTGACCACGTGCACCAGCAGAAATGTCTGCTACGACACGGCTACCCTTACCCCGAGAACGAGGGGTTCTAGCTCTGGACAGAACCACCTTGTTAACAGAAGCCCAGAATTTAGAGGACCAAACCCCACAAATACCACATGATTGGGCCTGAGTGCAATTGTTGCAAGTGACACCTGTGGAATGAGAGTCGTCCACATGCTTCACTTGCAAGCAAGAGGTAAAAGGAATAGTCTTTGGCATTATATCAAAGTAATCAAGCTTCCCGTCGACAGAAAACAGCACGAAGGTCGTGTTCACACGTGGGGGAAAAACAAGATAAAGTGTGAAGAAACAAGCAATAATAATACAAATTAACATTAATTAACAATAATTTGGTAGCTTGACAAAAGGATACAATCCACTTGCACACTAAGAATGTAGTTGTTCACGAAGAATAAACCGCAAATTAGTACGAGTCACAAAAATTTCCGACCATGTACAATGGCGGAAATAAAAGGAATTGACGTCACGGTTGTTGCGCATGCGCTCGGTAAATGCAAGAGATGTACAGAGAGAGTACCAGTAATTTCGAGTGCTGGTCTCGCTCGACCCTTTTTTCGATCTTTTTCGTGCTTTTGCACTCTAGTTCTTTTCCAACTCGTTTGGAAAAGATTCTAAAAGCTTGAGTTAGTTCCAAAGTAGGGCTTGCACTTATGTTACAGCCAATTGTAAACAATTGTGAGTAGGTTGAAAAGAAATACGTAACCTTAAACAATAATAAATAAATAAAACCAAGAGCCAGCCTTGAAACCTACTTGTTTTAAATCTAGAAACCAGATTTATTTCTTAACTGTAGTTATATTACTTTTTGTTAATGGTCTCCCCGTTGGAAGCTTTCATCTGTGTAGAATATACATTTTGTTCATTTAATTACATTCTTTTTTGACTTAACTGAAGATACTTAATTCAGATAATGATCAATTATTTCCACGCTGATTATGAGCTTGGTAGCTTATTTTGTGAAAGGTCTACATTGCCTCAATATCAGTTAACCCTTTAACCAATGCAAACAGTATCAAAATTGATTATTTTAAATTTTGAAATTTTTTATAAAAATTTCAACAAAACCATATCATGTGACCTCTCAAAGGAATGAGTTTGACAAGCTTGTTCCAATGAGTAGTCACATAACATAAAAATAGTTTTTGTTGCAATTTTTTAACAATAATTTTTTGCAACTGCTGAATTTGCATATTATGTTAGCAGATTTGGCCAATTCATTAAGTAAATGGTTAAACATCACTTAGTTACAGAATACATAGAATAAATAGGTACTAGGGCCAGTAATCAGATTTAAACCACAAGTAGGATAAGGGTTTTAACCACACGGCTCTGTCGAGTGGTTAAAACCCTTATTCTACTAGTGGTTTAAATCTGATTAATGGCCCTAGTACCTATTTGTTTTATTTATACCATGCTCTTAATAAATAATCAACTTTGTCACTTAAAATAGAGAAAAAACGATACTTTCTATCGCAAACACATAGGTTTGTTTTGTTTCATCTGTGCCGGTGGGCAATACTTTCAGATGCATGTGAATGCTTGATTGACAGCTAGACACATCGACAATGCTGACTGAATTTACCTTGCTTTTTCAGTCAAATTATTATTAACAATTCTTAAATTTGATTTTAAATATTTAATTGTAGGTATTTTAAATTTAATAAGTCATTGCACATAGTAAGTAGTACTGCAAAATGTCATATGTTTGAATGAAACATCTCAAAGTGTACAACTATATGTGCAAATTTTTGTAATGGAATTCCCATTAAAACATTTTAACCACAGAAGCTTTTACACCGGTAGTGGGGTTAAAAGCTAAAATTTAACATACAGGCTTTTCACAGGTAGTAACATTGGTTAGCATGATATAAATATGATATTATCACTTACAGAACCTGGGAAAGTACTCATCTGCACAGACATGCAGCATCATGAAATCTGAACATATGTGCAAGAAGAAAATACTCACCAGTAACTGACAGTTGGTGTTGTTTTGTCTGTATTTACCACTGTATACAATGCATCTTTCAGACATGTGCTTCGGCTTGCCGTAAATGTCAAAGTCCTGCCATTTTAATGGCCCTGCAGCACTGGAGAAATTTAATGTCTCCTTTGACAGTAGATTCTCAATTTGATTGTAAATATCCTGAAGTGTCTGCAAATTAGAGACAGTCAGGCGTGACAAAAGCTTTTTCATGTTGGCTTCATTCAAAGTTATAGCTATATTTGGTCGATTCATTGCAACATAAGGATCAGATCCTCCACTGAGTGGTTTCTTTGGTCGCCTTCGAGGGAATGGTCTAGGTCTTGGAAGAGTGTTAGATGCTGGGAGTGTGTCAGAATCAAATGATGATACAGTATGACTAGACATGGACTGTGACATGTATGAAGATGAATGTGAAATGTCTGTAGCTGAATGAATACTGTGTGTTGACTTTTGTAAACTGGTGATAGCACCAATATCCTCCCATTCTTCTGAATCATTCCCATTGATTTCCTCATAAACTGGTTGAGATGTAATTGAGGTAAGATTCTTTTTTGGTTGAGGCCCTTTCTTGGGAGTGTCAGCAGCAGTAGCACCTTTAACAATATCACCTGGAGATAGATCATCACTTTCAGCAGGAGATGTACAGGAAGGCTCTATGGTAGGTTCAATATTTGGAGTTCGGAGAGGTTCAAGATAACCTTCGTTTGGAAGACTACGAACAGTGGTTGGATTCAGGCTATCTGTTCCTTGAATTTCAAATGCTTCCTGTTCTTCACCATGTTTAGGAGTTATAGGTTCATACACATTCTCTAAGGACCCACCAATGGGTGAAATTGGTTGATCATCAAATCCCTTTTCTCCCGATGAACTTGACTCTGAAAAATAATTTTTATTCACAAGTATTAGTCTTCCTGTTTTAAGACCCACAACCACCACAAACACCCAAAACGTAACTGTAAAAAAATATACATTTTAATAAAAAATTTCACTTTTATCATCTGTTTCAATCATTTTCACTATTATTTATACACACAATAGGATAGTATTCACGCACCAAACATAAAAATGCTTTGATAAAACCATCAAATTTAAACAATTTGCCATTAATCCATTTTCGATGTTCCTGCAGTAAATTATAGAGATGGGCTCCAAACAAGCCTTTACTTTTATGAAATTGGAAAAGCATTCTTCTTTTCTCATTACGTACATGCACACAAGTAGGGCCATGTGAAGCTTTGAGATTTGATTCAAATCTTTCAGATCTTAAGATGATATCAGCTGCCCAATTTATTTCCCTTTGAATTTTTGCAGGGGAATATGGCTTGGTATTAGTCATTATCATCGTCTCAAAAAACGTATAGTTCAGATTTAAATAGTATGGAAATAATGCTGAAAATAAAGAGTGTAATTTCATCTATATTAACACTTAGATGTGAGTCTTCCATGGAAGACGTGTGTCGCCTGCACTATATTTTAATAGCGTGTCTTTAAATATTTACCTCAAACCTTGTTAATCAAGTTCTTCTATGTAAGTTATATGGAATTCCAAGTCAAAAAAGGGACATAACTCTGAAAAAATGTGTGGATGATAACGGTTGTATGTGGATATCCTTTCCCCCATCCTGGTTCATGTGCATACCAAATATCATTAAAATCCGCCTGACAATGACTGAGATATATACACTCCAAGGCGTTTCAGACAGAATTCTAAGTTGAAAAGGGGCATAACTCTGGAAAAAATACAGCGGATCAAAAAATAAAATAGGAGATGCACAATGCCATTATGTGATAAAGAATCACTGAAAGTTTCATTCCATTCATAGGTTAAAGAGGAGTGGCGGATACGAGACACTCCAAGGCGATTCAGACAAAATTCTAAGTGGAAAAGGGGCATAACTCTGGAAAAAATACAGCGGATCAAAAAATAAAATAGGAGGTGCACAATGCCATTATGTGATAAAGAATCACTGAAAGTTTCATCAAAATCCATTCATAGGTTAAAGAGGAGTGGCAGATAAGAGAAAGTGTGACGTGGACGACGACGCAGACGACGCAAGACGACAAAAGTAATCCCTATATGTCGCTCCCCACTTCGTGGGGCAGGCGACACAATAAATTGCATCTGACTCATGCCACTTCCCATGCTAATTCCAGTCTCACTAGTCTCTACCACTGCTGAAAACAAGTTAATCCTTTACCTAACATGAAAAGCAGACGACACTTGCAAAACAAATTCTTGAATAACTAATTTTTTGTCTCAAAAACATAGGTTGTGACCCTTCGTTGGAACGAGCTCGTTCCAATGAGAGGTCATAACCTGTTTTTGAGACGAAAAAATGAAAAAATAATGAAAATTAATTGGAGATTTTTGAGATTAGCGCTGGCCGGTTTTGGGCGTTACGTTGGGTAAAGGGTTAAAGTTTCCGAATAATGTTGACAATGAGCTGTTACTAGCAGTGCTAGTGCTGGTAAGTCTCAAACCCATTCCTGGCTAATATTCCAACTACATCTTGAAGGCATGCCTTCAAGGAAGGCATGCCCTGATGATGAGGCTGGAATATATTATCAGTCGGGACTTGAGCCATCACAGTCGGAACAATCAGGTTTACAGTCTTCCCTCCCCTTATCGGTCATCTTCAAGACCCTCAAAATTTGATTCCAGATTTGATGAGATTTCGAATAACAGACCTGATTTGATTAGAGATTCGATTAGAATAAAGAATGTGTGATTTGCAGGGCCACACAAGTATATACAGTATATGCATCCAACATTACTTCACATGATGCTGCCTGTAATCTAACAACTTGGTTGCAATGTTTCAATTATAATTTATAACACTCCCTGAGAAAAAGTGTTTGAGTGAGCAAGTGCACTGGTCTCTCATGCCAGAGTTCCTAGGATCAATCCTCAGTCAAGAATGATTCTCTAAGGCTAAATATGTTCTGGTAGTGGTGATGATGTTATCAGTGTTCCATCCTATTCACCACAGATGTAAAATGGCTTACAACTGTATGACGAAACTCACATTCCATGAAGGCTAAAGAACCCCACAAAGTAAATGAGAAGAGCGAGAACACAAAGTTGTTGCTATAGATATCATGTCCCCAGGAAAGGCAGTAATATTACTTATCAATCCTTGTAAAATAAATAACTTTAAAACTAAACTAAACCACCCCCACATGTTCAAGGTTACCAAAACATGTATGTGTTAACCCTTAACCTAACATGAAAAGCAAACTACAATTGCAAAAACATTTTTTGAATAACTAATTTTTTTCATTTTTAGTCTCAAAAACATAGGTTATGACCCTTCATTGGAACGAAAACCTAAGTTTTTGAGACAAAAAATGAAAAAAATAATGAAAATTGGCGATTTTTTAGAATAGCACTGGCCGGTTTTAGCTGTTAGGTTGGGTAAAGGGTTAAACCAATATTCAGAATCGGGCACTATAAACAGATGATTTACAGGGATTGAATGATAACAGCCACAGCCTTTTCATAATTGAAAGTTCTGATTGTTTCAAAAAATTTTGCATATGTGTTTTAATGTTATAATTGCATTTACAATGCCACATTCATCGCTCAAAATACACAATTCAATGAAATCGTACCCCAGTAGCTGAATACCTCATGTGATCTTGTCGTGCAAAGTGTTTCACTGGACCTTCACACACTTACATCAAGACTGAGTATGCCTTGGAATGTAGTGGTTGTCGGAGTGCATATGATCAAGTTGATTGATCAAACAGGTATAATTGAGTGACAAGCATATGATAATTTATTTATTTATTTATTGGTGTTTAAGGTCACATACAAGCATATGATAATAAACATAGAGCAGCAAAAGTATACTCTATACAAAAACTCAAGTTGGGTACGATCAAATGGTACTGTAAAAGTACACTGAATTAAGTTTACCTACAATCTTGGAGACCATAACTTTCATAATGATAATCCACCCTGTATATGTGCGATGTCATAATTGAACATCGGATTGTAGCCTAAACATATAATCGGTTCAACACTACTGTGAATCAAATGGGGAAGATACATCACAAGCTTTTTAGTTCATAATGACATACAAAATCACAGTGACCTAATTAGACAGCAATACTCTTCCGACCGTAAAAGTGCTAGCATACAAGATTAATCCTTTAACAAAATAGCTAAACTGGCTAGTGCTATTAAAAAAAACATGGTGATACAAATTTTATCATCTTTTTAAATTTTTGACTGAAGAAAATAGTTTACAGTACCTCATTGGAATGATCTCATTGAGCTCATTCCAGTGAGGGGTCATAAGCTGGGTTTTTTTAGGTAAAAAAATTAAAGTTTCTGTTATTCAAGAATATTGCATGTGGTATCTAATCAAGTGAAGTGAAAGTTTAATTGATCAGTGCTTTCTCAAACTGACCAGTCAATGTCAAATTTATTGGTGGGTTTCATCTCACAACATGCTTAGTTTTCCAAAGCAAGTTCCAAATGAACCAGTTGGAACACTGGGAATCATAGTGCTCTTCCATTGGTAAAATAGGACTTTCAGACATTAAAATTTGTCACGATTCACGAAAATCAGTTTTGATTCTCGTAAACTCCTTTTGTGAGGATCAATTCAGTTTTCAGTTCTTAAATATGTAGAATTTGAGTTCTTTTATACCCCTGTGAGTGCAACATGTACACATGCCACAGAAAAAAGCAAACATCATATTTTTATATTAAACTGGTTGAATGCTAGCAGCCACTATCACAGCTTTCAAAATGAAAATGTCAATGACACTGTAGCTTAACTTGTCTGTGTGTTATGTTTGATGAAAAGGATAATGTTCAATGTTTATGAAAGGATTATGAAATAAGACAAGAACTGTGATAATTGGGAATATGTTAATTTCTGTTCCCTGTATGCTATGTTTTCAATAAAAATAATATGAGGTGTTGACTGTACTAAAGAATTGAGGGGTGGGTTAATGTGGCCCACACAGTTAATGTATGTGACCCTCACAGTTAATGTATGTGGCCCTCACAGTTAATGTATGTGGCCCTCACAATTAATGTATATCAATGAAAGTTACCAATTTACAGTGAAATTATTCCAAAACGAGTCATCCTATCAAGTTACAATGAAATCCCTTTTTGGGCTTTGGGCCTGTGTAGCCATCACGATTGACAGATCGCAACCAAAAGGGGACGTCTAGACATTATACTGAGTCATCCTATCAAGTTACAATGAAATCCCTTCATAATATGGCCTGTAGACTGTGCTAAAGGTTTTTGGGCCTGTGCAGCCATCACAGTTGACCGATCGTAACCAAAAGGGGACGTCTAAACATTATATTGAATCATCCTACCAAGTTACAATGAAATCCCTTCAAAAATATGACCTGTAGTCTGTGCTAAAGTTTTTCGGGTTTTGGACTCTGGCAGCCATCATGGTTGAATGATCACGACCAAAAGGGGACGTTCTCATCTAGGCATTATCTGGAGTCATCCTACCAAGTTACAATGAAATCCCTTCATAAATATGACCTGTAGACTGAGCAAAAAGTTTTTGGGCTTCGGGCCCCTATAGCCATCACAGTTGACCAATCGCGATCAAAAGGGGACGTTATCATCAAGACATTATATGGAATCAACCTACCAAGATACAATGAAATTCCTCCATAAATATGACCTACAGACTGTGCTAAAGGTTTTCTGGTTTTGGGCTCGGGCAGCTGTCACGGCTGAATGATTGTGACCAAAGGGGGGGGGGGGGGGGGGCGTTCTCATCTAGACATTATCTGGAGTCATCCTACCAAGTTACAATGAAATCCCTTCATAAATATGACCTGTAGTCTGTGCTAAAGTTTTTCGGGTTTTGGGCTCATGGTTGAATGATCACGACCAAAAGGGGACGTTCTCATCTAGGCATTATCTGGAGTCATCCTACCAAGTTACAATGAAATCCCTTCTAAATATGATCTGTAGACTGTGCTAAAAGTTTTTGGGCTTCGGGCACCTGTAGCCATCACAGTTGACCAATCGCGACCAAAAGGGGACTTTCTCATCTAGACATTATATGGCGTCAACCTACCAAGTTACAATGAAATCCCTCCATAAATACGACTTGTGGACTGTGCTAAAGGTTTTGGGCTCGGGCAGTCGTCACGGTTGACAGATTGTAACCAAATGGGGAAGTTCTCATCTAAACATCATACAGAGTCATCCTACCATGTTACAATGAAATCCCTCCTTATTAAATATGACCTGTAGACTGTGCTAAAAGTTTTCAGGTTTCGGGCTTGGGCAGCCGTCATGGTTGACAGATAACCAAAAGGGGACATTTTCATCTAGATACTATACAGAGGCATCCTACCAAGTTACAATGAACTCCCTTCATAAATATGACGTGTAGACTGTGCTAATGGTTTTCGGGTTTTGAACTCGGGCAGCCATCACAGTTGACCGATAGTGACCAAAAGGGGACGTTCTCAACTAGACATGACCTCAAACCTGCACATGAAATTATGTGACGATCGGACAAAAACTACGGGGTGTAGCCTGTGTTAAAGGAAAATGGGAACAGATTCACAGAATTCCGCACACGTGATGACAATAGCTTATCTTGACTTTGTCAAGTTAAGCTTAAAATCAAAGTACAAGATCAAAAGCCAACATTTTCCTTGCTCATGTTTCATACTCAGTCAAACGCAAATAATATTTAGTTTATATAAATTTGTTTTATTACTAATTATCAGAGAGTGCCTGTAGGCAATCTCCAATAAGTTGAAATAAAACAAAATTTGATGAACAAATTCAGACCACCAAAAATAATCTAGCCCTCAACCAGTTAAGAGAGCTTAACCAGTTTCAATTTTGGAGAGTTTCTTGTCATATACATATGTGTTGAATACATGTTCCAACATACAGGCTTTTGGTAGTCTGGCTGACGGAAATTACAGTACCGTGGCTATGGTGTCTAGTGAAGTCTTGGTTACCTATATAGGCAGCCAAGGCATCACCAGACACCACTGCTAAGTGACAGTTTTGTTACCTTTACTATGAGGGGGCAAAAACTAAGAATTCCCCTGGCCTTTTAAAGCCATTTGTAGAATCTATGACAAGAATCAAATGAACTTTTTGCATGAATCAGAGTAGATTCTCATTGTTGTCCTTGCAAGAATCATTTGTGCGAATTGATTCTGATTGTTGCATGAATTTTAAGCCCTGACCTTGTAGCCAAGGTCAATCTGCAAGGTCCTTACAGTAGATAGCATACAGATGATTGTGCTCCCCACTTAAGAAATAGGAAATAAGTGTCTTGATAAAGGACATGATATAGATAATGCAGGTCAGGATCAAACTGGGAACTTTTCAATCTCTAGTCCAGTTCACTAAAATGAGTCACTGTACTCTCCTGCATACCCATTGGTACAATACCATAAAATATGGTTGTAATTCTGAAATACAGACCAATCACAATTACTTTGATACAAATTTGTCCTGTTATCTCCATGTGGGTTATAGAGGAAATCTCTGTTAAATGAATGGGAAAGTTGTAATACATTATAAATTTATACAGATTGCAGTGAAATATTTTTGCGTTGGTTGCATTTTTCTGTTCAATTACTTCAAATAGAAGAATTTAAATCATTTTATCTTACAATCAACGTGTATTTTGTCTGTATTAACTCCGCAACTGTCGCGTATCTGCCCCCCATATACAGATGTTTGTATCAGGGGGTTGGATACAAGCACGTTCCTTTCGTGTGAGTTCCATATTTTTCTTTTTGTTCATCCGTACGAATAAATAGTTCGATATATTTTCGTCTACATTCTTGACTTATCCCCAAGAAATTGTAAGATAAATGATTATTACCATTATGTGGATGTACAAAATATGTATCCGAGTCTCGCTCCGGGTTCTAAGGGTAGATCACGACTCGTCGTGATCTGCCCTTAGGACCCAGAGCGACTCAGATACATATTTTGTACATCCACATAATGGTAATAATCTCTAGGTATCTCATTTGAAAAAGCTAATAGACCTCTGTCAAGCATTATATGAGATATTCCAAACTCAGTTTGTCACCCGTATTATGGAACATTCACAAAGTTATCTCTGTTTAATGCATAGTTTCGAATAGACCCGAAATTTTGAGATTCACATTGCCCTATCTTTTCCTGCAAAATCTGTAAAATGTACATCCCAAGATGGACAACATATGGATAGATGGAAGGACAAAATGATGAAACCCATTTCGTTTATTAATTAGCCTTCCCCTTATTTATTTATTGGAGTTTACCAATACCTTCGACAGCCAGTCACCTCATTCGGACAGTTTTACGAGTGGAGTAAGAGGAAGTACCATGAGAGAACCACCGAGCAGTGATGAGCAACTGTCAGACTCACCAATGTACTTACTCCACACAAGCAGGGTTAGCAGGTTGAAGACTAGTGCATCATCGTCGTGCAGTATGCCTTAATATGCAGAGCCACCATGCCTCCACGCAGGCAATCAGGATTAATGCAGTTACCCCAGTGAGGATCGAACCGTGGACCTTTCAGTTTGAAATCCAATGCCATATCCACTGAGACACTTTCATTTATGAATAACAATAAGGTACAACAACAGTGAAAAACATTATGCAATTCCTGTTAATTTGGCAATGAAGATAGGGCAATGCAACCGTAATCTAAAATTTCGAGTTGAATCAAATCTCAAATCGAATCAGGCAGAGAATTTCTAACCTGCCCACAGACACTCTCTCATAAATTGTGACAAGGCAAAGACTTGTGAACAAACTTTGATGACCAAAAATAATTTAGCATTCTACCAGTTAAGGGGAGATACTTAATAACCTTTTGATAACCTCATGATGATTTGAAGATTTCTGCTTCAATATAACTCAATCTGAATCGAAACCTTGAGACGATTTAAATCAAACTGATATTTTTAAAGCTTTGCAGGAGCCAAAATAAAGAGTACCACAAAATAATACTATATAAAACCTAAACTTACCAGAACCAAAAGCACTATCTTCACCAAGTGATATAGTATTCCTTCGGCTTGGCAAAATAACCTTGTTAGATGTCATGCTCATTACACACTGAAAAAAAAACATTCAAGAAGCACTTTAAACTCAAACTTTCAAAACACAATTTTTAAAAAATAAAATCACTCCACTCCGAATATTTCTCTGTTAGTGTTAGATGTAAACAGTTCACATCGCTTATCTCAAGAAAATACTCCTCACACGTAACAAATTAGGATTATATCATCAGATAAAATTTTGAGAGCTTTATCATTCAGTAATTAACCAGAGGCTCAAGTGAGCCTAAAATGCTCACCTGGCTCAAATTGTCAAAACAGATGAGTGTATCAGTAAGTGATCAGCAGCAAGAGCAATTTTTATATTGTCGTAATCTCCGTCCGTACTTCCTTACGCCAGGTTTTGTAATTCGAAACGCTGTAACTTTCTACAGTTGTTCAATAGGGTCAGTGCAATCCAAAAATACCACTTTTAAAGTTTTGCACCACCAGGTGGCTTCTGTGGAGCAACTTGAAAAATGCGCTAATTTTTCACTTTTTTTTCGAATAATTCCAACCTATGTAATTCAGAGTTCTATAATTGCACTTGGGTGTTGCTAAATGATCTGTAGATGTGCAAGAAGGTTTCAGATTTTTCAGGTGCCATGTGGCTGTGCCACCGTTGCCACTTTCAGGTTTTCTTAGACTGTTTCCGGAGAAAGGCTCCTAGGGTATGTAATTCGAAACGTTAAAACCATGCTCAAATGTTGCAGTGGGGTCTTTAGATGCGCACAAAGGTTTCGGATTTTTCAGCTGCCATGTGGCTGTGCGACCATTGCCACTTTCATGTTTTCTTAAACCGTTTCCAGCGAAAGGCTCCTAGGGTATGTAATTCAAAATGCTAAAAGCATGCTCAAATGTTGCAGTAGGGTCTGTAGATGCACATAAAGGTTTCGGATTTTTCGGGTGCCATGTGGCTGTGCCACCGTTGCCACTTTCGTGTTTTCTTAGACCGTTTCCGGAGAAATGCTCCTAGGGTATGTAATTCGAAACGCTAAAACCATGCTCAAATGTTGCAGTGGGGTCTGTAGATGCGCACTAAGGTTTCGGATTTTTCAGCTGCCATGTGGCTGTGCGACCGTTGCCACTTTCGTGTTTTCTTAAACCGTTTCCAGCAAAAGGCTCCTAGGGTATGCAATTCAAAATGCTAAAAGCATGCTCAAATGTTGCAGTAGGGTCTGTAGATGCACATAAAGGTTTCGGATTTTTCGGGTGCCACGTGGCTGTGCCACCATTGCCACTTTCGTGTTTTCTTAGATCGTTTCTGGCGAAAGGCTCCTAGGGTATGTAATTCGAAACGCTAAAACTATGCTCAAATGTTGTTGCAATAGGGTCTGTAGATGCGCACGAAGGTTTCAGATTTTTCGGATGCCACATGGCTGTGCCATCATTACCACTTTCGTGTTTTCTTGGACCGTTTCCGGAGAAAGGCTCCTAGGGTATGTTATTCGAAATGCTAAAAGCATGCTCAAATGTTGCAGTAGGGTCTGTAGATGCGCACAAAGGTTTAAGATTTTTCAGATGCCACGTGGTGGTGCCACCGTTGCCACTTTCGTGTTTTCTTAGACTGTTTCCGTCGAAAGGCTCCTAGAGTATGTAATTCGAAATGCTAAAACCATGCTCAGATGTTGCAGTAGGGTTTGTAGATGCGCACGAAGGTTTCGGATTTTTCGGGTGCCACGTGACTGTGCCTTCGTTACCAGTTACGTGATTTCTTAAGACTGTTTCTGGAGAAAGGCTTCTAGGGTATGTAATTTGAAATGCTAAAACCATGCTCAAATGTTGCAGTAGGGTCTGTAGATGCGCACAAAGGTTTCAGATTTTTCAGGTGCCTCGTGGCTGTGCCACCATTGCCACTTTCATGTTTTCTTAGACCGTTTCTGACAAAAGGCTTCTAGGGTATGTAATTCAAAAACGCTAAAATCATGCTCAAATGTTGCAGAAGGATCTGTAGATGTGCACGAAGGTTTTGGATTTTTCAGGTGCCATGTGGCTGTGCCACCGTTGCCACTTTCATGTTTTCTTAGACCGTTTCCTGTGAATGGCTCATAGGGTATGTAATTTGAAACGCTAAAACCATGCTCAAATGTTGCAGTGGAGTCTGTAGATGCGCACAAAGCTGTGTCACCTGTGCCACTCAATATGATTTTAGTGTGTCATATAATACATTTCATCTTTGTATCAAGCATTCATACAAAGTCAAGGATGCAAATGCAGGGATACACCATAGTGTGCTTTGCACACAAATGACACCCCCTCTAGTTTTGATTTGCTATGACACAACCAAAGGCAACTTTTTTGGCCATTCATTTCTGCTGGTCCTAAGAAAGCATCTTTTGGGTGGGGCACCTCTTCCATAAAAAGCCCAAATATTAACCCAGGGACCTGATTTGAACAACCTTCAATCTAACCCTCCCAGAGGTGTTATACATCAAATATCAAAAGAATCTGACTGCTGGATCTTACTGATTTTAAACGATAATTCCCCATATTGCAGTAAGTAAATATTGGGGCTCCCTTGGGGAACCCAAATATTAAGCCAGGAACTCGATTTGAACAATATGAACCTTACACATCTAGAGATGTCACATACTAAATATGAAAGGATTCTCACTAGTGGGGTCTGAAAAAGAAGATTTTTAAAGAAATTTTCTCATATTGCACTAAGTTAAAATTTGGTCTCCAATAAAGAGCCTAAATATTCATCCAGGGATCCCATTTGAACAAACTTGAATCTCCCCCCCCCCCCTCCCTGCCCCCCCCCCCCCCACGTCCCACCCAAAAGATGCTGCTTACCAAATATCAAAAGAATCTGACTGGTGATCTGAAGAAGAAGATTTTTAAAGAATATCCCCCATATTGCACCAAGTTAATAATCAGGCTCCCATAGGAAGCCCAAATATTAACCCAGGGAGTCGATTTGAACAAATTCAAATCTTACACCTCTAGAGATGTCACATACCAAATATGAAGAGATTCTCACTAGTGGGTCCGAAAAAGAAGATTTTTTAACAAATTTTCTCATATTGCACTAAGTTAAAATTTGGGCTCCAATAAAGAGCCTAAATATTCATCCAGGGATCCCATTTGAACAAACTTGAATCAAAGATGCTGCATACCAAATATTAAAAGAATCTGATTGGTGGATCTGATGAAGACGATTTTTAAAGATTATTCCCATATTGCACCAAGTTAATATTCGGGCTCCCATATGTTTGTTTGTTGGTGGTTAACGTCACATATTTATGCACCATGGCTAATCGTGACACAACATGGAGATGAAGTCAAGTGTAGTCAATCGTTGATCAACATGTTGCCCATTTTAGAGGACTTTCACCCCAAGCATTGGTGACTGGGTCCTATTTTACTAGTAAAGCGAAACTGGTTTACCACAGTAAACAAGTGCTGCTTACTTCCCGGGGTTTCCACGGGGATCGGGCTCCCATAAGAAGCCCAAATATTAACCCAGGGACTCAATTTGAACAAACGTCAATCTGACCCCTGTAGAGATGTTGTATACCAAGTATCAAAAGAATCTGACTGTTTGATCTGAAGAAGAAGATTTTTAAAGCTTATTCCCTATACCGCCCAAAGTTAATTATTTGGGCTCCTGTGTTGAGCTCAAATATGAACCGAGGGGCTCGATTTGAACACACTTGTATTTGACGGTCCTATGGATGCTGTATTCCAAATATCAAAAGATTCTGATCAGCAGTTCTTGAGAATTTTTTTTTTTTTTTTATTTTGCAAATATGCTGACTCAGCATTTTTTCCAACACCCCTACAGCACACCCTGACACAACCGATGGCTATTGTTTTTAAAATCTTTCCTTTGTTCTTTGTTCTCCACTGCCAAAAGATAAGTATTCTTTTGCTTTGTCTTTAAGACGTTTCAATACCCATCCTCCCTCCCTTTGTTCCTTTAAATAGTTCAAACTGCTCTGGCCACCACATTTCTGTTTGATAAATATAGCAGTCATCCACTGGTACCGTTCCATGCTTTTCCAGAGTTTTTTCTCACAAGTTTTTCTCTCTGGTTTTTAATGCAGGAACTTGGGCGGTTTACACCCACTTTCACTATCCTGACAATGTTTTAAATTCATTAACCTTGTTCTTTATAGCATATTCCTAGTTCTTAATTGTATTTTTCTAGTTACACTAGTAAATGTTGAATAAATTGGCAATCTTTGGGTTGAGCACACTGGAAATTTCCCAGTTTTGTTGTAAGTTATTTTACTTCCCAGCTGTTGCATAAATATGAACTCTTCTTCTTTTCAGGTTTCAAATATAACTATTTACCATATGACTCGTCCATTTTGTTCACTTTAAAACATTTGATATTTTGCTTTCATGTTAATCAGTGATAAATAAAGCCTTCGGTCGATTTCATTGGTCAATTTCAAAACTAAACAATTTGATTGTCTTAACAAAATACAACTGGGCCATATTTTCATAATTTGCATAACTGGGGCTGAAAGATTTCATTGGTCAATTTCAAATATGGACAGTTTGATTGGCTGAACAAAATACATCTGGGTCACATTTGCATAATCTGAGTGGGAGAATTTACGTAATCTGTCCTATTTAGGGTGGGTTATATTGTATTAATCTTTTACGTACAAGAAAAACGCAATTCATTTTTTTATATTTTCACTTTTTGCTTCCAAAACATAGGTTATGACCCTTCATTGGAACGAGCTCGATGAGCTTGTTCCAATGAGGAGTCATAACCTATGTTTTGGAAGCAAAAAATGAAAATATTTTGTTATACGAGGGTGTTTTTTCCAAGTGCCGTCTGCAACTCAAGTTAGGTGATGGGTTAAAAAGTCATACTAAGTGGCTAATTTGTGCGTGTGTGTGTCATATGATAAATAGAATATGAAATGAGTGTTTTTCTCATATAATATTTATGAAACTCATCCGAATTTTCCATTTGGGCTTGCCAAAACGGAAAATTCTAAGACTCGTTTCATAAATATTATATGAGAAAAACACTCATTCTATATCCTCTATTTACCCCACATTAAAATAAGTTCACTGAATTCATATCAATAGGAGTCAGACATGATTCCAGACCTTTAACCAAACTACTTACTGAATATATTTTCAAAAAGCTTGTTGCCACTGCCCTGTATACTTATTGTTTACTGTAAGGAGGGGGGGGGGGGGGGGCAGAGGAAGTTCTAAGTGGAAAGCACTTGTCCTCCAATCCTGGTATGCACCATTAATGGCAAACAAAAAATATGTTTAAACTAAATTTTCAAGGACCAGTATAAACCCCATAGGCAAAGAGTTAAGCAGAACAATATTGTAAAGTATGTTTTATGACATTTTTTTGTTAACAGAATAGTTTACATTTGGACAGAGATAAGCAAATATTTACATACCATGTACTCTCCTTTGTTTGTAAACAAAACAATAGCCCAATTACTACATAATATCACTGTATCTATATACTGTTATTTCCTTTGGTAAATAAATCCTTTACAAAATATTTACAGTACACATTTACTAATCACCATTCTGGCAAGAGCTACCCTCAGACTGCACCACAAATTTAATTTTCCATTTCAAAATTGTTTCAAATTACTGTTGAATACAAGATTAACTCTTAACTCACTGAATATTTTCCATGATATTTTTCATAAAATCTAGTCATGGCTGCTGTGTAGCAGCCATGACTAGATTTGATGAAAAATTCACCTAAATTTAACTCAAGAAATCACTGGGGCAAAAGTCCATTCAATTTACAACGGGAAATTTGATTAAATATACCCAAATTATAATTTGGGTATATTTAATCAAATTTCCCACACAAAGGTAGGCTGTCGTGAGTGGTTACTGGCTGTGTAGCAGCCATGACTAGATTTGATGAAAAATTCATCTAAATTTAACTCAAGAAATCACTGGGGCAAAAGTCCATTCAATTTACACTCGGAAATTTGATTAAATGTACCCAAATTATACATATTTCAGTGGCCAGAGAAATTCTGTCCAAGCTGGGAATATCCACCAGCAGCATGCGACCTTAATTCTCTCAGGCCTTTAGATTACCCCTAATTTCACACCTTTTACAGGTGTCCCCAAAGTAGAAAAGGTGTGAAGGCATCAAGAAAAATATATAAATTCTCGATGCATATTCAGCATTTTAGAATAACTTCCATCAAAATATAAAAACAAAGAAAAGCATGACAATAAACCATAACAGGATAAAACTATTATTTCTGTTTTTAATGAGCTCAAATTAGGGCAAAACGGTGTCCCCAAAATAAATGAATGTTCTCTGTATACTCAAAATACCAACATTTCAAGAAGAAATTTTTTTACAATGCAACTAAAAATGTAACCAATTGATGAATCCTGATTGACAAAGCTCAATGCCCTCTGTCAGACAAGACTGACTTTGTTGAATCCTGAAAAATATTTCCAGCTTGAAATTTTGATATCGGTGTGCAGAAGGTTAATGCTTTAAGAATAGGTTGAAAGAATCCACAAATTAATTTCCACCAAAAATGACATTCAGATGCTGAAGAAACATCCTTTGCTTTAGAAATTAAACTGTATCATTCTTTTCACAAGCCTTGCCCCCTGGCTTGTCATAAAGTTTAAAGTGTGTTGTCAAATAAAAGGCACACTTACTATTTGGATCCACACTTACTATAACTGATATAATTGTATATATTTGAGAACTGGAAATAAATATTGTTTAAACTAAATAAAAGCCTTCAGGATGAACATCATATATTTGAGTTCATTCCAAACATGGTTTCATTCATGACATAGATAGTCAACTTAGGTACAAAGTCAAAAATAAAACAATCAGAGGTATCCTGAATTTAACCCTTTACCTAACATGAAAAGCAGACGACACTTGCAAAAAAAATTCTTGAACAAGTAATTTTTTTCATTTTTTGTCTCAAAAACATAGGTTATGACCCCCTCATTGGAACGAGCTCGACGAGCTCGTTCCAATGAGGGGTCATAACCTATGTTTTTGAGACAAAAAATGAAAATAAAATGAAAATTAATTGGCGATTTTTGAGAATAGCGCTGGCTGGTTTTGGCCGTTACGTTGGGTAAAGGGTTAAAGATCATGTAATACTAAAATGAGGGCAAAGCTAGCCAAATTAGTCTTGAATTTAGTTGTTCTTCATCAGTGGTACAAAGCCAATGGTCCAGTCGATCACTTTGCTTTATACTCTTCCCGTGACCTCAAAATTGACAGGATCACTGGGGTTGTGATCCAGTCAAAGTAGCAGCCCCCTTCAGAAGCGGACAGGTGCCCCCCCCCCCCCCCCCCCCCACACACACACACACACACACACACACAAAGGTAGGCTGTCGTGAGTGGTTACTGGCAAATTTTACCTGACGCAATCGGGTCATAGGTGCCCACCAGAACACGCTGGACTTCTTGCATTTTTTTTAAAATTAGCCTTAAGTTCAAAACAATACACTGGATGACTAAATTATACATACAAGAGGTCCTGATATGTCAATTTTCCGGACATCTATAGGTAAACTACTCTCTGTAATGGATTTTGTTCTCTTCACGGATGGTGGTGGAGGAGGTCTTGATCTCTTGTTTGTGCCAAATTTCCCAAGAAAGCTCCTCCTTCCATGAGGGGCAGCTTTAGGAAGTTCAATTTTCTGAGCAACTCTCTCAGACTCAGCATCGTCAGGAGGGGAACCTGTAACAAGAAATCAATATAAGACATAAATCTACATTCTGTGTCAAACAACAGGCAAAATCCTTATCTACTGTCTTTAACTGCTTGAGGGCTCAATAAATTTTCAGGTGATTTGTAACAAAAGTACTTCTTTCAGATGAGAGGGGAGCCTTAATTTAGCAAGATTTTGTTAGTAAATATTTGTTCTGTTACAATGTATTGGAGAGTGCCTGTTGCAGCTCCCAATAAATTCCTACAAACTAATTTTGCATAAACTTTTTTTTCCTACTGGCTTGCAAACAAACTTTTGCAGAGTGTATAGACACTAAATTGGCTTTCAGCTCTTTTCAATAGAACCATGAGTGTCCTTTTGTCCTAAAACAATTAAAAAAGAACCTGTTCAAATTAATTATCAACTGCTACACATGACCTGGCAACAGACATCGCTGCCAACACATGAATTACGACCAGTCCATGACGGCTGTACTGTATAAATATGATTCTCCTGAGTGGTGTATTACGTCCCTTGAGTGCTAAAGCATTGCAAAGCCTTGTTTCACTCAAGGGACAAATTTCTCAATTTTATTAATTTGGGTAACTTATCAGACATAAGGCCAAATAAAAAAAATGAATTGATTCTCAGGCAATTTTTTTTTCAAATCAGTGAGGGAGGGAGGGAGGATTTTATTTTTATTTTTTTTTCGTGTAAAGGGTTGAGTATACTCAGTAAATCTTTTTGCTATCTTTCCACTTGAAAAAGAGAAAAGTTTGTATTTTAGAGTAATTATAGTATACCGTTTATAACTAACTGCAATAACAAGAGCTAAAAGGGTTTGTATTTTATTGTTCTTTTTAATGGTACAGATCTGTCAAACATTAGAATAGGCCCCAGTAACCAATGCTTGGGATAGGAGTCCTTTAAAAAGGGAAACATGGCTCTAAATGATTGGTTAAACTTGAGTTTATATCTGTGTTGCAGCCATTATTAGCCATTGTGCAGAAATATATGACCTTAAACACCAGCAAATAAATAAATAATTAAATCATGATCCAGTATATCAGAATTTTCTTTGTTACAGTTTATGGGAGAGTGCCTCTGGGCACTCTCCCATAAACTGCAACAAGTATTTATTTATTTATTTATTGGTGTTTAAGGTCACATACTTATGCACAATGGCTAATCGTGACCGTGACAGTTTTACGGGGGGAGGAAGCCGGAGTACCTGGAGAGAACCACCGAGCAGCTGTCAGCTCTCCAACATCGTAACTCTGAACTCTGCACCGCAGCACAGGCAGGGTTAGATTGGTTGAAGACATGCGCACCATCGACGTGCAGTACGCCTCAGTACACCGCATCATCGTGCCCCCATGTAGGCAATCGGGGTGAAGTGTCTTGCCCAAGGACACAACGCGGTTGCCGCAGGTGGGATTCGAACCGAGGACCTCTCGGCTTGCAGCCTGCACCAACTGCAACAAGAAAAAACAATTTACTGCAAACACAGCTATATAATTATATGTCGAGAAATGTGAAAAAATGACCATTCCAAGTTTTCAAAAATCCTTAAAAAAACATGACATAATAAAAATGTCTAATGAGGAGGTTCAAATCCAACGAGGGAGGGCCTGAGAATCAAAACATTATTTTTTTTTAGCCTAAACCATTTAATTTTTATTTTTTCAAGTTTGCATTGGAAATAAAAAAAGAGCATACAGCAGCCAAAAGAACCGTGCAGGAGGGCCTGAGAAACAGATTTTTAACTTTTTTAGGCCTTATGCTGTACATGATCCTGACCTGCATCCTCCATATTGTGTTCTTGGACAACAACACAATTCTGAAGTCAGTAATTTAGTATTTTAACCCTCTGCCCAATGATGTCAAACTACCGAAATTTCAAGCAGCTAATTTTTTTCAGTAATGCAACTAGGAATTTAACCAATTCAATCCAATCTTTTGGAGGTCAATGAGCTCTGTCCAACAAGACTTAACTGATTAAATTCCTAATTTTATTACAGGACAAAAATTGCTGGGTGAAATTTTGATATTTAATTGGTTGAGGATGAGATTATTTTTGGTGGTTTGATTTGTGCATCAAAATGTCTTTTATTACAAATTATTGGAGAGTGTTCACAGGCACTCTCCAATAATTTGTAATACATTTTTTTTTACATGCACAAAATATTATTTTCATTTGATTGAATATGAAACATGAGCAAGGAAAATGTTGGCTATTGCTATGGTACACTCATTTTTTGAAAGCCCTGATAGTGGCTTCTAGCACTCAACCAGTTAACCCTTTACCCAATGCAGACGATATCAAAATTTATTATTTTAAATATCATTTTTTAAAATTTTTCAAAAAATATCAACAAAACCAAATCATTTGACCCCTCATTGGAACGAGCTCAATGAGCTTGTTCCAATGAGGGGTCACATGATATAGTTTTGTTGAAATTTTAAAAAAAAAATTAATTTTTTCAAATGCTCAATTTGCATATTACGTGGGTGGATGCGGGCGATTCGTTAGGTAAAGGGTTAAACACCAGTACAGTCTTTTGAATTTGATGCTACATTCTACTCGCCACTGTTTGAAGACAGGCACACTACTGTTGAAACCCAGCATCAGGAAAATGTTTACAGGACAAACATTATCGAACATGATTTCCCTGCATCATAGAAACTTGCATGGGGGCGCGGTGGCTCAGTTGGTAGAGGTGCAGGCTGCAAGCCGAGAGGTCCAGGGATTTTTCTACCCTTTTTGGGAAAGGGTCCAGGGGCCTTTCTAATTGGGAAAATTAGCGTCGCAGAGGCCAAAATTGGGAATTTATCTGAGCGATTGTCAACAAGAAATATATAAACTTACTAGCATATCCTTGTGAGAAATCAGTCTATTAATCAATGAAAACCTGTTTTATAATTGTATTTACCCACTGGCTGCTTAGAATTATTAAATTGTACTGGTGATTAATCAATCCTAGTGATGAAAAAGGATTGATTCTGAATACCCCCTAACTCTTTGCCTAACAGTGATGACTAAGGTTACCGTGCAGTTGATTTTGTATTTGCCTCAACGATGTGGATCTGAAATTTAGTATGACCCATGGTGAGAGTGTTCTTCTCTGAAACAGAAGGTATATTCTTTTTAAAAAAATATTTAAAGTGTTTAAAATAAATTTCAAGTTCATATAAGAAGCTGGGTCATTCATGGTTTCTGAATACCCTAACTGAGTTGAAAAGCGTAGTTAAAAAAGTTTTCGATATCCTTCGTAAATTAAGCGTTATTAACAATTTGAGTTAATTAATTTCTTTGGTAAATGACAAAACATTTCAGTTGTCTCCCTTCCTGGCTGCGCTGGTAATAATACACTGTTCAGAAAACAGACAATTTCTGCCAACCATCTTTCACTGACACATGCGATTGGTGCTTTGAAGGTCTGCCATTCTTATCCATCCAAATACCTGTGATTTCTGTTGTAGCCTTATTACATTTAACCCCTTCCAACAAACTTCACAAGTTTTCAAAGAAAAACATGCAATGCAAATTGCGGGGCGAATTTCAATGCAGCCAATTTTTCAGTGGAACAGAGCGTAACCGCAAGCAATTTCGATATGGACGAACTGTCTCCAATACATTTTTTTTGTTTTGAAACGGTGGTTAACTTTAATAAATTCTAATTAACTCGATGCGTGTCTTGTGTGATTCGTTGTTTTGTCTGGTACTTTGTTTTTAAATAGCCATTTTGTGCTGGTTGCTATCAGTTGGGGCGAATTGTTCGAACGACTGCGCCATTGCAATTCTTTTCAGAAATATAAAATTGGGCTAGTTTAGGCTATTTTCATAGCCGTGTGACAGACTTTAACAGCAACCGTGTTTACTGTTTTTTGTGGAAGCGTGTGTTTTTAAAAAATAAAACATAAGAAAATACAGTAAACTGCCATGTATTACCCTTCGTACTGGAACAATTCACACTGCGAAGTCCACTGGCAAATATTATTCGGTGCTGGTCACTTAAAAATAATCGACTGGTCACACAGAAATGAATTCTCAACTGCCGTGAATTGGGAATTTTTGGGAGCAAATTGGGAAAAAAGTGACTATTTTCGATTGGGAATGGGGCCGATATTCGGCCCCTCTCGTCGGTCAAAAAAAACCCTGAGGTCCTCGGTTCAAATCCCACCTGCGGCAAACGCGTTGTGTCCTTGGGCGTGACACTTCACCCCCATTGCCAATGTGGGACCACGGTGACGCTGTGTACTAAGGCGTACTGCACGTTAATGGTGCACCTGTCTTCAACCAATGCTAACCCTGCTTGTGTGGAGTTGGTATGTTGGGGAGCTGACAGTTGCTCGCCATTGCTTGGTGGTTCTCTACGGGTACTCCAGCTTCCTCCACCCATAAAACTGTCACGGTCGTGGTTAGCCATTGTGCAGAAATATGTGACCTTAAATACCATTAAATAAATATAAATAAGAAACTTGCATGAAGTGTGCAGCATACAATAAGTTATGAGAACATTGATACTAGAATCATTTGCAAGATAGAAACTCACAGGCATTGTTGCAACTTATCGTTTTCTTCGGAAATAAATTACAAAACACTTCAGTGTTATTCATTTCCGAAAGTTTGCACATTGTTCACTTCACCAGTGTGCAGTAAAAAGGGATTCCCAAAATATCACCCATTTTCTCGAATAAGATTGTCACAGTGTTAATCACATTATTTAAGTTTGGTACAATATATGAAATTCGAGCTAATTGCTTCACTGGCATTAACGTTTATTCATTTTTGAGAATTTATTGACAAAATTACTCTTCTGCCAGTGAGTCGACAAGTCGCAAATAAATCAGATGATTTTGCATGGAATGCACATGCGAAGAGACAGTCAGTGGCATTACTGACCTTTGAAGTTTTCCTAATTACATTGTTCACAAACAATTCCTCGGAAAGCAAAGTCTGAGTGTACCTCGCACTTAATGCTTTGAGAGACGAGACCAAGAACATGATACTTCGTAATTTCATTAGGTAGGATGGCTGTTAACCTGTTAGTGGCCTAATTCCATCTGATAACTTTTTAATGCAAAGCAACAGGTGCCCAAACATGCATTTTTGGGGTAAACTCAAAACTTATTTTCTAAGTTCCTTGTCAGTTGTCTCTAGGCAAGTCTTTGTAGGCAGTCAAGACTTGACCAGAAACAACTTGCAAAGCCACAGGAGGTGGATTTTCAAAGTATAGCAAAAATGTATAAAAATCTCCAGGCCCTTAACTGATAGAGTGCTGAATTATTTTTGGTCATCAAAATTTGTTCACATACGTTTGCCTAGTTACAATTTATGGGAGAGTGCCAATAGGTACTCTCCCATCAATTGTAACAAGGCAAATCCTAACAGACTAAATAATTTCACTTCAAAGGTGGTATGAACAACATCCACAAAATACGAAGCCTTTAAGTGCTGGTACTGACACTTCAGAGTAAAGCCCAAATATGGGCTTCCAGCACTCTACCAGTTAAGGGTAAAGTTAATATTTGGAGTAGACCCATCAATATTTTCAATGTTGAAAATATTAACTGCTCTACCCCAAATAATGAATATGGACTCTCCTAATTGCTTCCTTTGACCTGACATGGAAGATACTACCAGGGTTCAAAGGGTTAATATAAGGAAAAGCACTACCAGATACAAAATAATGAAAATACAGAGCTGAACCAATGTTTAAAGGATTATTTTGTTTTTTCTGTAATATCTGGTGTTGAAACATTTTGTTCTATACAACACCAAATGTGTGTATTTCTTGCCGTTACCAAAACCTACATTGTTAAAACGAGGTCTTGAGTCAGCTTCATCAGTTCATTGCACCCTTACTGTCATAATAATAAATCTAATGACAGATAAAATCGTTAATAAGAAGGGGTAATAATGCTGGAAAACTTACCTGAGATGGATATGTTTGGGCTGGAAGTCTCTGAGCCTTTTCTGCCATCTAACAGTGGAGATCCTGGCAAACATGGTTTTTCTGGAGGCAGTTCTTCACTTGGCGGAGTTGTATGTGGAGAAGATGAAGCAGTTCCAGTTTTAGGACTTTCTGGCTTCTTTGATAGCTTTTTTTCAAGTTCCTTGGCAAATGGCATAGCTTTAGGTTCCGATTTTGGTGCAACATTTGTATTCAGAGTTGGAGCAGCTGTTCTTTTAGGACTTTTTGCCCTACGTCGAGCAGGAACGGGATTTTCTGGAACAGTTTCCAATACTTTTTCACTTTCATTTTGCTGTTTGTCAGTAGCATTACCACTGGACATTTGCACTGTCATAGCAGTTTGTGGCTGTATAGGTGGAGAAGATATTGGTCTCTCTCTCCCTCGAACTTTACTAGGACTTATAGTTGGTTTTGGTTTTACAGCTACAGGTGGCTTACTTGCCGCATTAGATTCTTTGACAGTTTTAGGACTACTAGTATCTTTATGCTTTGGTTTGGGACTTGACTCTGGATTAGTAGAAATTTTAGGACTGGAAGTAGCAGCACATTTTTTGTCATTTATGCTTTTAGCTTTTTCTGGAGACACATTACCAGCTTTTCCATTCTTCCTCTCGACATCTGTTTGCTTATTTTCTGCTACAGCAGATATAACTCTGTTTGTAGTAAGCTTTTCCCTTTCTAATATTTTATTTTCAATTTCTGAAGTAATTGCACTTTTGCCTGTAGTCTTTTTATCTTTCTCATCCATTTTACTCTCACTTTCTGAGGATATTTCCTTATTGTCCGAAATCTTTTTGTCTTTTTCCAAGGAGTTTGTCTTGCTGGACTTTTCTTTGTCACTGTCAGTTGAAGATTTCTCCTTATCTGCTGCTTTTTTGTTGGAATATTTATCTTTTCCAGAAGATGATGTTTCTTCAGAAGCCTTTGAAACTTCTCCAGAAGATTTATGTGTTGTGGGAAGCACTTTTAATCGCAGACGAGGTGAGCCCTTATTCTCTTTTTCTTCACTACCAGTTGATTCAGTTTTTGGATTTCTAAACTTGGATTCAAGTTTTGGCGAAGCTGTGTCCTTTACTCTCAAATCATCTACACTGCTCTCCTTACTATGACTATCAATCGTTGATTCAGAACTTTTTATACTGGCTGTCTCACTAGAAGAACTTTCTTTATTACTTCTGCGCAGTATATTTCTGAAGAATGCAGTGAAACCTTTCTTGTTCTTATTATCAGACTGACTTTTAGGGCTTTCAGGTGGTTCCTGACCATCAGAAAAATCTACATTTTCTTTAGGTAGTTCATCTGGTGGTGGGCCTTGCTGAATGATTGGACGACCAATGGGAACCATTCGGAAATTTGGATCTCCAGGTAAAGATACCATTTTAGAGGGAGACTGAGGTGGTTCTGCAGGTGGAGAGCTTGGTGGTCTTGGTGCTTTCTTCTTGGGCATTTTTGACAGATCTAGATTTGCTGCAATAGATGTCTTATTAGCTTGAAAAACAGGCTTGTCTGCTTGCTTAACATTGGGTGCTTTTTCCACAGATTTCAAAGATTTCACTGCAAGCTGTGATTCTTGAGGTAATTCCTCGAGTCGTGGAGTTGATTCTCCTTCACTGTAATTAGCTAAAACATCATTAAGTAAATCCACAACTTCATCAGCAAATGATCCGTTCTCCTGGATTATTTCTTCCTCCTCGTGGTTAGGATCTAACTGGAAATAGAGATGCAGATCATCTGACTGATTCTCATCCATCATGGATATAATTTCTTTTGAAAAATCACACAATTTAGATGAGTTTTGCTCTTCTTGTATTGCACTTTTGCTGGTCGAGGTAGTATTATTGTCATCCATATCTGGAATTGAACTCAGTAAAGAATCAGTGTTCACTATTGCAAACTGTAAATTTCCCTTCAAAGTTAAATCAACATTAGAAGTCTGAGTTAACTTTAAATCACTCTCAGATACCTTTGGTAAGTCAGTAACATCTACAATATTATATGGCTTACAATCATCATTCACTTCATGTCTAATTATTTTTTCATTCTTTTTATCAGGACTGGATCTGGAACTCCTCTGTGAGGAGTCAAAAAACTTGGGTTTAGGAGAGGTCTTAGGTGGAGGAGACATAGATTTACAACGCACATTAACTTTAGGGCTTCCACTTGAACTTTTTTCAATTTTTTGTGCATCAGAATCTTCAGAATTTTCAGAAAGAATGTTGTCCAATGATGTTCTCAATTTGGTCTTTTTTGTCTTTCTAGGCAAAGGAAATGTGCCATATTGTCTCTTATTTCCAAATTTATCACAATCACGAAGACTTGCAAATCTGTCAGCTTTCCAGAGTTTTTCAAGCTCAATGTCCTCAAACTCTTTACTTGCAGCTCTCTTGAACCTACCCTCTTCAAATGCTGAGCCCTTCAAGTTTTTCACATCTGAATTCCACAAAGTGTTCTCCAAGGCAAGAAATGCAAATTGTTTTTCATCTTCTGTCATGAACACAGAAGCATCATCAGAGCATGATGATGAATCTGATACACTCTCAATATCATCTTCAGATGAAAGATTATCTATTCCTCCATCATATCCTATCACCTCTGGTTCTAACTCAATAAACACCACTGTCAATGCTTTACCAATACCTCCCTTGTTTCTTCTCTTAACCCTGTCTTTTTCCATAGAATTATCCTTTTTTTCATCCTGTGAATTATTTTCCAAGCAAACCTCGCCGTTCGTTCCAGATGAATTGTTTTTGAGATCATCAACATCTTTGTATAATTCTTCTGTAATGTCGGATATTTCATAGGAATCTTTTACATTTTTGTTCTCTCCACAACTTATCAGTGGATTTTTTTTTGCTTTACTATTTTCATTCTTGATTACAGGATTTCTTTTTGTAGGTATGGGGGAAGTTTTTGGAGGTAGTGTTTTATTCACAGACAGATGGTTTGAAACTTCAACATGCTCTGAACTAGGTCGCTGACAATTAGCACACAGACCTTTACGCCAAGCATTCTGAACAAATTCACCACATTCTGACATACTGCTTCAAAGTCAAACAATTATGGATCATTTCACCATCTGTAAAAAACAAATATGAATTAGAATGAGACTACAATAAGGCCTAAAAAGTTTTTAAAAAATCTGTTTCGCAGGCCCTCCTGCATGATCCTTTTGGCTGCCGAATGCTCTTTTTTCATATCCAAGGCAAACTTAAATGAAAGTGTCAATGACACTGTAGCTCAACTTGTCAAGACAAAGACATGTACATGTATAGTATGTGACACAGCAATGACAAACATCTAGGTAATGACCTGATAACAAAGGTACATATAAAGTATTGAAACAGTCTGTACATAAATACTGACCGTTGCCTGTAACAAATGTATAGGTAAAGTATTGTAAAGGTGGGTGAGAGTCAGATGCTAAACTAGAAAAAAATCTTCGAGTCCCAGAGTGGGTCTGACTGAACCCCAAAATATTTGTTCTCATAGCACAGTGATAACAAAGGCACCCCAAAACACACTCGTTCCTGCCCCAAGGTGAAAACAAAGGTACCCAAGAAGTTTTGTGAAGATCAGTTCATAAATAAGAGCTGTATAGAACTTGTGACAAAAACTGATTGGACCTAATTTCGGTACAAAATGGCCACTGGCAGCCATCTTGAATTTAGGGCTGCACCCAGAAACACTCAATCTCGTCGCAAGGTGATAACAAAGGTACCCAAGAAGTTTTGTGAAGATCGGTTCATAAATACAGCCTCTACCCTGAGTCGTATTGACATGTGTGCTTACATTGTGTAAGTAGCACTGAATAAATCAAAGTTCATCTAATTTGCATAATTTCTGCAAAAAAAAACCCCTTACAATATGTGATGTATTCCATGTTACTAAACATTCAAAAATTTATTCAAATCAGAACTTTCATACAGAAGTTCTGTCCAGAAGACTGATTGCACTAATTTTGGTACAAAATGGCTGCTGGTGGCCATCTTGAATTTCGGAGCACACCCAAAAACACTCGCTCTCATCCCAAGGTGATAACAAAGGTACCCAAGAAGTTTCGTAAAGATTGGTTCATAAATATGGCCTCTAGTCTGAGCCGTATAAAACTTGTGTACAAAAAACTGATTAGACCTAATTTCGGTACAAAATGGCCACTGGCAGCCATCTTGAATTTTAGACCGCACCCAGAAACACTCGTTCTTGTCCCAAGGTGATAACAAAGGTACCCAAGACATTTCGTGAAGATCAGTTCATAAATACAGACTCTAGCCCGAGCCGTATTGACATGTGTACTTACTGTGTGTAAGTCGCACTGAAAAAATCAAAGTTCATCTAATTTGCATAATTTCTGCACGAGAAAAAAACCCCATATTATATGTGATGTATCCCATGGTACTAAACATTCACACAAAGAATTATTCAAATCAGTGCTTTCATATGGAAGTTCTGTGCAAAAATCTAATTGCACCTAATTTTGTACAAAATGGCTGCCATCGGCAATCTTGAATTTCGGACCGGACCCCAAAACACTCGTTCTTGTCCCACCGTGATACCAAAGGTACCCAAGAAGTTTCGTAAAGATCGGTTCATAAGTATGGCCTCTAGCCCGAGCCGTATTGGCATTTGCACTTACAGTGCTGAAAGTAACACCAAAAAACATCAAAATTAGTCTAATTTGCACAATTTACGCACGAGAAAAAAAACCTGTATTATATGTGATGTATCCCATGGTACTAAACATTCATACAAAAAATTATTCAAATCAGAGCTTTCATATAGAAGTTCTGTACAAAAAACAGATCTCTGCATCATCGGTACAAAATGGCGGCTGGCAGCCATCTTGAATTTCGGACCGCACCCAAAAACAGTCGTTCTCGTCCCACGGTCATAACAAAGGTACCCAAGAAGTTTCGTAAAGATCGGCTCATAAATACGGCCTCTAGCCCGAGCCATATCCAATTGTTGACGTACGGACAGACGGACGACGGGCCATGACAAAAGCTCAAATTTGGCTTTGCCAAAGTTGAGCTAAAAAATGAAAGTGTCAATGACACTGTAGCTCAACTTGATTAAGACATGTACATGTATAGTATGTGACACAGCAATGACCTGATAACAAAGGTACATGTAAAGTATTGTAACGGTCTGTACATAAATGCTGACCGTAGCCTGTAACAAATATATAGGTAAAGTATTGTAAAGGTGGGGTGACAGTTAGATGCTAAACTAGAAAAGAAATCTTTGAGTCCCAGAGTGGGTCTGACTGAACCAAAAAATATTTGTTCTCATAGCACAGAGATAACAAAGGCACCCATAAACACTTGTTCCTGTCACAAGGTGATAACAAAGGTACCCCAAGAAGTTTCGTGAAGATCGGTTCATAAATACAGACTCTAACCTGAGCTGTATTGACATGTGCACTTACTGTGTATAAGTAGCACTGAACAAATGAAAGTTCATCTAATTTGCATAATGTCAGCACGAGAAAAAAAACCTGTATTATATGTGATGTATTCCATGTTACTAAACATTCCTACAAAAATGTATTCAAATCAGAACCTTCATACAGAAGTTCTGTACAAAAAACTGATTGCACTAATTTTGGTTCAAAATGGCTGCTGGCAGCCATCTTGAATTTTGGACTGCACCCAAAAACACTCGTTCCCGTTCCACAGTGATAACAAAGGTACCCAAGAAGTTTCGTAAAGATCGATTCATAAATACGGCCTCTAGCCTGAGCCATATAGAAGTTGTGTACAAACGAGAAGTGATGGCAATAGCTCAGCTTGACTTTGTCAAGTTGAGCGAATAGATGTGCCCTGTAGGGTGTGCCAAAGGGAAATATTGAGGTCTGACTAAACTGAGTTCTAAGAACGTTGGCAGCGGCAACATTTTTCAACGGAAATTGAAGAAAATCAATAGCTCCCATCTACAGGTCACCCTAAACAAGCATACCAGGTTTCAAAGCAATCTGATCATAAATGAGCCCTGTAGGGTGTGCCAAAAGGGAAATATTGAGGTCTGACTAAACTAAGTTCTAAGAACGTTGGCCGTGGCAACATTTTTTGACGGAAATGGAAGAAAATCGATAGCTTCCATCTAGAGGTCACCCCAAACAAGCATGCCAGGTTTCAAAGCAATCCGATCATAAATGTGCCCTGTGAGGTATGCCAAAGGAAATTGTGGACGTACATACTAACGTACTAACATACGTACGTATGTACGTACGTACGCCAACGGATGAGAAGTGATGGAAATAGCTCAGCTTGACTTTGTCAAGTTGAGCTAATAAAAATCGCGACATCGACGCCGTAGCTGCGACCGGTGGTGCAATCTCACAAAATTCTAAGTTCATCAAGGGCCATAACTCCAAGAAAAATATTTGGAACAACACATGCATTGAACAGTGGCTAGACATCAATAAGATACACTTACATGCCAAATATAAAGTTATTCCATCAAGTATTTCAAAAGTTATTGAGTTTGAAACTCGTTGGTCACAGACAAACTCGTTGGTCATATAGAGACAGACAGGCCGACAGACAGACCGACAGACAGACCAACATTGCCACTTATGTAGCTGCTAGTCGCAGCTAAAAATTAAATGGTTTATGTCTGATATTTTACCCAAGGTAATAAATTTGTCCCTTGAGTGTAAGGCTTTGCAATGCTTTGGCTTTGCTGAGATTCCTTGCACTCAAGGGACAAAATATACCATCACCCATGCTATTCTGTAGATTATGAGGCCTAAAACATAAAACAAACCAAGAACATGAACTTTTGATGGCAAAGAAATAATTACAATGAAAGTGTCAATGACACTGCAGCTCAACTTGACAAACTTGAACTTGGTAAGTTATAAATGAAATGGCAAAATTTAAGATCATTGGTACCAATGTTATTTGGTGAAATTTCAACATAACAGCATTGTGTGTGCACAACGTCAAAAGTAATCCTTGAATTTATAAATGTAAACTGTTAGACTGGCTAAAGGAAGAATGTTGATACACAAATGCAGTATGTTCAGAGGTTATTGTAAATGGCAACTTTTCTCACAGGTGGAAATGAAAAGAAAATCGATAGCTCCTATCTTTGTCATCCTGCATAAGCATACAAAGTTTCAAAACAACATGATAATGAATGCACCCTCTGAGGCATGCCAAAGGAAGATGTTAATGCACAAATGAAAAATTTGAATGTCATTGCTTGTGGCAATGTTTTTTTCTCTTTTTTATGGAAATTCATAAATATACCCTGCAGAGAGTGCAAAAGGGATAAGTTGCTACACAAACGCAGTAAGTTCAAAGGCTGGTGAAAACGACAATAATTTTTTAAAGGAAATGAAAATAAATGCGACCTGTGAGGTGTGCCAAAGGAAATTGTGGATGTATGTACATACGTATATACGCACGCCGATGGACGAGAAGTGATTGCAATAGCTCAGCTTGACTTTGTCAAGTTGAGCTAATAAATGTGCCCTGTAGGGTGTGCCAAAGGGAAATATTGAGGTCTGACTAAACTAAGTTCTAAGAACGTTGGCAGCGGCAACATTTTTCGACGGAAATTGTAGAAAATCGATAGTTCCCATCTAGAGGTCTCCCCAAACAAGCATACCAGGTTTCAAAGCAAACTGATCATAAATGTGCCCTGTAGGGTGTGCCAAAGGGACATATTGAGGTCTGACTAAACTAAGTTCTAAGAACATTGGCCATGGCAACATTTTTTGACGGAAATGGAAGAAAATCGATAGCTCCCATCTGAAGGTCACCCCAAACAAGCATGCCAGGTTTCAAAGCAATCCGATCATAAATGTGCCCTGTAGGGTGTGCCAAAGGGAAATATTGAGGTTTGACTAAACTAAGTTCTAAGACTGTTGGCCGCGGCAAAATTTTTTGACAGAAATGGAAGAAAATCCATAGCTCCCATCTAGAGGTCACCCCACACAAGCATGTCAGGTTTCAAAGCAATCCCATCATAAATGTGCCCTGTAGGGTGTGCCAAAGGGAAATATTGAGGTTTGACTAAACTAAGTTCTAAGAACGTTGGCCGTGGCAACATTTTTTGACAGAAATGGCAGAAAATTGATAGCTCCCATCTAGAGGTAACCCCAAACAAAAATACCAAGTTTCAAACCATTCTGATCATAAATGTGCCCTGTAGGGTGTGCCAAAGGGAAATATTATATTAGTATATTATTAATACTAGTATATTATTAGTACTAACGTACGTACATACTAATGTACGTATGTACGTACGCCGACGGACAAGAAGTGATGGCAATAGCTCAGCTTGACTTTGTCAAGTTGAGCTAAAAAACACCTGCCAACCTGCAATTTTACAAAAGAATGGCCTGAGAAACAGAAGATCTACTTTATGGGACCTTAGTAAGTCAATGAGTAGGTCATAGATGATTACAATCCTGCTAAACGTTCTTCATGAACAGCTGGGCACTGTATACAACACACAGCAAGCCATTTTCTGGTTTACACTAGTTCACAAGTGCAGAAAAGAGCAATGTATGAAAAATAAGTTGAAAAATTTCAATGTGTGTACCACAAAGAACAGTGAAATGACTGAAAACTGATTTGTAACTCTAGTGCATCAACAGACCTAGAGAGTTAAAATGTATGAGCAATTCACCATCCTGACTGAGATTCTGAACTTCAAGTTAATCAGCTTTTAGATTTCCACACCATACCGTACTTCCTATTTTCCAAAGACCCAGGTCTAGGTCATAAGGGACAAAAAGCTTGTCATAAATGACTTTGCTGATAAAAACATAAAAAAAAGCAGATTTTTCCTTATCTTTACTGCTGTTCATTGCATTCTAACCTGTTATTTGTTAGGAATATTAAGAATGAGAAGGGAATTTAGCTAAATATAATTTCACTGACTGGAAGAATATACACATAACTAGGAAGCTCAACGGCAATAACTGTATATACAGTACGGCAATCACAAAAGTAGTCTCTAGGAATTCGTTGGCGCTTTTTGGGAAAAGGTCCGGGGCACTACTAATATGCCATTGGCAAAGTCTGCGTCATGGGGGCACCAATTGGGAATTTGTTTTAGAGGGAAAAAAACGAAGACTAAGAAATGTTACATTCGAACTGAACAGAGAACATTAAGCCCAATACCTAACCAACTGAATGTATACTGTATGTATACTACAAGTACGTTTTATAACAAAACGTCACATGGAATCATGTTCACCTCAGTCTCTATACTCTATATTAACCCTTTACCCAACGAATCGCCCGCATCTGCCCATGTAATATGCAAATTGAGCAGTTGAAAAAATTAAATATTTATTTATTTATTGATGTTTAAGGTCACATATTTATGCACAATGGCTAATTATGACCGTGACAGTTTTACAGGTGGAGGAAGCCGGAGTACCCGGAGAGAACCACCGAGCAACGACGAGCAGCTGCCAGCTACCCAACATCGTAACTCTGCACTGCAGCACAGGCAGGGTTAGATTGGTTGAAGACATGCGTACCATCGACGTGCAGTACGCCTTAGTACACGGCGTCATCGTGCCCCCACATGGGCAATGGGGGGTGAAGTGTCTTGCCCAAGGACACAACGCGGTTGCCGCAGGTGGGATTCGAATCGAGGACCTCTCGGCTTGCAGCCTGCACCTCTACCTACTGAGACACCGCGCCCCCCCCCCCCCCCAAAAAAAAAAATTAAATTTGTCAAAATATTTTAACAAAGCCTGATCATGTGACCCCTCATTGGAACCCCTTATTGAACTCGTTCCAATGAGGGATCACATGATATGGTTTTGCTAAAAATTTTTGAAAAATTAAAAAAAAATGATATTTAAAATAATAAATTTTGATATCGGCGCGTTGGGTAAAGGGTTAAACTGTACTTATCCTGTTGTGGAAGAACTTGTCATTTGCCTTTGAATTCAGACACTTTCAAAGCTTTGTTAGATGAGGAAATTAGTTTTAATGCACAAATGGTGTCCTGGACTAGGTAGTCATAAGGCCAATAGTTTTCTGAGGCCTTATAACTACCCAGTTCATGGCACCAACTGTGCATTAAATTTTTGTTTGAGTGGAGATAGAGACTGGGAACCTTACTTGGGGTTGAAAATTGGGAAAAATCATGCCTAAATATCACTATTTATTTATTTATTTATTTATTGGTGTTTAAGGTCACATACTTATGCACAATGGCTAATCGTGACCGTGACAGTTTTACGGGTGGAGGAAGCCGGAGTACCCGGAGAGAACCACCGAGCAACGACGCTAAATATCACTGGGAAAGGGTCCCATATTTGGCCCCTGTAGACACCCAAAAGAATCCCTGGTCTCCCTTGATTACAATGTGATCCAGTTGTGACAGATTTAAAAAATTTCATGAATAAGATATTTTAATTTCAAGACTAGGAAAAGCAAACAAATACGATCTGATTTTCAATGTTGTTCAAAATTTTTTTTGATAGATGAGATTCTACAGTGTTGTAGGGAAAAAAGCAGACAGAGAATCTTGACTGGATCATGGCTGGCAATAAGTTACTGACTCAAGTCCATGGGACAAAGCCTAACCAGTTTCATTAGGAGCATTCTGTCTGTAGTCATTATATACTGATTGGCAAATGCATTGGCGGGTGCATTGGTGAATGCACAATTTGTTGGCAAATGCATAGGTGAAAGCAAAGATGGGCGTGTTGGCGAGTGCACTGGCGAATGTGAAATTTGGTGGTGAGTCCAGGCCTGGTATTCTTTAGGATTGCAGCACGCCTACTGCACACCTAGAAAAAATTGAGGAGGGCAATGTTTTGCACCCCTTGATTTTATGGAATGCCACACCTTTTTGGGACTGCCTTTAAAATCTATTATCATTTCGTCCCCTGAGTTCCAATGTGTTCTTTGTACCTAGTACTACCTACTAGCACAGAGAACACATTGGAACTCAGGGGCCGATTTGTCAATGTTACATTGATTCGCAATAATTCATGACCCATTCTGTGTCGCATTTTGATACATTTTGAGTGTAGAAGACAGTAACATAAGAAAGGAATCCAACATTTTGAATAATGAAATGTGTGTTCCAATTTTTCCACTGTGTAACTGAATGTAGTACAATTTTTCTGTCACAATATTAATACCTTAAAGTGAATATAACCAAAATGGCATACAAGTTTTTTGCATTGAAAATTTCAGGTGCAATTGCACTCCCAAGCAATCTGAGGAGGGCAACTGTTTTGCACTCCTTGATTTTCTAGATTGCCAGGTCTGCAAGTCAACTGGCCAATGTGACCAGCCTGCCACAAGTGATTGGCGAGTGTAATGGCCCAGAACTTTTTATC
This sequence comes from Pictodentalium vernedei, assembly GCA_031216915.1. Classification (NCBI taxonomy): domain Eukaryota; kingdom Metazoa; phylum Mollusca; class Scaphopoda; order Dentaliida; family Dentaliidae; genus Pictodentalium; species Pictodentalium vernedei. Next base: position 408,810,858 of record CM062292.1, on the reverse strand, counting down.
TAGTAGTAAAGAATGACAAACACCATGATTGTTTTTTTGAAGAGGTGGTGGAAGGTGGAAGACATTACAATGCTTGTAATCTGAGCATCAATGTATTTTTCTGTGCACAATGAGAAGATGAGAGCTACTTGACGAAGGCGGGCCTAAATAGGTCTGTTACCACTGTCGCATTGACATCAAATAGATTTATGAACTGAGGATACTACAGCCATTTGGCTTGAACAGGAAGGACTTTTAAATAGGTCTAAATTTATTTTTATTTGGATCATGGCTCATCGTGGTCTGTATCAACATTTTCTGCCCCTTTTTTTGTAATCACAGAACTGTATGCTTCAAAGTACTGAATCTTCTTTTAACTCTTTACAGAGATAAGTTTTTAGACCTATCTTAAATGAAGCGATTGATTGGGGTTTTCTTAGGTGAGCAGGTAATACATTCCAGTACCAGGGGCTGCCACAGAAAAATCCCTGTCACCTGCAGTGTTTAACTTGGACCTTGGCTGCACTAGGGCTACGAGATTTGTCGAGAGCAGTGAACGTGGTGGTTTGTAGACTGGTATAAGATCACTCAAGTATTGTGGCATCATGCCATTCAAACATCTGAAGGCGAGTAAAAGGAGTTTGTACTCTATTCGCTGTTTTAAAGGAAGCCGATGGAGCTTTTCCAGCACTGGTGTAATATGACAGAATTTACGTGATTTGGTGACAACACATGCCACACAGTTCTGGACATGCTGTAGCCTTTCTAGCTGGGATTTTTTACAGCCATGCAGCAGGGAATTGCTATAATCGAGCCGGCTCGTAATGAAGGCATGAACAAGTTGTTCAGTTGTTTTATCGTCTAGAAACTCCTTTATTTTACTGATTTTTCAGAGATGAAAGAATGCTGACTGACAGACAGGCAATTGTGTATTGGTCAAATTCCCAATTGCATTATGGGAAAACTTGCACTTTGGAATTTCAGTATTTCAACATCAGTGTGCAGTGGGTTAACAAGAGGCAGAGGTTTTTTTGTTTCTGGAAATCTATACTCAGCGGGCAAAGAGTTAACGCCTTACATGCTGCTAGCAGATTTTTCTGCCCAGAACAGTATTTCGCCTGTCACTGAAATACAGAATATACCTAAAGTAGCTTGGTGAACCAAATTTCACCACAAGTGGTGAGCTACTTTTAGGTATATATTATTTATATCATGATCGTCAGATTATTAAGAGTCTCAATTATTTTTTCTCGAATTTACTGAGCAGTAGATGTAAACACGTCCGAATCTGTTGTTGTTCACATGAGCACCGGTGGGCGGTACTTCCACTGTCAATTTTATAAATGAAACAAAATGAAAAAAAAACAAAAAATGCACAAATCAAAATGACTTTTACATTTTAATATTATAACAACACATTAGTTCCGAGATATGGATGCTTTATTAACATGAGACAACATGTTTGTTAATTTTTGGTATGTTATGAAGTAAACTAATTTAAAAACATAATGAATAATTGCTGCTTTCATTTCCCTCGTGACGAATGATAAATTTAGACAAGTTTTCATTCAGGTCAAGGTCACCAAAGGTCAAGTTGGATGTAGTTCCACTGTAAATGTAAATTTTAACTATTGAAATCCCATCACTGGCTCCTTCACCCCAGACGACATGTTCACCAAGGTTGGTGTGTAAAGCTAAAATTTATGTCACAGGTTTTTTATATACAGTAGAATAGGTAATTATGGTATAAATATGTATAACTTGTGGGCAAAGCCACCCTTGGATGGGATGCTCTAACCACGCAACAGAAATTTGTATTGCATTGAATATCAAGGGTGATGAACAAAGCTTGAATTTATAAGTTAACAGAATGATGGACTTCCCATGTATAATAGATTTGGACACATTCAATCAAATTTTTCCACTGTAAATTACTCTTATTCCAATGTGTACTTTCAAGATATTTTTCATCAAATTTAATCATGGCTGCTATGAAGAAGCCATGACTACAATTGATGAAAAATTCATCTAATTTTAATTGAAGAAATGAATAACAAAATTTGTACATCTTACAGGGGAAAATATGATTAACTAGAGGTACTGTGAGCAAGCTCACAAAGTGATACCCCCGCGCCTGCCAGACCGGAATTATATTGCTTCATGCACATCTTCATATGGAGTTCTTCCATTGTGTAAAGTTTCATGAAAATTCTTCAAACGGTTTAGGAGGAGTTGCGCTTATAAGGATGGACAGACGGACGGACAAGGTGATTCCTATATACACGCCCCCCCCCCCCCCCCTCCCAAACTTTGTTTGCGGGAGGTATAAATATGCCCAATTATAGTTATTTCAATGGCAAGAGAAATTCTGTCCTGGGCAGGAATATCCACCAACAGTATGCAAGGAGTTAAATGGATTTTTTCTCCAATAATTCCTTGAATTAAATTTAAATGAATTTTTCATCAAATCTAGTCATGGTTGCTCTGGTAAAGCAGCCATGACTAGATTTGATGACAAATATCTTGAATATAATGATGCAGCAGTGTAAGAGTTAATTCATTTCCACATAGTGCCTATCTATCTTCTTCAGTTACTTTTCATTGCACTCATAATTTTTTTGAGTTCCAAGTGTCCATTTCTGAAGCCTATTTTACAAATTAATTTAGCCCTGGTCTTCCACAATCTGTGATTCTGTCATGTACAAACAACACTCAATCTAATTAATATTCATGACGACTGTATATGCGTTTTATGATTACAAAAGCAGGAATTATTGTGCAGTCAAATCAATTTTTCATGTCCACTGCTAGCAATTATTGATGCTTAGAATGAGGGCAGTGGGATTATAGAACATCTGTATGTCTACATAACAAGTATACATTCCTCATTATTGATTTGGACCTAATGATTGTAGGCTGTTTATAATTAACAGGATAGAGTCAATACATTTTGAAAAGAGAGTAATGCTTTCATCACCAACCCAGCGCTTAATTGATTGCTCTTACATAGTAATTGTAATATTGGAAGTTAAAAATAACACAGGAATGCTGGATCAAGATCATCTAGTAATGGGATTTCAATATTCGTCTGCTGCAATGAGACAATTACTTTCTGTTGACAGGCCACCATGGGTTTTTAGAAACACAAACATGAGTTATGAGTTTTCCCTTTGCCTCCAGATGCACAATTCACAAAAATCTTCTTTACAAAAACATGTGTTTTGCTAACATGCATAAAAAACCCGATACAGGTGGGGCAACATGAGCGGCTGTTCCCATACCAAGGACATGGTCTGATTTAGTTCACAATTTATCAGAAATGTTTTTACTTGCATGTCAGTTCATTCCTACTAAAATTAACAGATAATGGCCAACTATCAAAGAGAGTATTTAACTTCGTTTTTTTTAATTTTTTTTTTTCCAAATGAAAAGGTGTTGGCAGTGACAAACTGTATATTTATACAAAGGGTCCAAACCATGATATTTCCAACATAAATTAACAACGCCAAGCATCGCTGTTATACCTGAACTGGCATAAGGACATGCTCTGCACTGCAAGTTTATACCAAAAGGTTTCTGTGTTCCTAAACCCCGTCCCCCATCCACCACAAACCTTCACACACACCAAAAAGGTCATCTTCACCACTGAAACACATACTGACACTGCGTGATCAGTTGCATCTTATCATTTATCATTATTCAACTTAGCAAATCTTACCAATTTTCTGGATCTCATGTGAATTTCAATAGATGTCCCCATATACTTAATTTCTTTTCATTAAGTTGCTACCCTTGAATAATGCCTCATAATAAAGTGTTAGTAGTGTTGAGAGGTTAACCGAAAATACAACTCGGTGACGGTTATTTAAAAACATCGACCAACCTGAACGTGAGATAACCATCAGTCGGGACACACATGGTTATTTAACTGCACAATCTTGAATGCTGTCAATGGCAGAAATCACAGAAAAAAATCAGACCGTGATAGGCCTAATTATTAACTTTTTTGGTCCCATAATATAATCGTATTTCCGTATCAAATAAACTTTCTTTTGAATGACAAATGAATGAAATGATAAAAATCCCCCATTTGATGTGAGATTGAAAGTGCCAACTGGTTTTGGACAAAAATAAAACAAACATCGAATTACCAAAATGACCACATGCTTCAATTGAATGCAATATCCATGCATCTGCTGGCCACTGTCAGTAATTTCTATGTATATGTTTGAATAGAATTAAACAACACCCAGTTGTACACTCTATTTGCACCAATAACATTTTCAAGATTGCAGGCAGGCTTGTCATTTTGAGGCAGTCGATCGCTACGGACCACAGTCGCCCGCCTGAGTTAAAAATTCTGCGGATGGTAAACGTCCGCCTAACCCCGATTTCTGTGGCCCATTAATTCAGTCAAAGGCACCTCAAAATTGGCCATCTCAAACGGCAATTTTCACGGACTGAAGGAGGTAACAAAGTGCAACTTGTGAAGTTTGTAGTGTGTCATCAATGCAGTCACCCAGAGACAGTAAGTAACTTTCCAAATACGAGCGAGAGGTCTGCCAATTCCAAAGTTGTAATTAGTTTTTATATTGTACATCAGACTGTAACAACTCTCATGTCACGCGCAATTACGGGACGTAAAAGGCAGTTCGATCCCTGATGACTCGTCTGGGATGTTTGTCCCCAAATCAAAGCCGGGACGATTCATCCCCCAAATCTGATTGATTCGCCCTAAGTTATCAGCATCTGGCGGTGAGCACAGTGCACTGGCTTGCACAGTCATCATGTAATGAACAGATACAGGCTTGGCTATTTGGATGCAAGACAACTATAAGTAATAACACTCACTGTTAGTGAGTGTTATGGGAAACCTGGTATCTTGCATCCAAACAGTAAAGTTTGCATCTACACATTACGTGATGATATACATTATAATTACACAAACCATGTACCTTAAAATATTAGTTGTCTACCTAGCAGGCTGAAACAAAATGGCCCCCACAAACCATAAAGGGCCCCCTGGGGTCATTTTAGGCACAAAGTCAAAATGGCCCTCCTGGGGTGATTTGAGCCAAACCATAATGGCCCTCCTGCAATTTTCAAAATGACAAGCCTGCTGCAGGCCAAGATTCGGGTCTTTCAATATCAATACAGAAACTTGATGCGATATTCATTAATTTTCATGACCTTCAACACCAACGATAAAACACTGCATCTGTAAAATGATCACTTTATCAAATGCAGTTTCCTTTGCTGAACTAGAACTTACCACTTGCTCCACATTTATACTATCCAATATATATATTTTCACATGTATTTTTGAAAGCATGAACCTCAAAATAGGTTTCAAATTCACTGCTTAATATATAAATAATATATCAAAATTATGGTTACAATGACCTAAATGAGCGACTTTTACTTCGTAAAACTTTTAGGGTCGCCATATTTGTTTAAGGTTAGTGGGGGTACCCCAAAGGAATTTTTTTTTTTTGGCCTGACTATTCACAATATTACACCTTCAGCATTTTTTTTCGCCGAGTTGTGTATTGCTACCACAGCATTTTTCTCTTGTCTTGGTGGTGGGGGAAGGAGGGGGCTGCCAATGTTATTTAACTGTATATCCAGGGCTCTGCAAACAATCTTCATTGTATTCTGGATTAGTGGTTAATTTAGAGAAAGGGCAAGGTACTTGCACTTTGAACTTCTATTAAAACTAATATTTGGGAAAAAACCCAAGTGTTTAATACTTGAACATTTTTCTCTAAATAAAAACGGAACCAGAGTCAACTCTTTTTAAAAAAAAAACACGAGTGAAAACCGAAACCATGAGAAAATTTCATAACCTCCCAACAATGTAAAGTATATTATACTTTGAAGAGCCGAATTGATAGGATTGGACGATTTATTGTTAAGGGGTGTGTGGGGGGGGGGGGGGGGGGGGTGGGGGGTGGGGGTCAGTTCCCTACTGATGGAGCAGCTTTATTTATCAGTTTTGTGATACAGCGTCCTATTGATAGGGCTGCATGGTTTATCAGTTTGGGGAGTTGGCTTTTCATTGATAAGGCAGCATGGTTTATTGGTTTTGTGAGTCGGCTTCCTTTCAAAAGGGCTGTATGGTTTATCAGTTCTGTGATACAGCTTCCTATTGATAGGGCTGGGGAACATGGTGGCTTAGTGGTAGACTGGATTTCTATGCTAGAGGTCCGGAGTTCGATCCCCATTGGGGACGACCTGCGTTTTGTACTTGGGCAAGGCACTTTATCCCGGTTGCCTACATGTGGGTACGATGATGCTGTGTACTAAGGTGTACTGCACGTCGAGGGTGCACATGTCTTCAACTGATGTAACCCTGCTTGAGTAGAGCTTGAACAGAGTTACAATATTGAGGAACTGAGGGTTGCTTGTCGATGAATGATGGTTCTATCTGGGTACTCCAGCTCCCTCCACCCGTAAAACTGTCATGGTCAGGATTAGCCATTATGCATAAGTATGTGACCTTAAATACCAATATTTGTTATTGGTTTTGGGTATCAGCTTCCTATTTTGAAAGGGCTGCACGCTTAATTGGTTTTGTGAGTCAGTTTCGGGTTTTTTCGAAAAAGTAACCAAATCTACTGGCAATCACAAAAATCACAGTTTTGAGCCAGTTTTCACTGCCATATTAGTAGCATCTGAATTCTATGGATGCAAGCGTGAACAATATATGGCAGTGAAGACTGCACTGTAAACCACATATCATATACATTGGTAACATTTTGCAGTCTACTGAGTGAATCATTTAACATATTTGCATATGTCTCTCGGGCAACATGTTTAGGTATGTCTTTATTCAATGTAATTATTTGCAACATCAGAGGAAATACATGTCAATTGGAATTTAATCCACTGAAAACAACTCAGAATGATTGTACATGTACATTCATTGAATCAATTTCTGCCATCTAAAAAATAATAAAACCTAGCAAGAGGCCTCATGGGGCCTTCATTGCTCACCTGATAAAATTGACCAAAGAAGGATTTAAGGTCACATTCAACATCTGCATTTTAATATAGTGAATCTAATTTGGCTAGAGGAGTAGGGTTTGGGGTGAAAAGGACCGCGCAGACGATTTTTTTTTTTCCACGACCCCTTTTTTTTAAGTGCATAAAATCACTCAAACCCCTTCAAAACACATTCTGAAGGAAAGAGAAAAAAAAATCACTCAGTAGACCCCTTGAATCTCCCCAGCTCCAACATGGTGACAGTTCATTTTTTTTCATCACTACTATAAGTCCTCCAAATTTTCTTTTCAAGCAAAAAACCAAAAACAAATATTTTTCCAACGCACCCCCCTCCCCACCACCTGGTGTCTAAATAAATAGTAAATTCACCATTGGGTTTTGTGTTAAATTTCAAACCCCTTTGGTGCCCATCAAAATCAGTCAGGCATGACACTTTGAACAACCTCTAGGAGTCACAGTAATGTTGTATACCAAATATCAAAAAATAATGAAAGTGTCAATGACACTGTAGCTCAACTTGTCAAGACATGTACATGTATAGTATGTGACACAGCAATGACAAACATCTAGGTAATGACCTGATAACAAAGGTACATATAAAGTATTGTAACAGTCTGTACATAAATACTGACCATAGCCTGTAACAAATGTATAGGTAAAGTATTGTAAAGGTGGGTGACAGTCAGATGCTAAACTAGAAAAGAAATCTTTGAGTCCCAGAGTGGGCCTGACTTAACCCCAAAATATTTGTTCTCATAGCACAGTGGTAACAAAGGCACCCCAAAACACACTCGTTCCTGTCCCAAGGTGAAAACAAAGGTACCCAAGAAGTTTTGTGAAGATCAGTTCATAAATACAAGCTGTATAGAAGTTGTGACAAAAAACTGATTGGACCTAATTTCGGTACAAAAAGGCCACTGGCAGCCATCTTGAATTTTGGACCGCACCCAGAAACACTCGTTCTCGTCAGAAGGTGACAACAAAGGTACCCAAGCAGTTTCATGAAGATCGGTTGATAAATACAGCCTCTAGCCCGAGCCGTATTGACATGTGCACTTAGAGTGTATAAGTAGCACTGAATAAATCAAAGTTCATCTAATTTGAATAATTTCTGAAAAAAAACCTGTACAATATGTGATGTATTCCATGTTACTAAACATTCATACAAACATTTATTCAAATCAGAACTTTCATACAGAAGTTCTGTACAAAAGACTGATTGCACTAATTTTGGTACAAAATGGCTGCTGGTGGCAATCTTGAATTTTGCACCACACCCCTCAACACTCGTTCTCATCCCACGGTGATAACAAAGGTACCCGAGAAGTTTCGTAAAGATTGTTTCATAAATACGGCCTCTAGCCCGAGCCGTATTGGCATTTGCACTTACAGTGCTGAAAGTAACACTTAATACATCAAAGTTAGTCTAATTTGCATAATAAACGCACAAGACAAAAACCTGTATTATATGTGATGTATCGCATGGTACTAAACATTCCTACAAAAAATTATTCAAATCAGGACTTTCACATGGAAGTTCTGCGCAAAAATCTGATCGCACCTAATTTTGTACAAAATGGCTGCCAGAGGCCAACTTGAATTTCGGATCGGACCCAAAAACACTTGTTCTCATCCCACGGTCATAACAAAGGTACCCGAGAAGTTTCGTAAAGATCGGTTCATAAATATGGCCTCTAGCCTGAGCCGTGTTGACAGACAGACCGACGACGGACAACTGACCATGGCATAAGCTCAAATTTGGCTTCGTCAAAGTTGAGCTAAAAAGGGGTCAGTAGAAGATCTTTGAAGAATATTCCTCAAACTAATAATGCATAATTAAAAAACATTCAAAACATGAAGTTATAGCACCATATGCAAAAGGAAACTAAAGTTATGTCACAGAAACAAAAAATCTATTTATAGCAAGTGACCTTGACCTTTGACCTACAGATCCCAAAATCAATGCAAAACATTGTCCCATTATGGGCAACCTATGTGTGAAGTATCAGCATCATGCAACCAACAATACAAAAGTTATTGCCTGGAAATGAGTGTGAAGACATTTTTCAAATCATCCCCTAAGTTAAACAAGGGAGAATAACTCTGTAAATGTTTATACAAAGATATTACTTCTGATGTAAGGTCCGTTCTCCTATGTTGAGGTACAAGCATGACAAAAATTATTTAAATCCAACATATAATGACTGAGCTAGAGAAGCAAATTTGTTGGACGAACACATTTTTCAATCATCACCTTTGTTAACAAGGGCAAATAACTCTGGAAATCTTTAAGCAGATATTAATTCTGTTGTAGGATCCGTTCTCTCATATTGAGGTATAAGCATGGCAAAAGTCATCTGAATCCAACAAATAATGACAGTGCTACAGCAGCAGCAAATATGTTAGACAGACACATTTTTCAATAATAATCCCCTGAGTTAAACAAGGGCAAATAACTTTGTAAATGTTTACGGAAAAATATTAATTCTGCTGTAGAATCTGTTCCCCCATGTTGAGGTACAAGCATGGCAAAAATTATTTGAATCCGCCATATAATGACAGAGCTAGAGCAGCAAATATGTTGGACGGACACATTTGTGTTATGAAAGTGTGTCACATACGAACCTACGAAGATATGAACGAATAGACACAGCTCTCTATTAGATACCCCCTCCGACCAGATCAGCCGGGGCATAATAATCATTCATTTTCACAATAGATTCAAGTCAAGTCTTGGCTGCCTGAGTGAGCAATGGAGGAAATGGGGTCTTACGGTTATACAGGCCTTTAGATTACTCCAATTTCACTCCATTTACAGGTGTACCCAAATTAGAGAAGGTGTGAAGACATGAAGAAAAATACATAAATTCCCTCTGCCTCTTGTACATCTGAGAATAACTTCCATCATAATATGGCCAAAGAAACACAAAGAAAGACATGGCAATAAAACACAACAGGATAAGACTGTTATTTCTTGTTTTAATGTGCCCGAATTAGGGCAAAAGGGTGTGCTCAAAATAAATGAATTTAAAGGCCTGGAGCCTACTTAGAAACCTTTATTTAAGATTCAGGATTTTTAGGAGTCAAATTCACACTGGCTCCTTACTAGGTTGGTCCCTGGTAGCAAAAATGTGTCACCACTATAGACAAGTCTAGTAAGGTCAATTATTTATATTTGTGTTAATGCTCAACTTGGGAGTGAGCAGTGGACTTAAACTGAAAGGTCGACAATTTAATCCTGACTAGCACTGTGTCCTGGGACAAGAGACTTAACTCTCAGCATGGCTGATGTCCATATTGCAGTTTTCAACAGCAAATATTTCCCATAGTGCATTTTGATATTTAACCAAATATACCTTGTTTGACAGAGCTCTGTCAAACAAGATATAATCGGTTAAATTCATACTTAACCCTTTACCCAACGAATCGCCCGCATCTACCCGCGCAATATGCAAATTCAGCGGCTAAAAAAATATTATTCTTCGAATAATGTCAACAAAACCATATCGAGCTCGTTCCAAAGAGGGGTCACATGATATGGTTTTATTAAAATTTTTTGAAAAAATTTTAAAAATATTTAAAATAATAAATTTTGAAATCGTCTGCGTCGGTTAAAGGGTTAAACAAGAGAAAAACAGAGTGATCGGTGAAATTTTGTTGCACTATCAGAGTGATAGGGGTTAATCCTGACACCCACCTAGGGGGATGGTAAGAATGTGTACTTGGGCAGCCAACAGCACTGATTCAATGCTTCTACTGTTGATGGATCAGTTGAACAGATGATTTTAACAAATTGACAATTGTCTTCCAAGTCTTGTGTTGTCCTAATGCCCCATGTGACACATTGGTAATGCTAGTTATAAATCACCTTCTTAAAATTTTAAGGAAAAAGCCCACAGCATTCAACCGCTGTGGAGAAATTCATATCCCACAGCATTGCTGATTGCTGTGGCTAATTTAGAGGGTTGACTTGGGCATACTGCAAGTTGATGGTGCACTTGCCTTCAACCGCTGCTAACTCTGCTTGTCACGGGCTAGTAAGCTGGCAAGTCCCAGCAGTTGGTCACCACTGCTCGGTGGTGCTCTCCGGCTTCCTCCACCTTATGACCCTGGCTGCTGAAAGTGTCACTAAACCTAATAAACAAACAACCAATACTCAGCTTGAAGGATCTGCAGGTCAGTCTGACAGTATTTATAATTTCTATTATATCAGTAAAGGGAATCTTCTATAGTGTACCATATGGGCAACTTATTCATTTATTGGTGTTTAACTGATTAAAGGCTAGATTATTTTTGGAGGTCTGAATTTGTTATTTAAAACAGTGGAGCCCACTTAATTGGATATCTCTTAACTGAATAACCCTGTTAATTGAATATAATTTCCCAACACAAAACCATTTACTATACCTCCAGTACAAATTTGACCTGTTAATTGAATATAGGTTATAGAGTAAACTCCTGTTAAATGAATAAAAAATCTTTGACCTGTCAAGAAATTAACCTGACTCTCCCTGGTTTTCCTTTGTTTTTAGACCTATTTGGCCTCATTTCATCCAATACAGGCATTTAATCTATTATATTTTGTTTGACAGAGCTCATGGAGCTCTGTCAAACAAGATATAATAGAATAAATGCTAAGTTTATCTCTAGAATACAGGAAAGTGACACAATTCCTGTCAATTGAATAATTTTCATCGGCAAAGTGGCTATTCAATTAACAGGGTTCCACTGTATTTGTTTTATTACAAATTATTAGAGAGTGCACTGTAATAAAACAAATTCATATAAACAAAATATGATTTGCATTTGACTGAATGTGAAACATGAACAAAGAAAATGTTAACTTTTGCTCTGGTACCAGTTGTTGGTACCCTCATTTTTTTTGAAAGCCCTGATAGCAGTTTCTAGCACTCAACCAGTTAAGGTCACATATTTCTGCACAACGACTAATCGTGAGTGTAAGGAGTGCGGTGGTTCAGTGGTTATTGGAACTGGATTTCAAACTGAAAGGCCCACGTTCGATCCCTGCCAGGGGTAACTCTATTGTGTCCTTGGGCAAGGCACTTAATCCTGATTGCCCATATGGGGGTACGGTGGTGCTGTGTACCAAGATATATATGGTGCACTTCGTCTTCATTCAATGCTAACCCTGCTTGTGTTGAGTTAGTAATTGGGGAGTCTGATAGTTGCTCGCCACTGCTCTGTGGTTATCTCCGGGTATTTCAGCTTCCTCCGCCTGTAAAACTGTCTGACAAGAGGTGACCCTGGGCTACAAAAACTGTTGTTAAGCCCAATAAAAAAAAAATTGTGATCGCAACATGGATATAAAGTCAAGTCCACACAATTGTTTATATCCATATTGCCCATTTTGGAGGGCTTCCACCCCAAGCATTGGGTACAAGGTCCTATTTTACCATTGAACCAAAGCTTGTTTACTGCAGTAAACAAGCACTACTTTACTTCCTGGAATTCCCAGGCGAAATATAGGTGACTAAAACAGCTCTAACACCATTTGTAGATTCGATAAGTAAATTTTAAATCTATTCACAAATCACAATCAAAGCTGAAAATATTAGCAGACCTAATATCTCCAATAACAACTTCCACTACATATATAATTAGAACAGGTCAATACCGCAAGCTATTTGGTGCTGATGAGCTAAGATTGTTGAGTTATTCTTTTTACATGTCCATAAGTGGGAAGACAAAAGTCAGGGACATGTTTCAAAGAAATGTCCGACAATGTACAGTACAAAAGCAGCATCATGCACCAAACAAACAGGATGTCTCTTGAGGTAAAGTAGTCATTCATATTGACTCAACTGTATTGATTCAGCAATCACCCTCTCGTATTTTATATCTGCAGTCAAATTGAATTATATGGAAAAGAATGCCCAGATTACAGGCTCCGACATGCACACAATATCTGAGGGATGCAGAAGCATCTCTTGAAATCAATCAACTGCAGAAGATTTGCAGCTGGCATGATGTGCAATGCATCTAGGTGCCTGTTTCTAGCAGCATAAATTTTGATATGCATGAGTTTAAGCACACTCATTAAATTACATGCAATCTGTCCTTTTTCATGACATGTTTCTCAGTTTAAAGACATATTTTCAAAATGCTCTACACCATGATTTATTCCAAATTAATAACAAAGGTTCAATGTTTCTTTGTCTCTGTTTGTCTCTGTTTGTCTCTGTGTAGGAAATACTTTTATAACATAATACTGGAAAGGACGATCTGGGACCTTTCCAGCAACATCCAAAAAGCCTTTTCTACACTGCGGCTGCCAGGGACTGGTAACATTCCATGTGTGTGCAATATGTCCACGAACACAATAATATTAGATTCCAAAAACTAATTACGGGAATAATTCTCAAAAATTTAATTAAATTTTGCTGATGATGAATTTTATTACCTGGTAAACGCATGCGTGGACATCACTGCCCACACATGGATTACGACCAGTTCACAGCGACTGTACAGTAGGCTTAGTCAGTATCTGTAGAATTACACGATGAATGAAAAATTGTGATCACTGTGCTTCATTAGAGATATTTATTGTGATTTATTTTATAATTAGCTTTATTACATAATCAGCATCAAATACAGTTTATTTATTTATTTATTTATTTATTTATTTATTGGTGTTTAAGGTCACATACTTCTGCACAATGGCTAATCATGACCATGACAGTTTTACGGGTGGAGGAAGCCGGAGTACCTGGAGAGAACCACCGAGCAACTGTCAGCTCCCCAACATACTAACTCCACACAAGCAGGGTTAGCATTGGTTGAAAACAAGTGTACCATCGACGTGCAGTATGCCTTAGTACACAGCGTCAACGTGCCCCCACGTGGACAATGGGGGTGAAGTGTCTTGCCCAGGACACAACGCGGTTGCCGCAGGTGGGATTCGAACCGAGGACCTCTCGGCTTGCAGCCTGCACCTCTACCTACTGAGCCACCACACCCCCATCAAATACAGTTAAAACTAGAAGTCCTGTCATGAAATGCGCACAAATAACACGTCGATCTGCGAGTTAATCTACGCCTTATGACCATAGTAAGGCTATCAAATTCTGTAGATATGGCCTATGCACAAGCAATGTTTCAGCCAATGGACCTCCGGGTAACACGGAAGTCCATTGGCAGAAACATTGCCAGTGTTTGCTATGAGTAATCAGGAGAACCTGCTGTGCTTTGGGTGCCATTCGATATGGCAATTGCGTGCAATTCATACGCACAATTAAGCCTAGATAAGCGCACTGTTCGTGATAGGACTTCTAGTTTTAACTGTAGCTCATTATGGAAATATTGTTCTCAACACATCTAATACAGGAATGACGTTGGAAGTCTAACGACAACGTGGTGACGTAAGGGAATTGGTTTCTGAAATAGAATTGAATTAATCTTCTTTTATTTTTCATTATTAAATGTCTACATAATACAAATAGCAGGCGACATTTGCAGAAAACATTTTTGAATACAAGTAAATATTTTCATTTTTTTGGTTTTGAAAACACAGCTTATAAAATGACCTTCACTGGAATGAGCTTGACAAGCTCGTTCCAATGAGGGATCCTAAGCTGTTTTTGAAAAACAATTTTTTTTAAAAATACTAAAATTTGGATCGATTGGCACTGGCTAGCTTCAGTCGTTATTTTAGGTAAAAGTTTAACTTACACATTACATGATAAAAAGAATCCCAAATTCATCACAACTTGACATGAAATTTCTGAACCTCATTTGCTATATTGATAGGAGAATCAGTAAAGCTCGGCTGATATTGATTTTAATGAACTCAGTCCAGAAATTTCATATAAAATAGAAATTAGAGATCCTCTATTGTCGGATGGCCACTCAGTATTCACAGGAAGTTTGGGTACAGTGGAACCCTCTTAACTGAATAGTCATTATGCCAGTGAAAATTATTCAGTGAACACAAATATTCAGCTAACATGGATTTGGTTACTGGAGATAAACCGAGGATACTGCATTTGAGATTCAATGTTAAGCATTTTTTTTTGGTCAGATTCTGCAATGATGACTGTGGGAGGAAAGTGGAGAATTTTGAGATCGTGACCCAGTAGAGTCATGTGTAGCCATGGAGGGGTGGAGGGGAACGCATTCTACAATTTCCATGAAAAATGTCAACTATATATTTATTTATTTATTTATTGATGTTTAAGGTCACATATTTATGCACAATGGCTAATCATGACCGTGACAGTTTTATGGGTGGAGGAAGCCGGAGTACCCGGAGAGAACCACCGAGCAACGACGAGCAGCTGCCAGCTCCCCAACATCGTAACTCGCGTTAGATTGGTTGGAGACATGCGCATCATCGACGTGCAGTACGCCATAGTACACGGCGTCATCGTGCCCCCACGCGGGCAATGGAGATGAAGTATCTTGCCCAAGGACACAACGCGGTTGCCGCAGGTGGGATTCGAACAGAGGACCTCTCGGTTTGCAGCCTGCACCTCTACCTACTGAGCCACCGCGCTCCCTATGTCAACTATATATAAATTCGTGTCTGAAATCCCTATAAAATAATAATTTTTATTATATGCTCCCTTATACAAAGCAAAAATGCTAATAATTATTTCTCAATCTCCCTTAGTGGATACTGATTTATATTTCCTTATAAAACTATTTGCTGTAACTCATGAAATAATTTTGGTATTCAATCATAAAACATATATACCCAGTGTCAGACAGGCATAGTCATAGATTACCACCCCAGGACCAATTCTCACTGCCCTACCCACATGCCAAGTCTTTTTTTTTTTGATGGCTGAGTTATAACATAGACATTTGGATCCACAACTTTTCTGGACATTTTGGGCCACTCCAAGTGATGTGGCATAGAGAAGACCTCCCCCCCCCCCCCCCCCCCCCCACTCCACTCATTGAATTGACTGCCACTGTACATACCCTCTATATACCTGGCCATTCATACCTGGTTAATGTTGCTGAGATTCATGAAAAACAAAACAGTTTGCAACTCAAACATCATTCATTTAGATGTGGTGAGAGAGGTCTGGGCTCATTGTTTGAGATGTTCCAATGAACCAAACTATTAGGTAAAAACTTAACCTACAACTTATTTTGCCATATAACTGTAACATTAGCTTATCAGTATAATATAATAGTAAAGTATAATATGTGGCTTTATATTTCTTGTGAACTCACTTGACTGAATGTTTGATCTGACAAATTTCACAATGATAAAATGCATGAAAGCCTGTACAAATAAAACTCCATTGTAGCCAATTTATAAACCTTAAAGGCTGGGAGATTTTTTATACATTCTTTGACAATCCACATCCAATGACTTTACAGTTGTTTCTAGGCAAGTCTTGGTTGTAATCGGATGACAACGGCTCCTGGAACATCGGTTCAACTGATTGTTGCCAAGCATTTTGTGATGATTCATTAACCACATTTTATTATCTTCTGCAATTGTTCAATTGTTAATGTAAAATGAAAGTGTCAATGACACTGTAGCTCAACTTGTTAAGACATGTACATGTATAGTATCTGACTAAGCAATGAAAAACATCTAGGTAATGACCTGATAACAAAGGTACACATAAAGTATTGTAACGGTCTGTACATAAATACTGACCGTAGCCTTTAACAAATGTATAGGAAAAGTATTGTAAAGGTGGGTGACTGTCAGATGCTAAACTAGAAATGAAATCTTTGAGTTCCAGAGTGGGTCTGACTGAACCCCAAAATATTTGTTCTCATAGCACAGTGATAACAAAGGCACCCCAAAACACACTCGTTCCTGTCCCAAGGTGAAAACAAAAGTACCCAAGAAGTTTCGTGAAGTTCAGTTCATAAATACGAGCTGTATAGAAGTTGTGACAAAAAACTGATTGGACCTAATTTCGGTACAAAATGGCCACTGGCAGACATCTTGAATTTTGGACCGCACCCAGAAACACTCTTTCTCGTCCCAAGGCGATAACAAAGGTACCCAAGAAGTTTTGAAAAGATTGGTTCATAAATACAGCCTCTAACCCGAGCAGTATTGACATGTGCACATACAGTGTGTAAGTAGCATTGAATAAATCCAAGTTCATCTAATTTGCATAAATTCTGCACGAGAAAGAAACCTGTACTATATGTGATGTATTCCATGTTACTAAACATTCATACAAAAATTTATTCAAATCAGAACTTTCATACAGAAGTTCTGTACAAAAGACTGATTGCATTAATTTTGGTACAAAATGGCTGCTGGTGGCCATCTTGAATTTCGGACCAAACCCCAAAACACTCGTTCTCATCCCACGGTGATAACAAAGGTACCCAAGAAGTTTCGTAAAGATCGGTTCATAAATACAGCCTCTAGCCTGAGCCAGATAGAAGTTGTGTACAAAAAACTGATTAGACCTAATTTCAGTCCAAAATGGCTACTGGCAGCCATCTTGAAATTTAGACCGCACCCAGAAACACTTGTTCTCGTCAAGGTTATAACAAAGGTACCCAAGATGTTTCATGAAGATTGGTTCATAAATACAGACTCTAGCCCGAGCCGTATTGACATATGTACTTACTGTGTGTAAGTAGCACTGAAAAAATCAAAGTTCATCTCATTAGCATAATTTCTGCATGAGAAAAAAACCCGTATTATATGTGATGTATCCCATGGTACTAAACATTCACACAAAAAATTATTTAAATCAGCTCTTTCATATGGAAGTTCTGTGCAAAAATCTGATTGCACCTAATTTTGTACAAAATGGCTGCCATCGGCCATCTTGAATTTCGGACCGGACCTCAAAATACTCGTTCTCGTCTCACGGTGATACCAAAGGTACCCCAGAAGTTTCGCAAAGATCAGTTCATAAATACGGCCTCTAGCCCGAGCCGGATTGGCATTTGCACTTACAGTGCTGAAAGTAACACTAAATACATCAAAGTTAGTCTAATTTGCATAATTTACGCCTGAGAAAAACCCCGTATTATATGTGATGTATCCCATGGTACTAAACATTCATACAAAAAATTATTCAACTCAGCGCTTTCATATGGAAGTTCTGTGCAAAAATCTGATTGCACCTAATTTTGTACAAAATGGCTGCCAGCGGCCAACTTGAATTTCAGATCAGACCCCAAAACGCTTGTTCTCGTCCCAAGGTCATAACAAAGGTACCCAAGAAGTTTCGTAAAGATCGGTTCATAAATACGGCCTCTAGCCTGAGCCGTATTGAATTGTTGACAGACAGACGGATGACAGGCCATGGCATAAGCTCAAATTTGGCTTTGCCAAAGTTGAGCTAATGATGTCAATGATACCATTCAATAAAGTTGAGAAACAACCACAATGTGTATTCTTAATTTCTCTAGACGCCCCTTTACGGGATATACCAGTTGAACGACATGCAAAACTAACAATTGAGCATACTTGCAGCAATTGCCAGTTCATATCGGAAAAAGTGAAGGTGGCACTCCATTGACGCAGGCTTGGCTGTAATTGTATGACAACAGCAACGGCTCCTGGAACATCGGTTCAACTGATTGTTGCCAAGCATTTTGTGATGATTCATCAACCACATTTTATAATCTTCTGCAACTGTTCAATTGTTATGTAAAATGATGTCAATGATACCATTCACTAAAGTTGAGAAACAAACACAATGTGTATTCTTAATTTCTCCAGATGCCCCTTTATGGGATATACAAGTTGAACGACATGTAAAGCTAACAATTGAGCGTACTTGCAGCAATCGCCAGTTCATACTGGAAAAAGTGAAGGTTGCACTCCATTGACGCAGGTCGCAGTAAAATCATAAATCACGTGCACTTGGGCGGCACACGTGGCTCCAAGAGCCATGTATACCGCTCTAGTAAGTGCGTCTGGGCATTTTACTGTCACCTGAGTCCACGACGTTGAACACAGTAAAATATGTTCAATTTACTGTAGTTCTTTTCAAGCCTCGACTCGTCTAGTAGGGAATGGTATTACAATCGGAATCAGCATCAGTCGATTGTGAGCTCAAATAACCAGTAATCGGTCAGCATCCATTTTTAGTAATCGGTTGAACACTAAAAATTGCATTCTGGGGCACCAGTTTTGTTGTAGAAAAATGTGTTTAAAGTTGTAATTGGGCCCTTAAGAGTTAAACATGTACCTTGAGTGCATTCTTCCAATATATGGCATTTGTTAGGCCTAAAAAAGTTAAAAATTTGTTTCTCAGGTCTTCCTGCATTGTCATTGTCATTGCATTGTCATTTTGGCTGCTGCATGATATCTTTTTATAACCAATTCAAATTTGAAAAAAATAAAAATTAAATGGTTTATGTCTGATATTTTATCCAAGCTAACAAAATTGATAAACCTGTCCCTTGAATTCAACAAAAATAAAAAAATAAAATAAAAAAAACAAAAAATGGCCTGAGAAACAGAAGGTCTACTTTGTGGGGGCCTTATTAAACAAAATTTCACTGTCTAATGTCATCGCAAGTCTTTATTCTCTGGTGAGCACCTTAATAGATAAATTTTAGCAGAATGTTATCTTGAAACTTTGGGTGGATATGTGCACATATCCTAAAAGAGGACATCTCTTTTGGGGAAAAAAACTCACCAGCTTGATGCTGCAAAGAAAATGACATCAACCCTTTACCCAATGAATCACCCGCGTAATATGCAGATTCAGCAGCTGAAAATATTATTTTTTGAAAAATTTCAACAAAACCATATCATGTGACCCCTGTTTGGAATTAGCTCATTCCAATGAAGGGTCACATGATATGGTTTTGTTGAAATTTTTCGAAAAAAAATTAAAAAAAACGTTATTTAAATTAATAAATTTTGATATCGTCTGTGTTGGGTAAAGGGTTAAAGTCACGAGCGGACGGTTTGATCCTGACCAGGATTAACTGCATTGTATCTTTAGTTAAGACACTTAATCTCAATTGCACACATGGCGCATGGTGGCACTGTGTACTAAGTCTAACTGCACATCAATGGGGCACTTGCCTTCAACCACTGCGAACACTGCTTGTGCAGAGTTGTAAACTGAAGAGTCTGCTCAGTGGTTCTCTCTGGGGTAATCCGGTTTCCTGCACCCATAAAACTGCCCCAACACAATTTGATTCTGGCTGTTGAAAAGGATTTTTAACTGTAAAAAACAAACAAACAAACATATACCTTGCTAATCTTAAGACGACTCACACCCGAAGCACTGGTTAATGTCGTGTACCAGAAAAGCAAATTTGTCTTGTCACAATATACTAAACAATAATCAAAAACTGTTCCATTACTGGAGAGAAGGAGGGGCCCAGCAACATAAGGATGCTGCAGATGGTGGGAGTTTAAATGTAAACAAATGATTCGCACAGCAGCATAGGAGTTAAGATGAATAATAAAAAACAGCCGAGAACAGCTATTACTAATCCAGAGAGATTCTGAGTTATTCCTAAGACAACTTATCCCCTGTTATCACAACACTGAATGCTTTACTATGAAATCTTCACACTTGATTCAGGTTACCAGATTTTATCATGACAACATATGGTCATCCCTTACATGTTTGTTTTTATCAAAGTCCTCAATGACTGTAAACAAGTTGAAAATACAGGGAGAGTGGATCACTACCAGTAATTCTTCTGCCCTCTTTGGGAAAGGGTCTGCGACCAATTCCATTGGGTAAATTTGCATAACGGGGGCTCCTATTCAGAATTTGTTTTGGAGGAGGTGAAACATACAAAGACTAAGAAATTATACATTCGAACTGAACAGAGAATATCAAGGCCAATACCTAGATACCTTAGCAACTGCATGTATACTACAAGTTAGTTTTATAACAAACAGTCACATGAATCATGTTCACCTTAGTCTCTGTAGCCTTTATTAAAATGTGCTTATACTATTAAAGAAGAAATTGCCATTTGCCTTTGAATTCCGACACTTTCTAAGCTTCCTTTGGTAAAGAATTTAAATTCAATACACAAATGGTGACCTGAACTAGGTGGTCACATGCCCACAGAAAACATACGGTTTTCTGAGGCCTTATGACTACCCAGTTCATGGCACTAATTGTGCATTAAGTTTCTGTTTGAGCGGAGATTCAGATTGGGAAATTTGGGACTGGGAATTCGGAAAAATCATGCTTAAATGCTATTGGGAAAGGGTCCCATATTTGGCCCCTGCAGACACTCAAAAGAATCCCCGACTACTAAAACTCCCAAGTTGTGGGTGTCTGTGATAAATATCAAAAGGAGCTCTAGAATGCCTTCAGTTAATTGACTACCAGGTTGTACCACCTACCAGTTTATGTTGTCTTTTCTTTCCAAATATATTGTAAATGATTATCAGTATGAAAATCCATCCACCTGTCCACCACGTTTCAGTGGTGGACCATTCTCCTTGTTCTGCACCACTACCTTGTACCATGAAGTCCACTTAATTATATATCTTTTCAACCTCTACCAAAGCCAAGTTACATAAGTCATAACCGATTTCTGCAAAAAAACTCAATTTTTTTTACCTCACCACAAATAAACTAAAGGGGATTAACCAATCAGGCACTTGTATTTTGGCATGGAGAGCAACAAACAAGTTTGCCTATTTCAGATTCCAAACTCACACAGGACTTTTACCTAGGCTTTAAATCTTAAGGCTGAGAAAAAATATAGCACTCCACCAGTTAGGTGATTCAGATTTTACCATTCAAGATGCAACTTTTGGCTAACCAGTCATCTGTTCGCAGATTTAAATTTGCGTAACCACCACGCGAACAAAACAAGAGTTCTCATCAAATTTTGCACACTGTAACAGACTTTTCAATAGCCAGTCATATTGTTATGGGTGGACAAAGTCTGAGTACTCAGAGAGAACCATGAAGCAGCAACGTGCAACTGTCAAACTCTCCAACTTAATAACCTGATATATGGGTACTATTAACCCATTGAGCCCTGGTGGTATCTTCCATGACAGCAATTGGAAGATTCCATGTTATTTGGGGGTACACGAATTAATATTTTCAGTGAGGGCTGCACGTTGAAAATATTGATTGATCTTTCTCCCTCCACTGCATGTGTAACATACGTGTGTCCTGGGTGAGATAGCAGGGAGAAACAGATGTATCCCACCCCAACAACGTGACGTTATACATTTATAACGTTATTATGACGTTATGCATATCGTATCAGTTTCTTGCTTCCAACTAATTCATATTGACATCATCGGAATGCAGTGTGATCAAAGTTCGATGCTCTAAAACTCTTCAACCCTCAAGCTGCCACCGTTCCTAATCAGTTTCATGGTATATACCTTTGGTATATACATAACTTTGTGCATGTTCTTTCCGATGGTGTCATCAGTTTCTCAAAACAACGAATACAAAATGAGTTGATTGAATCAGCATGTGACTCCCGATTACCTCTGGCTAACGTAATCGCTGCATGGTGGGGGGAGAAAAATCATCCTTGATGAGTTTGAAGGTGGGAATGGGGAAATCTCACCCTCGAGGCAAGATATTTGAACCAGACCTTCGGCAAGCCTCGGGTCTGGTTCAAATATCTTGCCCCTCGGGTGAGATTTTCCCACCCAACCTCCAGACTCATCGGGGATCATAATAATCCCTTAGATGACATCCTACTTTATTAAATCATGACTTATCATGTTCGGGAAAAACTGGCTCTCTTTTCCAAAGGGTTAACATGTTATATGCCTTAGCACAATGTGCTACAGTGCTCAAACATGTGCAACAAATTTGTACACAAATGGTTTAACTAGATATTGGTGAATAATAAACTCTCCTGTTTAAATGTGTTGATAGAGTGGTGGCCAGTGTGCTGATCTCTAATGCCAGAGGCCTTGGGATTGATCCTGGTTGGGTAAGTTCTCAAGAAACACTTTCTGGCAGTATCGATTGTGGGTGTGATGCTGACAGTGTACAGCCCTGTGGTGGGGGATATAAAATATCTGTCCCATGAGTGGAAAGAGACACACTCCGTCCAAGCTTAAGATCCCTTCTTAGTATTCAAGAAGATCAAGGCTACAAAGTTGTCACAGAGTTGAATAACTTGCTCACCAATCCTTGAAAACTCGATAATCGTAAACTAAACATGTTTTTTACACCAATTCATTTACCATACACTGAATACGAGTGTAACCAGAGCTTTGCATATTTATTTATTTATTAGTGTTTAAGGTATATCATAACCAATGCATTGGTATGAAGTCAAGTTTAGGCAACCTTTATACCTATGCTACCCACTTTAGAGGACTTTCATCACAGGCATTGGTCACTGGGTCCTATTTAACCTGTAAATTACCAGTAAAGCAGTAAACAAACACAGTTCCACTTCCTGGGGTTCCCACTGGGGAACACTGCAGACTGCTTAACCCTTTACCCAACGAATCGGTCGCATCCGCCCGCGTAATATGTAAATTCAGCAGTTGAAAAAATATTATTTTTCAAAAAAATTCAACAAAACCATATCATGTGACCACTCGTTGGAACGAGCTCGTTCCAAGGAGGGGTCACATGATATGGTTTTGTTAAAATTTTTCAAAAAATGATATTTAAAATAATAAATTTTGATATCATCTGCGTTGGGTAAAGGGTTAAAGAAGAAATCTATGTTAAGTGAATAACATTTTTGTCTTCTTTACATTTTCCCATGTTTAACATTGCAAAGCTTTCTGTGCCCTGTTAATCAAGGAAATTAACTGCCATTTTATTTTAGTATGGATGTTTTAGGAACGTGTTAAAGAAGAAATCTATGTTAAGTGAATAACATTTTTGTCTTCTTTACATTTTCCCATGTTGAACATTGCAAAGCGTCCTGTGCCCTGTCAATCAAGGAAATTAACTGCCATTTTATTTTAGTATGGATGTTTTAGGAGCACCGTGTCTCAGTGGCGAGTGCATTGAACTTCAAACCGAAAGATTGAAGGTCTGATCCGGACAGGGACCAGCCGTGAGGGCGACTAGGGCGATTATGTCGCCCTTCTAAGCCCAAAGTCGCCTAGAAAAATAGTAAGGGTGATTACAAGTCGGCCTCTAAAAATTGGCCAAAAAATGAGGAAAGGCTGAACTGAGTGATGCATGGCTTACAATTACATGAAAACGATTATTTTCAAAATCGAATGTGCTCGAGCGTGATAAATGGGCATTTTAATTCGTCAAATAAACGTCCATTTATTTGAAATCACACAACAATCAGTTATCCCTTGTCGCTTTTGGCAGATGTTTTTTTATTTCTATTTTGTTGTGCTTCAGTCGGAGATTCAATTGTCGAAAGGAAAATAGATGACTTACGCGACTCAACAAAATAACCCAGTTTGAAAGTAGGTTACGTCGCTTAGGATGCCGAAAATGTATACACAACGGACGTATTTTATAACACAGTATTTTCATTTCGTTTTGCTGTTGACTTTTAATGGTTGGACTGTCTATTCCCAGAAAAACACGAATGGAATTGAAACACATGAAAAAAAAGCTTTGGTGATGACAAGAAAAGCTTTGTACAGGACACAAGTGTGCATGTGGACGATCTTGAAAAAGGGTCCCCCTAAACACTGGAATGACACGAAATGACGCGGTATGACACCGGAATGCCTTAAAAATGATGCGAAATGACATTTCTTTTACAAAATACTCGACCCCAGAATGTATTTTGTTTATTAACTAACAAAGTACCTCCCAAGCAACCTTCTTACATCTGGTCCTGTTCAGAATTTCAGACTTAGGAAATTATTAGTTCAGTAGACTTTGGTGAAAGGCAAGCACAGGAGGGTGCT
Source organism: Pictodentalium vernedei (assembly GCA_031216915.1). NCBI lineage: Eukaryota > Metazoa > Mollusca > Scaphopoda > Dentaliida > Dentaliidae > Pictodentalium > Pictodentalium vernedei. Next base: position 408,786,098 of record CM062292.1, on the reverse strand, counting down.
GGGGGATTGACACGAGGAAGAGGGGAGGGGCCATGAAGGAGAGGGTAGCAGTGGGGGGATTTTCAGTCAATAATTACAAATTGAAAATATGAAGGGGTGGCAGGGGCGGTACATGAATACTCTTAATTTTCCCCACTTGCCTATGAAGTCTCCCAACATGACTCTGCAGTCTCCCTATTTTTTCTGGAGGGAGACTTGAAGTCTCCCTAAAATTCCCCCCTAGGCTGGTCCCTGGATCCGGACACGGGTGGAGGAAGGGGTGGGGGTGTTTGAGACACTCTGTAGTTAGGTATACTGCACATCAATAGTGCTTTCAGCATCTGGTAACTCTGCTTGTGCAGTGTTAGTACATTGGAGTGTCCAACAGTTGCTCGCCACAACTCAGCTCACTAGTTCTCTCTGGGTACTCCGGCTTCCTCCACCCTTAAAATTGTCTTGACATGATGTGACCCTAGCTGAAGAGACAATATGAATATTTTTCATGGACATTCAGACTCTTAAGGTAAATCAATGGTATTCCACCAGATTTCTTTATCAAGAAACATACATGTATATTTGTAAAGACAGATGGCAAAATACTAACTACCAGTGTATATGTTATTAGTAACATGGTTTGTCAGCCAAGCATGGGTAATAACACAAAAAATAGTGCAAACTTGTTGGTTCACTGACAAACTATATACTGAATATATGCAACCAATTCATCATAATTTGAAAAGCACAGGATTAATCCTCTGAATACGGATGCCAATATTCTGAAATTTCAAGCACCAAAATTTCCTGTATTACAAGTAGGAATTTAATCAAATTCAATGAGCTCGGTCAAACAAGATTGATTTGTTAAATTCCAAGTTGCATAATTGGAAATATTTTCAGCTTGAAAGTTTCATAATTCGACATCAGTGTCCCAAGGGTCAAGATGATTCATTACACTCCAGTCTCCATTCTGTGCACCTAATTTCAACTTGTAACACTCAGGTTGCATAATCAGGGTGTTCACTAGGGGGTGGGTGGGGGGTCTATTTATGGTTCCCATTCTGCTGGCCACTTTTCCACAAAATCATATTAAAATCATCCTAGAATGTTAACTTTTGTTTGTATACATTTCAGTTAACATTTCTTAAACAGTGGTGCCCTCTTAATCAAATATTTCATAATGGAATAACCCTGTTAACCCTTTACCCAACGCAGACGATTTCAAAATTTATTATTTTAAATATAATTTTTTTAAATTTTTCATAAAATTTCAACAAAACCATATCATGTGACCCCCTCATTGGAACGAGTGCAATGCGCTCGTTGAGCTCGTTCCAATGAGGGGTCACATGATATGGTTTTATTGAAACATTTTGAAAAAATGAATTTTTTCAACTGCTCAATTTGCATATTACGCGGGCGGATGTGGGTGATTCATTAGGTAAAGGGTTAATTGAACATGACTTCCAAACACCAAACCATTTTTTCATACCGTTAGTACAAAGTTACATTGTTAACTGCATGCAGGTTATTGCATAAACTGTTAATTAAATAAAATATCTTGTGACCTTCTGTAGATTTAATCTGACAATTGAATTTCCCATGTTTGCAGATCTGTTTGACCTACTCTTAAGTTCCAAATAAAAGTACAGGGTGGAAAATCGGAGGAATTCAAATAGAAGTACAGGGCAGAATAAAAGTACAGGGTGGAAAATCATGATAGAGTGATTGTCATTTCTGTAATATCACTAACCCATACAGGACGGTTATCTGGGCTTTAAAGCCTAGATAAAAGTCTCGTGTGAGTCTAAATCTGAAACAGACTAAAGTACTCATAGTGCGTCTCCAATATGAGGCATTCACTTGACATTTTTAATAATCATACAGGCCCAAATAAACTTCATACAGGGTGGCAAATATTCCGAAAATTAATAAACATACGGGTATGTTTATAATATTATTTGGAACAAAGAGAGTAAACACATCCAATATAAGGATTTACTCTATTACAGGGTTCATACAGGTTTAGCAAAATGAAATTCAAACACTATTCAAGGGCTATGTCATTCATTTTCAAGGACTATTTTTCCATTCTAAGAAACCAACTGTGACATGTTCTCTTTATAACTGCTCTCCGCACAGTGCATATTTCAAGAATGAGTGTGCGTCAGGTAATATTAAGGCCCATTTCTGTCCTTTTGGTTAATTTTCGGAACTTCTTGCAAAGTTGTTGGGTTGTTTGTGGTAATTCGACATTCAAATTTGATTGTTCACAAATAATAATTCATGATTTGTTATCAAATACCTCTATTATTTTCATACAAAGTCAAGGTGAATCTTTGATATATTATCGCTTCCAGTAACTATCCTTTTGTGTGACACAATGAAAGAAACGAAGCAGGCGGAGATACAGACATTGATTGGAAAAACCAGTTTGCAAAACACAATTCACCGCTCATTTTAACTGGATGCTCTCCATAGGATAGTAGCCTGTGTGTACAGTAAGCCACATAATAGTATGCAAATAGATCACATGCTGCCGTTTCAATTTTCTGATTGGTTAAAATTGACCTGTACATTATCATTCAAACACTGCATGAAAAGAGAATGCCCCACATTTTAGCTGAAGAATGGAAAAGTACGGAGTGCGAAATGGGTCATATAAATCACTATGCAAGGATAACACTGTAACTTTGATGAAGCGTAAACTACTCTTTATTTCTGAGGATTGGTTTGCGACTTTCTGTGTTTAACAGTGGTTCTCAAGTTGGCAAAGTAATCACAATCCACCATTTTGCCAAATTCAAGCACTATTCAAGGCATTGTACAGGATTTCAAGTACTTTTCAAGGCTGAAACTGAATTCAAGCACTTTTCATGGAGAGGGCTGATATTCAAGGACTTTTCATTTTTGTGTGAACCCTGTATTATATATATCTTGTTTTGAAATGGTCCAAAGAAGAGCAGCAAGATATGTGACCAACAAACATCACAACACCTCACCTGTCGATCCGTGATTGAAGACCTTACATGTAAAACTCTTGGAAGACAGAAGGAGAATATCTAGTCTCATGATGATGCACAAAATTGTCAATGGCTTGTGCATACAAACATGGTGAGAAACCTCATCCAACCAAATCAACTATCCCATAATACAAACATGAAGGGATTCCAAGTACCATCATGGCAAACGGAAGTTAAAAAGGAGTTTTTCTACTGAGAACGATAAGGGATTGGGACATTCTCCTGAACAACACAGTAAGTGTCAGAAGTGGTGAATGCTTCAAAGCCAATTTACTTGTACAAATGTAGCTGTTTTTAATAGATGCACACTCCTCATACAGTAGAATACTCAATGCATTTATTGTGGATACTGAATGCTGAGGAAGTAGAAGCTCCTTGAGAAAAGAATAAATGTTCAGTTATTGCCTAAATACAGGAAAATGACCAAATTTCTGTTAATTGAATACTTCAGTTAATTTATGATCATTGAATTTTTTATTAGAGAAGAAAGTATCAATAGAATCACTTTCTCTCCCAACAGGAATCTAATCTGTAAATATGGTGAACGTGTGACAAATAAAACAAAAGTTATTGCCAGAAATCCATTTTCGGCAAATTCTGTTTATAGTAACAGCTGTGGGAACTTTGATCTTGTGGCTACAACGTCCAAAATCACAGAGATTCTTCACTGTCTGAATACAATTACTTTCTGCAAGTTTTTGTTGAGCTGTAACAAATAGAACTAAAGTTACTTCCAAGAAACCATGAAGTGCTATTTTAAGTAAGTGACTTTGACCTTTGGTCACTGCACAATTGATTCAGGATTCTTTCTCTCCCACAGAGGTACCTAGTCTCCAAATCCGGTGAACACATTATGTATAAAACAGAAGTTATTGTCCAAAACCCAATTTTCAACAAAATTCTATTTACAGTAACAGTCAAATGACTTTTTGTCCATGGGGCTACTGTGTCCAAAATCAATAAGCTTCCCCACTGTCCATATATGACTTCCTTCTGCAAGTTTGGTTAAGCTACGATAAATAGAACTAATGTTATCATGAATGAAGGTTTGGAAAATGGTTTAGGGTTTGGAAGTTGTGTTCCATAAACAGGTTTATTCAATTAAGAGATATCCAGTAAAGTGGACTGAAGCCACTCCATTGTAACAGCAATAATAACTTATAGTTACAAAAAGATTTCTTGAATAACAAAATTTGTTAAGGTTTTGACACACACAAAAACTAGCCATTTGCTTATGACCCTTCACTGGAATGATAAATTTGAATGACAATTTTTGTGAACAGAACTGGCCAGTTTTAGCCACTGCATTAGGAAAAGGGTTGAACATTATTTGTATACTGTTCACAAAGACTGAAATGAATTTGAAAACAAGTGAACATGATGCAGATCTTCCTCACCACTCGCCAGTTTAGTGGGGTGAGGGAAAAACGATGGACTTGTATCTGTATTTTATGCGAAGGATAAACTGCGGCCAACACCCAACTAGGGCTGCCGTGATTATCGGTTTTCAGAGTCGACTAGTCGGTTTTGATAGTCGACAGATAGTTGATTAGTCATTCACATATTATGTCCACATTATGCTGACATACACTGATGTAAAAAATTCAAATACAGACTGATAATATCATAATGTATTCAGAAAAAAAACACTGTAGACCATCTTCTTGTCAGTTTGTTTAGCAGAGCTGGGTCAATGAGTTTTCTGTGTGAAATTGACAAGATTCTCAAAGTTAATCATGTTAATGCCCGTGTTACTTAGTGTGACTAGTTAGACAACTTACGCTTTATGTAGGTACATGACAAGACATTATTCACAATACAATTTCTTACCACTAAATATCTAACTTTTAAGCATAATATACAGTGGAATACTCAACGAGGCACAAGTTAATGCAGTTCAAAATCCTGATAAGACAAGTGAAAATCAATGCACCGTCTGGACTCTGAAGTTTTCATTTGGACCATTTTGGGGATTTAGAAACTGTCGCTTGATGAAAATTGCCAGGAATATAGCATGCCTTGTTTATTCCAAGCCAATTGGATCATCTGAATAAATACTAGGGTTTACTAGGAATTCCTCATTGACGTAATCAACTTTGTGTCTCATTATGGTAACACTTCAAAGGATGGAAATTCATTCAGTAATTCAGTGTTAATAAATTCCCCATCGATATTAAAATTATTGGGTTTAAAATGCCAACAATTAACATGGATTATCAACAATTTATTCACAATAGCTTGATCTAGTGCTGAGTTGAGGTATGACAACATCCATTTCATGAAATAACATGCAAGGGTAAAGTCAAAATTACTGCCTATTTTCATGATATGAACAATGAATATGAAGGATAACAGGTACTGAGAAACGTTACGTTATTATGATTCTGTGGCATGAAGTATACGACTAAAAAAAATGCCGATAGGATCACCGATCCAATATAGAGTTGTGACAGCACAAAAGTGGGTTTAATCATTATCAACTTATCGTCCGGAAACCAACTGTTTACAATTTACTATGTGAAGGGTCACTGTGACCTTGACCTTTGATCTAGAGATTCTGAAATAAATAGGGCTCTTTCTTGCACCAATGCCAATCTACCTATGAAGTTTCATGAACATAGGTGGAACCATTGTCAAATTATCATCTGGAAACCAACTGTTTATGATTTATTATGTTCAAGGTCAATGTGACCTTGGCCTTTGACTTAGTGAGTCCAAAATAAATAGAGGCCTTCCACTTACCTAGGCCAACCTACCTATGAAGTTTCATGAATTTGGGCCAAACCATTATCAAGTTATCGTCCAGAAATCAATTGTTTACGGTTTACTATGGTCAAGGTCACTGTGACCTTGACCTTTCACCTAGCAAGTCCAAAATAAATATGGTTTTTCCTCTTACTGATGCCAACCTACCTATGAAGTTTCATGGACGTGGGTCGAAACATCAAGTTATCATCCGGAAACCAATTGTTGAAGGTCACTGTGATCTTGACCTTTCACCTAGTGAGTCCAAAATAAATAGGGTTCTTCCTCTCACTGATGCCAACCTAACTATGAAGTTTCATGAACATGGGTCGAACAATTATCAAGTTATCATCTGGAAACCAATTGTTTTGATTTACTATGTTCCGCGTCACTGTGACCTTGACCTTTGACCTAATGAGTCCAAAATAAATAGGGTTCTTCCTCGCACGAAGGCCAACCTATATATGAAGTTTCATGAATGTGGGTTGAACCGTGGTCAAGTTATCATCCGGAACCAATTGTTTACAATTTACTATGTTCAAGGTCACTGTGACCTTGACCTTTGACCAAGCAAGTCCAAAATTAATAGAGTTCTTCCTCTCACCTATACCAACCTACCTATGAAGTTTCATGAACATGGGTTGAACCATTATCAAGTTATCGTCCGGAAACCAATTGTCAACTAAAAATAGTCGACTATAGCACCTTCCAACGGTTAGTCCATTAATCAAATGTCATGGCAGCCCTACACATAACTTACAGTGCCTTAAAATGTGTCGGTATTTTAACTGGCCAAGTGCTAGAAACCACTATAAGGGCTTTCAAAATGAAAGTGTTAATGACACCACAGCTTAACTTGACTGTGTGGAGTGTAAGATGAAAAGGATGATGTTCAATGTTTATGAAAGGATTAAGAAATAAGACAAGAATTGTGATAGTTGAGAATATGTTAAGTTCTGTACCCTACATGCTATGTTTTCAAGAAGAATAATTTGAAGTGTAGAATGTACTAAAGAACTGAAGCCTGGGTTGAGGTGTGTGGCCCTCACAGTTAATGTATGCCAACCAAAGTCATTCAAAATGAGTCTTCCTACCAAGTTAGAATAAAATCCTTTCATAAATATGACTCGTAGACTTTGCTAAAAGAATCTAGGTCACCTGATCACAACCAAAATAGAATAGTCTCATCTAGATATCATACTGAGTCATCCTACCAAGTTACAATGAAATCCCTTCATATAAACGACCCCTAGACACCAGACAGTGCTAAAGGAATCTAGGTCATGTGCACAAGTGGCAGTAACGACTGACTGATCATGACCAAAATAGGACAGTCTTTATCTAGACAGCATACCAAGTTATCCTACCAAGTTACAATGAAATCACTTCATAAATATGAACTGTAGATTATACTAATCAAATCTAGGTCATGTGCCTGTATAACCATCACAGATGACCGATCACGACCAAAATAGGATATTCTCATCTAGACATTTTAGAGTCACCCTACCAATTTACAATGAAATCCCTTCATAAATGCAACCTGTAGACTGTGCTGAAGGAATCTGGGTAACGTGCTGTTGTGTCCGTCATAGTTGACCAAAATAGGACATTCTTGTCTAGACATTATACAGAGTCATCCTACCGAGTTACAATGAAATCCCTTCATAAATATGACCTATAGACTGTGCTAAAAGTTTTCGGGTTTTGGGCCTGCGCAGCCATCACGGATGACTAATCGTGACCAAAATGGTACATTGTCATGACCTCGAACTTGCACAAGAAACTTTATGATGATCGGACAAGAACTACAGGGTGTAGCCTGTGCTAAATAAAATGTTATTAGACTCAGAGACCAACAGACTTCCACACGCATGATGGCAATAGCTTATCTTGACTTTGTCAAGTTAAGCTAAATAAGAGGGAACCAGAGCAAAATCCAACATTTTCCTTGCTCATGTTTCATATTCAGTCCAATGCAAATGATATTTTGTTAAAATAGATTTGTTTCATTACAAATTATTGGAGAGTGCCAATAAGCACTCTCCAATAATTTGTAATAAAAACAAATTCTGAATAACAAATTCAGACCACCAAAAATAATCTAGCCTTCAACCAGTTAAGAAATCAAAAAAATACCGCCCAAATATTGCAGCACCGAGAAAAGATAAACAGTACATCAGCAATCGCTAAATTTAGAAAATTGAGTAATGAGTGTATTGATTTATATCACAGGAACAAAACCTGAGAATGTTCCATTCATTATATTTGTTTCATTGGGAAAGATGCTAGACTTTAACTCAATTAAGTGATCAATATTTACAGGAAGTGGCAGACTAAGTTGTAGGGGTGGATAAAGGCGAAGCTTCTTGTTCACTTAGCATGGCCAGAATACTATTTTTAACTAATAATTTAGGAAAACATTAACCTTAGAGGGCCTAATTCCAACTTTAATCATATTTTTCTAAAACAATTTTCTAAAACAAAACAGGTGCCCCAACATGCAGTCTATGGGTAAACTTGCAAGTTATATTTCAAGTGCCTTGGCAGTTGTTTCTAGGCAGGTCTTGGTTGCCTATGTAGGAAGCCAAGATCTGCCTAGAAACAACTGCAAAGCCACAGGTTGGGAACTTCCACAGTATAGCAAAAATGTTTAAAAATCCCTAGGCCCTTAAGGGTTAATGAAATACAACTGGGATATTGTAAGTTGTGTGCTACAAAATTGGACTTCCAATCGATATTCTATTCTTTAGTCAGAAAGACCTAAGTATCAAACAGAGATACCTGGATGACAATGTTCTTGGTCTCCTATTCCTCAATGTCTATTGTCAGTCTGGTACATGCATATGGATCTACCCATACAGATCTGCATACATGCACCCGAAGGCACTGAAAATAAAGTGATAACGCCCCCCACAAAGTAGATCTTCAGTTTCGCAGGCCATTTTTTGTAAAATTGCATGCAAGTGGGCGTTTTTTTATTCTATTTTTGATTTTTGGAATTATTTTTTTGCCATCAAAAGTTCATGTTCTTGGTTTGTTTTATGTTTTAGGCCTCGTAATCTACAGAAAAGCATGGGTGGTGGTGTATTTTGCCCCTTGAGTGCCAGGAGGCTTTGCATTGCAAAGCTTTGTTGCACTCAAGGGACAAATTTATCAATTTTATTAACTTGGGTAAAATATCAGAGATAAACCATTTAATTTTTATTTTTTTAAGTTTGCATTGGTTATAAAAAGAGAGCATGTGGCAGCCAAAAGGACCATGTGGGAAGGCCTGAGAACAGATTTTTAACTTTTTCAGGCCTAAATGTAAACAAATTAATGGTAATTTTGAACTTACATGCTTTATCTTACAACACAAGAATATTCTCAGTACAGTCAATCGTTAACTCAAAGTTGGTTATCTCAAAAAATATTGATAACTCGACGTTTGTCATTAGTCTGTCAATTTAAGGCCTCGATTTGGAGAGCTTGGTAGATTTAAAGAACGTAATGGGATAACTTTTAAGAAAGTTTGTGCTGAAGTCAAATCTGTGGGCATGAATTCATCTGTAGGGTGACTAGTATAACAAGACAGAAAGTGCTCCTGGAAAAGTACAAACCAGAGGATATTTACAATGCTGATGAAATAGGCATATTTTAAAGACTATTGCCAGAAAAAAACTATATAATTTAAAGAAATCGACTAGCAAAGTAAGGAAAGATTAACAGCAATGGTGTGCTCAAATATGACTGGTACAGATAAATGACCTCTATTAATCATCGGTAAGTCAAGAAAACCACGATGCTTCAAAAATGTTAGGTCTCTTCCAACAGAGTATAAAGCAAACAAAAAGGACTGAATGACACTGCTATTTTCAAGGAGTGGGTAAAAGAAGTGGATAAGAAAATGTGGCGACAGAGAAGAAAGATTGCTATGATAGTTGACAAATGCCCAGCACACCCGTACACAGAAGAACTTAAAGCTACCAAGCTTATTCTTCCACCCAATACATTATCCAAGACACAGTCAATGGACTAGGGAATAATTAACCCTTTACCCAACGAATCGGCCGCATCCGCCCGCGTAATATGCAAATTCAGCAGTTGAAAAAATATTATTTTTCAAAAAATTTCAACAAAACCATATCATATGACCCCTCGTTGGAACGAGCTTGTTCCAACGAGCGGTCACATGATATGGTTTTGTTGAAATTTTTTGAAAAAATGATATTTAAAATAATAAATTTTGATATCGTCTGCGTTGGGTAAAGGGTTAAAAACCTGAAGGTCCATTAGAGGAAGCATGTAATAAAGCGTTACATCAATCAAACTGATAAAACAAATGCAATGCCAAGGGTGGCTTTGCCCCTGCCCTCCACTGCCAAGCACGAGTTTCTAGTCATTTATCTTTATTGATACTGAATTAATAAATATCTGAACTTATCTCCATCAAACAATAGCACCAATATAGCAGGCCACCAAATGTGTCCATGGAACACGAATGCCCCCACTTTATGATAAACTATATTTAGTGGTTAAAAAAAAGTCTAAAAAGGGGCCATAACTCAGATAAAACTTATCGCACCACACTCAAAATCAAACCTGTGAAATCTGCATGCCTAGCTAGTCCCCCTCCATTGTATCCTTTATTGTGGGCTTGTCGAGGAATACCCTAGCTCCCTGTTGAGCTCTATCAAACAAGAGAGAGTTGGTTAAAATTGAAGTTAAGTCACAGTCATCAAACGCCATTAAATAAATAAATTCCTTGTTCCATTATAGGAACAAATTGAAGCCTAGAAATTTTATATTTTATTGCGACATCCATTTCAAATTTATCTAAATTTTCAAAGACCACAGGAATAAAAAAATTTCCAACAAGCACACAAATTTTTCAGAAAGAACTTTTGGAGGGGGTCATCAGCCCTTCCTTCCCTAATATACTACCCATATACTGTACATTAGTTCTGTATTATTAACATAAATATGAATGTTTGTTTACTCGAACTCTGATGTTTTCAAAATTAACTAATTTTTTTTTTCAAATTCTACCAATGACACATGCCAATTACCAGGGAGCAAAATAAGCGGTATCGCATCACATTTCTCTATGCAAAATTCAGGAAAAGCTATGCAATCATTAAATATGCATAGCGAAATGAGATGTGCATTCTCAAGTCCAATATCATGGTGGACAATGGGCATTGGTCCTAACTTGTAACTGCTTGTCTGGTAGAAACATGATAGCTCAATGGCAAATCAGCAGTTCATGGACCACCAGGTAGAATACCTGGTGGTCCATGAACTGCCAATTTGCCTCCAAGTCCTGAAGTATCCACTCGAGTAAAAGGTTAATTGGGGATAGAAGCCCACTCACACGATGGTAGAGTACCAAATCAGTATGTCGTACCGTACATGTATGTACCGGTAATGCATGGATCAAACCACTTGAAACTTTAAAAGCTACAGTAGTGAAAAGTTCAAGATTACACGTCTGTTGGTGCCAGGCAGCACTACAGAAATTTACAGGCCCAGATAATGCTGCTACTGCAGGTTAATAGCAGCATTACCAGACTGTATAAATTTCTTCGTATTTTTTTTTTTCAAGTAGGCCTACCACTAATATATATGTAACTAAGTGTTAAAAGCTTTCCAGGGAACAAAAGCACTCATTATTGTATATTGAATTTGAAACATAAAAATGCTACACAATTTTCAAGCAATGCTATATATTTTTTGAAAATGTTTGGCATTTTGCTATGCAAATAAAAAAAATATTTTGATCCCTGCCAATTACAGAACATTCAAATCCAATTCTATTTCTTTTAGGTCAGCCCTGTAATCATTGCAAAAGAACCCTATAATCTAAATTCTAAGACAAGGCTTGACTTAAAGATAAATGTAAAATTCTTCAAAAACAAACCTGGCGCCATAGCTGAAGGTCACCTGAAAAACATATAACAGGGAAACAAAAAAGCCATTCACTTTTCTTTTGCAATCCACATACAGCTGATGTCTGTTTAAATTACAACTGCCTTCAACTTTGAACCAATTTTTTTATATACAACCTAGCTGTTGCCACATGTGTTTCAAGTTTTTTTACAAACACTGTAGACAATGTTGATGTGCATATGTTTATGAAACCAATACATAATACACTCACTGAATGTTATAGAGAAATAAAATCAAATTGTTCTCCACAACAGGAGCAACAAAAAGAAGTCAAAAGGGTTACATGTAGGTTTGATTAGCACCTTCTAAATTCTGAAGCCAGTTAGGCTAGTTTAGAAGACATACTTATCAACCCATTTCATTCCAATGAATTATACCAGGGTTTCTGCTAACACAGCTGAGGGTCTGTCAACCGGATCCATTCCCTTGCCTATCATTTACTAATAAAGCATAAAAACTGGCTGAAAAAAATAAACAACATGACGCCTAGTCAAGATGCAGACATTCTCCCAACAAAGTTGATATATTTTATGAACACCCGTTTCCAGAATTGGCATTCAGCAACATAAGATTGTCGAATGTTATTCGTAAATTATCGCTATTTTCTGCCGTTTGTCAATTAGGTAAGATGTCACATGCCATCTGAAGTGAAGAAACGGTGATAGCTTTGGGTGTTTCTGTGAAGATTCAACATATTATTCTCACAAAATCGTTCACACTAAAACATGAATTGCCATCTCAGATCCAAGGAAATGGCCTTCCTGCAGTGTTCAATTCTAAAATTTTCTTCGCCTGTGATTTTCTCCTACTGGACCCACTAATTTATTCCTAGCAGAAATCCTGATCATACCACGATGGATGTGCAGATTCAATGTTGCACGAGACAATACAGACATTGGGAAATGTTCTAGATACACCACACATGGAATCTAGATTACCTGTAAGATCGTCCTGTCACAACGCATCTGATTGGATGTTATGCATCCAAGTGCAGGGACTGACAGGACAGGAGAGTGATTGCTCTCATTCGCCAACACTCTCTTAAAAGTTTCACTAAGGGAGCAATTAATCACTTGCCTTCATGATGTGTGTAGAAATTATGTCTGAACATCAAGTTATATATTGCATTTCAATCACCCGTTACCTGACCCAACTAGGAGACGATACTTGCAAAACATCGCATAATTAAAATCTTCCATTTTTGCTTAAAACATAGGTTATGACCCCTCATTGGAATGTGCTCTATGAGCTCATTCCAATGAAGGGATCATAAGCTATGTTTTTAGAGCAAAAATTTAAAAAAATAAAATTTGTATGGTCATTTTCGTGTATAGTGCTGGCCAGTTTGGGCTGTCATGTAAGGTAAGGGGTTAAAATTACTCTCCTGAATTTTTCACTCTCGCAAAATCAAAATGAAGAGAGCAGAGTCGCTGTGGACTGGTCGTAATCCACACAAGGGCAGTGATATCCATGCATGCGTTTACCAGGTAACAGAAATCATCAGCAGCAAAATTTTTGATGATTATTCCTGTAATTAGTGTTTGGAATTTAATATTATTGCATCCATGGAAATATTGCCCACCCGTGGCAAAGTGACCAGTCCACATCGGCTATACAGTATGAGTGGAACATTCTTCAAGACGGCTAAGAAACAAGACTTACATCTAAAACTATTATATCCATAATTGCAAACTGTATGACATTTATAGCTTGTTAACTTTGGTTCCAAGTGACACTTCTTTTTGATATAAAAACAAACCAATAACAGTGCTGTTTGATATAGAAAACAATTCAATATTTTTTATATGCAAACAGTTAAACTATCTCCATAATTATCAATCCATACACAAATCATTTAATACATTACCAGTCAAATTAAATAGCAGGATAAGTGTTTATCAATCACAGCTTATGAAAAACAGTTCCAATAATTATTCCTAACTGTGGAAATGGCTCATGTAAAAAATCAAAAATTAAGAAAAAGTACTCCATCACATTTTTTGCATAACTGGATTTCAATCTGACAGTTTGCTGGACAAGTGGTTCATCACAAGAAAATTCCAATTGATTTTTTAATAATTAAAAATAGAGATGATATCCAGGACTGGTTAGAGCTAACACTATAGTACATAGAGATCATGGTAATAGAAAGTGTGGAGTTTACAGGAATATCAAATTAACCCCTCAGCACACTGACGACCAACACAAAAATGCCGATAGGATCACCGATCCAATGTTGAGTTGTTACAGCACAAAAGTGGGTTTAATCATTATCAACTTATTGTCCGGAAACCAATTGTTTACAATTTACTATGCGAAGAGTCACTTTGACCTTGACCTTTGACATAGTGATTGCAAAATAAATAGGGCTCTTTCTTGCACCAATGCCAACCTACCTATCCATGAAATTTCATGAACATGGGTGGAACCATTGACAAATTATCATCTGGAAACCAATTGTTTACAATTTATTATGGTCAAGGTCACTGTGACCTTGGCCTTTGACCTAGCAAGTCCAAAATAAATAGGGGTCTTCCACTCACCAAGGCCAACCTACCTATGAAGTTTCATGAAGGTGGGTGAAACCATTATCAAGTTATCGTCCGGAAACCAATTGTTTACGATTTACTATGCTGAAGGTCACTGTGACCTTGACCTTTGACCTAGTGAATCCAAAATAAATAGGGTTCTTCCTCTCACTGATGCCAACCTACCCATAAAGTTTCATGAACGTGGGTTGAACGTTTATCAAGTTATCATCCGGAAACCAATTGTTTACGCCCACCCACCCACCCAACCGCCATTCAACAAACTGTAAGTTGAGTTTGGCTTCGTCACAACTCGATCTAAAAATGCCGACAGGATCACCTATCCAATGTAGAGTTGTGACAGCACAAAAGTGGGCTTAATCATTATCAACTTATCATCAGAAAACCAATTGTTTACGATTTACTATGTGAAGGGTCAGTGTGACCTTGACCATTCATCTTGTGGGTCCAAAATCAGTGACCTTGACCTTTCGAGTCATAAATAAATAGGGGTCTTCTACTCACCTAGGACAACCTACCTATGAAGCTTCATGATTGTGGGTTGAACCATTATCAAGTTATCGTGCAGAAACCAACTGTTTACGATTTACTATGTTCAGTGTCACTGTGACCTTGACCTTTGACCTAGCGCATCCAATATAGATAAGATTCTTCGTCTCACCAAGGACGACCTACCTATGAAGTTTCATGAATGTGGGTCAAACCATTATCAAATTATTGTATGGAAACCAATTGTTTTAATTACTATGTTCAGGTCACTGTGACCTTGACCTTTCACCTAGCAAGTCCAAACTAAATAGGGTTCTTCCTCTCACCAAGGCTAACCTACATATGAAGTTTCATGAATGTGGGTTCAGCCAGTCAATTTATCATACGGAAACCAATTGTTTATGATTTAGTATGTGCAAGGTCACTGTGACCTTGGCCATTGACCTAGCAAGTCCAAAATAAATAGGGTTTTTCCGTTCACTGAAGCCAACCTACTACTGAAGTTTCATGAACGTGGAAACTTCAGTCGTAGGTTGGCTTCAGTGAACGGAAGCCAACCTACTACTGAAGTTTCATGAACGTGGTTGAACCATTATCAAGTTATCGTCCGGAAACCAATTGTTTACGCCCGCCCACCATTCATCAAACTTTTAGTCGAGTTTGACTTCGTCACAACTTGACTAAAAATTTCAAGCAGCAAATTTTCATCATGACGGAACTACAAATTTAACCAGTTCAATCTTGGTTGAAAGATCTCAATGAGCTCTGTCAAAAATGATTGAATTGTCCAAATTTCTAGTTGTATTTTGGGAAAAATTTAATTCTAGAAATTTTGATTTCGACATTAGTGTTTGTGGGGTTACCTGGTGGGAGAGTGCTGAATTATTTTTTTATAGTAATCATTTGTTCATGATACAGTACATGTAATTATTTTGTTTCAACTTATTGGAGAAGGCCTTCCTTGCAGGCACTCTCCAAAAAGTTATAAAACAGCGAATTCAGTTGAACAAAATAGCAATTGCTTTTAATCCTACACCCAACGTAATGGCCAAAACCGGCCAGCGCTATTCTCAAAAATTGCCAATTAATTTTCATTATTTTTTTCATTTTTTGTCTCAAAAACATAGGTTATGACCCCTCATTGGAACGAGCTCGTTGGGCTCGTTCCAATGAGGGGTCATAACCTATGTTTTTGAGACAAAAAATGAAAAAAATGAGTTATTCCAGAATTTTTTTTGCATGTGTCGTCTGCTTTTCATGTTAGGTAAAGAGTTAAATGAATATCAAACACACACAAAGAATATGAAACTTTCGTCGTAGTACCAGTACTCTTCTATCAAGTCTGAATACTTGAACAGTTAACTGGCAGAGAACAGAATTATGTTTTAAAGGCGATTTATAATACAAGTGATTTTTTTCAAAGATACAATGCATTCAGTAATCAAAGAAAATAGCTGTGCAAGGGCCATCCACTGGACATGGTAGGTAAAGGGTAACATGTGACTGTCTTAGTAATAACAAAACACCAGAGTCTCTGGCCAGATTTGAACTTGCCATCTCTTCATCAGTCTTATGCACACTTTCAATAAACACACACCACTCTTGCCCAAATTTGGCAATTAACTGCCAAATTCCAGAAAACTAGAGGTAGCCACCAGGGAGGACAATCCCCCCAAAAAATCACCCTGATATGGTAACCTTGGTAATATATTACATTAAATTAACACAGCCACTATTGGTAGTATTTACTCAAATAACACAGATAAGATTACCTGTATATTTAGGCTTTTCCCGCTGGAAAAGACTTTTGTTTTTTTGTGGATTATTATTTTTTTTTTTAGGCTTTTCCCTCTGGAAAAGACTATTGTTTTTCTACGGATTATTGCCCCCCCCCCCCCCCCCCCCCTCCAATTTTGTCCGTACCATTCAGAAGCCATTTTCCAACCGACTTTCACTCAATTCTGCACACGCACAGAGGGACACAAAATCTAAAAATGTATCCAAAGCGGAATTTTTTATTTAACCCTTATTTCACCATTATTTAACCCTTATTTCACCAGAAGTGGCAAAAAACTGTCAAAATTAGGGTTTATAAGCACTTTCTCGAAACGCATTTTCTAGATTTTTTTTAAACGTTCATCATTGTTAGACAAGAGATATCAGGCAATGCATATGTTAACCCAAAGCACCCAAATGGTACACAAGAGATGAACATAACTTTATTTATTGGAAGTGGGATTTACAGTGGATGGTTTTTGCAAGTAATAAGGGTATTCAAAAAACCAAGTGTTAACCCGTTTTAGTCTAGTTAAACTGTAATACCCCTCAAAAGCTCAAAAATTCATGTTTTCAGTGGATTTCCCTAAACAAGTCTTGTAGATTTTCAAGAAAAATTGGCCACGTGCAGGTCTTGGTGTGACAATACAAGTTGCATGGACAAAATTCTCCAGTGAGCATTTACTAAAAGTAAAAATTGTGATAAAATGGGCTGTTTTTGGACACCAACAGCACCCAATGGGTACGCCACAAAGAAAAGTGCCTTCATTTATCGAGCACAAAATTTATACAGAAACATTTTTGTAAGTAGTAAGGGTATTCAAAAGTCAAGTCTTAACCCATTTTGGGCAGGCAAAAGAGAGATACCCCTCAAAAGCTTAAAATTCCCATTTTCAGTGGATTTCTCTAAAAACATCTTGTAGGTTTTCAAGAAAAATTGACTATTCTGCAGGTCTTTGTGTGACATTACAAGTTGCATGGACAAAATATTCCGGTGAGCATTTATTAACCCTCTAGGGACTACCAAGCATCGTAATTTTGTTGAAATGGGCTGTTTTCGGACACGCACAGCACCCAATGTATACCCGAGAGATAAACATAAGCTCCTTTGTTGGAAGTGGAATTCACTGAGGACCATTTTTGTACGTAATAAGGGTATTAAAAAAACAAAGCGTTAACCCCTTTTGGAGTGGTTTACAGCGATACCCATCAAAAGCTTAAAAAATTCATGCTTTCCCTGGATTTCTCTACAAACATCTTGTAGGTTTTCAAGAGAAAATGGCCACTGTTAGGTCTTGGTGTCACATTACCAGTTGCATGGATAAAATATTCCTGTAATCATTTATTAACCCTCTATGGACTGTTAAATGTCGAAATTTTGAAAAAATAGTCTGTTTTTGAACACCAACAACATTATATGGGAATACCACAGAGAAACAGATCTTCTTTTACGGGACGCAAAACTGATAGAGAAAAATTTTGTAAGTAGTAAGGGTATTCAAAAATCTAGGTCTTAACCCATTTTCAACTGGTTATGGAGATGTACCTCTTAAAAGCTTAAAATTCCCATTTCCTGTGGATTTCTCCCCAAAATGTGCTAAGTTTCAAGAAAAATTGACCATTTGCAGGTCTTGGAGTGACATTACAAGTTGCATGGACAAAACATTCCGATGAGCATTTGTTAACCCTCCAGATGCTGCCAAGCATAGACATTTTGAGAAAATGTGCTGTTCTTGGGCACCCATAGCACCCAATGTGTACTTGCGAGATAAACATAACCTCCTTCATTGGAAGTGGAATTCACCAAGGCTCATTTTTGTAAGTAATGAAGGTATTCACAAAACCAAGCATTAACCCATTCAGGGCTGGTTACAGAGCGATACCTCTCAAAAGGTTAAAAATTCGTGTTATCCGAGGATTTATTAAAAACATTTCGTAGATTTTCAAGAAAAATTGCCCATTCTCAGATCTTAGTGTGACATTACAAGTTGCATGTACAAAATATTCCAGTAAGCATTTGTTAACCCTATGCAAGTTCTCAAAAATCAAAACTTTGATAAAATGGGCTATGTTTGCGTACCCACAGCACCCAAAGTTAAGAGGAGAGATCAACGTTAAGTGCAAGTAGAATTCACTGAGAAATATTTTTGTAAGTAAGAAGGTATTCAAAAAACAACCCTTAACCTGTTTTGGGCTGGATAAACAATGATACCCATCAAAAGCTTAAAATTCATGTTCTCCCTGGATTTCTCTGAAAACATCTTGTAGATTTTTAAGAAAAAATGGCCAATCACAGTGCTTGGTGTGAAATTACAAGTTGCAAATATTCCTGTTAGCACTTGTTAACCCTATACAAGCTGCCAGACATCAATATTTTGGATACATTTGAGATAAAATGGGCCATTTTCAAACAGCCACAGCCCTCAGTGGGTATGTGTCAAACATAACTCCTTTTGTCAGTCATTAACTTGTCAGATGACAATATTGATATTAACCATCTCCAACATTAATGATGGTTTTTACCTAAACAAATTTTTTATCAAACTGGGTCATTTGAGACTACTATACCCACCTTTCTCCTAACATCAATAAAGGAACTTCAGTGAGACAGTTAAAAACAGTTCATCAGACACTCTTGAGTCATGTAAAATCATGGAATCTCATCTGGAAAAGCCATGATTCTCCAGAATCATAAAGTCTAGTTAGTTATTTATTATTATATTTCTGCACAATGGCTAATCAGGACCACGGCAGTTTTACAGGTGGAGGAAGCCGGAGTACCCGGAGAGAACCACCGATCAATGGCGAGCAACTGTCAGCTCCCCAACATACTAACTCTAAGCAGGGTTAGCATTTGTTGAAGACAAGTGCGCCATCGACGTGCAATACGCCTTAGTACACAACGCCATCGTGCCCCCATATGGGCAATGGGGGTGGGATGTCTTGCCCAAGGACACAATGTGGTTGCCGCAGGTGGGATTCGATACCGAGAACTTCTCAGCTTGTAGACTGCACCTCTACCTACTGAGCCACCACACCCCTTATTACCTGCATTTGATGACATATCAAGTTTGATTCTGACCGGGAACCGATAAAATTTGAAGTTCAAGGTCACCGTGACCTTGACTTTTGGCACAATAACCTAAAAATATGTAGGGTTGTTCCTCTTATCATGCTCAACCAACATGCCAAGTTAGGTTTCGATCGGGAATGCGTAATTTTAATAATTAAGAGAGCTGAAACCAGCTCTGACCAATAAAATTTTAATCTCATGGTCACTGTGACCTTGACTTAGCATACTGACCTAACAAATACATAGGGTTCTTCCTCATTATGCAAGATCCACATGCCAAGTTTGGTTTTGATCAGGTAAACAACATTTTAATTGGAGAGCAGAAAATAACTCGGACTGATAAAACTTTAAATTCAAGGTCACAGTGACCTTAACATTTGACACAATAACCCCAAAATAAATAGGGTTCTTCCATTCATCATGCTCAACCCAAAAGCCAAGTTTAGTTTCAATCGGGCAAGCAAAATTTAAATTTGAGAAGTCAACTCTGGTAAATGTTTAAGTTCAAGGTCACTGTGACCTTGGCCATTGGCACAATGACCTCAAAATAAATAGGGTTCTTCTTCTCATCATGCCTAACCAACATGCTAAGTTCAGTTTCAGTTGGCCAAGCAGAACCCTTACTACACAGCGGAAACTATCACTGATAAAAAATTGAAAGTGTCAATGACACTGTAGCTTAACTTGTCTGTGAGTTATGTTTGAGGAAAAGGATAATGTTCAATGTTTATGAAAGGATTATGAAATAAGACAAGAATTGTGATAATTGGGAATATGTTAATTTCTGTTCCCTGCATGCTATGTTTTCAATAAAAATAATATGAGGTGTAGACTGTACTAAAGAATTGAGGGGTGGGTTAATGTGGCCCTCACAGTTAATATATGTGGCCCTCACAGTTATTTTATATTAACAAAAGTTACCAATTTACAGGGAAATTATTCCAAAACAATTCATCCTATCAAGTTACAATGAAATCCCTTCATAAATACGGCCTGTAGACTGTGCTAAAGTTTTTGGGCTTTGAGTCTGTGTAGCCATCATGGTTAACCGATCGCAACCAAAAGTGGACGTCCTCATCTAGACATTATACTGAGTAATCCTACCAAGTTACAAGGAAATACCTTCATAAATGTGACCTGTAGTCTGTGCTAAAGCTTTTCGGGTTTTGGGCTTGGGCAGCCATCATGGTTGAATGATCGTAAACAAAAAGGGGACGTTCTGATCTAGGCATTATCTGGAATCATCCTACCAAGGTACAATCAAATCCCTTCATAAATATGACCTGTAGACTGTTCTAAAGGTTATCAGGCTTCGGCCCCTGTAGCCATCACAGTTGACCAATCGCGACCAAAAGGGGACGTCCTCATCTAGACATTATATGGAATTAATCTACACGTTATAATGAAATCCCTCCATAAATACGACCTGTAGACTGTGCTAAAGGTTTTGGGGTTTTGGGCTTGGGTAGCTGTCACGGCTGAATGATCGTGACCATAAGGGGACATTCTCATATAGACATTATCTGGAGTCATCCTACCAAGTTATAATGAAATCCCTTCATAAATATGCCCTATAGACTGTGCTAAAGGTTTTCGGGCCCCTGTAGCCGCCACAGTTGACCAATTGTGACCAAAAGGGGAAGTTCTCATCTAGACATTATATGGAGTCAACCTACCAAGTTACAATGAAATCCCTCAAAAATATGACCTGTAGACTGTGCTAAAGGTTTTTGGGTTTTGGGTTCGGGCAGTCGTCAATGCTGACAGATCGCGACCAAATGTGGAAGTTCTCATCTAGACAACATATGGAGTAACCCTACCAAGTTACAATGAAATCCTTCCATATTAAATATGACCTGCAGACTGTGCTAAAAGTTTTGGGGTTTTGGGCTTGGGAAGCCATCACAGTTGACAGATCATGACCATTCTCATCTAGTTATTATACAGAGGCATCCTACAAAGTTACAATGAAATCCTTTCATAAATTCAACCTGTACACTGTGCTAAAGGTTTTCGGGTTTTGGGCTCGGGCAGCCATCACAGTTGACCGATCGCGACCAAAAGGGGACGTTCTCATCTAGACATGACCCCAAACCTGCATATGAAATTTCGTGACGATCGGATAAGAACTACAGGGTGCAGACTGTGCTAAAGGAAAATGGGAACAGACTTACAGACTAACAGACTTCCGCACACGTGATGGCAATAGCTTATCTTGACTTTGTCAAGTTGAGCTAATTAAGGTTCAAGGTCACTGTGACCTTGAACTTTGGCACAATGATCCAAAAATGAATAGGGTTCTTCCTTTCATCAAGCAAAACCCACATGTCCAGTTTGTTTTCAGTCAGCCAGAGCGGAACGTTATCTTGAGCTGAAACCAACTCTGATAAAAAAAAAACAACAAGAGCTGGACTTTCATCTGGTGCATACCCCCACACGGTGCACCGCCTAGTGTGAGCATACCTATGACCAACAAATATTATTTATGAATATTCTCATATGGACTGATGGACGGATGCACAAATGGACGGAAGCAATCCAGTATACCCCCCTGCCTCCCATTTTCTTCGAAAGTTTTCAACAATTTCCAACAATTTCTAAGTCGTTTGGTGTTTGGAAGTTTTATGCAATGAGGCAGAAGCCTTTGTCATAGGCAAACTGCATGCCATATTTCACTGAAATCCGATAACCCATACCTGAGATACAGGCTGAACAGACAAATAATGTCTATTTTCTACAATTTCTAAGTCAAAAAAGGGGGATAACTCAAAAAAGGAGAATGTGAGAAATATCATTGAATCCTTTTTTAAACCCTATACCATAAGCAGTGTTCATGGCAAATTTCATTGTAATAGAACATTCGATACCCGAGATATAGGCTGAAGAGACAAAATTTGGCTCGGACGCACACAATTTCTAAGTGAACAAGTAATAAAAAAAAAAATTACTAGTGTGGGCATACCTGTGACCAACAAATATTATAAAAAAAATAATAATTTACTTAAGTTATAAATATTCTTGGACGGACTCACACATGGATGCACAGATGGACAGATGGACGGATGCACGGGCGGACGCATGTAATCCAGTATACCCCATTTTCTTCGAAAGTGGGGGTATAAAAATTAAAGTTCAAGGTAACTGTGACCTTGACAGTTGACACAATGAACCCAAAATGAATAGGGTTGTTCTTCTCATCACATCTAACCCACATACCAAGTTTGGTTTCAGTCGGCCAAGCAGAAATTTAGTTAAAGAGCAGAAACCATCTCCGTCTACAGATGGACGGACAGCACCACAGATATGTCCCCAAAATATTTGTGGGAGGGGGGGGGGGGGGGGGGGGGAAATAAAAAATTGTTTAGAACATCAAGTTGATTCAATCACTCCTACGAATAATTATAACACTCACAAATTCTGATCACAGTGTAAACTTATGAAGTAATTTTTGACACATTTCCGTTCCAGACAGATGTTAATCACTTAATGCTAACTGCTTCCACACCCAGCAAATGAAACACAAATGCATTCACTATTATTATCTCTTTTACTTTCAAAGAGATCTTGTATGAAATACAGCTGTAGAAAATTACCTTCATGGAAACAGCATGGAAGAAAATCCCAACAAGAACCTTCTCTTTAAAACTATACCATAACAATATCACAGGTGTGTTGACTTGGTTGGCTTCCTAGAAGATTAAAAAAATTAAAAAAAATTATATCTATATTCTGATCCAGATTAAGTGAACTTGGCTTGACCATTTACCTACAAGTACCACATCTTCAGTTTGACCATTTACCAACATGTACTGAATCTGCACCTGCCAATCTGATGTGAGCTCTTAACATTACATGCAAATAAAATTTTTCTTTTAACCCTTAACCCGCTGAGTATTTTCTAGATATTTTTTCATCAAATCTAGTCATGGTGTAAAGCAGCCATGACTAGAGTTGATGAAAAATTAATCTAAATATAACAAGAAATCATTGGTGAAAAAATCCATTCAATTTACAGGGGAAAATATGTTTAAATATGCCCAAATTATGCTTATATCAGTGACAAGAGAAACACTGTGCTGGGCAGGAATATCCGCCCGAAGCATGCAAAGAGTTAACGCTCTGCTTAACAGAAAGTCATAATCGGGTAGTATTATTCACAAAAATCACCTTTCAAATTTAATTATTTTTCCAATCTTTGCCGCCAAACATGGCTTATCTGCCACTCATTTGGAATGAACTCATTCCAATGAGAGGACATAAGCATTGTATTTTGGGCAAAAAATCAATCTATTTAATAAGGAACAAATTTTTTTTTGCACGTGTCATCTGCTAGCCATGTTAGGTACAAGGTTAAAATTATTGCATCTAGAAGATAGCTTATAACCCTTAACTGGGAAGAGTTTGCCCAGCTTGTACTTAAAGGAGGGTTATAAAGCAAAAAATTCTGAGAATGCCGAAATAAAAAATTCAAGTTGTGTTAGATAGAAGGTTACACGTACATTGTGACTGTAGGCCATAAAATGCGAGAGGAACGATTTTATCGTTCCTCTGGTGGTTATCTACATGAAAATACAGATAACCGAAAAGTTGTTTGTCTGGAACTACAAATAGTTCATCAAAAAGTTGTGTCTCATCACCTTATTGGATAGCACTGTTTTAAAATGTTCCTGTGTGAAGACCCCTATCTTCAATGCTCAAACTCACTAACACAGCTGACGCCCCCTGTGCTTGCATGCTGCAGATGCTTTCGAAATCTGTGAACTGTCAAACTGCAGGGCCATCATGGACGGGTCAAAATCCACGGGTTGTTGTTATAATTCAGAGATGACCTGCTATGACACCTAGAAAAATTTCTACCGAAATACCAGGATTACCCCGGTGCTTCATTGGTGGAAATTTTGGTAGGTGTCATAGCCGATCATCTCTGAATTATATGCGTGGAAAAATGCCCACCCATAGGTTTTGACCTGTCCATGATGGCTTTAACCCTTTACCTAACATGAAAAGCAGACGACACTTGCAAAAATAATTCTTGAATAACTAATTTTTTTCATTTTTTGTCTCAAAAACATAGGTTATGACCCCTCGTTGGAACGAGCTCGGCGAGCTCGTTCCAACGAGGGGTCATAACCTATGTTTTTGAGACAAAAAATGAAAAAAATAATGAAAATTAATTGACGATTTTTGAGAATAGCGCTGACGGTTTTGGCCGTTACGTTGGGTAAAGGGTTAATGTAATCTGTCCTCTTTATTATATCCAGATGAACGGTAAATAGGTTATCTCAAAATCTGAGATTTTATTCTCTGGACTGATTCAGAGTAAATTGTACTACTGAGTAGAAAACTCAAAAGAGTATACATTTTCAGTATTAAAACTAAAGTTTAATCCTGTACCTTTCATTCAGTTACTGATTTGCAAGTCAATAACACACTATTAGGGTAGTCTCCCAGTGCCTTTTCCAGTTCTATATTGCATAAAAAAAATTATTCCATCGACAATTGAACAGATGGGACGTTTGCCTGTTAGCAGACCAGACATTTGCCCCAAACGGACAATTGCCTCGCAGATATTTGCCCTGGCTGCTAAATTCAAGACCAGACATTGCCCTGGTCAGATAATAAGAGGCCCCAAGGGGCCTCAATTACTCACCTGCCAAAGTGGTTCAAAGAAGTATTTGGGGTTACATTCGGTTAGACATGGTTCATCAACACTACAAAGGTATGAAGTCATGAGAGGAAAGAGAGGCAAATTTTATGGAAAAACACTAAGGAATGGATTTGAACAAACCTGAACCTAACATTCCCCCCCCCCCCCCCCCCCCCCCCCCCCATCCGTAGAGCCCAAATATTAAGTCAGGGACTCAAGTTGAACAAACTAGAATCTGATCCCCCTTGAGATGTCATATACCAAATAGAAAGAATTCTGACTGGTGGATATGAAGAAGATTTTTAAAGAAATCACCTATTAACCCAGGGACCCGATTTGAACAAACTTGAATTTGACCCACCTAGAGATGTTGTATACCAAATATGAAAGAATTCTGATTGGTGGATCTGAAAAAGAAGATTTTAAAAGAAATTCCCTCATATTGCACTTAGTTAAAATTCATAGGGAGCCCAAATATCAACCCAGGGACTAGGATTGAACCAACTTGAATCTAACCCTCCTAGAGATGTTGTATACCAAATATGAAAGCATTCTGACTACAGGGTCTAAAGAAGAAGATTTTAAAAACAAGTTGGAACCGGACCCAAAATTTTCAGGGTATAATTTTTTTTTTTTTGTCTCAAAATTTAACTAGAAAGTGTTTTAGCACACTAAAACATGTCTCCCCTTCCTTTCTATTTTATGCACTACAAATGATATATACATAAAAATATTGACAATCATACCAGATATGTAAGGTCTAGCTCTAAAGAGAAATAAGTTATGATGACTCTGGCAAATAATACTCTATAAGAAAAATAAATGCAGTCACTTTAAGTGTGATGACAAATTTTGTTACAGACAGACGAACACTTATCCCACAATATGACATATATGAAGCTTTTATTAAAATATCAAATTGCTGGGATTAAAAGTTGCTGAGAAAAATGTGCAAAATGTTGTTATGGACAGACTGTCAGACACACACACAGACAGAGGTAAACAAGTATGTCCCAACTTCCCCTTTGGGGGGCGGGGTTATAAATATATATGATCTAGCTCAACATCCACATGTCAAAAAAAAACAAATTCTGGTCTGACCAATTACTCCCTATTTAAAGTACATAAATTTGACCTTGAGGTCAAGGTCACATGAAGGTCATGATGACATGGTCTCATTGCAATACATCCACATGTCAATCATCTAAGTCCTAGGTCAAAAAACAAAAAAGTTCTGATCTGGACAATTATTCCCTATTTGAAGTACATAAATTTGACCTTGAGGTCAGAGGTCAAGGTCACATGCAGTTCATCAAGGTAGCGGACATGCGGTTTCATGGTGACACATCCACATGCCCCCCCAAAAAAATCTGGTCTGGACAATTACTCCCTATTTAAAGTACATAAATTTGACCTTGAGGTCAAGGTCACATGAATGTCATGATTACATGTGACATGCAGTCTAATTGCGATACATCCACATGTCAAATATCTAAGTCCTAGTTCAAAAAACAAAAAAGTTCTGGTCTGGATAATTATTCCCTATTAGAAGTACATAAATTTGACCTTAAGGTCAGAGGTCAAGGACACATGAAGGTCATTGAGGTAGACGACATGCGGTCTCATGGTGACACATCCACATGTCAAATTACCAAGTCCTAGGTAAAAAAACAAAAAAAATTCTGGTCTGGACAATTACTCCCTATTTGAAGTACATAAATTTGACCTTGAGGTCAAGGTCACATAAAGGTCACAATGGTATGCGACACACCGGTTAGTGGTGATACATCCACGTGCCAAATATCTAAGGCCTGGCTCAAAAGACAAACAAGTTTTGGTCCGGACAAAGTTTCCTTGAAAAAAGCACAAACCTGACCTTCAGATCAAAGGTCAAGGTCACATGAAGGTCACAATGGTACGCTACACACCGGCTCATGGTGATACATCCACATGCCAAATATCTTAAGCCTGACTCGAAATACAAAAAAGTTCTGGTCCAGACAGTTTCCCTTAAAAAAGTGCATAAATCTGACCTTCAGGTCAAAGATCAAGGTCACTATGGTACACTGCACACCGGTTCATGGTGATACATCCACATGCCAAGTATCTAAGGTGTGGGTCAAAAGACAAAAAAAGTTATGGCCCGGACAAAGTTTGTGTGATGTTTCCCTTAAAAAAACACATAAATCTGACCTTCAGGTCAAAGGACAAGGTCACATGAAGGTCACTATGGTACACTGCACACCGGCTCATGGTGATACATCCACATGCCAAGTATCTAAGGTGTAGGTCAAAAGACAAAAAAGTTATGGCCCGGACAAAGTTTGTATGAGAAGAAGAAGAAGAAGAAGAATATGCACTAAAACAATATGTCTCCTTTCTGGGAAGGGGAGACATAACAAAACACATTAAAAAATCCAAAACCCAGACCCAAATGTTCAACCAGGGACCCGATTTTAACAAACTTGAATCTGCCTCCCCTAGAGATGATGTATACCAAATGTTAAAGGATTCTGACTGTTGGATCTGAAGAAGATTTTTAAAGAAATATCCTCATATTGCACTGAGTTAAAATTCGGGCTCCAATATATATTAACCGAGGAACTCGATTTGAACAAACATGAACTTGTTTGTAAGACGGCCAAACTACTCCTCCCACACCTCCAGAGGGGCAGTGTAACCATCAATGTTCATGTTAACATATATAGTTTCTGTGCAACTATAGCAACTCTGTGGTTATTTATTTATTTATTTATTTATTTATTTATTTATTGGTGTTTAAAGTCACACATTTCTGCACAACGACTGAGCATGACAAAAACATGGCTATAAAGTTACGTCCAGCCAATCATTTATACCCATGGTGCCCATTTTTAGAAGACTTTCACCCCAGGCATTGTTTGCTGGGTCCTATTTTACCAGTAAAAGATAGTTTGTTTACCACAGTAAACAGGCACTGCTTCACCTCTTGGAGTTCTCACAGGGAGACTTTGTAGTTATAGGAATAAAGTCTACAGAGTGGTAGGAGGGGTGAGTTTGGGGTCTTGGCAGGACACTGCAAATTCAAGCAAGTGCAAATTAAAAGAGCAATGATTGATTTTTTTTGGAGGGGAAGGCTTGGCAAAGGTATGTTACAAAAGAAATGCATGATTATTTGGAAAAAAAACACACTCATCTGAAAAGATACTAGTAATGCAGACTTTTCAGTGATAATGGGAGGTTTTGGTTACTTACAAAACCTAGATGTCATAATGAGCAGCCTTTATTATTTATTGTATAATGAAAGTGTCAATGACACTGCAGCTTAACTTGACTATGTGTTGTGTTTGATAAGGATAATGTTCAATGTTTATGAGGGATTATGAAATATGACAAGAATTGTGAAAATTGGGAATATGTTAATTTCTGTTCCCTGTATGCTATGTTTTCAATAAAAACAAGAGCGCATGTATCGCTGAAGCAATACAATGTCCCCTACCGGACTAATGAGCATTAATAATTATACAAATGTTATAACCTAGCTGTGATCAGCATGAATTCCGTTTAAGTGTTTCCAAAAAACTGATATTTTGGTGCTTTTCCATATTTTCAAGGGCCATAACTCACACAAGAATAAGGCAATCAGCATGAAACTCAAACTTGATCTGTAAGTCATCGTTCTATAGTAAGTTACCAAGAATGAAATCATTCCGTTGAAGCGTTTAAAAAAAAAAGTCCGGAAAACTAATATTTTGGCGCTTTTCCATATTTCCAACAGCCATAACACACACAAGAATAATGGAATCAGCATGAAACTCAAACTTCATCTGTAAGGCATCTTTCTATAGTAGTTTACCAAAAATGAAATCATTCCGTTGAAGCGTTTCCAAAAAAAACTCTGGAAAACTGATATTTTGGTGCTTTTCCATATTTCCAAGGGCCGTAACTCACACAAGAATAATGTAATCAGCATGAAACTCAAACTTGGTCTGTAAGGCATCGTTCTATAGTAGTTTACCAAAAATGAAATCATTCCATTGAAGCGTTTCCAAAAAAAAACCTCTGGAAAACTGATATTTTGGTGCTTTTCCATATTTCCAAGGGCCGTAACTCACACAAGAATAATGCAATCAGCATGAAACTCAAACTTGGTCTGTAAGTCATCGTTCTATAGTAGTTTACCAAAAATGAAATCATTCCGTTGAAGAGTTTTAAAAAAAACTCCGGAAAACTGATGTGTGACTGACAGACTGATGGATGGACAGAGTGCAAACCTATAGTCCCCTCCGGCAATGCCAGTAGGGGACTAATAATTTGAGGTGTAGACTGTACTAAAGAACTGAGGGGTGGGTAATGTGACCCTCACAGTTAAGGTATGTCAAGCAAAGTTACCAAGTTACAGTGAAATTATTCCAAAACGAGTCATCCTATCACGTTACAATGAAATCTCTTCATAAATATACCCTGTAGACTGTGCTAAAGGTTTTCGGGCTTTGGACCTGTGTAGCCTTCCTGGTTGGCACATCGCAACCAAAAGAGGATGTCCTCATCTTGACATTATACTGAGTCATCCTACAAAGTTACAATGGAATTCCTTCATAAATACGACCAGTAGTCTGTGCTAAAGGTTTTAAGATTTTGGGCTCGTGCAGCCGTCACGGTTGAAGGATCATCACAAAAGGGACGTTTTCGTCTAGACATTATCTGGAGTCATCCTACTAGTTACAATAAAATCCCTTCATAAATATGATTTGCAGACTGTGCTTATGGTTTTAGGGCTTCAGGCCTCTGCAGCCATCATAGTCTCAAAAATGAGACATTCTCATCTAGATATTACAATGTGCAAAATTTGATGAGAACGCTCGTTTCGTTCGAGTGGTGGTTACCCAATTTTAAGTCTACGTGAACGGATGACCAGTTAGCCAAAAGTTGCATTCTGAATGGTGAAGTCTGAGTCACTTAAACATGTAGAGTGCTAAATTTTTTCCCAGCCTCAAGATTTGTTCACACATTTTTGTCTTGTTACAATTCATGGGAGAGTGACTTTTGGCACTCTCCCATAAATTATAACAATGCAAATCAATGGAGATGAAGTAATTTTTCTTACAAGATATGAAGGACATACACAGAATATGATGCCTTTAACTTTAGGTACCTGCAGATCAGAATAAATCTCAAATATGGGCTTCTGGCAGTTAACTCCTAGAATTCTGGTAGTATTTAAAAAATTTTGTCATTGACCCCCATATTGCCCATGCCACATGAAAAATTTAACACATTATATCCTGTTTGACAGAGCTCAATGAGCTCTGTCAAACAAGATATAATTTATTAAATTCTCTGTTGCATTGTGGGTTAAATTTGTTGCTGAAAACTTTGGTATTTTACAGCAGAGTGCAGAGAGTTAAGTAGACTTTTTTGTGTCTTGTTATATTTTTAGACTTTTGCCGTGAGGGGCTATTTATATTTCAATTCCATACAATATATGAATAGTTGTCAATGATAAAAAAGCAGTTTTCCCAAGGCTTTTTACATAGCCGAACTTTCCGTTAGCCATCTCCAAACCACGTGAACGGTCAGTCGGTTAGAGTCATTTTTCAAATTTTGCACACTCTATTATATGGAGTCATCTTACTAAGTTACAATGAAATCCCTCCATAAATATGACCTGTAGACTGTGCTAAAGGTTTTCGGCTTGGGCAGCCATCATTTTTGACAGATCGCGACCAAATGGGGAAGTACTCATCTAGACATCATACGGAGCCATCCTACAAAGTTACAATGAAATCCCTCATTTAAAATATGACCTGTAGACTGTGCTAAAAGTTTGCGGGTTTTGGACTTGGTCGGCCATCACAGTTGACAGATCATGACCAAAAGGGGACGTTCTCATCTAGACATGACCTCGAACCTGCATATGAAATTTTGTGACAATGGGACAAGAACTACGGGGTGTAGCCTGTGCTAAAGGAAAATGTGAACAGACTGACAAACTTACAGACTCGCAGACTAACAGACTTCTGCACGCGTCATGGCAATAGCTTATCTTGACTTTGTCAAGTAAAGCTAAAAATCAAGAGATATCATTCCAGCCAACAAAAATAAGATGCACTGCTGAAAGCATGGATTGAGATGGCAACTGTATTTAATGAAAATGTCATCTACACCATATCCAATGCACATAATCTTTTTTTCTGCAATATTCCACAGAAATTTACTGATTACTAATTTGTGTGACTGTGGAGTCTACATAATCAATTTAATTACTGTTAACCACAATGAAATTTTCCTGGAATGTAAAATGAGGTAATCTGGTTATCATTCAAATGGTGACTGGTTCAATGATCACAACAATAGTAAGGGCAACAGATTTATCAACATTTACACAAAAACTATTGATCTTACTCCAAATAGATGTTCAATTTCTCTTTGTCTGAATTGTGACATAACTTCACTACAGAGTGGGCAGTTCAGTAAGTAAATAACCACATGTCCCCATTCTACAGCCTGGACAAATTAAATGCTTCACATTAAATTTTATGATCAATTATTTATTGGAGTTTAATGACTCTTTTGACAGCCAGGGTCACCTTGTGTGGCACAGTTTTATGGATGGAAGAAGCTGGAGTACCAGGAGGGAACCACTATGCACTACTTCCGCATAAGCTGGGTTAGCATGTTTCGAAGACAAGTGCACCTTTGACCTTCAGCAAACAGCACTGTGCCCCCACATGGGACTTTTTATGATAACTGTTATCTAAACAAGAACAAAGCCAAGGGTGGCTTTGACAATCCCCCACCCCACTGCCAAGCATGAGTTTCTTGTCATTTATTTTTGTTGATATTGAATTAATAAATATCTTATCTTATGAATATCTCCATCAAATCATAGCACCAATACAGCAGGGCACCAACTTTGTCCATGGGATACTAATACCCATGCTTTATGATAAACTATATTTAGTAGTTAACAAAGTCCAAAAAGGGTCCATAAACAAAAATAATAAAACTAAAAAGAAAAAAATTATCGCACCACACTCAAAATCAAAACCATCTGGTATATTGTCTTTTGTAAGCGATATTCCAAGTTTGATTGAAATCAGACATCTATAACTCAAGTTACCATCCGGAAACCACTATCAACATGTCTTCCAAGTCAGAAAAGGGCCATAACGCTGCAAAAAATATATCAAACCCACTGAGTGTACCACTTCATCTTAATCTGGAAATATTCTCAGGGCTTGATTAAAGCCTCAATTGTATATAAACCCATCTAGTCCTAATTCTAACTTTGACATCTTTTTACTGCAATCGAATTGGTTCTAGGGCTGTCACGATCAATCGATTAATCGATTGTTGATCGGTCAGGGCGAAATCGATTAGTATTTTTCGTTGTCGAATAATCGGTAAATTCTATCCCGTTTTAGACGTTTAATAATTAAAAGAAAATTTGATGAAAAAACTATTGTTTCTAAAGGTATTGAGTTAAGAACATCGATGTTAAACCCCAAAAAGCCATTGGAAGCATTTGTCTTCCATGTACATTCATCAAAGCTTTGATGTTCTGAATCTTTGAACCGTCAGTGTAATAATCAAGACCGGTCGGCAGTTGCGAAGATCGCAACTGCCGACCGGTCTTGATTATTACACTGACGGTTCAAAAGTTCAGAACATCAAAGCTTTGAATGTACCAAAAAGTTGATCGTCTTCGTTGTTTACTTGAGGTAGGTCAGCTGACTTGAACTTCATTTTTATCGACTTCAAAGAGAGGGAGAGGGGTGGGGGTCAACTTGGTACGATTAATCGATTATTATCGATTATTTGTGGCGATTAATCGGTTCCTAAACTGAAAATCGTGACAGCCCTAATTGGTTCCCTGAATCAAATGGGACATTTGAAAAGTGATATAGCAATGAAAAACACTGAAATTTGAAGAAACACTGAAAATTCTCATCCCTGATGAGTACATTGAAAGTTGTGGCCTCTAATTTACATTCTAGTAATCTGAGGATAGAAGTTACTAAGCACTGTGACTGCCGATATTTGAAGGTTGGCGTGCCCTATTGTCAGAACTAACTGTATTGCTACAGGGATTTTTCTAGGGGCATTGGGAATGGGGCCAGGGGCCCATACAATTGGGAAAAATGCCATCTTATTGGACCAAATTGGGAATTCTGGTGACACTGCAGAGTGGAGAAAAATGCACATTTCTTCTCTACAGGCACATTAAAAATGAAGAAGATGGGTTTATTATTTGAAATTATGGTTTTACAGTTCTTTTATCATCATAACAAGGCCTACTTTCACAGTAAATAATCGCAATTATTATGATGAAGTTGACACTGGGTACCAATTGGGTATTTTATGTTAGAAATTGGGAAAAATCATGCCTAAATCTCATTGGGAATGGGGCCTATATTCGGCCCCTAGAAAAATCCCTGTGCTACTGCCTTTCATCTGGCAATCTTGCTATGGACATTCAATAACAAACAGATATATATGATGGCTCTGCATTGTAGCATTTCTGCAGTTCTTGCAGTGAACATCACCTAACATACAGCTACAATGTACATGGATGAGTTAAGAACCCTTATTAACTGACCGGGTGCTACATGTGAAACCACTATCAACATGTCTTCCAAGTCAGAAAAGGGCCATAACTCTACCAAAAATAAATTAAACCTACTGACTGAACCACTTCATCTTAATTTGAAAATATTCTCAGGACTTGATTGAAGCCTCAAATGTATATAAACCCATCTAGTCCTAATTCTAACTTTGATATCTTTTTACTGCAAATCGAATAGGTACCCTGAATATGTTTCTGGAAGTTATATTATGAGTCAGGGATGAGAAAACAATGAAATAACCTCCTCCTCCCTCCAATTTACTTGCATTTTCAAGCCACAAGCAAAATGGGACATTTGAAAAGTGATATAGCAATGAAAAACACTGAAATTTGAAGAAACACTGAAAATTCTCATCCCTGATGAGTACATTGAAAGTTGTGGCCTCTAATTTACATTCTAGTAATTTGAGGATAGAAGTTACTAAGCGCTGTGACTGCCGATATTTGAAGGTTGGTGTGTCTTGCTGTCAGAACTAGCTGTATTGCTACTGCCTTGCATTTGGCAATCTTGCTATGAACATTCAATAACCAACAGATATAATCCACGTAATATACAAATTTAGCAGTTAGAAAATTTTTTTTTTTTTAAATTTCAACAAAACCATATCATGTGACTACTTACTGGAACAAGCTTGTTGAGCTCGTTCAAGTGAAGGGATCACATGATAGGATTTTGTTTAATTTTTTGAAAAAATTCCAAAAAATAATATTTTAAATAATAAATTTTAATATTGGTTAACTTGAGTAAGGTGTTAACGGCTTCACATTCTATGTATGTGTTTTATATTCAGTCAAAAACAAAACCAAATCAAAATAATACTATAAAATACTGTAAATAAATGAGGAGAACTATCTTAATGTATCCAGGGTTCTTGCAAGCAAAGGTTGAAAAAATTCAAGGCTATTCAAGGCCTTTCTTGACATTCTGAGGCATTTTTCAAGGACCTACAATAGTCAGATTCCAAGTATTTCATGGTCCTATCCAAGCCAGAAAATAAGCAGACTGACATCTGCAAAATGAGGTCCCCAGAGGGTGAATTTAGTGATGCTACCCTGCTATAGCAGGGTAGCATCACTAAATTTACCCTCTGTGAACCTCAATCTGAATCAGGGTCTCAAGAATAAACAGAAAGAGGTACCCAGAGGATAAACTGACCCACTGAATGGGATAGCATCATCAAATTCACCCTCTGGTCTCCTCATTCTGCAAATGTCAGACTGCTTATTTTCAGGCCTGGTCCTCTCTTCACCAATTCTAACTAGGCCTCTCCGGTCATTACCCCTTCCTTCCACTTCCCTTGGGGAGAAGTGGGGGTAATGACCTGAGGGTCTTAGTTATTAATTCTGGTTTATAAAACTATAGTTATGATTAGTTGCTTCATAAGCATTTTTAATCACAAATATTCCTGGTTTTTCAAGTTTTACAGGTTTTCAAGGCCTTGAATGGTCCTTAGCTTGGCTGCTCCTTGAATCTAAAGCTCAATGGAAAACCTGTTATCAAATTTGTCCAAGACATCTTTAATAGAGGGCTCGTTTGATTCTGGTGGGTCAATAGCCCTTGCTTCTGTTTCTTATTGCTTTTCACAGAATTTGAGTGATTATTTGAGTACAAACACAACTCTGTGGTGGTATACGTTTTAATTCACTCTGAAATATTTGGTTCACTTGCATACAGCAGGGGTGTGATTACACTCTTAAAAAACAAACTGAAGTTTCTAATCAAGCTTTATGTTCCCATATAACTAATATCCAGCAGAAATAAATCTTTCTGGTGGCAATCTAGTTGTTTGAATTTACATGAAAACAGGCTTGGCAGACTAGAAAATCAAGGAGTGCAAAACAATTGCTCTCCTCAGAGATTGCTTGGGAGTACAATTGCACCTGGAATGTTCAATGCATATACTTGTATACTATTTTGGTTATATTCACTTCAAGGTATTACTATTGTGACTGAAAAATTGTACTACATTCAGCTACACAGTGGAAAAATTGGCACACAGAATTCAAAATGTTGTGTTCAATTGTTTTGTGACTGACTTCTACACTCAAAATGTGCTGATAAGCGACACAGAATGGGTGAAGAATTATTGCTAATCAATGCAACATTGTCAAATCGTACGCTGAATTCCAGTGTGTTCTATGTGCCTACTGGCACATAGAACACATTGGAACTCAGGGGACGAAATGATAACAGATTTTAAAGGTAGTCCCTTGTCTGGCATTCCAGAAAATCAAGAGGTGCAAAAAACTGCCCTCAATTTTTTCTAGGCGTGCAGCACTCCTGCACTCCAAAAGAATGCCAGGCCAGTGAAAATGACCATTTTCAAGTAAATTCAAGGAAATACAAATTTTTTCGTTGGGTAAGAGAACAGCCTGCAATCGGGTAAATAGCCTGCAATCGCTCACTTGGAAGATCTACATATCCCTTAATTATTCTAATCAGAATCATAGAATGCAGCTGGCTGCCATGCTCCTTCATCTGAGTGAAAAACAGAATGCCAATCATTTTCAGAGGACTTTCCATACATTATTTGTGCCAAGTTTGGTTCACAAAATGGCCAAATAGTTTCAGATAAGAACATGAAAATGTGATTTGCCATAGGGTTTCCATAGTAACTATGAGCTGCAATTGCAACCATGTTTGCAACCCGATCAACTTTAAATGACGATCATTGGTAGAGAGTGTCCCAGTAATCAATCAAGTGAAGTTTAAAAACATTTGGCCTGGTAGGTTGAGAGAAGATTTTTTAAAATCAACCAATCAGAAGCAAAGAATGCCTCTAGCGGCAATGTTTTTCATCCGACAGGAACAAAATGAAGAAAGTTTGTAGAGAACCTCCCATAAACCATTCCTGCAAAGTTTGGTTCACACTGGCTCAGGAGTTCCAGAAAACAAGATGAAAATGTGATTTCCCATAGGGTTTCCAAGATAACTATGAGCCAAAACTGTGGCCATGTTTGCAACTCTATCAACATTAAATGAGGATCGTTGGTAGAGGGTGTCCCAGCAGGGTATTTCTTTGTTTTTAAAAATTTGATTAGCAAGTTGCATCTTGGTTTCAAAAAGTGATGATAAATAGTGAATATAAGGCCAATATGAAAGAAAAATGGTTTGCATTTCGACATTTTTGTATAGCATTTTGCGATGCGAATCCAGTCATCAAAAACCCTGCCGAGTCATCAATAATGTGAAGTGTCAAAACATTTGGACTTGTATTTTCTGAGGGGATTTTTAAAAATCAACCTATCAGAATCATTTTAAAAATGCCTCTGGAGGCCATGTTTTTCATCTGACGGGAACAAAATGAGGACTGTTTGTAGAGGATATTCCATGGACCATCCCTGCCAAGTTTGGTTCACATCAGCTCAGCAGGTCCAGAGAACAAGATGAAAATGTGAAAAGTTTATGGATGCCGGACGATGGATGTCAGGTGATGGCATTTAGCTCACATGGCACAGCTAACGAAATACCCCCGCAATGTGCGGCCAACCCAAAATAAAGATTGCTATCAAGTCGATTTTTAAAAATATGTTAGCACATTGTATAGGTGCTTCATTTTGAAACTCAGAAAAGGAAAGGAAAATAAAGTGGCACCATATGGTGAGACAAAAAAATACCCCCGCTTATTTAACAATGCAAGCATGACTGTAGGTGAATAGGTGATCCAGTTTTGAGGTATATATAATACTAAGTCCATAAAGGGCAATGACTCTGACAATCAAATCTCGAACGACACCTGCATTTCACTATGGGTATACAGCAATAGGTACATGCGTACCAAATATAAAGTCAATCAACCAAGTACTTTACAAGTTATTCATGATTGAATTTTGGGATTGACGGACAATGTGATTCCTATATAACCCCGCTGGGGGTATAAGAAATAAATAAATCACCATCCTGATATAGGCAATCAATGTTCTTTGATGAATTATGATGCACACATGTACAATAAGTCACTAACCACAGTCTCCTCCTTCAGGAGTATGATGGTTACTGGTTAGTACATTTATTTTGTTATTGGTGTTGAAGGACACACATTTCTTCATAATTACTAATCGTGACCACAACAAGAATATAAAGTCAAGTCTGGCAAATCATTTATACCCCTGTTGACCATTTTTGAGAACTTTCACCACAGACATTGGTGACCGGGTCCTATTTTACAAGTAAAACATTGCTTGATTACCACAGTAAACAAGCACTGCTTCACTTTCCGGGGTTTCCATGAGGAGATTAGTGTAATAGACATCAGAATAAAAGGTGGTGTGGTTTGTTCCTGAACTGTGTCGTTTGCACTGTGTCCTGTGAAGCAGCCATGAATAGATTTTATGAAAAATTCAGGAAAAATTTAACTCAAGAAATCATTGGTCAAGAAGTGGGTTTAATTTACAGTAAAAAAATTTGTTATTAGTGCCATATTATACATATTTTACTGGCAAGAGATTCTGTCCCCAGCAGGAATATCTGCCAGTGGTACACGTATGCAAGGAGTTAATCCGCATTGTCTATGTGTGATATATCGTGTTTGTTACTAGTAATAGAAATTTGTGAGTGCTACCAAGCAAAACTGCACTCATTCCCATCTCTTGTACAGATGAAATGGTTTCGCGTGCCTAAGGCGCGCAGGGACAGTGTGAAGCAAGCCCCTTTCGACCCTCTTTGACTGTTTAGCGACTCTTGTGTTTGTTGCTCTTCTTTTTTGGTGGAGGAGGTTGAGATGGTGATACTGTAGTGGTTGTTGGTGTTGTTGGGCTGTCGATGATGGAGGACTGAGTTGGGTGGAAGGGTCTAGTCCTGGCTGCCACAGGAGTGTGCTGTATGTTGAGGTTTGCCATTAGTGCATTCGATCTTTCATCGTCTTCCTTTGCCGTTCTGGTTACTTCCTGGACTTCATCCCTCAAGCTTTCCAAGTCTTTCATTAGGTCCAACTATCCCAAATATCCAGGTCCTTGATCCAGATGAAGAGGAGAGGCTGGAGATGGAGACTCTGGCAAGCCATGTTCCATTTCCGCATCCGCCACACTGATGATGCCACCATCCTCCAGACTGCCTCCCCCCTCCCATAGGAGAGGCAGCTGGGGTGTGGATGGGAGTCACAGGAGCTGGAGGTGGGGAAATGGTAGAGGCTTCTCTTCCATCTTCTCTTCCTTCTTCCTTTTCATGAACTCATCCAGCTGCCGGGCATCACGGCGCCTGGTTGATGGGCTCTTCTTTTCCTTTTCAGGGCCAGATCCAGGCTTCTTCAGGTAAGGACCAGTGTGAGAGGGGTTCCTCTCACAAAAAGTGATACCTCTCCCCAAAGAAGGTGTGGTGGTGCTCTCCTCTCCGTCAAACCCTAGCATCAGATGGATACTGTTGCCTCTCATCCGGAGAGTCCAGTTGAGAGGGCAAGTGACGCCCAGAGCTGACAAAGCTTTCTGTAGCTTAATTGGGATGTCCAAACTTGCCATGGTGATTTTTCAGATGGTGTTCACACTCCCTTGTAAAGGACTGAACATCAGCTTTATAAGGGTTACATCACTCAACATACACACAATTCTGAGAAAACCACTAGGTGTGAAATCAATTGCTTATTACTATCATCAAGAAAGATTGCAGGCTTATCTATTCCCATAACTGACACATTGTTTTGTGATCAATTTTATTGCTGAGAAGAGTATGTTTTCAACTGCGACAATCACATTATCAGTCCTGATGTATGCTTAAGAGTAATAGACTATTTCTTCCAGAACTAAAGATGCTATATTGATCAGGTTACACATTCTTGGAAGGTAATTTAATATGTACCTGTTCAATAAATATCCACAGCGCACATAAGAGTTTAGGTACTTGCTCACTCACTGGGTGGACAGTAACTTCAATTAGCAACCATTAGGTGTGTAAACCTTGACCAAATCGTGGTCCGGATACCTGAACCCCCCACCCCCTCAAATGATTGTCTTAACTTTTTCAGTTACCCCTCTCTTCTTTCAGGTAACCCTGTGGATAAATATTATATTTTAACACTTCTCCCAATCTAAACTACTGACATAAGTAAAAAAAAAATAACTAAAATTTTCATTTTTGCCTAAAAACATAGCTTATTGACTGTCTAATGAAAGCACTAACCATGTGATTTGGTTGGATGTAATTTGCCCTGTAACAGGAGGAGAGATAAGTGCGGGAGCCGGGGATCGAACCGTCGACCTCTAGCATACAAAGCGACCGATTTACCACGGGACTAAGAGATTCGGACCAACCAGGCTGGTTGGTAAATGGCCTTTATACCTCAACCGCTACAGCCCATACTGTTGCATGCCAGTTCAGCAAAAAAGGTTCAAATGGTAAAATGCTGTGTTCTAATGATGAAATCGCTAACCATGCAATTGTCAATGGAGAGACAAAGCACTCACTAGAAGTATGAACTTCTTGCATCAAGTTGCATGCTCCTGGCAGATATTCCTACCCTGGACAGGATTTTCTCCAGCCACTTCAATAAATTATAATTTGGGCACTTTCATCAAATTTCCAACTTCAAATTGAATAGATTTTTTCACCAATGATTTTGTAAGTTAGATTTCGATGAATTATTTCATCAAATCTAGTCATGGCTGCTTTACAGCAACCATGACTGGATGCATAGAAAAATATCTTGAAAATGCCCAGTGGTTTAAATGTTAATTTGGGCACTTTTAGCAAATTTTCCCACTTAAAATTGAATAGATTTTTTCAACAAAGATTTTGTAAGTTAGATTTAGATGTATTTTTTCATCAAATTACAACAGCCATGACTGGATTCGAAGAAAAATATCTTGAAAATGGCCAGTGCAAATCTGCGAATTCAAATTTCGAACCATTTGTCCGATTTCATTCGATTTTTGAATACCTGACCGCTGCATACTGAAATTGAATATCCTGATGACGATCACGGAAACTTATGTTCTTTCTTTTCATGTCTATCATTATAAGTGGTCAATAGTTATTGCCAATTACGTTAATATGAAGAATATTACGTCAGAGCTGGTTATTATTTTAAAAGTCAGAATCATTAGGAGCCACCGAGCGACGATATGTCAGAATGCATGGACATGTATCAGTTGTACAGACAGCTGAACAATGTGTGAACATGAAAGGGCAAGAAAAGAAGAGACATATCAACTGTGATTTACGTGGTCACCACATATACCGAAAGAACGTCCAATTCAATATGAATTCAGTTCAAAATCTAACCTTAAACATGCGGTTCCATTTGTATTCGATTTAGAATGGAAAAATGTCTGATTCACAGAGCCCAAGGTTTAAGAGTTACATATAATGAAGGAGGTAAAAAATTTGTTTTAATACATGTACCTACAACTCATGTAAGGTGGTGCTGTAGCCACCTGGAGAAAGAATTTGGATAGTGCGGCAAGCAGCCTACATAAAGCATAGTTGCTCCTATTTTACAGTACATTGAACCATCCTCAGAGTTATTAACTGTGTGCCAGAAGAGTACACATACTTATTAATCAATGATTCAATCACATTCTAAGTAATTAGCCCAATTTGTCAGTAATAGCAGTTCCATTCATGAATAAACCATGTGTTCTTTGGTTGTTAAATATATGACCTCCATGCACATGCATTTTATTCAAGAGTCTATAAACTGCTATCTGTCAGTTATTGGATATACTTGATCATATCAGTTCAAGAAAGTACCTGCTAATAACAGCATTATCACATGCACTCATTTTTACTGTAAACTCTCAGTTCAACATGTTCTTTTACAATGTATTATGTTTGTTAACCCTTTACCTAACATGAAAAGCAGACGACACTTGCAAAATAAATTCTTGAATAACTATTATTTTCATTTTTTGTCTCAAAAACATAGGTTATGACCCCTCATTGGAACGAGCTCAACAAGCTCGTTCCAATGAGGGGTCATAACCTATGTTTTAGAGACAAAAAAAAAATGAAAATTAATTGGCGATTTTTGAAAATAGTGCTGGCTAGTTTTACCCATTACATTAGGTAAAGGGTTAACTTGGCACACAATATCATACTACTGTTGATATTGCAAGCATAAGACTTTTTCAATTAATCTGAATAATTTATTTTTATAACCAAGCCACTGCTGACAAGTAAATTTTTGTCGGTGACAAGCATAAGAATGGTTTATTATTATTATATTGGTCTACAGAGCAGGGGTGGTGCAAGGGGAGGAGGGTATTTCCAGACCTTTACATATAGGTTGTCCTTATTTGGGCACAACAAATGTGGGTCTCAGGAGGTATGGGGCCAACTATGGTTTGGCCTGGTAGGAAATTTGAAAATATCAACCCCAACCTAGCTATTTCCTCACATCTAGGGCACAAGAACCCTGTTCAAAACGATTTTGATTTTGGGGCATTGTGGAGGCAGTTAGAGAATACTTTTATTGTATTAAAATCAAAACTCCTTCTTGTTCAGGCCAATTGAAATGAGCATTTTTAATGTGAATATTCGTTGTTGTATTTCACGAAGGCACCTTTGGTTGGTGGCACTGGATCCATCCAGGTCAATGTGTAAAACTTGAATAACGTGATAGGAGTGTCATGTTTATATTTAATGTCACTCAAAGTAAGTTTGGTGCTGGTGAAAACATGTTAGGTTTGGGTTACACAAGGAGGCATTTTTTCTGGGGGCCATATTGAAAAATGCCGGGAGATGTTTTGACCACAGTTGGGAGACATTTTAACCAATGATGGCCATTGATGGGGACATTTTGACAAATGGTTATGTGATGTTTTAACCAGTTTGTTTCAATTGTTTGGGGACATTTCGACCAGCACCAGAGATTACTCACGTTATAAAATCAAAAGATTTCAAATCATATTTTCAACTTTCATTCGCAATGTAAATCTTTTGATCATCACTTTTCATACTAAACTGAAAATTTATATTCATCAGTAACATTTTTGAGCTCTGTCAAACAAGACTGAACTGGTTACATTCCCAGTTGCATCATGGGAAAAATTTGTTCCTGGTAATTTAGGTATTTTGACGCCAGTGTACAGAGAGTTGAGTGGAGAAAAAAAAAAGAAAAAAAAACGTTTTAAGATTCAAAGTTCTCACATTACTCAGAGGTGCCAAATGAACATATCATGTTTATTAAATTTTATTCTAAAATACATGAGATCATATTTATTGTGTACCATCTTGTTTATTAATTTTGGACTATGGAACAATAAAAAAAAGTCTGAAGATCACTATACTAAAATTTCATTAACCGTTTGCCCCATGCAGACATTATAAAAATTTGTTATTTTAAATATCTTTTCTCTCCAATTTAAAATTTTTTTTTTTTTTAAACTTCCCCCCAAAAAAGTTATTTCAACTGCTCAATTTGTAAGTTACATGGATGGATGCAACAATGTTGATTTTCACAAATAACCTCCTACCGCCACATTTCCACACTGTTGGATTAGCCAGGTTAAATACAGAAAAACGCAAATGCAGGCCATCACATGTATTGAGCACCATCATGTTTATTAACTCTTAACCCGTTGAATATTTTCAGCAGCCATGACTAGATTTGATAAAAAATAGGCCGATGAAATCGTCAGATGTGTACCCATACGCG
This sequence comes from Pictodentalium vernedei, assembly GCA_031216915.1. Taxonomy (NCBI): domain Eukaryota; kingdom Metazoa; phylum Mollusca; class Scaphopoda; order Dentaliida; family Dentaliidae; genus Pictodentalium; species Pictodentalium vernedei. The sequence goes on along the minus strand of CM062292.1, from coordinate 408,742,694 downwards.
CAACTAGTAGAAAGCTGTATGATGGAGGGCCACCACAGATGCCGACATTATGTACACCAAACAAGGTAAGAGTACATATAGAAATGGATTGGAGGGGTGTCTAATTTGATGGATAAAGGGTTAATATCTCCGGAGCAAATTATCAGATTTACATAAAAATTATACAGCACAGCACATCAGTAACCTGAATAAATATATAAAGTAACATGACAATCAGATTGATATTTTTTGAGTTATCTCATGCCAAAGGGACTGGAGGAATTTTCTATTTGAAGGATAAAGGGTTAATATCTCAGGATCAAATTATCAGATTTACACCAAAAACTATACAGCTCGGCACATCAGTAACCTGAACACAATTATAAAGTAACTTGACAATCCAAGCAATATTTTTCAAGTTATCAAATGCCAAAGGGATTGGAGGAATTTTCAATTTGAAGGATAAAGGGTTGATATCTCAGGATCAATATAACAGATTTACACCAAAAACAAAACAGCTCGGTACATCAGTAACCTGAACACAAATATAAAGTAACCTGACAATCCAAGCAATATTTTTCAAGTTATCGAATGCCAAAGAGATTGGAGGAATTTTCAATTTGAAGGATAAAGGGTTAATATTTTAAGATTAAATTATCAGATTTACACCAAAAACTATACAGCTTGGCACATCAGTAACCTGAACACAGATATAAAGTAACTTGACAATCCAAGCAATATTTTTCAAGTTATCGTATGCCAAAGGGATTGGAGGAATTTTCAATTTAGTTTCAACAATATTTATTCATGAATTATAATATAATACATACAGGTAAATGATAATTACATAATGTCATGTATGCATAAAGGTAGTTTTGAGTTATCTCATGCCAAAAGGGATTGGAGGAATTTTCAATTTGAAGGATAAAGGGTTAATATCTCAGGATCAAAATAACAGATTTACACCAAAAACTATACAGCTTGGCACATCAGAAACCTGAACACAAATATAAAGTAACTTGACACTCAATTCTAGCGAGCCCAAATATATACCTAGGGATTCGATTTGAACAAACTTGAATCTGACCCCCCTAGAGATGTTGCATACCAAATATGAAAGCATTCTGACTGGTGGATCTGAAGAAGATTTTTAAAAATTATGTCCCAAATTGAACAAAAGTTACAATTTGGGTTTCCATAGGAAGCCCAAATATTAACCTAGGGACTTGGTTTGAACAATCTTGAATCTGACCCTCATAACAATGATGTATACCAAACATTAAAAGATTCTGACTGGTGGTTCTGAAGATGATTTTTAAAGAATATTCCCCATATTACCCTAAGTTAAAAATTTGGCCTAAATATGAACCAATGGGCTTTATTTTAACAAACTTTTATCTGACCCCCCTATGAATGCTGTATACCGAATATCAAAAGATTCTGATGATTGGTTCTGAAGAAAGGATTTTTTAAAATTTTTGCAAATATGCTGACTCAGCATTTTTTCGATGCCCATTACAGAACACCCCAACATAACTGATGGCAATTTGTTTTTACCACTCAATTCTACAGGTCCTAAGAATGCTTCATAGTTCATACCAAATAACATCTCTCTGTTCCATCACCATGTGGTTTGGGAAATATGGGCATTTGAAAATATTTCTATTTTTAGCTCCCAGGGTTCCCATGGGGATGCAAGAATTTTTTTGTGTGCATGAGTCAAGTACTTATGACCCAACAATACCACATACCAAATTTGGTTCAAACCGGACAATCGTTTCAGAAAATAGAAATTTTGGGCGGGACCAAAAATCTTACCCCTCCCATTACAAAGCCAAATATATATTGCTTCACGAACTTCGTTTGAACAAACTTGATTCCACACCTCAAAAGGAAGCTCCATAACAAATACCAAGTCATTGTACAAACTGGTTCATGAGAAGATTTTAAAAATATTTTGGAGTATTTTCTCCCACCCCCTCCATGTGGGGCTGGGTATGTTGAGTTGAACAAAAATGCAATGCCCCTTCGGGACCCTCACTCACACAAACTTTCACTTGAATTGGCCCAGTGGTTTTGGAGGAGAAGACCAAGACATGGTGTTGATGGACAATGGACGGACGACAGCCGACGGACGGAGAGCGATGAGATTAGCTCAGCTTGACTTTGTCAAGATGAGCTAAAAACTGAGTTTTTGCCACAGTTTTGCTGTCTCTCAAGACAGGTGGTCTCTCATGACAGATCCATTGTAGAACGAAACCAATCGGTGCATGGCCACAGTGGTCTCTCAAGACAGGCGGTCTCTCAAGACAGTGGTCTCTCGAGACAGGTTTTACTGTAGTTCAAAATTAATAGTTAATCACTTTTTCAGGCTTGGCATTTTCAGGAGAGCGATTTATTCGCTCGCCTAAAAAAAATTAAGGAGGGCGAAAACTAGCCCTCCTGGCCTTAGAAAAAAATGATTACCATAGTAGCCTATTCCTCAAACCCACATCTTTTCAAATCTCTGCTATGTTAGTGGTCTCTGTAAGATGGCCACACTGCCCCTCCCACACCTCCGGGCCTTGCCAAGGCCCGGAGCTGTGGGAGGGGCAGTGTAGCCTTCTAACAGAGACTACCTCGTTAGCAGCACCAAATAAAATGTACAAAACCCACAAGGCAGAATTCATTAATAGAAAAACTTCATTTTGACACTTTTAGCTTTTATAAGGTTGAGTTGAGGAGATCTAATCACTCCCCTAGGCCATGCGAGGGAAGCGATTTTTAGCCCTCCTGCATTTTTAAAAATGCCAGGCCTGCTTTTTTGATCGATCAAGATTTCACACCAATGGTTAATCAATTAACCATTTCAGCTCTAGACCTTTTCTGCATGTGTGCTCTGGTAATTGGTGCCATACTAAATGAACTCAATCAACTCATATGATATCCAGTTTTCAAAGGAACCTCAAAAGATAACCTATCATCACTGATAAATACATGTAGGTGGGCACTCACTGACTATAACTTTGTTGTACAACTCAACAGCAGTAATAACTAATAATAAATCAACGAATTCAGTTTGCACCATAACTGGAGCACCAGGTGAGAGGATTAAAGAAATTATGTGAACCCAACTGTCAATTCTGTGTTTCTTTCAATTCATGTACTAGTCCCAACACAACCTTTCCTGGCATGCTATTTTGTAATTTAAAACAGTTCTATTCTGCACGAGTTGGGTACTAAAACTAGTATTACAGGCCTGGCATTCTTAAAAATGCAGGAGGGCTCAAAATTGCTCCCCTCACATGGTCTAGGGGAGCGGTTAGCTCTCCTCAAGCTTACAAAAGCTGCGAGTGGCAAAATAAAGTTTTACTATTAATGAATTCTGCCGGAATGGGCTTTGTACATCTTATTTGGTGCTGCTAACAAGGTAGTCTCTGTGAGACGGCTACACTGCCTCTCGAACACCTCTGGGCCTCGTCAAGGCCTGGAGGTGTGGGAGGGGCAGTGTTGCCATCTTACAGAGACCACTTAGGAATGGGCTGTTATGGTAATCATTATTTTCTAAGGCCAGGGAGGGCTAATTTTCGCCCTCCTTAATTTATTTTAGGCGAGCAGTAGGCGAGCGAATAAATCGCTCTCCTGAAAATTCCAGGCCTGGTATTATTATAGTGTTGGCAGCCTGGCATGGTTGGAAATTTATCACTCCAGGCTCTCCAGTAGCACTCGACAATATGAAAATCTTGTTTCCCTCAATTTTTGGCAATTTCTCTGAATCAAAAAAAATAGCTACCCCATTTTCTGTTTTAAACATTGAGGTTTTTGTTCCCGAAAATACCAAAGATTGCAATCTTTCTATGATTGAGGCAGATGACAAGAATGCCCACTATGGACAAACATATGGGTGGGCGAGGGGGCACTTTCCCCCTACTTTAGTACTCAAACAATTAGTCCACTAGTCGATGTCGACTCTAGGCAAACTAGTAGTCGACTCTCAATTGTGCAGTCGACTAGTCGGAGGAGTTCAAGCTTTTAAGTAAATAGTATCCCTTCTGTGCCACTGTCAGACAGTTTGAACAGCAATATTGGGCAATCAATGTATACATCTATTGCCATCTAATAGTAGTGACAGTAGTTTGTTTTAACCGGTACTAGTAGCGTGCCGAGTGCTGAATTATTTTGGGCTATCAGGATCTGTTATTAATTTGCCTTGTTGCAATTTATGGGAGAGTGCCTATAGGCACTCTCCCATAAATCGCAACAAGGCAAATTAAATAAGACTATATAATTTCACTCTTAGCATAATTAGAAGCACATTAACAGAATAATGTTCCAGTAAGTTGCTGTATATGAATGCCCAAGTGAAGCCAAATTTGGACCTTCAGCACTCTACCGGAACACCAACACTGTTATAAGGAGACAGGTTATCACCAATGACTAGTCGAAGTCGACTTGACTTTTGGGTATTGACTAGTCGACTTTGGAATTCACTAGTCGTTTGAGCACTACCCTACTTCCTAAAAGATGTCAAGCTTATATCCATTCGTGCCTAAAATTCCTAAAACTTGTTCATATACTCTCACTCTCATATTTCCTGAGTCCTTTTGCTATGGTATTCCTCCACCTTCCAAATACTTGAGCATTCAGAAAGAACCCAGGGTGCTCCAATTTCATGAGAAGGTAATTTTGTTTCCCCAGACCCTGCACCTTCACCAGGGCTTATATTTCATCTAAATTTGTGAAAATCCATTTGGATTCTCGCGAAAATGTTTGCGAGAATCCATACCTGCTATGAGTGTCCCAGGATACCATTAGGCCACTTTAGTTGAACCCCTGTTGTATACTGACGGAATATTATTTGTTTTTTAAAATTTGATTGGCAGTTTTTATCACTCTCCTGGAAAAATGATTAGCAATTTCAACTTTGCCCACCCCCCCCCTTCCCAATTTCTATCACATACTACAGTGCCTGCATGCTTACTCATATCTGAGCTCATAATCTTGCATAAGCCCTCCCTGACTTTACAAAAGTGAGTTACAAAGTGGCCCCTCTGAGTCTAAGCACACCCTTCTACATGTACTTTTCAGTTTTCGAATAAAGAAGATTTTAGTCACAGGCAATGGTAATTACGACGAAAAATAGGTAAGTAGTCATCTGATCAACACAACAACTAACCTTACCAAATACATAAAAGCTACAGTAGTACAGTACCCTGGTCCCGTGGGTTTAGCAATGAAAAATAAATATATCGGTGATTGAAACATGCTCTTGCAGTTCATGACTCGACTTCCACTTTGCAATTTTCAAATCGAACCACCCGAACGAAAAAAGTCGTGGAAGATGATTACGAAGAATGACTGGTGCACATCAAAGGAGGTAATTTACAGACACCAACATTGTAGAAAACACTGGTGGAGTTTTGTCAACTGATTTGAAAACACTCATAAAATGGTGATTAAAATTTATCATTTCGTATGATGGACGTTCATAATAAATTGGTGTACTGTTACACTGTTTATCTGTAGTTTTACCATTTTTGAATTGGAATACTGGATGAGCACATAAAATTTTTAATCGTACAATGCAAATCAAATTTCGAGATTGGATCGCAAACGGAGATGTGAAACCGAACAAAAAATACCTTGACTGATAACTCGTTAGCCCTTTACCAGACACAGATTTTTTATTTTTAAAATATAGTCTGAATTTGATAATTTTTAAAAAAATAAACAATATTTATCAATTAAACCTTACAAATATGGATGCCATTGGAACCGACTCATTGAGCCGGTTCTAATGACAACCATATTTGTACAACTTTATTGACAAAGTTTCAGGATATTTCAGGTCATGTTCACCTTGTACTGACTGCTGCTATATTTGGTAAAGGGTTAAACTGACTCAATTTTTTTCATGTGAATCCTAGCAGAGGTGCAGCAAGAATCTACATTGATTCTCGCTGGCTTTTATTGCACGAATCTTTGCATGAATGGATTCTCATCGAAATATAAGCCCTGGTTCACCAATGGGGAATACACAATCTTAAGCCCTCGTGAGGTGAAATCATGTGAGGAGATAAAATTTTGGCACCTGATTTTGCCCTCACCCCCCCTCCACTTATTCTGGCCTGGCCATGTCCCGAGAATTATGATGTTGTTTGCACCTGTAGGGTGTTTTTTGTTTCAAAAAATTTGATCAGCAGTTTTTATCTCTGTACTGTAAAAGTGATTACCAGTGGGGACAAAATGATTCGCAGTTTATATAAAGAGATTAATAAATGTAAGAAAAAAACACCTTTTCACACTCATAGTTTTTATCATCAACAAGAACAGAAATCTGATGAATTTGAATAAAAACCAAACATATCAAACCGAATAAAACTTCAACTTGAACTTCAGCTAGCTCAGGCTTGGGTGATCAATGTCATTGTCACTGTCCTGAAGGGGGATGGGGAGTGGAAGGGGGGGAGGATATGGGACATGTAGCTGCAAATCTTTAAATGTATCAGTCTGTTACAGACATGTTAACCTCCAGAATAATTTTTCAGGGAACCTGAGGGTGATTTTCAGGGAAATGGGATGGATTTCAGGGAAAAGTTCGTGCGGGGGCAAAATAAAAGAAAAAAACTTGTTAATTTTCAGCTCACGGACCACTATTAACACGAAGTTATATCCAGAACTAGTTGTCAACTATGCTGATGCATTTATGCTATGTTGAAAAATTAAAAAAATCATAAAATAACTGTTGATTTGACCCCCTCCCCCATATCCTCTTCTTCATGAGCCCCCCCCCCCCTTCCTCCCCACCCACCCACACTGTCCCACAGAGCACATCCACCTGTGGTTTGCTCTTATCAAAGTCTATTTAGCTAATAATTTCCCAAGTCTGGAAATGTTAAAAGGAAAAGATGTCCTGATGTTCAGTTACTTCAAGAACATTAGTACTCAGAAAGTATCTTTATCAAACTTCATGCATGTGGGACGCTTATGCCCTAAACAAAACTTTTCTTTTCATCATTGAAGCATTTTTGTTCAATTCCATTCAAAATTTTCTGGTTACAGATGGCCTACAGTTAACAGTTCTGTAGTCAGCACAACAGAATAAATGTGGTGTTAGAAAAAAGTCCATTGTGTTTAAATATGCTGTCATAATTTTTCGGCATCCTAAGAGACATTAACCTACTTTTAAGCTGTGCTAAATAGTTGATGTTTACGTTTTGATTTTGGAAAAGGGATGAGAATTAAAGCTATTCTATGAAGGAATAAATAAATATATATTATTTAATTCCTTTTCATATATTTTAATTTCCAAAAACTGCATTTAAATGAAGGTGGAGTTTTCAATTTTTTGAAAGTAAGTCACCTATTTTCACTTCGACACTCGCACATTTATCACAAATCTCCGAAGAAAAACCCCAGAAATGAACATGAACACAGTTGAAATATATATCGTAAAATAGCCTTTTCTTAAATAAATTTAACTTAAATCCAACTTAAATCCATATTTTACTGCTTCGTGAGTTTTTACCAGAGTTTGAAATGCATGTGATTTGACTCCGAACGTTTTTCATGACATAAGTTACAACAGGAACGAAATATTTGACTGTTGTTTTCCGGGATTTTTGGTCCAAAACTGATTCCCGTCCGGGAGGCCGGGAACTACACTGAAATTCCGGGATTTTCCCGGGCATTCCGGGAGAGTTAACATGTCTGGTCTGTTATCATTTAGTTTAAACAATATTTATTCAAAGAATATGCTATATGTTACAAAACTGAGCAACAAAAATGTAACAGCACAAGGCAACATAGCTCACAATATAGCATATATTTGACACTAAACTAATTGCTAATTAAAGGAAGGATTTGACAGGAAGCTTGGAGCTTATGTGAGTCATTTAAAGCTTTCTGGCACCCACTCGGTGGTACATGGTGTGACATGGGTCCCTTTTCCAATGTCGGGAAAAGACAACTTTGTCTCAATTTCAACTTTAAGTTCAACCCCAAATTTCCCAATTTCTATCACATACTGCACAGACTAGTGACTTGTGTCTGAGCTCTGACTCTTGCATTAGACCATTACAAGTTACAAAGTGCCCCCTCTGAAGTTAAGCCCACCCTGCTACTTTTCAGTGTTGGAATAAGGACAATTTTAGTCACAGGTACAAAAATAAATACATAAATAAATACAAAAAATAAATACAATGAAAATATGTAAGTAGTCATCTGATGATAGAGGCAACTAACCCAACTAGATTCATAAAAAGCTAGAGTACCTTGGTTCCATTTGTTGGCAATGAAAAATAAATATATCAGTGAGTGTTTGACACATGCTCCTGCAGTTCATGATTCGTGTTCAACTTGACAATTTTTAAATTGATCCATCCAAACGAAAAAGGTTGTGGAAGAGGATTATGGAGAATGACTGGGGAGCATCATGGGAGCTAATTTAGAGGCACCAACATCTTAGAAAACACTAGAGGAGTTTTGTCCACGGATTGGAAAACACTCATAAAAATGGGCGTTCAATTTATCATTACTAGTACGCACGACCAATGGTGATAATTGGTGTATTGTTAAGCTACTTATCTGTAGTTTTACTGCTTTTGAGTTGGAATGTTGGATGAGCACAGGAATATCAGAAAAACATTGAATCGCATCATGCAAATCAAGTTTTGGTGATTGGATCCGACCATAAGTCAGTTTTGGATGAAATTCTCCAATATTTTTATATTAAGAGGGTTAGTTTTGTTAATAATAATTCTAAATAGGCTTTTATGATCAATTGGTGATATTTTGATACAGTTTGGGACACAAAAGATGCCATAACAGTGAGAAAGGAAAAAAAATGCATTAACAGATTTCGCATATTTTTTTTGGACCACCCAGTCCCACCCACCCCCACCTATGTTCATGCAATCCCCCCCCCCCCCCCCACAGTCAGGTTTTCCATCCCTGGAGTATTAATTTTGGGGTGGGGAAACTGGCCAGTCCCTCTGCACGGCACTTGCTGTTCTCAACGGAACAGTATACTTATAAGACAAGTTCACACAACACAGTCACAATATAAAAAAGTGGATTTCTATCTCTCTCTACTGGTACCTAACTTTTCTAAAGGAACACTCAAATTTTCTTGAAACACTCTTATCAAGAAGACACATGGAAAAAGTAGACGAAGCACAGAAGAAATCGGAACAAGCTTCCTGTTAACATACACAGGAAACCACCAAACACCAAGCAAGGATTGAAACAAGCTTGCCTGGCTGCGACCACTGTACATTTTAAATAAATAAACATATGAATAAAGATACAACAGTCCTTTTAAGGTCTTTTGGGTGTGTCTGTGAGCGTGGGTTTTTTTCTTTCTTTTTTTCCCCATCACTGTCTGTTCCCCTTAAAGATAGACCAAATGTATTTCCAAAATAAAATTTAGAGGAGAAACCACCCACCTCCACCATCTGTGAGGCGAAATGACCCAGGGAGAACTGACCTGGGGCAAACAAGCCCTGATTTGGGCGAAATGACCTGGGCGAATGGGAATTGGGGCAATACGACCTAGGGGTCAGGCGAATGGGAATTGGGCCGAAACGACCTGGGACCGCCAAGGAAGCAACTTTTTTTGGGGGGGAGGGGGGGGGGGGAGGTTCTTGTTGAAGATTTCCCTGGCCTCCAGTCGAGGCACACAGACCCTCTTGTCGAGGAAAATTTGGACGCACCCCTGAACCTGAAGTAAACAAAAATAAATTTCAGCTTTTACTGGTTAACATTTCAACTGAAATAAAAGTTAAGGTGCTGTATAAGTAATGGAATTTTGTTTATTTTGAAATTCCTGCCTCTGATATTCCTTAAATTCAAATGAAATATACACAAATTATACATCAAAATGAAGGCTGGGACAGGCTTGGCAATTTCAGGAGAGCGATTTTTTAGCTCTCCTAACTGCCCTCCTGAAAGAATTAAGGAGAGCGAAAAATTGCCCTCCTAAATATTTTGGTCTGGGATGATTGAGATTACATGTATTATGCTCACATTAAATTTCTGTTGTAAAGCAAAAATGTAATTTAACTTCGAAGTCACATAACATCACGTAATTTCATTTTGAAAGTGGTTTAGTGGTAAAAGGTAATGGCTGCAACCATACCCAAACACAGTTGCAATCATTTGAAGCAAAATGGGTCACAGCAATATTTTTTTTTCTGTCAGTTTCAAGTTCAACAACTGACATCACAGTTTGAGGGGTAATTATTCAAGGAATATTGACACTATAATATACTACCATTACTACTATCCTGTCACTTGAAGCACTTGCACCAGGATGTGACTGTAGATTCAAGCAGACCTGTTGTCCAAGAAAGTCATACACCTACCACTACCACCTTCAACCGACTTTCTTGGACAACAGGTCTGGGTACACACACAGGTCTTGTCAAGTGTGTGTTCAGTTGTTGAGTGAGACATCTAGATGTCTAAGAGATTTTGCTTTACCTTAGTAAAGTTAATAAAATCACTGATGTAGTCTGTTGGTTTCAGTTTCAACTGGATACTTAAAATGCTGTGTAAAGCTCATTGCTCTCCTAAGCTGATTGAGGAGAGCGAGTTTTTGCCCTCCTGCATTTTTCAGAATGCCAGGCCTGCTGGGAGGTACAGAACACAAAAAATGTATGAAATCAACTCATAGATTTGATAGCAGGCACCACTAGTTCCTGGAAGTCTCTTACTGTAGTCGTACCAGAATTGATAATACAATTATATTTCCTGAGAACAATTTGTGGCCAAATGTGCTACATATCCAAGCACAAAGCTAAGGCATCAAAATCCTTCAAAACACACTGACAGAGCTGCATGGGGTAAATTCCAAAATTGACTTCTTTGTTACATAAATTCCAACTTATGATTTCCGGTCAACATTATCGGACAGAATAAAGCATCAAAAAACACCGTCTAAAATCAAATAACGAGGATGATCGGCTCAATACAGCATACTATTATTATAATTATATAGAGTCTGCATAGTTGCTATATTCTATGCAAGGTATCATGACACCTGGTGAAAATTCTTAGAACGATTTTGTTTTTTTTATGGAAATTCGCGGTATCAAGATTCAAGTAACTTGCGCATGTCCATTGAACATGGAATCCAATCTTCAATAAAAAAAATGCAGACAACATTGTTCTTTTCCCAAATGCAGTCCTATCACTGCATCCAAAAGTGTTTTGAATGGCAATGCCTAGCTTTGTTCTTGGATATGTGAAGTACATTTGGCCATAGGTTGTTCTCCGGAAATATTATTGTATTATCAGTTCTGGTACGAATGCAGTTCAAGACTTCCAGAAACCAGTGGTGCCTGCTGTCAACTCTATGAGTTGATTTCATATATGTTTCGTGTTCTATACATCTCAACCTTCATTTTGATGTATAATTTGTATACATTTAATTTGAATTTAAGGAATATCAGAGGTGGGAATTTCAAAATAAACAAAATTCTCTTACTTAAATAGCACCTTAACTTAAGGCTTAAAACAATGATTCACTGAAAATTCTGTGTGACGTTTTCACAGTTAAAAATGTGCAGTCACTTCGTCCTCTTTTTCCCAGGTGCACCTGTGCAATGATAAACTGTCATATTCTTGCACCAAAATTCCAGAACTGCTGTCCAGATATGTATCCCTGCTGCAGTCTATGATTAAAAAATTAGAAAAACCACTCCAAGACTTTCTGCACAGCGGTGCCATGAATCACAGTCGGTGCCAACAACTGGCATGTGACAGACGTCACAAGTTTTGATAGAAAACCAATAATTATAAACCTTCTAAGTAGAATGGAAACACACCACAAAGAACAATGAATACCTTTTTCACTCAATCCATTGTCTGATCGGTTATAAACAATATCTTTGTTCAGATAGTTTCTTTATTTATCGTAGTTGTTTTTGTTGTGTGGGGGCACATGCAAATCAATGAGATCATACGCATACAATCAGTATTGCCGAATGTTATAAACATCGCCAGCACAAATCGACAAAAACTCGCTCAATTATCCGCCCAATGACTGTGTGGTTGGCGGAAAGATGGTTTTTCATTTTTAATCCACAGGTCGAAGGCACGATTCGCTTTCTGCATTTCCAGGTGTATGGATTGGGAACGGCTTCAGGGTTGACCGACGATAGACTCTACCCTACCCGTAGTACTGGTGGTCGGCGGTGGGCCTATAGGCCTACGTCGTATTGATCAAAGCAAAGCAAACCGAAGGTTTTCTTGTAGCGCACAGAAGAGGCGCGTTTGCTGAGATGGCGACGACTCCAGGGGCAGTCCCCGTTGTTCATCAGGCAAGTATAGTCTGCTACTTGTAGTTGTGTCCCAGAACGAGCTTTTCTAGAGAAGCACAGTTTGTCTCCCGTTCGGCGGGGCCCGCTGCCACCTCGAACCTCCGTTGGTTTAGGCCGAGCGTCGAGGCTGATTTTGATTCCGCCAGGACGGGAAAAGCCAAACGTGCGAACCTGGTCGGAATGAAGATAGTTATGCGGCTCGTTGATATATTCGTCTACCCGTATCCACCCTGGATGATTGAATGCACGTGTGCCCGTAGACCAGAGCTCTGCGGTGTATTTGCGTTGTCGGTATGTACCTACGGGCGTTGCTGTGATATGGTACTTTTGATGATCAGATCAGTCGGTCGGGGCAGAGTCAAACTATTAGCTGCACCCAGCAACGATGATGCTGGTATATATATTCGGGGGGGGGGGGGGGGGGTCGTATCAAGAGCGTAATCAGAACTTACGCCTATATTGGGGTAGGTACATGCATGCATCTTTTGGTTTGGCATGCCCAGAGGAAGTGCAAAAACTCGTGAGAGTTGAATGTATCGATTGATCCACCTTTTGGTTGATTGTGTCCATTGATCCACCTTTTGGTGAGAATTTTTTTTGAAAATTACAACCGAATGTCTCTATCTGATCGAGGTTCTAGAGAAGTTCACACTAAATATGGTATGTTATATGGAATTATATTAGTTGCTGCTCCATGCGGATCGTATAATTCTGGGCTGGTAAGATGGGGTGTGAGGAGGGCCGCACGAATGACCCAAAACGGACCCAAAACGACCCCAAAACGGACCCACAATGGAACTGAAATGGACCCGACATTGGTCAATGACTAGTACCTGACGGTATGTTATCTCTCGTTAACGAGTTACCTCTCGTTAACGTGAGATAACGCGCCACAGGTGCTAGCCAATGATTAATCAAATGGGAGGACGAAAATATGACAATATAGTTTTCAACTAGCAATAACCATCAGAACTTGGGGTTAGTCATGCCCATCTATATATTGAAATGGGATCCGTGGCTTTGATGAGACCCAATAGCAACGGGGTTCTGATGTGATGATACAGAAATGGGCTTGTCACTCGATGCTGTGGAGCGGAGTAGAGGAGAGGAGTGACTAGTTGGTGGGGATGTGTAACCCTTTACCCAACGTAACGGCAAAAACCGTTTTATATTCACACTTTTTATTTTCAACTGTTTTCTCGTTTCAAAGTCGTTTGGGGTCAGGTGAGATTCGTTTTGGGTCCGTTTTGTTTCGTTTTGGGTCCGTTTTGGATCGTATTGGGTTCGTTTTGGGTCATTTTGGTCAGTTTTGGGTCGTTTTGGTGAATCGTGCTGCCGGTGTGAGGATACCAGAGGCAGTCCTTGGCTCCACTCACCCTCTGGCTACAACCGTCACCGATTGTTTGTCTGTGTCAGGCGGGTAGACTGGATTCTGTATTGTTGAGCCTGACCTGTGGGGGCATGTACCTTTGTTATATCACGAAGCATGGAGGTTTGGTGGGAGAGGTTTACTTCCTGTTGGTAAGGGATTGAAGAGGCTAATCCGAGAACTTTTTTGCAAACATTCAATGTCCTGAAAGCGAATCTGGGGTCGGCTATTGTTTTTCTTTTAATTTTTTGTGAGAGTTGAATGTATACTCGCCGCCTGTGTAGTTGATGTAGAACTATATTGGAGACCATACTGCTGCTCGAGGCTATGTTATGTGAAACTTTTAGGGGGCGGTGGCGTTGCGGTAACCGGTTCTCGTCAGATCACCGAAGTTAAGCAACGTCGAGCCCGGTTAGTCCTTAGATGGGTGACCGTCTGAGAGATCGATTCTGACTCCCGCGTTACAACTGTGTCCTTCGGCAAGGCACTTAACCATGCTTGTCGACATGGGGGCACGATAACGCCGTGTACTAAGGCGTACTGCACGTCGATGGTGCGCATGTCTTCAACCTATCTAATAATGCGTGCGCTGCAGTGCGGAGTTACGATGTTAAGGAGCTGGCAGCTGCTCGTCGTTGCTCGGTGATTCTCTCCGGCTTTCTCCACCCGTAAAACTGTCACTGACACGATATGACCTTGCAAAGGTACCATCTCAAAGGTTAATCCCACACCAATCGCAGGGCATCCCCCGTAGCCTGTTCCCAGCAAGATCGAATTGCATGGTTAAATTCCTTGTTGCATGATGAGGAAAAATTGCACTTTTTAATTTTGATATATAGAAATGAGTATGCAGAGGTTTAATTCTGGCATCCAATGATCTTAAATCTGCTAAAGAAATTTTCGGGTTTTGGAAAAGATTACGTGTTTATTGAATCCTTCAATACAGAGGTCTGTGTATATTGTATAATTTGTTATGTGCATGGGGCTTAACTGAAAAAGGGAAGAAAAAACCTTAAATCGTTCAGTAGAGTTAATCGTTTAAAAGCCCCTACTCTGATGCATAGGAACATCCGGACAGCACAATTAACAAAAATCATTTTTTCGGGAACACGCAACAATTTTTGTTCGCCCTGTGCGCATTTAGTAAGCCGAGTCAACACTTTGGCAGCTGTCTTCACAGTATTTTTAAAAAATAAATAACAACTCAATTTTTTATCATCTTTGTATGTCCATTTATTTTGCATTTCTTTAATTACAAGTCAAGTGAGATCACTTTAAGCTTAGGTAGAACGTGTTACTGATGGTGTTTTGATGTGCGCATAATATTTTGTTATGTTTCATGTATATGTCGTAAGGTACGAAAATCATCATAAACGTACTGTGGTTGTATTATTAAACCTGTATTGGGTAATTAAATACCATTTGAGTAATTAGATGTACTCTACACTCTCCGAACACACTCCCGTCCTAATGAAGGACTTTGGGTCACAGCAATTACTTGCCACCAAGATGGCGGCCTCCAGTCAACAAAATGGACGACAGAAACACGCACTGACGCCAGATATGAGTAATGACGCCACAACATGGCCGCACGCGGCCCACCATGACAACTCAACTGGACGCCAATGTGTCACATGACTGTGAGCCATTTCCCCCTCACCTGTTCCTTCTCCAAAAGGGGATTAAACCACATTGGGTGTCATTGGGTAAATCAACGCACCCAACTGAAAGCATGTGGATTAAGAATAGTCGGGAGGGGACGATTGGTTGCTATTCAGTTTCTATTTTTGCTTCCTTAGCCGTACGATCGCCCTTTGTACCAGCATGGTCGCCCAATTTAACAAATTTCCTTAGCACATTGACAGGGTAATCGCAGAAACTGCCATTCACGGACGTCGGAACAGAGGGGTATGTAATCGCTCCCTTGTCCTTGAAGAAAGCGGAAGGGTGTATCCGACACTTTCGCGTGGATCCGGTAGTGCCCATGACACATCAGCAGTTTTTTAGTGAACAATCTTCGACTCAATGCAGTGATTACTGTGTTATGTCCTGCCGACCCTGTTGTTCCGTCGTTTAACTAAACTTTGTGAATTCGATCTCTGGGCCTCTGTACTACATGTATCCAGTTGAAACATTCTGACCCCCTGTTCAGGTTGCCATCCCAAGTTGGCTTGCTCCCTTATCCTTCCAACCTTTCGGTTTCCCTGCGCCCATCACATTCAATAATACTTTACCTCTGCTGTCGACCAATGTACTTTCAGTTATCCGATCCTTTGGCAACTACATTTTGTTCCATATGTACTTACCAGTCTGTATGTTCATAATACACTGATGGTCGAATTGTAAAGTAATCCAGTATTCCATGGACACTGTGGTTATAGAATCCTTTTTTTCCGAGATGAGGATAAGAATCGTATGTGGAGAAGTCACTCATTTGAACAATTGCTCGATAGCTTATTTGCTCGATGAGATTCGAGTTGTCTGAGCGATGCCCGCTCCTGTCACTCACTACTCGATAGCTCATTTGTTCGACGAGATTTGAGTTGTCAGAGCAATGCCTGTTCCAGTCACTTCTGAGTGCTCGATTGACGCTTGGACTATACTTAGGAACCGTTGTCTCAGATTATTATGAGATAGTGTGCGGGTTTAGATGAATGGAGTGATCTGATTGTTTGATACCAAATGCCGAGACCAAATATAGCTAGGACTAGTGAAACAGTAGGATGACAGTAGGAAGAATAGAGCTTGAGTAGGCAGAAAATCGATGATTCTGGCAAAATCCCAACTAAAAGTCAGTTTCGGTGATTTCTGGACGTTTTTTTTGTGATTTTCAGTCGCTGTTGGGCTTATCTGGATAATTAATCATACTCTTATACAAAATCGAACATATCAGAACACCCCCCCCCCCCCCCTTCTTATTAGAAGCCTTTGGATCCTCTAGCAACCACGTGTCGTCAGTGAAAGCTGTCTGGATAGGCAAAACCGAGGATTCCATTAGTTTTGGGAAATGGAGGATCCATTTGCAAAGGTAATTAGATGTACTCTACACGCTCCGAACACACTTCCGTCCTAATGTAGGACTTTGGGTCACAACAACTACACGCCACAAAGATGGTGGCCTCCAGTCAACAAAATGGACGACAAAAACACACACTGACACCAGGTATCACTATGGTAATGACGTCACAACATACCCACTCTCACGAACTACCATGACAACTCAGCTTGGCGCCACTGTGTCGCATGATTGTGAGCCACTTCCCCCTCGCCTGCTCCTCCTCCAAAAGGGGATTAAAACCACATTCCATACCACTCATATCACCCCAGAGAGTGGTTTGGTTTCAGGGCTAAATAGTGTGTTTAGCTAGGCTACCATTACAGTTGCCATCGTTCATCTCGATGAGAAGTCTGTGCAATTTCGTATCCAGTTTAAATATTTTACCGGATTATTGTGTACTCTACAACCGCCGACAAACGCGTTGTCGTTGGCATAACCGTTACCGTATGAATGATCGTTAATCGGGAAATTGGAAAAGCTTAACACTCGGTTTACAAGGGTCACATATATAGGCCTAACCGTCCTTAAAACGGAGGCAATGATGGATGCACATTGAGTAGAATATCGAATCTTAGTAGATGGGGATCTAGGCGGCCCCACCGCGTAGGCTTGTAATTGGAGCACCATCCTAAGCCCCACCTCACTGGGGCCCTCGGAATCCTCTGTCGTTTCTTACTAGTAAAGGTTTTTGAAAGGTCCCTATCCGCTAATTCTCAATGTTGTCAAGTTGCGACGATCAGGGCCCCGAAAGAGAATTGCTGGTTTCGGGTGACTGCAATGAAGTAACCCGCATTAGGTCAAGGGATATTTTTTTCATATCCACAATAAAAGTGATCGGCCTAAACAAGAATGTCCCAAAGCAATGTTGATGCTGTGCCAATCTAACACAGGCCTATAGATGCGGTTCCCGTTCAAAAAATGTAAGACAAATTTAAAGTGTCCTTCCTGGGCCTGGGAGGAAAATATCGGTAAAATTATCGAAGGTATCGAATATTGAAGGGAATTGCAAGATTTGCGGAATTCCCGCACCCCCAGTGCTGTTTGTGTTTTGGCATAGATGAACCTTTGTGTAAAAATACCTTTTGCCCTAAACTCTCTCACTCAGCGTCCCTGTAAAAAAATCCCCCTTTTGGTGGGGAGGGGCACGGGCCAGTACTGCCTCCTTCAGAAAATCGGATGGCATGCGTCCTCCTCCGGAAAAGTATTTGAAAAATAATATTATAATGCCCCTGATGACACTCTTTTGAGGCTGGGAAGAATGTAATTAGTTTCCCGAAGTGTGAGGGATCAGGCTAAAACGGCACGTACTTTATTGTATAAGTCTATTATATCTATTTCATAAAAAATACTGAAATGTACTGAAAAAAATTACTTCATCCACCAGTCTTCATTTATTAAGGACAGGATAGACTTATTGAAACTCGGTTATCTTAATTATTTGGTAAATCTTCGGTTTGGTGTAAAGTAATGTCCCAGAATATTTTCAACTCAAATATCAAGACAGGGTGGGTGGTCCAAGTGAGGGAGCTAATAGAGAACTACTCGTTGTAGATCTCGGACCTAGACGTAGGGGCAGCCCAGAGTAAAAAAATCGCCAGAGAAAGGGTCATGGAGGAAGGTAACCTTAATTGGCGAGAGGGGGGTGGGGGTCAAATCAAAGAGGTCTTTGGGTGGCCTGCCTGAGAAAGAGAAGCCTGGTTTTGAACAGTATCTTGATGGCACCTTTGGGGGTCACTGTTGTTCAAGCTGAGGGGCGAAATTGGGAAAAACAGTGAAAAGGAATGCGAGATGTGTAATTTAGGCGTGGTGGAGACCCAGGAACACTTTCTTCTAGAATGCCCAAACTATCGGTCTGAAAGAATAATATTCACTGGGAGTATAGCGAGGAAGTAGGATGGGAGAATGAAGGACATGTGGTTAATGAGTGACTCAAAGGAGAGGGTTAATATGCTAATCGGAGAGATTGGGAAGAATGGGGCAAGGCGTGTCATCAAGCAGTTCGTCTCCGAGTGTTGGAGGAGAGAAGAAGCGTGGGAATAGGGAGGCAGTTGGGAGCACAGGGGTAACCAGCACCTCGTCCGAGAACCGCGATAAATCAGCGGCCGGCCAAAGTGTTATTATTTTTATTACCCTCCCTGGCAACAAATATTTTACCAGTGGCCGAAAATGCTTGCGGCCGAAACGCACCGACTGGATTCCATGCAAAACGTCCGAAATTGTCATCAGACGAAATGGCTGGCGACCGAAACGTCTTTACCCCTCAAAAGATTTTGAAACGGGTCCAAATACAAAACACCTTTGTTGCCAGACAATGAAGTAAAAACCGCGCACCGTAATTATAACCTAAATTATTCTTGGTCGCTGCACAAATACTTATGGAGCAAGTAGGCCTACACTATGAACCTTCCCCAACCACTTCAACAGTTTGGATTACAGGCGCGTAGCCTGGATTCTACAATAGGGGTGCCCCAGTCAGTTTTGGGGGCCAGATATTTGAAAGGCCGTTCTGTGGGTTTCGCGCCCCCCCCCCCCCCCCCAGTCCAAGGACCGTTGAATAGTAGTCCCATGCATCCTCCCACAAAGGAAGTGGGAGAAGGGACCAACTACCCGACGGCCCTATTTAGGACTACCACCCCCCCCCCCCCCCCCCATAAAATGTAGTGCTCTAAGAGCCAATCTGAGACATTTTAGCGTGTATAGCTCCAATATTGGCGACCATGTGGGGGGGGGGGGGGGGTCTATGTTGTGTGAAGTTGCATTGGGCCAATGTTTTTTGGGGAGCGGGGCAGCCAAAAAATTTAGTGGGATGGTTTGGAATCAAGTTTGGGAGATGAACGAACGGAACGGTACGTCAATGGACTTCAGATTCGGGCAAACCCACAGATACTGGACAGAACAGTGTTCTATCCGATATCTGAGGGCAAACCAACTTGGTGCGCTGTGCGGGTCGATTTATAGGCTAGTTCTCTGCTTGACACAAATGTTAATTTTTCTACTGGGTTTTCAGTGAACAACACAGGTATCGGATAGAACATTTTACGAAATTTTGTGTGCTGTATGAGTTTGATGTGTACATGTGCATATGAAAAGTAAGTTTCGATTCGAATAATTTTTCCAGAGTTATAGCTCTTATCGGCTTGTTCTATCCGATATCTATGGTAAACAACACTTGGCAGTACCAGTCTAGAGTGTTCTAATCACTGCAAATGTTCATGTATCATTGCGCTTGTCTTGAAAACAAGATGGCAGCCACATATTAATGAAATTGTTGAATCCCCCTCTAAGTGAACATTGATATTGACAACAAACCCACGTGTTTCTGGTTCATTGACGGTAACGTGTATTATATATGGAAATAGATTTACACATTTCGAAAATAATAATTCTATTGCCAGAAACCGTTTTGTTTTTTCTCAAAAAAAAACAAATAGATTTGTCCGTTATTCACTGGTTTTCAAGCCTTTGCAAGTTTTGCGGATTCGAAACAAAGGGTATCACTGGGGGAGGCAAGGTAATTTAAATTAATTTGAGCTGTCAGTGTCATGTTTGCTCAAATTGGTGTATGTTTTATGCTCTTTTTGCTTGGGCATCATACTGCGCGGTTACATTCACACTTCACCTTCCGAACACTCGGTCACTTTTTTTCTGCTCTTCTCGGTGTTCAGTATCGGTTCAACTAAATACCGGACGGTGTCGGGTCGTTTCGCACCAATACCCGTTCGCCCCTTGTCGTATCGCCCCCCCCCCCCCCCCCCCCCCCCAAGATTAGGGCGAAACGACCTGGATCATAGGTGATTTTTTTTTTATTATCTGAATAGTTTGGAACTGTTTTTCAACTTGTCACCATTTATTTGGACAGTAAAAATTATAACTAGAAACCTAGTCTTTGTAAGACTGTAACCCGGGGCCCTCGTGGCCCTCACAGTCTTTGAGAGACCCGTTCAAATTTCATCTGACTAAAACTGAAAGAAACTGGCCGCATTTGGGTCGACTCAGTTCATGCGTCATATCGAAGACAAAAATCACATAATCAACATTCTAATTTATTTACGTGTCTGCAAAATCTTTTAATGCAAACACAGCATCAAATTCAAGAAATGTAGAATTTATTCCTATAGTAGAGACAGACTTGTTGACCTCTACCGCATTCATGTAGTATAATTACCAGTTCAATTGTTGTTTTCTTTAAACCTTTTTGAAAGTATTACACAATGCCAGTAGAAAACACTACACATTGTTCATTTAATCAAGTATTTTTGCAAGTTAACAACATCCGCAAACTGTCTTTTTTAACTCCCTTTATGTGATCATTGTAATCGTCTGTGATGTAGCTGCTGCTCAAACCGCTATATCGGTTTTCACTTTAATGCCATGATTAACACTAACACCTCTTGGTACATGTTTTTTTTTATCAACACAGATATTGTGTTTGAGCTTGGATATTAAACAATGTTGTTTGCTTGTTTCAAAACGTTCTTTGTTTGAAAACCACTTTACAATCCCGACTTTTTCAGTCTATATAAACCCCTACTAGTAACAGTAAATTCACATTACATTCGCAAATATGTCAGGGTTTTGCATAGACTGCAATAGGGGGGTGAGATGCAGACAGCATGCTATCACTTTTGATCTATGTGGGAATTGGCAGCACAGGTTATACCACCAGTCGTTGTCCCGATATAATTTTCGTGGGCGAAATGACCCACCTCTGAATGTGGGGCGAAACGACCTGGAGCAAATGGGAATTGAGGCGAACAGGATTTGGGGCGTAACGACCCGGGACCTCCAATAACCGCACAGAACCCCCTCGAAATTACATTTGTGCAGTGTTTTATTATGAAATATGTTTTATTTTATGTGATAATCCTTACAGGAAAGAAGAACAGAAGTACATTCATTCTTATAGTTGCTTTTGTCTGGGGTGTTCTTGTATTTAGTATTTTTCTCCTAAATACCAGAACCTCTCAGACTTTCCCCTAGAACCTCCTCTAAGTTACATTTACACATTGTTTTTGAAGAAAAGATTCCATTTCCATACTGTTTTAATGTTCTGTGGAAAACTAAAATATGATTTATTCTCAAATTTGCCTCTCATTTCAGCTGAGCAACGAAATTTAAAATTTAGTGAAGGGAGTTAACTTGGAATTTTAGCCTTCATCATTACTCGATCTAAACTAGCGGAAACATATCAAATAAAAGCATTGAGGTCCAGAGGATATGGCTTATCTGAATGAATGAAAAGTTTCAGCGTGCCAAGGGCGCACAGGGACAGTGTGGGATTGAAATCCCTTGCGGTCCAAAAATTGCTTATCTGTTCAGAATTTACATAGCATTTGAATGAATAATAACATAAATATTTCAAATCCGTTTTTTTATTTTAAATAGTACATATGCTGCAATCAATATTTTAAGACCATAACCCTGTCTGACTTCGTATTATCTATTTTCCTTTCAAGTAAATGTTCTCGACCGATTTGTTAACTCTATGTTTTTTTAACAATAAATATATTTTAAACACATTGAGGTCAACATTTTAATTCCTACCAACTGTTTGGCTTCATACTGTTGATTTGAAAAATACTAAATACCAGAACCGCTTGGACAAAGGCAACTTTTAGAATGAATTTACTTCTATTCTTCCTTCCTGTAATGATTATGACATGAAACAAACATATTTCATTGTAAAACACTGCGCAGATGTAATTTAGATGGGGGGGGGGGGGGGGGGGGGGGGGGTGTCTGTGCGGTTCTGGTATTTAGGAGGACCCTTTAGTATGGGCTTGTCAGGGCTATCACTAAAAAGTGTATTTTGAGTCTGGAATTGGTTTATACAGAAACTAATTATTCAAATATCCCCTAAATGCCAAGATGTTGACGAGACATTTTTATCTATATGTCGTATAAACCCATCTTTCAAATCAGTGAAAGAAAATCCCATTTTTTTTTTTCATTTTTCTGACTTATATCGTGAAAAATGTCTTGAAGACAAACTTAAAAGTGTATACAGAAAGACTATTTGCTCACATGGTTTGTCTCTTATTTTGATGGGTGCTGGTCAAAACATCCTCAAACCAAAACGTCTCCAAGAGTTGGTCAAAAACATCCCCACCCAAAAGTTGGTCAAAAATTCCCCAACAGTTGGTCAAAAAATACCCAACTCATTTTTTCGTAGTTTCATATTTAATTTGGCATTGTTTATACTATGTTTCGGTCGAAATCTAGGATTCCAAGTCAGTTGTACCAATAACTGCTCTCGGTTGGGTATGAACAGGACTTAAGCAGAATTCCCCAATTAATTACATGTATCGAATGAATGAATGAATGAATGAATGAATGAATGAATGAATGAATGAATGAAAAGTTTCAGGGCTACGAAACCGCACTGGGGTGATGTGGGATTGAAATCCTTTGAGACCCGAATAACTTTACTTCCTTATGGATCCGCAAGGGTCAATAATCTTCGTGGTTTGAGTGTGAGCACTGGTCCCAGCCAGGGAAACTTGTTTCAATCCTTGCTTGGTGTATGGTTTTCTGCATGGCTAGGCAATCCTCACTGACTCCCCGCACTTTAATTCTATTGTATAATTTTAATTTTCTTTGACTTTTGTTTTTCTATTAAGGATTGGTTGCTTGTTTAGCTCTAACTCTTTACTATCTTTGAGTCTATTAAGAGTTTTCTTTTGTAGGTCCCAAAAATTCGTCCACATGCCTTTATCAGCTGAGAACTGCGATAGGTCAACATAGCAACGTTCAATCTCCTGTTTTTGTTACCGTAAGTCATTGTTACTTTGAACACATTGGTGACTTCCAGTGTAACTAATATTCACACAAGTTCAACATAGCAATGTTCAATCTCCTGTTTTTGTTACCGTAAGCCATTGTTACTTTGAACACATTGGTGACTTCCAGTGTAACTAATATTCACACAAGTTCAACATAGCAACGTTCAATCTCCTGTTTTTGTTACCGTAAGCCATTGTTACTTTGAACACATTGGTGACTTCCAGTGTAACTAATATTCACACAAGTTCAACATAGCAACGTTCAATCTCCTGTTTTTGTTACTGTAAGCCATTGTTACTTTGAACACATTGGTGACTTCCAGTGTAACTAATATTCACACAAGTTCAACATAGCAACGTTCAATCTCCTGTTTTTGTTACCGTAAGCCATTGTTACTTTGAACACATTGGTGACTTCCAGTGTAACTAATATTCACACAAACTATGATGTTTTTCCACCAAGCCATAATTATCCCACAATTATTCTGAATTAACAAATGACAAATTTGGATAGATTAAATGAAATAACAGGCCACTCCCACTTCCAGTCAATATTGGTGACATAAACCAATAATATTTTTTTATCCTTTTGCAATAAATTTCATCCAGGGAAAAATTCATCTAAAATATCCCTACAAGCTGGAAAAATCAGTTTACCTTTTCATAATAGTATTACTAGAAAACGCTGTATAAAATCCAAAAACCAGAAAAAAATTATTGATACACCTATTTGTCATAACTTTTTCTCAATAATTTAATTAAACATTTCATCATGTTGATTTTGATTGGCTATTCCACGGGCCATGTGATTGTCATACAATAGTAGTCTATTGTTCTATGCCTTCTTTGATCCCTATACAATTATTTCATTGGTTCAAGTCAAAGATAGTGTTAAAAACCGGGATGGTCAAATTAATGTGTTGACTGTATGTGTGTGCTTAAAAATTTGTTGAAATTATTGCATTATGTTATGACTAATATAAATTCTAGTGAGTGATCCTTTTACGCTTTTCAGCATTCGCAAGTCTGGCGAAAAAAAAAAAAAAAACTGAGTTAATTATTCAGAACCAGGCGGTGCTTTTCAATAAATACTTGCAAAATAATTTCAAGTTGTGTCGTGCTGCTAATATGTAATAACTGTAAGCCATAACAGGCTGTATGTTAGAATTATTTCTCAATTATTTACTGAGAAATACCAAGTGATGCAGTCATATCTTTGTGCTAATAGACTCTATTTACAAAAATGACCTCATATAATGTATTTTAATTTATTTGGCTTCGTATGCCTTTCAAAGGAAGTCCCAAACGAAAATTAAAATACAGGCTTTTAGGCCATTTTTGGATTAGCCCCCCCCCCCTCCCCAAAGTTTCTGACCCCCGTGCTAACGGCAAAGAAGGGGTCTGTATCATGAATGAAGCTCTGAACTTGACCAATGGCTGTAATTTGTGACATGCATGATTCTTGAAGTAATAAGTTTATTAAATCAACTTGAGTTACTTGACATAATAAAGTTATTTCAAGAATTGTGCAGGCAAAAGCTATAATTCTAGGTCACTGGATACTCACTGATGAACTTGAGAATTCGAAACATGCTGCTAAAAACGACGACCAAAAAATAACATGATTTTTTTGTACCAAAAGCCACAAGAGGTCTCCATTTATAACTGATTTAATTTTTTTGGGGTGGGGCGGGGGGCACCCCACCCCTATCATCGATCGTGACTCGTGTCCAACCCAATAAATGCTTGTGTCTGCCTTTGGCATCTCCATCAATATTCCGACACTTTTGAAAGGAGGTCTGTGACAGGATTAACCCTGGGTCCAAATTTTCATTTCCATGGGACTGTTATTAACAAATGTTTTCTATTCATAAGGCATGCGCGAAGTTAGGGGAGGCACACATAAACATCAGTATGACAGAAGCGGGGATATTTATAATTAATGTTTTGTAAAACAGTAAATTTGTTTTAAAATAACATCGAAAGTTATTTCAATGGCCCCAGTCAAGAAACAACAAAGGGGACGTTTTGACCAACTATTGGGGACGTTTTGGCCAACTTTTGGGGATGTTTTGACTAATTTTTGGGGACGTTTTGATCAACTATTTGGGGATGTTTTGGTTTGGGGAAGTTTGACTAGGATCATTTTTATTGGCCGTGTTATGAATCTTATATTTTCGGCAAGTTCTGGAAGGAAACTAGTACGAGGCAACGATGGGTCTTTGACAATCAATTTATCTCTTCTCCAGTAGACCTTGCTTTAGAATTTTGTTACATTGTATTTTTTTTCACAGGAAATTCTACATGTTTCGACTAGTCAACATAGAAATCCAGGGTCAACATTGGGCGAAATCGGCATCGACAATGACTAGTTGACTAATCATTTAAACACTAATTGGAATATTCTGACCCTCTGTCTAGGTTGCTCTCCCAAGTTGGCTTACCCCTCTTTGCTTTTCCATCCTTCCAGCATCCCTGCTTCCAGTTAACCTGTTATCTAACGAATCAGCCACATCCACCCACATAATATAAAAACTGAGTAGTTGAAAAAAAATTGTTTTAAAAAAATTTCAACAAAACCATATCATGTGACCGTCTAATTGCAATGAGCTTGAGCTCATTCCACTGAGGAGTTACAAGATATGATTTAGTTGAATTTGTTCAAACTATTAGAGAAAAAAGGAATATTATTTTTTATTTGTTTATTGGTGTTTAAGGTCACATACTTATGCACATTGGCTAATCATGACCATGACAGATTTATGGGTGGAGCAAGCCAGAGTACCTGGAGAGAACTTCCTAGCATCAATGAGCAACTGTCAGCTCCTCAACATTCTAACTCTGTTCAAGCTCTGCTCAAGCAGGGTTACAGCCGTTGAAGACATGTGCACCATTGACATGCAGTACGCCTTAGTACACATTGTCATTGTGCCCCCATGCAGACAACTGTGATAAAATGCCTTGCCCAAGGACACAACGCGGGTCGTCCTGGGCGGGGATCGAACTAGAAAAAAGGAATAATAAATAAAATAACAAATATCATGTGCATTGGGTAAAGGTTAATCAGTTTTTGAAAGCACTGGCATGGTTCATTTCTCTCTCTTCTCTTGTACTGTATGTGTTCTGAAAGAAGCTTTCAGAATCAAATTATCGGTCTTATTTTTATATGCCCTTATCAATACCTATATATTATGCTTCATATTCACTTAAGAGTCCCCCTCAAACTGATGGGATGGACTTATTTTGGAGAAAGCTATTGGGATTTCAGCCTTTGTATAGTGTTCAACCGATGATCGGAAACGTCCACCACAATCTGCCGATTGTGGGCAATCGGATGGCAATGGCTCCTGTAACACTGGTTCAGCCGATTGTTACCAAGCATTTTGTGATGATTCATAAACTGCATTTTATTAACTTCTGCTTGTTCAATTGTTAATGTAAAATAATATCAATGATACCATTCAATAAAGTTGAAAAACCACCACAATATGTATTCTTAATATCTTTAGATGCCCCTTTATGGGATATACAAGTTAAACGACATGTAACGCTTACAATTGGGCGTACTTGCGGCAATCGCTAGTTCATAGGTCGCATTAAAAATTACCAGTTGCACGCACTTGGGTGGTAAAAGTGGCTCTGAGAGCCATGTTTACCGCCCAAGTGTGCACGACTGGTGATTTCACTGGATCTGAGTCAACAGAGTTTAACTCTGTAAAATATGTTCAATTTAATGTAGTTCTTTGCAAGCCTTGACTTGTCTAGTTGTGCAAGGTATTACAATCGGAATCGGCCGATTGTGAGCTCAAATAACCAGTAATCGGTCAGTGGGAATTTTTGGTAATTGCTTGAATACTACCTTTGAAAAGAAAAAGCCTTGCAGTGATCAAAATCAATCTTTCTGGTCAAAATGCTGCTTCATTGATTTGTTCCATTTTTAGCTCAACTTTGGCGAAGCCAAATTTGAGCTTTTGTCATGGCCTGTCGTCCGTCTGTCCGTACGTCAACAATTGGATACGGCTCGGGCTAGAGGCCGTATTTATGAACCGATCTTTACAAAACTTCTTTGTTATCACCGTGGGACGAGAACAAGTGTTTTTGGGTGCGGCCCAAAATTCAAGATGGCTGCCAGCAGCCATTTTGTACCGACGATGCAGAAATCTGTTTTTTGTACAGAACTTCCATATGAAAGCTCTGATTTGAATAATTTTTTGTATGAATATTTAGTACCATGAGATACATCACATATCATACAGGTTTTTTTCTCGTGCTTAAATTCTGCAAATTAGACTAACTTTGATTTATTTTGTGTTACTTTCAGCACTGTAAGTGCAAATGCCAATACGGCTCGGGCTAGAGGCCACATTTATGAACCGATCTTTACAAAACTTCTTGGGTACCTTTGTTATCACCGTGGGACGAGAACGAATGTTTTGGGGTCCGGTCTGAAATTCAAGATGGCCGCTGGCAGCCATTTTGTTCAAAATTAGGTGAAATCAGATTTTTGCGCAGAACTTCCACATGAAAGCGCTGATTTGAAAATTTTTTTGTATGAATGTTTAGTACCATGGAATACATCACAAAAAATACAGGTTTTTTTCTCGTGCAGAAATTATGCAAATTAGATGAACTTTGATTTTTTCAGTGCTACTTACACACAGTAAGTACACATGTCAATACGGCTCGGGCGAGAGGCTGTATTTATCAACCGATCTTCATGAAACTTCTTGGGTACCTCTGTTATCACCTTGGGACGAGAACAAGTGTTTCTGAGTGCGGTCCCAAATTCAAGATGGCTGCCAGTGGCCATTTTGTACCGAAATTAGGTCTAATCAGTTTTTTGTACACAACTTCTATACGGCTCAGGCTAGAGGCCATATTTATGAACCGATCTTTACGAAACTTCTTGGGTACCTTTGTTATCACAGTGGGATGAGAACGAGTGTTTTTGGGTGTGGTCCGAAATTCAAGATGGCCACCAGCAGCCATTTTGGACCAAAATTAGTGCAATCAGTCTTTGTACAGAACTTCTCTATGAAAGTTCTGATTTGAATAAATTTTTGTATGAATGTTTAGTAAAATGGAATACATCACATACAGTACGGGTTTTTTTTCTCGAGCAGAAATTATGCAAATCAGATGAATTTGGATTTATTTAGTGCCACTTATACACTGTAAGTGCACATGTCAATACGGCTCGGGCTAGAGGCTGTATTTATCAACCGATCTTCACGAAACTTCTTGGGTACCTTTGTTATCACCTTGGGATGAGAACAAGTGTTTTTGAGTGCGGTCCAAAATTCAAGATGGCTGCCAGTGGCCATTTTGTACCGAAATTAGGTCCAATCAGTTTTTTGTTCCAACTTCTATACAGCTCGTATTTATGAACTGATCTTCACGAAACTTCTTGGGTACCTTTGTTTTCACCTTGGGACGGGAAAGAGTGTGTTTTGGGGTTCCTTTGTTATCACTGTGCTATGAGAACAAATATTTTGGGGTTCAGTCAGACCCACTCTGGGACTGAAAGATTTCTTTTCTAGTTTAGCATCTGACTGTCACCCACCTTTACAATACTTTACCTATACATTTGTTACAGGCTATGGTCAGTATTTATGTACCGACCGTTACAATACTTTATATGTACCTTTGTTATCAGGTCATTACCTAGATGTTTGTCATTGCTGTGTCACATACTATACATGTACATGTCTTGACAAGTTGAGCTACAGTGTCATTGACACTTTCATTTTTATTTGCAGAATGGAAATACATGTACCAACCTGAGGATAGTACTTAAATAGTATCAGACATGTCTGGGTTGAAACTGAATTTTGAAAGCCTCGATGATGAGGGTTCCAAAGAGAGCAATGATTTGACTATGGATGCTGGGTAATTAATTCACATTTTGCTAATGTTTATACAAACCAATATTTTCACATTTACATGTAAACTGTTAATTTTTTACCACACCTAGCTTAAAATCAGGGTGAGTTAGAGTGATCATTCTCCGTCTATCACCCACGAAATGGTGTTCAGGACTTCTCCAAAAGCACTGAACCAATTTCACTGAAATTTGAAGTGATTAATTGTTTTGACATTACATTGTGGTTTTGTTCAAATCAAGTTTCCCTGCCCCATATGGAAGGGGTAGAATTTTGAAAAAATCTTCTCGTGAATCGACAGGTACAATGACTTGATATTTGGTAGTGAGCTTCCTTTTGAGGTGTAGAATCAAATTTGTTCATTAATGTTCAAACAGAGTCTGTTGGACAGTAGTTGCCTTTGCAATGGGAGGGGCAAGATTTTTGGCTCCACTCAAAATTTCTATTTTCTAACGAATGGGCTGATTTGAACCCAAGTTGGTTGTATTACTGGTCAAAAGTACTTGATTCATGTAAACAGACATTTTCAGCATGCCTGCGGGAACCCCAAGAGCTAAAATTAGAAATATTTTCAAATGCCCATATTTCCTAAACTGCATAGAACAGAGAACTGTTATTTGGTAGGAGGCATTCATTGGACCAAAAGAATCAAATGGTAGATAAAAATTGCAATCGATGGTGTCATTGTACACCATATGGAGAATAGAAAAAATGTTGAATTAGCATTTTTTCTAAAAATTAAAAAACTCTCCGGGGAGCGCGGTGGCTCAGTTGGTAGAGGTGCAGGCTGCAAGCCGAGAGGTCCTCGGTTCGAATCCCACCTGCGGCAACCGCGTTGTGTCCTTGGGCAAGACACTTCATCTCCATTGTCCGCGTGGGGGCACGATGATGCCGTGTACTACGGCGTACTGCACGTCGATGGTGCGCATGTCTTCAACCAATCTAACCCTGCCTGTGCTGCAGTCCGGAGTTACGATGTTGGGGAGCTGGCATCTGCTCGTCGTTGCTCGGTGGTTCTCTCCGGGTACTCCGGCTTCCTCCACCCGTAAAACTGTCGCGGTCATGATTAGCCATTGTGCATAAATATGTGACCTTAAACACCAATAAATAATAATAATAAAAAACTCTCCAGAACCACCAGTCCGAATATTTTGATATGTGGTATCAAGATTCCCCGGTTTATATTTTGGGTTCCATACAGGAGGCCGAATTTTAACTTAAAAATGTTCTCCAGACCACAAGCGAGAATCTTTTGATATTTTGTATACAGCATCCATTAGGGTGGGGTTGAGTGCGGGAGAGAAGGAGGGTTCAGATTCAAGTTTGTTCAAATAAATTTCTTGGTTATTACTTGGGCTACCCAGGGGAGCCCAAATTTGAACTTAATGCAATATGATGAATATTCTTACAAAATCTTCTCCAGAACAAGTTTGTTCAAATAAAGTCTTTGAGTGACTATATGGTCACCTTATGGGAGACCCAATTTTAACTTGTGCAATATGAGGAATAATTCTTAAAAATCTTCTTTTGATACATCCCTCAAAATCTTTTGATATTTAGTATTCGTTCAGATTCAGATTTGTTCAAATCAAGTCCCTATGTTCATATTTTGGTTCCCTATGGCAGCCCAAACAGACCATAAAATTACATGCGGATCTGAAAATTGATTTGCATAAATGTTCACATGGAGAAAATCATGCGAATCCAAGTAGTTTCACTTTTTTATTTTCCTTTAGATTTGCTGTTTTGTGTGCACTATTTTTGGAATAATGTGCTACCATGCTGTCAGCGTGCTGATACGAACAACCAATCTCTCTGAAATAACTGATAAAATAGGGGAATCCCTTTAGGTTTCCAGTGTGAAACTTCAAAGTTGTAAATTTCACAAATGAAGCTATTGGTCAAAATGTCCAATGTTACAAACTTTGCATGCTAAGATATCTCACTGAGCTCTGTCAAATAGGATATAGTTGGTTAAATTTGCAACTGCAGTACAAGAAACATTAATTTATCCTCGGAATAATTCAAGAGTTACATTAATATTTTACAATTCTTTTCAAGGTTTGTTTCATGGATTAACCCCCCCCCCCCCCCCCCCAAAAAAAAAACTTACCTCCCTATCATAAAACTGAGGGGAATTGCTTGAGAAACAATAAATTATCTAATAGAAATTACTGTCAATTTTAAGGAAAAATGAATTCTGAATTAGGCCTAAAAAAATAAAAAATCTGTTTCTCAGGCCCTCCCACATGGTCCTTTGGGCTGCCGCATGCTCTGTTTTTATTACCAATTTAAACTTTAAAAAAATAAAAATTAAATGGTTTATGTCTGATATTTTACCAAAGTTAAAAAAATTGATGAATTTGTCCCTTGAGTGCAAGAAGGTGATGTATTTCATCCCTTGAGTGCAAGAAGGCTTTGCAATGCTACAGCATTGCAAAGCCTTCTTGCACTCAAGGGATGAAATACACCACCACCCATGCTATTCTGCAGATTATGAGGCCTAAAACTTGAACCAAGAACATGAACTTTTGATGGCAAAGAAGAAATTACTGAAATAAAAAATAAAATAAAAAACCACTCGCCTGCATGCAATTTCACAAATAATGGCCTGAGAAACAGAAGATCTATTTTGTGTGGCCTTATAACAAGTTTTTAAACTTTTCCAGGGCTATTTTAATAAATCAAGAAGTCATATCATCTGAAACCACTCATCTTGATTTCCTAAGATGTAAATAAAAAGACTTTAATTTTATTTTCATGTGCTCCTTATTTTTTTCAGATTTCCTTCTTCTGAGAACAGTTATTTGTCACAAAGTCAGAAGAGTACAGATATGTTAACAGATATTTCTAAAGGTTGACTACAAGTGTTTCTTTTCATATTTGTCTTTTTATTTTATGTGATGGGAGTGGTATGCTAAGGCCTAAAAAAGTTAAAAATCTGTTTCTGCAAAAATCTGCATGGTCCTTTTGGCTGCCACATTCTCTTTTTAGCTCACCTGACTGAAAGTCAGAGTGACCTATTCTGATCACTTTTTGACTGTTGGCCGTCGTAAAGGTGGTGTTTGGGTCTTTTTCTCCCAAACCACTGGCCACATTTTAATGAAATGTCACATGAATAGTGGCTATATAGGGGCATTTGGTTTTTTCTTCAAATTGGGTTTCTGCTGATATTGAGGAGGGGGTGGGGCTGAAATGCCCCAATTTTTTAAAAAATCTTCTTCTCATGAACCAGCTGTAGCAGAGACTTGACATTTGGTATACAGCTTCCTTTTGAGTTGTAGACTCAAAAAATTTGTTCAAGAGAAGTTCGAGGGGCAATATTTGTTGTTGTTATTATGGGAGGGGCAAGAATTTTTGCCCCGCCCAAAATTTCTACATTTTTATACTATAACCCAATGGCCCAGACTTAGCTGGTGCTAACTCAAAAATATCTAGGGCCAAACACAAATTTTGCACCCCCCCCCCCAATCCCCCAAATTTGCATGCAAAACCGAAAATTAAAAATCCTATCTGGCCCTCCATACAATTACTCTCCACGCATGCGTAGACGCCAGGAAGTGACCGGAATTGGCGCCAACATCATTCTTTATTTGGCCATCAGTCAGATAACAACAAACTGACATCTGTGCTTTTAAATCTCCGTTTTAATGATGCCAGTCACAAATCAATGGTTAATTTGGTGGATCCAAGGACACAACTGGATGAAGGAAGGAAGAAACGGTGGTTTGAAACATTCAGGGCTGTAACTTTATAATTTTTATAAAAATTATTTCATGTTCCCCATTTTCAGGTCATGGGCCTGACGTCATCATTTTTGAAAATGGTTATTATTTGTTAAGTGTTCCTTCCCTATCCTTCCTTGAAGCCCCCCAGTTAAATTTCCAAGCTTTTTGGCTTGTTTTATTGAAATTTTTTAATAAAATTTCTTGGGAGTTTAACATGTTACACAGAATGTTTATTCTGTATATCCCCATGGTTACGTCCTCACCCTAGGGGTGTTTAGGCATTTTGGTCTTGCATCATACATCCGATGTTGTTTTTTCTTCTGATGAAGATCTTGCTTTACATCGGATAGTTCAAAATCTGTTACTGACTTCGGGCCGTGTTGCCTGGGGTCTTGTTTCCGGTTTTCATTCTGACCTGGTTTACATTGACAATGCTCTATTTATATATGTAGTTTCCTAATTATTATTATGGTAGGACTGTTGTAAGATACATTAAATTTTCCGGTAGTGTAGCGGTTAATTTTTTGGATAATAAAATAATTTTTGTCCACACTTAGACTCTATCGGGATACATTTTGGTTCATCGTTCCCTTTGGGGACTTTGGCTCTTGTCAAAATTTTTCGAAATTTTTTTTTGTGGAAATAATTTTTCGATTTATATTTTGAATGTTATTTGTTATTATTTTTAATGTGGAGTTGGTGGGAGTACTATTGACTTTATTTTGCTTCATTATGAAAGCATATTGCTCAAATGCAAGGCGAGGAAGCCTTTCCTCTGATTTATATGTTGGTTGCCTTGCTTATAGTCGATGTACTCCCACTAATCCTTGCTCAACATGTGTCGGATGGGATGACAAACCTTGGAGATGGTGGTCACGGTATGTTGTTCGTGGTGAGAGGCCACTGCCGGTCCTCTCGCCATAGAGTCATTCTCATTTCTTAGTTTCTATTTTAGAGGAACAAGGACACGTGATGACGCATAGACAGAGTGTGCTGCTGTTGTCGCATTTAGATAATCAAACAGCTAGCGGCAAGGTGCTCATGAACATTGTGCTGGGCTATAAACCACAAACCAGTGGTTTCAGTTCCCTGTTGCCAGCTAGCTCGACGACGCGTTACTCCGTCCGTGGGTACCGTGACACCGGGTGTGTCCGTTGCTGTCTAAGAGATGGATTGGGTAGAGCGAGCACCTTATAATATAAACAGGCTCACCCAGCGATGACGGAACAGAATAAGAAGCCGGCAAGTTCACTGGGAAGCTCGGCGAGGTCTGAAAGGACCGTGAGTGAGAGAGCCCCCTCTCTTTCCCAATAACATCTGGGGCCAGATGTGGTGATCGGAACTTGCGGCAGTCGGAGCATACGTCGACGCCTCCTGTCTGGTACACTCCATTCAGTTCACAGCCGGCATCGGCTATAGTTACGGCAAGTTCATTGGGAAGCTGAACGAGGTCTGAAAGGACCGCGAGTGAGAGAGTCCCCTCTCTTTCCCAACAACATCTGGGCCCAGATGTGGTGATCAGAACTTGCATCAGTTGGAGCATACGTCTGCGCCTCCCGTCCGGGACGCTCCGTTCAGTTCACAGCTGGCATTGGCTACAGTTTTGGCTTCTTCCAAGCACACACGACTGCACTTTAGCTACACGACTTCAGATGTCCAGCCTACATGGCCGAGAAGGGACCACTCATCGTCAGGAAGTTGGACCATCCGGTAGCTAAGGAGATGAGGTCTCATTTATCGGGACGTCCAGAGAAAAGAGCCGTCTCGGACACACCTTGCTTGGAAGCAGTCGGCAGCCAGGAAACCGAAGACCGCTGCTCCTCAGGACTCCATAATGGACTTGCTGTCACAGATTGCGCAGCATCCCAGCAAGTGCAGAAACAGCCGGGGGCAGTCTCAGAACCTGAGCTGTTGGATGGTGCTGGGTCGGTCCGAGTCATCTGCAAGTTCAGATGCCACTGACCGTGAATTTCAACTGATTCAGACAGATGGTGAAAGGGATACGGAGGAGGATTACCCTTCCCTTTCGGAACAACACATGGTTGCGATGGATTTAATCCATCAACACTACCCTGAATTTGTTCCAGCGAATCAGAATGCTGCGACTACTAGGAAGAAACTGCTGACGTCATTGGCCGCTGACTTTATCCAGACAAAGGAGGAGGTAATGTCTTTTCCGGTTCAGTCTAGACAGGTGTTGCAGGCCTTCGGCCATTTAGACGATGCCATATTCAACTTTCCAGTGGGAAGAAGAAAGGAGGTTTCTTGTCATCATCTTCCGTAATTTTACCATTTGTTGGACTACGTTCATTTAAAACGGTCGGGTAAGATGTATAGAGAGTTCCTCTGCATTTGGATGAGCAGGCTGAGGACCTAGTCATGGCCTTACCTTTGTCATTCACTATTTGCTCGAACACAATTGAGACGGCAATTTCTTCATTCAGAGCGAATTTAGACACAGTGTCTTACGCAGATCACGTTCAAGAGCTGTGGCGCAACGTCTCAGGAATTTGAGGACGCTCGTACCTCTCTAAGAGTCCTTTCCAGGGCTATTATGTTTATCACATATAACTCTGTCTTAACAGTGGCTAATTTGGAGTTAATCAGACATGACAGAGCCCTTGCGTCATCATCTTTGATAGATGACAAGGTGAAAAACTCTCTACGGGTCGCTCCGTTATCCGGACATCAAGTTTTTGACGATAAGCTTTCATTGGTTTATGACCAAGCTACAAAGAAAGCATCAATACTCTGCTCCTTAAGTCAGCGTCTAACCGACCGCAGCAGCAGAAAAGAGTAAGGGAGGACGTCCTAGACAGAAATCGTCTAAAAGGGATTCCTCGCGAGGGTATAGGAGACCCTCCTATAATTACTCTAGGGATCGTCAATACAGCGACCCAGAAAGGGGGCGTAGGTCTGATTGAGACTACCGGTGAGACGCCCCCAAGACGGCGGGTCAAGGCTCTTCATGGTTTCTCCTCCCGTAAGCCTTGCAGGTACTACAGGTGAGGGTTAGGACCTCTATTGCTTGGCAGTTGACTGATGGTTATCAAGATTCGCATCAAACTGGATAACTATTATGGAAGACCAGTAGGCAAGAAGTGTGGTCTCGGACGGCCTATGGCTATCTTTCCGAGAGAAACCACCACTAACATGATGTCCGTGATGGACAAAACTTCCGTCAAACCCTTGTCTAAGAGTCTCTCCAATCGGAGGTAAAGGCTCTGGAAGCAATAGAGGTCAATGGAAGCAATAGAGGTCATCGAGAACCAAGATTCTCCAGGATTCTACAGTCACCTGTTCCTCATACCGAAGCCAGACAGCTCGTTCCGACCTGTAATAGACTGGAGCTGGATAACAAGTTTATCATAGCTCTAAAAGTTTATTTATGGTAATCATTCAGTCGGTAAAAGCGAGCGTTTGAGGATCCGTTCTTTCATGTCCTGGTATATCTGGCATTCAGAAAGTACCTACGGTTCGTAGTTCAAGGAATAGTATTTCAGTTCCGAGTGATGTGCTTCGGTCTGAATCTAGCGCCCTGGGCATTCACTTGAATAATGAACTCGGTAATGTCTCACTTCCGAGCTCATTTGTCTGCCGTAATGGCGGCTTACTTGGACAACATTCTTCAGAGATACAGCATCAATTACTCTTCAGAAGGGAATGAGCTTCTAGACTCACAACAATCTGGTTCGTCTGCCATTACCCAGAGCAAAAGTAGTCCGTTGCTATGCTCGCTTTTGTCTACCCTCAGACGCATTAACAGCGAGGGAATTTATGCAACTGATGGGGTTGTGCGGAGCATCTGCGGATCTTATTCCGATGGGTCGCTTATGCAAACATCCCCTCCAGTTATTCTTTACCCACAACTGGAGTGTGAATACACATTCGCTCGAAGCCAGTATTGTTTTAACGGATCTAGTAAACAAAAGGTTCAGATATGGGCAGATATTCAGTGGTTAACTCTGGGAGTTCCGCTGCAGCTTCCGGATCCGGCTTTCACGATTATGACGGATGTGAGTCAACAGTTTGGGGTGCGACCCTGAGCCCGACAGACTCGAAATTCAAGGGTTTTTAGGACCCTCGGTTCCTGGAGAAACACATAAATATCAAAGGAATGATGTCATAATTGTTAGCGCTACATCAATGGATGCACATAAAAGCAGACGCGCATGTTCAGATATTGTCGGACAACTCCACAGTGGTAGCGTACATCAGGAACCAGGGCGGCACCCATTCATTTCCGTTATGCCAACTAACGGAGAAGATTTTTCTATTATGTCATGTATCATCATGTTTATCTTTCTATCCGTCATATACCGGGTCGTCTGAACGTACTAGCAGACTCGCTCCTCGGAAGGGTCGCCTGTTGCAATTGGAATGGACGCTCAACAAGTAAGTATTTGGACAGTTTTGCTACCAGTGGGATTGCCCCATGATAGATCAGTTTGCGACACACCGTAACAATTAGTTACTGTCGTTTGTGTTGCCATGCCCAAACCATTGAGCGATGCAGTTGACGCTCTGGCGATCTCATGGGGTTAGATGATAGAATAAGCGTATCCTCCAATTCATTTGATTCAGTAGACTATGTTTAAGATCAAACAGTCTCGTTGTGAATCTTATTAGTAGCACCTCTGTCGTCACAGAAACCTTGGATCAGTTTTCTCAAGTGTCTGTTATGGGTCACTCCCCAGAAGCTTCCTCCACGAGAGGACCTTCTTTTTCAGGGGATGTTTCGTTCTTCACGTCCTTCTCCGTCCATAGTGGATAATGGAGTCGGAACCATTGCGGTTCCTATTTTATTTGATGACTAACACAGGAACGGTTAAGTAATGTGCTTGAGAAGATTTCGATATGGCTTTGAATTACCCCCTCCCCTCCCCCCCCTGCACCTCCCCCCCCCCCCACCCCTCACACTGACACTGCCAATGTGTTCAGAGGCAGGACATAATTTTTTCTTCCCACAAGCCTTGTATAGTTTAATACATACTTACAATGCATTTGGGGCGTATTCTATGGCGACCTCATGGGCACATACGCTTTTTAGTTGGATTAGTTTCCTGTGATTATTTGTTGATTTGTTATATACGAGCGCTTATTTCATCATAATTAAATAGCTACTTTTTGGGTACCTCGGAGGCTGCATAACCAGTTAACTGGTATTCAGATGATTACATGCTGAATTTTAATGCTCTCACGCATCATAATTATTAGGCTAACGCTTTATTGTATTTTATGGACCTTGAAATTATGAACTATTTCGGGGGTGGTCCGTGTCTGAGCCTGTTAATCATACCTACTTCCTTTTCTAGATCCAGGTTTCTATTATGTCAGTACTCAAATCGCATATTCACACGTGTTTACGGTCATAGATATCGGATAGTACTCGTTGGAGAGTGTTGTTGCTGGAATTTATTGTACAGAGGTCATCTGTTGGTTACCTCGGAAGTGTGTTATCTCTCCAGAGATCATTCAGTGTGGCTCGATTGGACATGTGTATGTTATATTTTATATCACCGGTTTTCAACGTATCTGTGTATGCCGTCTGCAGTGTACGTTATAATATAGCGGGCAATATTAATTACCAGGATCATCGCTATAGCCTTAACTTCTGAAGTGGCTTTAAGCACCATTTATTAATCATGGATTAATACCTGAGTGCCTGTTTGACGAGTATTTATATTGTTTTTTGGTACCGCTCTTACTGATTACTGATTCCAGAGCTCTCCCCTCTTTCTTTTGAAGATTCCTTCAAAAGAAAGGTGGGGGGTGGGGATTTTTACCTCTTCTCTGACTTGATAGATATGTAACTATGAAGGAAGGTGTTTTGTCCGTAATTATATCATGCATACAGCTGAAGTGTTATTGTATGGCGTATGTTTGTGGGGAATTTTCTCGCATTCTCAAATACGCCATCCCAATTTTTGTGGCTTAGTCCGGACTAGCCTTAAAAATTAGGAACTTGTTACATCCTAATTAGCATAGTCTTCATGCTTAGAATAAGGAATTACTTAAATTGGGCTCCTTATTTAGAATACGTCTCCTCTATTACTGTATAGAGAGACATACATGTAATTCCTAATTATTCTAATTTCCTTTCATCTTGGATTGCAAGATTGAAACTATGTTGATCTACTATTTCGGAAGTCCTAGGCCCTTCACCTTTTTACGATTCAGCTAAGTCTGGGCCATTGGGTTATAGTATAAAAATATTATAAATTCATAATAATTTGTATATTTTTTATACTTACCAATGGCCCAGGCGGAGATGGCTCTCCCATGAGTGGGCACTCATACCTCCCCGCTGAATTATTATGTAATACTCTCTTTTACAAAGAATGATGTTGGTGCCAATTCCGGTCACTTCCTGGCATCTGCGCATGCGTGGAGAGTAAATGTATGGAGGGCCAGATATGACTTTTAATTTTCGGTTTTGCATGCAAATTCTGGGTATACGTATTTGGGGGGCAAAATTTGTGTTTGGCCCAAGATATTTTTGAGTTAGCACCATAAGTCTGGGCCATTGGTAAATATAAAAAATATACATATTATTATGAATTTATAATTTTCCAAACCGAGAGGCCGATTTGACCCAAATTTGATAAGAAGTATTAATGGGTTATAAGTACTTGAATTATGCAAAAAAGTTTTCAAAATTCCCAGTGGGAACCACAGGAGCAAAAAATAGAAAAAATTTCAAACGCCAATATCTCCAAAACTACACAGCACTGAGAATTCTTATTTGGTGTGAAGCTTTCTTAGGACCAACAGAATGGAATGGTCCAAAAAAATTGCTATCAGTTTTATCATGGGCTACTTTTTCGGGACTTTGAAAAATGCTGAGTCAGCATTTTTAACACTGTGGGAAATGGGGAAAACATTTAAGACTCTTCTTCTCCCAAACCACTACTCCAAAAGCTTTCAAATTTCAGAAATAAAATCTTTGGAGGATTGTTTCACATGTTTGTTGAAATCAAATCCCTGGGTCCATATTTGGGCTCTCTATGGGAGCCCAAATGTTTAAATTAGTGCAGTATGAGAATATTCTTTAAAAATCTTCTTCTTCAGCTCGACAAATCAGAATCTTTTGATATTTGGTATGCAGCATCCTGAGGGAGGTGAGATTCACATTTGTTTCAGCCAAGTCCCTGGGTTCATATTTGGGGTCCCTGTGGGAGCTTGAATTGTAACTTAGTTCGAAATGAGGAATTTTCTTTAAAAATCTTCTTGTTCAGATCCAGCAAACAGAATGTTTTGATATTTGGTATACAGCATCCTTATGGAGGTGTGATTCAAGTTTGTTCAAGCAAAGTCTCTGAGTTCATATTTGGGCTCTCAGTGGAAGACTGAATTATAACTTAGTTCAATAAGAGGAACATTCT
Organism: Pictodentalium vernedei; assembly: GCA_031216915.1. Taxonomy (NCBI): domain Eukaryota; kingdom Metazoa; phylum Mollusca; class Scaphopoda; order Dentaliida; family Dentaliidae; genus Pictodentalium; species Pictodentalium vernedei. Next base: position 408,702,209 of record CM062292.1, on the reverse strand, counting down.
TTAAAAATCTTCTTTTTCACATCCACCAGTCAGAATCCTTAGGAAGGTGAGATTCAAATTTATTAAAGCCAAGTCCCTGGGTTCATATTTGGGCTCACTGTGGGAGCCTGAATTATAACTTAGTTCAGTATGAGGAACATTACGGTCATGATTAGCCATTCTGCATAAGAATGTGACCTTAAACACCAATAAATGAATAAATAATGAGGAACATTATTTAAAAATCTTCTTCACATCCACCAGTCAGTATCTATTGATATTTGGTATACAGTATCCTTAGGGAGGTGAGATTCAAATTTGTTAAGATTACCTGTGGGAGCCCAAATTATAGCTTAGTTCAATATGAGGAATATTCTTTAAAAATATTTTTCTTTGGATCCAATAGTCAGAATCTTTTGATATTTGGTATACAGCATCCTTGGGGAGGTGTGATTCAAGTTTGTTCAAGCCAAGTCCCTGGGTTCATATTTCAGCTCCCTGTGGGAGCCTGAATTGTAACTTAGTTCAATATGAGGAATATTTTTTGATTTTTTTTCATATCCACCGTCAGAATGTTTTCATATTTGGTATATGGTTTTCTTGATGGGCAGATGCAAGTTTGTTCAATACATATACATCAGTGTGGAGAGAGTTCATAAATAACATATTATGATATCAAGATGAAATCAAGAAAAACAAAAGAAAATAGCATCATAGAAACAATTTTCTCACATTCTTTTCCAACAGATGAGATTCTACAGTGCAGTGGTGAGAAAAATGGAAAGAGAATTTCCCAGTCCCAATCCTCTCATAATTCTCTCTCCATTTTAAACAAGCTATTAATTGAAAGTAGAATATATTTTCATCATGGGAATTCACTAAAAAAAACCCTTCCACAATCCATTCCAATTAAGACACCTGAAGGTGAGGGGACCTTAAACAGCCTTGAATTTAGCTATTGTAGAGCCTTGAAAAATACTGACTGGCTGAGAATTAGTCAGGTCACGTTGTATAGGCTTGGATTTTATCAGTCTTTTCCCACAGGAACCCAATAGAACAAAAGCAATGCTTTTTTCTGAAGACCTTGAGAAAATTTCTCTTTTATCCAAAAGATAATGTATGCCTTGAGTTTGTTGTGCTTACTCCTGTAGAAAATCATTGGCAGCAACAGTGTGCAAAATGTGACGAAAATGCTTGGTTCGTTCGCGTGGTGGTCATAAATTTAAACCTAAGCGAACGGATGACTAGTTAGCCAAAAGTTGCATCTTGAATGGTAAAGTCTGAGTAACTTAACTGGTCGAGTGCAGGGTTGGGGTATTCATATTAGTGTTCAGTATTCAGTCGTATTCAATACATTTTTTCAAGTATTTTGATATATTCAGTATTCATTCAATTTTAAAGTATTTGTATTTGAATACAGTCAAATATGAATACCTTTGAATACTTTTCTTATTTTTAATATATTGAGTATTTTGTAGGAAATTGTGATTATCAATATCAGAGAATAGTCAAGAATTAAAACTAGTACAATTGAAGTGCCTGGTTTTTCAATATATTAAAATAAAATTTGAAAACATTAAATTAAAATATTTAATAATGGAATATATTTATTTTTTATATCTGTTACAATATTTTTAACTGCAGCAGGCTAATTCACTGCAAAGGCTGATTGATAACAGCCTTTTTGTCTTGACCATCAAAGAATTGTTTCCCAGCAGATGATCAGGTGTGATATGGATTAATGATAAAGACAATAGTAAGATAAAAGACTAATTATTAAGATTATTCTTAGGACAAAGGATATCAGTCTGGTCACAGAAAAGATTCCTAATCCTTAACTCAAATATCCAATTAACACTAATCTCATATTTTTCTACAATACTAGTAGAAATAAGGCATAGACTGATGGAGCTGAAATATTATCGTGGTTAAATTACAGCTTAATTCCAACAGTATAGTAATTGCCTAATTGATTTAATGTATACTCAGTTATCACTTAATTTACCCAATACAGTGTTCAGAACCAAAAAATTATTGGCTTGATGTACTTATTTTATTTATTGGGATTTAACGACACTTTTTACAGCCAGGGTCATCTCGTGTTGGACAGTTTTACGGTAGTACTCAAACGATTAGTCAACTAGTCGATGTCGACTCTGGGCAAACCAGGAGTCGACTCTCAATTGTGCAGTCGACTAGTCAGAGGAGTTCAAGCTTTTAGGTAAATAGTATCCCTTCTGTGCCACTGTCAGACAGTTTGAACAGCGATATTGGGCAATCAATGTATACATCTATAGTATCTAATAGTAGTGACACAGACAGTAGTTTGTTTTAACTGGTACTAGTAGAGTGCTGAATTATTTTGGGCTATCAGGATATGTTATTAATTTAGTGCCTATAGGCACTCTCCCATAAATCGCAACAAGGCAAATTAAATAAGACTATATAATTTCACTCTTAGCATAATTAGAAGCACATTAACAGAATAATGTTCCAGTAAATTGCTGTCTATGAATGCCCAAGTGAAGCCAAATTTGGACCTTCAGCACTCTACCGGAACACCAACACTGTTATAAGGAGACAAGTTATCACCAATGACTAGTTGAAGTCGACTTGACTTTTGGGTATTGACTAGTCGACTTTGGAATTCACTAGTCGTTTGAGCACTATTTTACGGGAGGAGGAAGCCAGAGTACCCGGAGAGAACCACTGAGCAACAGCCAGACTCCTCAATATACTAACTCCAAACAAGCAGTGTTAGCATTGGTTGAAGACAAGTGCACCATTGATGTGCACTATGCCCTAGTACACAGCGTCACTGTGCCCCCATGCTGGCAATCAGGATGAAGTGCCTTGCCTAAGGACACAACGCAGTTACCCCTGGTGGGGACCAAACCATAGATCTGGTTTGAAGTTCAATGCTGTAACCACTGAGCTAACACGCTTCCAGTGAGGGACGATAGGCTATATTTTAGGTAAAGCTGAAATATTATTGTAGTTAAATTACAACTTAACTCCAACAGTACAGTAATTGCATAATTGATTAAATGTAAACTCGGGAGCGTGGTTGCTCAGTGGTAGACTGTTGGACTTCTATGCTAGAGGTTCCGAGTTCGATCCCCGTCTGGGACGACCCGCATTGTGTCCTTGGGCAAGGCAATACCAGTTGCCTACATGGGGGCAAGATGACGCCGTGTACTAAGGCGTACTGCACATCGCAGCGAAGGTGCACATGTCTTCAACCGCTGTAACCCTTCTTGAGCGGAGCTTGAACAAAGTTAGAATGTTTAGGAGCTGACAGTTTCTCGTCGATGCTCAGTGGTTCTCTGCAGGTACTCCAGCTTCCTCCACCCGTATAACTGTTATGGTCACAATTAGCCATTGTGCATAAGTATGTGACCTTAAATACCAATAAATAATTAAATGTGAACTCAGTTATCCCTTAATTTACCCAATACAGTGTTAGGAACCAAAAAATCGTTATTAACTAGATGAGCTTGTTGCAGTGAAGAACCATTTATTTATTGGGATTTAAAGACACGTTCAACAGCCAGGGTCACCTTGTGTCAGACAGTTTTATGCATGGAGGAAGCTGGAGTACCTGGAGAGAAAAACCGAACAATGGTGAACAACTGCCCGACTCTCCAACACCCTAACTCTGCACAAGCAGGGTTAGGATTGGTTGAAGACAGTACGTCTTAGTACACAGTGCCACTGTGCCCCCATGCCCAAGGACACAATGCAGTTACACCTGGTGGGGATCGAACCATGGACCTTTCGGTTTGAAGTTCAATGTCGAAACCACTGAGCCCCCAAATATTATTGTGGTTAAATTACAACTTAATTTCAGCAGTACAGTAAATGAATAATTAATTAAATGTAAATGTAGTTAACTCTTTATCCAAAGAACAAAAATTATTTTTATTTTTTAGCTCAACTTTGATGTAAGTCAAATTTGAGCTTATGCCATGGCCATTCGTCCGCCCGGCCGTCTGTCCAACAATTCAATACGGCTCGGGCTAGAGGCTGTATTTATGAACCGATCTTTACGAAACTTCTTTGTTATCACCGTGGAACGAGAACGAGAGTTTTTGGGTCCAGTCCGAAATTCAAGTTGGCCGCTGGCAGCCATTTTGTACAAAATTAGGTGCAATCAGATTTTTGCGCAGAACTTCCATATGAAAGCTCTGATTTGAAAATTTTTTTGTATGAATGTTTAGTACCATGGGATACATCACATATAATACAGGTTTTTTTCTCATGTTTAAATTATGCAATGTAAATTATGCAAATTAGACTGACTTTGATGTATTTACTGTTACTTTCGGCACTGTAAGTGCAAATGCCAATACGGCTCGGGCTAGAGGCCGTATTTATGAACCAATCTTTACGAAACTTCTTGGGTACCTTTGTTATCACCGTGGGACGAGAACGAGTGTTTTGGGGTCCGGTCCAAAATTCAAGATGGCCGATGGCAGCCATTTTGTACAAAATTAGGTGCAATCAGATTTTTGCACAGAACTTCCATATAAAAGCACTGATTTGAATAATTTTGTGTGTGAATGTTTAGTACCATGGGATTCATCACATATAATACAGGTTTTTTTCTCGTGCAGAAATTATGCAAATTAGATGAACTTTGATTTTTTTCAGTGCTACTCACACACAGTAAGTACACATGTCAATACGGCATGGGCTAGGGGTTGTATTTATGAACCGATCTTCACGAAACGTCTTAGATACCTTTGTTATCACCTTGGGACAAGAACGAGTGTTTATGGGTGTGGTCCAAAATTCAAGATGGCTGCCAGTGGCCATTTTGTACCGAAATTAGGCTAATCATTTTTTATACACAACTTCAAAACGGCTCAGACTAGGGGCCGTATTTATGAACCGATCTTTACGAAACTTCTTGGGTACCTTTGTTATCACCGTGGGATGAGAACAAGTGTTTTTGGGTGTGGTCTGAAATTCAAGATGGCCACCAGCAGCCATTTTGTACCGAAATTAGGTCCAATCAGTTTTTTGTCAACTTCTATACGGCTCGTATTTATGAACTGATCTTCATGGAACTTCTTGGGTACCTTTGTTATCACCTTGGGACAGGAACAAGTTTTTTTGGGTGCCTTTGTTATCACTGTGCTATGAGAACAGATATTTTGGGGTTCAGTCAGACCCACTCAGGGACTCGAAGATTTGTTTTCTAGTTTAACATCTGACTGTCGCCCACCTTTACAATACTTTACCTATACATTTGTTACAGGATACGGTCAGTATTTAAGTACAAACCGTTACAATACTTTATATGTACCTTTGTTATCAGGTCATTACCTAGATGTTTGTCATTGCTGTGTCACATACTATACATATACATGTCTTAACAAGTTGAGCTACAGTGTCATTGACACTTTCATTCATATTTTCATATATATGGATGCCATTGGAACGAACTTCTGTTTGAAGAGCTGGTTCCACAGACATTGATATTTGTATAATTTTATTGATAATGTTTGAAGATATTTAGGGTTTGAATACCCCCCACAAAATGAAGTTTAGGGGGTATATAGGAGTCAACTTGTCTGTTGGTCTGTCGTTGACATCGGTCTGTCATCGGTCCGTTGCATATGTAAACATGTGGAGCGAACTACTTCAACAGTTTTAGCTGCATTTTCATGGAACTTCACAAAAATGATCAACATGATGAGGGGAAGTGCGTGACATAATTTTTTTCCGCTCGGTTTCAAGATGGCCGACTGACGACCATATTGGATTTTTTTTTTACTTAGTAAAACTGAATGCCCCTTTTCAGTCGTCACCCGCACTAGGCGGTATGCCGCAGTGAGGGGGAGGGGGGGGGGGGGGGGGGTTTACCGGGCGACAGACCATCTCTAGTTTCAATTTAATTTACCATCATCCATTTGGAGGAAATAATTTGAAATGTATTCAAGTATTCATGAATACATTGTAAAGTATTCATATTTGTATTCAAATACACTTGGAATTTGTGTACTTGTATTCATATTTATAAAATTTCAAAGTATTCACATTCATATTCAATACATTTGCAATGTATTCGCTAAATTTGTTCTCAGCCTCAAGATTTGTTCACACATTTTTGTCTTGTTACAATAGGCACTCTCCCATCAATTGTAACAATGCAAATCAATGGAGATGAAGTAATTTTACTTCCAAGATAATGTGAAGGACATCCACAGAATATGAAGCCTTTAACATTAGGTACTGGCAGTTCAGAATAAAGCCCAAATATGGGCTTCAAGCACTCAACCAGTTAACCAGCCTTTCTTGTATCTTGATAGATTTTTCGACTTTTGCCTTAAGGGGCTATATATATACTGTTCAAAAAAAGAAACAATAAACAGGTTTTCTGTGATGAGGGACGTTCCCGCATTATGTTATGGGATAATGAGGTAGAGAACAAAATCAATTCATAACAAATGTTTTAATGGACAAATGAAGCTCAAATGGAGACGTTTCAAACGCTTGGCACCTTCTGTTCATTGAAGCAACCAGATTCCAGATGGAAGCTTGAGGTGTGGTGGCCCACTCTTCCAAAATTTTAAAAAAATCTTTTGTCCCGAACCAATGGTCATAATCTTTTGATATTTGATGTACAGCATCCATAGGGGAGGGGGGGGGGGGGATGGGCAGATGGGCAGATAGCAGTATTTAAAATGAAGCCAATTGGTTCATATTTGGGCTCCATACAGGAGCCCAAATTTTTAACTTAGGGAAGTATGGGAAATAGTCTTTAAAAATCTTCTTCTTCAGAACCACCAGTCAGAATCATTTAACGTTTGGTGTACATCATTGTTATGAGGTTCAGATTCAAGATTGTTCAAACCAAGTCCCTAGGTTAATATTTGGGCTTCCTACGGAAACCCAAATTTTAACTTGGTGCAATATGGGGGATAATTTTTAAAAATATTCTTCAGATTCACAAGTCAGAATGCTTTCATATTATGGTATACAACATCTCTAGTGGGGTCAGATTCAAATTTGTTCAAATCGGGTACCTAGTGTAATATTTGGGCTCGCTATGGTAGCCCAAATTGTAACTTACTGCAATATGAGGAAATTTAAAAAAAAAATTCATTCTTCAGATCCATCAGTCAGAATGTTTTCATGTTTGGTATACAGCATCCATAGGGTGGTCAGATAGAAGCATGTTAAAATGAAGCCAATTGGTTCATATTTGGGCTCAGATTCAAGATAGTTCCAACCAAGGTTAATATTTGGGCTTCCTATGGGAGCCCAAAGTTAACTAACTAATTTTAACTTAGTGCAATATGGGGGCTAATTTAAAAAACATCTCTAGGGGGACCAGATTCAGCTTTGTTCAAATCAAGTGCCTGGCTTAATATTTGGGCTCCCTATGGGGGCCGGAATTGGCCATGTAGCTGAAGAATTAGAAATTTTGTATTCAGGACCATCTAGAGGGGTGTAACTAAGATTAATCCACATAGGTTGTATCAAGGGGCTTCATAGGGGAGCACCACATTTTACATTATGATCAACTGAAGAAAAGGCATGATACTCAGACTATTTTTATCATTCCTGAGAGTCTCAAGGATTAACAATGTAAAATATGGAAATGGATTGCTTAATGTAGATTCATTCTTGGACTTATTTATATCGTGTTCTGTTCAAGGTGAGTGCTTAAGGCCATGTGGTGCCTCTTGTTATTATTTTTACCTGGAAGAATGGGATAAGGAAGTCAGCAGATTCTCCTGGTGCTTTTTCCTACGCAAAGGTGGTGGGGTGGATCTTTGAAATTCTAGAAAACCCCTGAATTCATGAAAAAAAGAAGAACATGTTCTTGAAAATGGCTACTGAACCCAAAAGGTCTCTGAAAATACTGTTGACATGTGCAGTTACAGTGCTTTTCTGAGTTCTGATTTTGTATGGATCTAATCATTTTTATACCACATGCCATGCATTGAGCCCTGGTAGGCCTGGGCTGAGGCACTGGCATTATCAGATGCATCTTTTAATGCTCAGATAGGCCTGAGGTGAGACATGGCCATCACAAGACTATTTGTAAAATTTACTTGGAATCCTTGCTGCAGTAAACTGGAGGCTTTGTCTTGTTCTCACACATCAACTTCTAGTCCACAGCAAATGGGCCTAAAAGTCTCACAGACTTGTGGTGTATCTAACATAATTACCCCTGAATACTCTGGTAACAACTTTGATTCCTTAACCCTTTACCTAATGAATCGCCCACATCCGCCCGCAGTTGAAAAAATAAAATTTTTCAGAATATTTCAGCAAAACCATATCATGTGAACCCTCAGTGGAACACGCTCATCAAGCTCATTCCAATAAGGGGTCACATGTTATGTTTTTGTTGAAATTTTTCTGAAAAATTAAAAAAAATAGTAATTAAAATAATAAATTTTGATATTCTCTACGTTGGGTAAAGGGTAAAATACATATATTCCAGTGCATAACGGTTTTAGGTACACCATTTTTAACTCTACTTGTTTTGACAGAACTGAAGCACTGCAGTTAACTTGGCATGTACTTTTGGAGGACTTTCTGTTAAAACTAACAACAGTTTTTAGAAGCAAATTTTCTGATGGCACACAAATAAAGGACCCCTATTGAATCATGAATTCATATGAAATTTCCAGGGCTCAAAATAAGCGGTGTTGCATCGCTTTTTGCTATGCAAAACTTGCAAAAAGCTACACAATGTTAAATTATGTATAGCATTTTGCGATACAAGATAATCAACTGCAGCCTATTAGGCTACAGTTGATTATCTTGTATCGCAAAATGTAAATGAAAATTTGCAAATAAATTTGAAAACTAGTTCACTGATGCTTTACTTCTGATTGTGGAACATTCCAGGCATAACTCAGATTAACTCTCCATCAAGCATCATTAGCAACTTCATATGTAAGATGAGTTCTGTTGATTTAAATACTTCCTGTTTTTACAACATTTTGCATAAAATGTCCATTAAAAATAACTACAAGCCCATCAAATTAAAAATCCCAACTTTCATTTTGAGAACTCTATTAAACAACCAAGACACCATTTATAACAGTATACAACTCAGTTAAAAAAACATAGTAAATGTTTCATGTGTTGCAGATCATTTGGAAATGCCCAGAAATGGATGAAACTATTCTATCTACTTAGATGAATTCAATATAAAACAGCATAACATAACTCTGGTATACAAAAATAGCTATGTAATTTTTGCAAAATGCTATTCATTTTTTGGAAATGCATAGCATTTTGCTATGCAAAGAAAAAAAAGTTATTTTGAGCACTGGAACTTTCTGCACTATGTTCTCAAAAATCGATCTGAGATGAGATTCCAAGGCTCAGGTAGATTTCTGTGAACAAGATAAAGATTACTAAAGAAATTTCACATCAAATCCTGCTGAATTTGAGATTGTTTTTATCACATAATAATTTGTAATTTAACCTTTCAGTTTACATAACAACTGAAGTTGGCCAGTGCTGTTCACAAAAATCAGCAGCTACATTTTTAGTCGAGTTGTGACGAAGTCATACTCGACTTATAGTTTGGTGAATGGCAGGCGGGCGTCCGGGCGGGCGGGCGGACGGGTGGGCGGGCGGGCGGGCGGGCGGGCGTAAACAATTGGTTTCCGGATGATAACTTGATAGTGGTTCAACTCACATTCATTAAACTTCATACGTAGGTTGGTCTTGGTGGGAGGAAGAACCCTATTGATTTTGGACATGCTACGTCGAAGGTCAAGGTCACAGTGACCTTGAACGTAGTAAATCTTAAACAATTGGTTTCCGGATGATAACTTGATAATGGTTCAACTCACATTCATGAAACTTCATAGGTAGATTGGCCTTGGTGAGGGGAAGAACCCTATTGATTTTGGACTCGCTACGTCAAAGGTCAAGGTCAACGTGACCTTGAACATAGTAAATCGCAACAATTCCTTTCCGGATGATAACTTGATAGTAGTTCAACCTACATTCATGAAACTTCATAGGTGGGTTGGCCTTGGTGCGAGGAAGAACTCTATTGATCTTGTTTTGGACACGCTAGGTGAAAGGTCATGGTTACAGTGACCTTCAACATAGTAAATCGTAAACAATTGGTTTCCGGATGATAACTTGATAATGTTTTGACCCACGTTCATGAAACTTCATAGGTAGGTTGGCATCAGTGAGAAGAAGAAACGTATTTATTTTGGACTTGCTAGGTGAAAGGTCAAGGTCACAGTGACCTTCAACATACTAAATCATAACCAATTGGTTTCCGAATGATAACTTGATAATGGTTTGACCCACATTCATGAAACTTCATAGGTAGGTTGGCATAGGTGAGTGGAAGACCCCTATTTATTTTAGACTCACTAGGCCAAAGGCCAAGGTCACAGTGACCTTGAACATAATAAATCGTAAACAATTGGTTTCCAGATGATAATTTGCCAATGGTTCCACCTACATTCATGAAACTTCATAGGTAGGTTGGCATTGGTGCAAGAAAGAGTTCTATTTATTTTGGAATCACTGGGTCAAAGGTCAAGGTCATAGTGACCCTTCACATAGTAAATTGTAAACAATTGGTTTCGGGACGATAAGTTGATAATGATTAAACCCACTTTTGTGCTGTCACAACTCGACATTGGATCGGTGATCCTATCAGCATTTTTTTTATTTTTTCTCAATTTTTGCCATAAAAACTTAGCTTATGACCTCTCACTGGAATGAGCTTGTTCCATTGATAGGTCTTAAGCTATTCAGGAAATGTTTTCTGCTATTTGTAATAGGAGGCAGTTAATGAAAAATAAGAGATGATTAATTCAGTGCTACTTCCGAAACCAACTCACTGACAATGTTACCACTTCGATGTTGACCTCCCACGACAATCCCATATTAAAAGTGTTGTGAATGAGATTTTTCATAATGAGCAATTTGATGGTGATTACGTGATAAACGAATTTAACCAATTATGTCTTGTTTGATGAATCGAGAAAGCAATTTGTCAACTTTATTAAATAGATTCTTTTCTTTGTAAATTTGATCTCAAAATCTTCTTGGAAATCCTTGCATTCAACCCCCACATTCCTTGAAAGTATTTGAAATAAGTTTGTGAAATTGTGGAAGAATTCATCCAATTTCTTTGAATTTTCATGTAAACAAACAATCATTGTCTTTTTTCTCTCATTTTATTTTTCAGTTTCTGGTTCACTTCAGCAAAATGGCAATGGACATGATGCCAACGATTCTAATGAGGTATGACAGGGATTCTTTTGGGTGTGTACATGGGCCGACTATGGGACCATTTCCCAATAGCATTAAGGTATTTTTCCCAAACCCAAATTTCCCAATCTCCGTCCACACTCAAACAAAAATTCAATACACAGTTGATGTTCTGAATTGGGTAGTCATAAGGTCTCAAATGGTTTTCTGAGGCTTTATGGCCACCCAGTTAGGTCAGCAACTGTGTATTAAATTTAAATTGCTTACCTAACAAAGCTCAGTAAGTGTCTGAATTCAATGGTTCTTCTGTGATAGTTAGTATAAGTACAGTTTAACCCTTTACCCAATGCAGACGATATCAGAATTTACTATTTTAAATATCCTTTTATAATTTTTTTACAAAACATTCAACAAAACCATATCATGTGACACCTCTTTGGAACGAGCTCAATGAGCTCGTTCCAAAGAGGGGTCACATGATATGGTTTTGTTGAAATTTTTCGAAAAATAATATTTTTTTTAGCTGCTGAATTTGCATATTATGCAGGTGATTCATTGGGTAAAGGGTTAATAGAGATACAAAGACAAGGGTGAACATAATTCCATATGACTGTTTGTTGTAAAACTGACTTGAAGTATACATGCAGTTGCTTAGGTATAGGTCTTAATGTTCTCTGTTCAATTTGCATGTAAAATTTCTTAGTCTTTGTTTCTTCCCTCCACAACAAATTCGCAATTGAAGCCCCCCCCACAATGCTAATTTCCCCAATGGCATGGGTCTCGGTAGTGTTGAAATGGTTAGGGATTTTCAGAAATCGACTAGTCGACAGAGGTAATCGAATACTAGTTGATTAGTCGGACCCCTCCCGAAATTTTCCATTTCTGTGCCTACAGTATGAAATGGGCAATGTGGCATTGATATTTTCATAAGTTATGAGTATCCACCAACTCTGCGTGTCAGAACGTAACGTTCAAATGCTAAACCGACACAATTGAAAGTGGTCAGTCATATATTTACTTTGCTTAAGCAGTTGTGTTTGGTCAGTTATAAACCAATAAACGGTGCAATCAGCTGTTCACCATGCATACACAAAACTCAAAACGAGGCTATTCACCGAGATTCTACACCGGTGCTGTTATAGTGAAACCTTTGAATAGAACATGAGCTACATGTCAAGATGTCAATATCACATTTGTCCCAGGTCCCAGGTTCTATCATACCCTACCAAGTAGTCCCTGACCCTCATTGATTGTGCTCACATCAAAGGCAAATGCGGCACGTGCCACAGGCACAGTGACAAGTTAGTTGTATCACTCAGATGAATCAGATGAATTGCATCACAGCAAAATAAACAAGGTCAAGGTCGCAGTTGGCACTGTATGTAATCAACGATTCAACATAAAACAATGAAACCGCGGAGACACTTGTCTTTGAAATTCGAGACTTTGAGTTCAGTTCGGGTCACCAAGATCACCCCACAGACTGTCGGCAGTGGCAATCATCAATGCAACAATGCATTGAGGCTTTAACAAATTAATCATGTGTCCCGATAACGTTCAACGGCACTGATGACCTGATTGCATGGAGGTGGTGGTTTTTCCCGACTAATCGACTAGCAGATTTTGGGATCGACTAATTTAATAATCGCATCGACTCGGATTAGTCGGATAATCGCTTCAACACTAGGTCTCGGACCCTTTCCCAAAGAGGGCAGAAGAATACCTATATGCTTGAACCATGTTTTTTCAGTAAATATTTCAGTAAATTAACAGTGAAGAGTATGGATGCAGTGCTGTCATTGAAAAATTGGCCTCTTTTGCAACAGGAGCACTTGTGGTCTTGACACACTCACCAGTGGGTAGGGATTTCCTAAATGTAATGTTGGGAAATCAAGATTGCCTGAAGAAGAACATATGAAAATAACAACTGAAATTTAATGTTCAAGCATTCCTTTTTCAACAGCTGAGATTCTGCTGTATTCTAAGTAGGCCTGTCACGATTAATCGAGAAGTAACTAATCATTGGAAACACCCATAACAAATAAAATTTCTTTAGAGTCAACGATTATGGGTTTTCATCACTCCTTAACTGATGAATTATTAGTTATTACTCTCCTCCCCATCATGCTCGTTAGAAGTGCCAGAGGCTGTAGAATATCAAAATACATTGTAATTGATAAGGGAAAAAAGTATAAAGATACAAATCATGATATCAGGTCTGGCATTCTAGAAAGTTTGGGAGTACAAATAATTGCCCTTCTCAGTTTGCCTTCTTAAATCTCAATGCAGCTATTATTAGACTCTTGACCACCTCAGGTCCAAACCTGAGCCTCAGCTCAAGTTTGGGCCTGATATGGTCAGGAGTCTGAATTTTCCCCAGAGAGCAGTAAGCATGCAGCATGTCTGCATGCTTAAAGAATGTCCGGCCCAAGGAACCAATGACCATAAATATTGTTTTCTTTATAGTTGTTCCTGGAGGTCACAGAGTATGATTTAAGTCGACTTTAATAGATTATTCTTCAAAAGTTGATCATGAAACTTCAAAATCATGTCAGCCCTAGTTGTAAGGAGGAAAAGTTCTGTGATTTGGTTGCAATATTCCGTCTGTCTTTGTAATCACTGTTCTACAATGTTCATCCATTGAAGTGACATGGTTCCATTTACAGTTAACATCAAAGCAACTCACCTGCATTTGACGGGTTAAAATTGTACCAACGTGATTAGTTACATGTTACTCTGAAAGGTAACATGTAACCCCCCCTCCCCCCCCACCCCCCCCCCCACCTCCGCCACCCGATGAATGGGACTCTGACAAGCTTCTGACAGAACAAGTCACTTGAACAGCTGTTTTAGCATGCAATCATCTACCCTGCTTTTGACTGGTTGCAGTTGTACCATTCATGATGAGCTAAGATTACCCAACAGTGTAACCTATAATTCATTATGAATGGAACTTTGACAGAACAGGTATCTTAGAAGAGGAGCCTTACCAGGCTGTCATGGGGTAGTTTTTTAGTCTAGACTCAAATTACCATGGAAATAGTTTCTTGTAAAGTCATGTTTGCTAATATAAAATAGGCTTAAGACTTAATTAAAAGTTGCCAACAAGTTACTGCACTTTAAGGTCTTGGTGTAGTGAAATTTCTGACAAACTATGAAGCCTTTTACAGTACAGCCTATAATAAAGAGAAAACCTGCTTGTCTTATTTCCACCTTATTTACAAGATATCTTTGTCACATGTTGACCTGAATATCATGAAATTCTTATTGTACTAACATGTCAGTCGGCCATAATTTTTCCCACCAAAATTCAGCAGTTGGACCTAATTTGCCCACGAACTAGTCAATACGATGCTCCTCGCAAAACATAGTAACATCAATATGTTGTATATGTCTGTGATGTGATAGCTATCCTACTTACAAGCGGGTGTTGAAATGTAAGGAAAACCTGCACTAACGTGATTTTCTTTATTTAATGTAGGAACAATGATTATGAAAATATCACACCCCAAGCATGTTTGTCTTGGGGTATATGCCATAACAGTTCGAAAATATCATGCTAATTCTATAGGAATACCACCATAATAAGGTGCAAATGTGCCATTATTAACAAAAGAATATCGCCAAATGCTACATTGTGTTATAGGCTATACTGTACCCAACAGCACGATAAAAGATGTGCAGTGCTCTTTATAATACTATCCGTTCAAATTTTATTATTTTCAAATTGTCTTCCTCAAAAGCATAGCTTTTGACTCTTCATTGGAATGAGCTTGACAATCGTATTCCAATTAGGGGTCACAACTATGTTTTATAGACAAAAATGAAGCCCTTTCCAACAATGTATTACATCAGAGCACATTGTTGGTGGGAGAAAATATTGAATTTGGTGCCAAAAGAAGCAAAGTCATTCACTATAGGAATCTAACAAGACATGTATGTTACTGAACCAAATACAACATATCTCCCTTCAAATTCTAGTTGGCATTGCATCAGTTACATGTCCATTTACTGGCAAATAGGCAGTTTAATGGCGAATAAGGGCAGGAATGGGCTCCTGGTTTTCGGCCACTCAGGCCTATAGGATGAGCCACCACTGGCCATTTTTCAAGTATTTTTCCATTTGTATAGGTCTGAAAAAGGTACAGTTCTCACAGATGGCAACTCTAGGAAATAGTCCCAAAATTTTTTTTGCATATGATGATCGTTTGAGGACAGGGTATCATTGTTTTCAAAATTTTGATTCCTGGTATTCTCCCCCTCCAGGAACATTGATTAGCAATTGGTATAAATTGATTCACAGTTTTAGACCAAGGTTATTTAATTTTCAGTTTTTTGTTATCCAACCAATTTCGTTTTATTTTTGTTCGAAATGCTTTACTGTGCACATTTCTTTGTCACTGGCACCTAAATTTATGGCTGTTGCCACCCTCGCAATTCAGAAATTTCCCCTTCCGTAACAGTTTGCTGTATCAAATTTCATGGGTTTAACATTGACTATGGCATTATAATGCAGTTCAACATGCATTTTTTATGGGTTCACATCACGGACACACTAATAAGACAGTAAGTTTGCTTACCTAGATTTACTCATTCCCTCGAATCAGTCTGTGTCACTCGTTTGTGACTGTTTGCACCGTACACATGTGCAGTTGTATTTATGCTAGATTTTCCTGAACGTGCTGATCACATTCAGGAAAATCCAACATAAATACAACAACTGTGCATGTGTATGACACAAATTGTTTCTAGAGGGGTTAAGGCATGAAAAACCAATGACATTGAATGATTGATTCAGTGACTGGACATTGAGACCTAGAAAGTACAATGTGCCTAGGTGGGATAACCCAATTAGTTGTCCCTGCATTTGTGGTTCCGTAATAGCAATCTTAGCAATTAACCCTTTACCCAACGCAGACGATATCAAAATTTATTATTTTAAGTATCATTTTTTTTTTATTTTTCAACAAATTTCAACAAAACCATATCATGTGACCCCTCGGAACGAGCTCAATGAGCTCGTTCCAATGAAGGGTTACATGATATGGTTTTGTTGAAATTTTTTGAAAAATAATATTTTTTCAACTGCTGAATTTGTATATTACATGTGCGGATGCGGCCGATTTGTTGGGTAAAGGGTTAAAGAACATGTCTAACAGTCATACTGGCAGACTTATTAGAAAAACTTTTTATCGCAGTGTGCGAATCATTTTTGGATATTGATTCATGGCTAGGAGATATTGCTTTGCAAACAGCGATACGAAACCGAACAAAAGATACCCTGAAGGGGGGCATAAATACCAGGATACCTTTAAAAGTGGCCAATAATGATGGAGTCTGCAGCTATTAAATGTGTATAACTGATGATTTATTTTGCTATTATTTGTAGAAGAAAAAAGGTGGATGGCCAAAAGGGAAAAGGAGGAAAAGGATAATGAAGGATTTGAATGCACCAAAACAGCCCCTCACTGGATATGTGCGGTTTTTAAATAATCGTAGAGATGTCTTAAGACAAGAAAATCCAAAATCATCATTTACTGACATCACAAGAATGCTGGCAGCAGAATGGGCCAAATTGCCAACCTTTGAAAAACAGGTAACTCTTTGCTTTTAACTGGTTGAAGGAAGGCTCGATTATTTTTGCATGTCTGAATTTGTTCAGCAATATTTTTATTTTTATACTGTACCAATGACCCAGACTTAGCTGGTGCTAACTCTAAAAACTCCAGGGCCAAACACAAATTTTGCTCCCCAATCCCCAAAATTTGCATCTAAAACCAAACGAAATCATGTCCTAAAGGACCTCCATACTTTGCCCTTACTGTGCATGCGCAGTGTCAAGGACGTTCCGAAATTGGCGCCAATTATCATTCTCTGTTTGGCCCTTCATCAGTCAACATCTCACTGATCTTTGTGCTTGTAAATCTCAGTTTAAAGGATGCCAGACACGTAATTATTGGAGAAATGGTGATTCTAAGGAGGATATAGAAGGAGGAGAGGAAAAAGGAGTGACAAAAAATAATCAGGGCTGTACTTAAATTTTTTTATGAAATTATGTTAAGTTGCCTATTTTCGAGGCATGGGCCTCTTGTTGTCATTCTTGCTATAAAGTTGCACTGCTTATTCAGTGTTTCCTCTCCCCTGGTCTTCTAAGTCCCCCCTTGCTATTCTCCCATGCTTTTGGCATATTTTTGAGAAAGATCATTTCTAAATTCTCTTGGGAGACTTAGCTTGGTTACAGAATGTATTCTGTTATTTTCCCCATAGTTACGTTTTCACCCATGGGTGTATAAACGTTGTGTTCTGCATCTTCCATCTGATGTTCTGCAGATTCTCCCCTGGGAGTCTCTTGTCTTGCATCAGATAGAGTGTAATTTTGATGACTGATTTCGGGCCAGTTTTGTCAGTGCCTGGAGTCATGTTTTCTGGTGTTTTTACACTGTTTGTTTACATTGGCAACAGTCTCTTTTGAGGGGGGCTGTTTGCCTTTGGAGTAGTTTATCTCACTATAAGATACATTATTATTATCCGTAAGTGTTGCATTAATTATTTAATATAATTTTAAAATTTTTGACCACACTTAGCCTTGGGATCCATTGGGGCTCAACGTTACTTTTCAGAAACTTGGGCTTCGCTGAAAAAATATTTTTCAAAAATTATTTTGATTTTCAATTGTTTTTTCATTATTAATGGATCATGTTATTATGTGTCTTTGTGTTAGGGGTTTGTGCGAGTAACTAGGACTTGTCGTTGACTTTTCACAATGAAAGGATATTGTTCAAATTGTAATAGGAAGAAATCTTCCTCTGACTTTCATGATCATTGTATTAATTGTAGTCAGTGTTCTCGCACAAATCCCTGTTCTATATGTCAATATTGGGATGACAAACATTGGAAACGTGTGTCGCGATATGTTGTTAGTGGAGAAAGGGCTATGCCGGCTCTTTCTCCGCAGGGTCACTCTTCTCTATCAGTTTCTATTTCAGAGGAACAAGAACAGGGTGATGTTTCCATGTTATCTTCCGCAAGTGTGCTTCCGTCGTCACAAATGAATACAGAGCTAGCGGCAAAAGTGCTCATGGAGATAAGACAAATGTCGTCCGCTAGCTCGCCCGGTGTAGCGTCCATTCACCGAATGGTTCGGCAGCCGGGTTCATCCGATGCGGTCCAGGAGGAAATGTTGGGTGATGCGAGCACTATAAACATTCAACGTGCACACCCAGTGACGGCGGATAGTAGGAGAGATCGGAGGAAGCCTTCGAGTCCGGTTCCTAGCTCGTCCAGGTCCAGCCGGGCCCCGAGCGAGAGAGGCCCCTCTCTCGTACAACAACATCTGGGACCAGATGTTGTGGTACAAAATGTGTCGCAAGCGGAGCACACGTCCGTCGCTCGGGACGCTCCGTTGTATAGGCAGTCCGCGGAGACTGCTCAGGCTTCTTCCTCTCATCAGCGCACACGACCGCACCTTGGCTACGTGACCGCCGATATTTTACCAGCTTCGCCGATCAGGGATTCTTCGGCGACCAGGTCACGCCATCCGGTAGCCAGGGACACGAGGCCGGTGGACTCCGGACGTTCGCATAGGAAGAGTATGCGGGAGTCACCAGATGCGGAGCTGCCCTCGGCGAAGCAGCGAAAGACTGCGCCTCCGCAGGCCTCGATGTCGGACGTGCTTGTGCAAATAGCACAACTTATCGCAGCATCCCAGCAACCGACAGAAACGGTGTCGGATCGGGAATTATCCGACGGCGCTGGGTCGGTACGCTCCGCCGAAGCATCGGGGGCGGACGACCGGGAGCATCATGAGGTCCGACCGGATGGTGAAAGGGATACGGATGACTTGGAGCTATCCCTTTCGGAACAACATAAAGCTGCTGTGGACTTCATCCGGCACTTTCTTCCTCAAGTTGTTCCGTCGGGCCAGACTGCTGCGGTTCCGGACAAGAGAATTATAGCGTTATTGGACTCTGATTTTTTTGAGCGGTTCAGGGACATCGCTCCCGAGTTTCCGTCTCAGTCCAATAATGTTGCAAGAACATTTGAATTATTGAACGATGCTATATTCAAACTTGCTTCCAAAACAGGAAAAGCAGGTTTCTTGTCCACCAATACTCTCAACCTGCCTTTCATTAATGCAAGGAATAAATTCGATACGGCAGGACAGGGTATCCCGAGAGTTCCTCTGCGTATGGACGACGAGGCGGAAGACTTAGAATTATCATTACCGTCGTCGGCGTCTGTTCCAACCGCTGTGTTGGAGACAACTATTTCGTCTAACAGAGCCAGTTTAGATGCCTTATCTTACGCAGACCACCTTACTAAGGCGTTATCACTGCGTCTTCAAGGGAAAGAATTCCAGGATATACAATCCTCTTTAAGACTTCTTTCAAGGGCAGTAGCTTATTCCACGTGTAACTCCGCCCTTTCAGTGGCAAACCTGGAGTTGGTTAGACGTGACACAGCCCTAGCTACATCCACACTCGTGGATAGTAAGGTGAAGAACTCTCTCAGAGTTGCTTCGGTCTCCGGAGAACTTCTCTTCGACGGCAAGCTTTCTGCTGTTCAAATCTGCTTCTAAGAAGTCGGACACGGCAGATAAGAGTAAGACAGGCACTTCTGGGTCTAATGCGCCCAAGAGAGGTTCCTATAGAGGTTCCGGTGCATCCTCTTGGTCTTATTCAAGAGACCGTCAAGGCAGCAACTCACGTTCGGGACGTCCTTCGGGCCGGGACAACCGGTCAGACGCCCCGAGGTCGACGGGACGAGGTGCGGGTCGTGGAGGACGTGGTTTCTCCTATCGCAGGCCTCGCAGGTCCAGGAGGTGATGGCTTCAACCTCTATCGCGTACCGGTTGGCGGAAGGTTGTCAAGTTTTTCACAAGAGTGGGCGTCGATTACGGACGACCCTTGGGTGAGAGGGGTGATTTCGGAAGGTCTAAAGATATCCTTCAAACGAAAGCCTCCATTAACTCGAAGTCCAAAATGGACTCAACTTCCGTCAAATCCGCAGAAAAGAGACGCTCTGTTATCAGAGGTGCACTCTCTTTTAATGAAGAACGCGGTAGAGGTCGTAGAAAACCAGGAGACACCGGGATTCTACAGCCATCTGTTTCTGGTTCCGAAACCAGACGGCTCGTTCCGTCCAGTCATAGATTTGAGCTGGATAAACAAGCTGATCGTCGCTCCGAAGTTTTATATGGAGACGATTCGATCGGTCAGAGCGAGTATTCGGGTGAACGATTATGCAACAAGCATAGATCTCAAAGATGCGTACTTTCACGTCCTGGTACATCCGACATTCAGAAAGTATCTACGCTTCGCAGTCCTAGGGGTGGTGTATCAATTCCGGGCGATGTGCTTCGGATTGAATCTAGCACCCTGGGCTTTCACTCGGGTAATGAACTCGGTAATGATGTATTTCCGAGCTCATTCGTCTGCGGTAACGTCGGCCTACCTGGACGACATTCTTCAGAGGTACGGCAACGAGTTAACGCTTCAGAACGATGTGCAGAATCTGTTTCTATTGCTCCGACGTCTCGGTTTTATAATAAACGAGGAGAAGTCGGATCTGGTGCCGTCCAAGTCATTCACACATCTGGGAATGAGCTTCGAGACGCACAACAATCTCGTTCGTCTGCCGTTAACCAGAGCGAAATTAGTCAGTTGTTATGCTCGCTATTGTCTGCACGCAGACAAAGTCACAGCGAGGGAATTTATGAGACTGATAGGTCTGTGCGGAGCCGCTGCGGATCT
Source organism: Pictodentalium vernedei (assembly GCA_031216915.1). Taxonomy (NCBI): domain Eukaryota; kingdom Metazoa; phylum Mollusca; class Scaphopoda; order Dentaliida; family Dentaliidae; genus Pictodentalium; species Pictodentalium vernedei. The sequence goes on along the minus strand of CM062292.1, from coordinate 408,681,255 downwards.
CATTCCGATGGGGCGGTTACGCACGCGTCCTCTCCAAATTTTCTTGACTCAGAATTGGAGTGTGAAAATTCATTCGCTCGACATAGACGTTCTCTTGTCAGATCAAGTGAAACAAGAGATTCAGACTTGGGCAAGCATTCAGTGGTTAACTCAGGGAGTTCCGCTGCAGTTGCCGGATCCGAGTTTTACCATTATGACGGATGCCAGTCAAACAGGTTGGGGTGCATCATTGATCCCAACGGATTCGAGATGCCAGGGTCTTTGGGATCCGCAATTCCTGGGCAAGCACATAAACATCAAGGAAATGATGTCAATTTGGCTTGCGTTACGTCATTGGATGGACATTATTCACAATGCTCATGTCCAAATCCTATCCGACAATATGACAGTAGTGGCGTATATACGGAATCAGGGAGGCACTCATTCAATTCCGTTGTTCAATCTAACGGAAAGAATCCTGTTTGCTCTAGAACATCAGGTTCTTCTTTCGGTCCGTCATATACCGGGTCGTCTGAACGTACTAGCAGACTCCCTTTCACGAAAGGGTCGCTTGTTGCCGTCGGAGTGGACTCTCAACAAACAAGTATTCAATCAGATTTGCTACCAATGGGAACGGCCAATGATAGACTTATTTGCGACACATCTCAACAATCAGTTGCAGACGTATGTGTCTCCGTGTCCAGATCCAAGAGCATTTGCAGTAGACGCTCTGTCGATCCCTTGGGACGGAATGATAGGATATGCGTATCCTCCAGCGCCGTTAATTCAGCAAGTATTGCTAAAGATAAAACAATCTCAATGCAAGATTCTGTTGGTAGCATCTCTGTCTCCACAGAGACTGTGGATAAATCTACTCAGGTGTCTGTTGTGGGACCTACTGCGAAAGCTTCCACCACGGGAGGATCTTCTTTCGCAGGGGAAATCGCGTCAACTCCATCACAACCCGCAAGGTCTCAACCTTCACGTTTTTCCATTGTGCGGTCCTTCTTGCATGGCAAGCACTTTACAGGACGAGCAGTGGACGCGATTTCTAACTATAGGAGGACCTCCTCTTCGCTAAACTATGCGGCTAAGTGGAAGGTTTTTCGTCGTTGGTGTAGGGATCATTCTGTTGATATTTTTGATCCCTCCATACCAGACATTGCAAACTTTCTAGTATACTTGTTTGACGAAATCAAACTGCAGCCTGTTACTATTAAGGGTTATAGGTCTATGTTATCTGATACCTATGCACATCATGATAGTTTACAAATTGGATCTAATGTGTCTTTATCTAAGTTAGTTAGAAACTTCTCGATAAATAGACCCAGAACTCTTAGGTTAATTCCTAAGTGGAATTTAGCTTGGGTTCTTCTTAAACCGAAGGAAAAGCCATTTGAACCTCTTGGGACAGTAGATTTCAAATTCTTGTCTTATAAGATAGCTTTTCTCTTAGCTTTCTCTTCTGCTAGAAGAGTTAGTGAGCTTCATGCACTGTCGGTGGATGATTCTCACTATCGTAGTGTCGGGAACACTATCACCTTCACTACTAATGTGGGATTTTTAGCTAAGAATCAGGCTCCTAATAAATATCCAGAACCTATTGTTATTAAGGCTCTTCCGTCTTCAGACGGGCGTAGGCCTTTACTCTGTCCTGTTAGAGCGTTACGTATCTATAAACAGAGATCTCAGTTTATCAGAAAGGGACGAAAACGTTTCTTTCTGTCTCTGATGCCTAATAGAAAGGACATTTCGGTCCATTCTATTGCTAGATGGATTCAATTAACTATCCGTACTGCTTATGAAAATTTATCTTCTTCTCAGCAGTCTGTGCTTAAGATTTCGGCTCATGAAATAAGAGCTCTTGTTACTTCTTGGGCTTACGCTAATAGTATTGCTATTACAGATTTAATGAAGGCTGCTTATTGGTCTCAGCCATCCACTTTCACGAATTTTTATCTCACAAATATTGAGTCCATTTCTGGAGACCTGCATTGTTTAGGTCCGTTATCTGTTGCTCAGAATGTCGTCCACTAAACAGTTGCAACTATAGTTATGCAGGCTTTCTGTTCCGGCAGTGACTCTGTCCGGCTGCCCTCTTCGCTCTGGGCTATTTGACCCAGGGCAAGGGGAAGGGGGGGGGGGGAGGGTGTTCCCTTAGGTCACCTGCTTTATAGTGAAAAGCAAGGGAATGCCTCCTCTGAAGTCAGTATTTCTGAGTCGTTTCCGGGATGGTTTTAAAGTGTGATATTAATGTTAAATTCATTCATGTCATATTTTTAAAGTGTAGCTCGGTGTGAAGCATTTGTATATGTCAAGTGTCAAACGGGCGTTAATATACAATCCTCGGACACTTTTAAAGAATATAAAGAGTCTCAATTCTCTGGACTAACTTTATTTATTGGCTTACTTTAAAAATAATTAGTATAAAGGGTTATACTGGATGTTAATAGAGAACATGAATGTTATTGTGCTCAATTATGAAGGGTATTGTATCTTTCTAATTTAACATAAAATAAGAAAGATACATGTAAAGCCTAATACTCCTTTTCTCCTTGAGGGGTTGCCTCTATATTATATAGTTGAGCTTATTGGATTTTCCTCTATGTCCTAGGCTTTCCAGCCTTTTTACTATTCAGCTAAGTCTGGGTCATTGGTACAGTATAAAAATGTTAAAAAATTTATAGTAATTTATATATTTTTTATACTTACCAATGACCCAGACGGGAATGGCCCTCCCAGGAGTTGGGAACTTTTACCTCCCCGCTGAGTACATAGCGCTGACCAGGCACTGCCAGTAAGAATGATAATTGGCGCCAATTTCGGAACGTCCTTGACACTGCGCATGCGCAGTAAGTGCAAAGTATGGAGGTCCTTTAGGACATGATTTCTTTTGGTTTTAGATGCAAATTTTGGGGATTGGGGGGCAAAATTTGTGTTTGGCAATGGATTTTTTAGAGTTAGCACCAGCTAAGTCTGGGTCATTGGTAAGTATAAAAAATATATAAATTACTATAAATTTTTTAACTTTTATTACAAATTATTGGAGAGTGCCTGTTGGCACTGTCCAATAATTTGTAACAAAACAATTTTGTATTAACAAAATATTATTTGCGTTTGACTGAAAAAAGAGCATGAGTGAGGAAAATGTTGGGTTTTGTTCTGGTATCCTCATTGTTTTGGAAAGCCCTGAATGTGCCTTCTAGCATTCAACCACTTAATGTTTTATCAAAAAATTCTAGTAGCTAGCTACCCAAGGACCGAAATAGGGCTGAACAGTAATTCGGTATTTTACCGAAACTCGTTATTTTTTCGATACCGAGTAAATACCAAGCAATTTTCAACTTAATCGGTATACCGACTTCCACGGTACTATCGAATAAAAATGTCCATATATGCCACGAAAATGCGAAATGAGATGTATGTGGGGCTAACCAATTGCATCTCATATCAAAGTAAGACTGAAAAATTACATACTTTAGACTAATGCACTCCCGTTAATCGGTCAAAATAAGCTTTCATCGAATGGTATGAAATTGGTATTTGATAACTTCGCAAATTCAATGCATGTTTACTATCGGACATGCTCTTCCATTGCCCATAGCACAATTAAGAGAACAATAAATTTAATGCTTCTTTATTCGAGTACATCCTGTATCAGTGTATTCCGTATAAACTCGATTAGCATTCTGCCACCAACAATAGAAAAGCCATACTGGTGTTTTATTAGCTGCAAGCGAAGTTAATTGAGATTAAATGACCGAAGTTTTTTTGATACAAGCATTTTACCGACAGTCGTTTTTAACACTTTTGTTGGAGTGAAGAAATTCATAACAGAGAAAAAGTTAAAAAATACATTGTCTGTAAAATGCTCTTTGAAAAAACAACATTCGTTCTTCATCAAAGCACAGGCATCTGGAAACTTGATCTAAAGAGATACATCACCCCTACTTCAAAATACCCCCTCTTATATATTTAATATACACGTGTATATTATCTATATAAGAAAGGGTATTTCAAAGTATGTGTGATATATCTCTTTAGATCAGGTTTCCAGATGCCTGTGATTGAAGTTCCCCTGTCCAGCTGTCCCAAAAATGTAAAGCTGATGACGCTCACGGTATTTAGTCAAACCACGGTATTTTATTTTATACTGTACTCGGTATTGAAAAATCAAATACCGTGCAGCCCTAGGCCGAAAAGTAGATTTTAAGAAGAAAATTATACATTTCCACCCTTTTCATCAATTTCACTTCTTTGTCAATCCCATATTGACACCGCCTCCCTCATTGACAGTCTCTGAATTGAGCCAGTGAGATGAACAGCCTAGGAGGACCGAGGAACAAATACATAAAAAACTTTTTGTATTTTACAGTATGATGATGAGAATTTGGTTTTTGTGGGAAAACATTATTACTGATATGTCATGACGATCTATTTCAACTTTTTAACGAATCAAACTATAATGACAATATTATCTTCTGAATTTGAGTTGCTTCCCTTTGACCATAAATTGACTTTATCCTATAAATGGTTTGAATGGATCAGTTTTTGTAGGCTTCATGAATGGCAAAATGGAAACTTCAGGCCCAGACCATGGAAATTTCTTTAACAAAATTATGAGCAGACGTAGATGATAGAGGTCATTCATTGTTAATGTTTTTGTTGCCTAAATTTCACTATTTTTATACGACAACCAATGGCCCAGATTAGCTGGTGCTAACTCAAATTAATCCAGGGCCAAACACAAATTTTGTCCCCCAGTCCCCAAAATTTGCATGCAAAACTGAAAAAATTAAGTCGTAGATGGTCCTCCATACGAGATCTGCGCATGAACAGTATCCAGGAAGGTACCGAAATTGAAGCAAACTTTCATTCTTTGTTTGGCCCTAAAGTAGGCAACAATGAACTGACATCTGTGCTTTTAAATCTCCTTTTTTGAGGATGCCAGACACAAATCAATGGTAAAATTGGTGGATCCAAGGCTGGAAATGGATGATGGAAGTGAACAACGGTGGTTGGAAACGTTCAGGGCTGTAACTTTATAATAATTCTAAAAATTATTTCATGTTTCCCAATTTTGGGACATACACCTGACGTCATCATTCTTGCTAATGATTTATCCATTGTTTGTTGAATGGTCCTTCCCTATCCCTCCTTGAAGCCCTCCTGTTAAACTCCTAGGCTTTTTGGCTGTTTTTTATCAAATTTTTTAGTTGAGTTGTGATGAAGTCAAGCTCAACTTATAGTTTGATGAATGGCGGGTGGTTGGGCAGGCGGTCTGGGCGGGCATAAACAATTGGTATCTGGAAGATAACTTGATAATTGTTTTGACCCACATTCATGAAATTTCATAGGTAGGTTGCCTCGGTGAGAGGAAGAACCCTATTTATTTTGGACTCACTAGGTCAATGGTGAAGGTAACAGTGACCTTGGAACATACTGAATCATAAACAATTGGTTTCCGGATGATAACTTGACTGTGGTTGAATCCACATTCATGAAACTTCATATGTAGGTTGTCCTTCGTGAGAGGAAGAACCCTATTTATTTTGTTCTAGCTAGATCAAAGGTCAAGATCGCAGACGCTGAACATAGTAAATCAAAACAATTGGTTTCCGGATGATAACTTGATAATGGTTTGACCCACGTTCATGAAACTTCATAGATAGGTTGGCATCAGTGAGAGAAAGAACCTTATGTATTTTGGACTCGCTAGGTGAAAGGTTAAGGTCACAGTGACCTTCAACATAGTAAATCCATAAACAATTGGTTTCCGGATGATAACTTGATAATGGTTTCACCCACATTCATGAAACTTCATATGTAGGTTGGCATCGGTGAGGGGAAGAACCCTATTTATTTTGGACCCGGTAGGTCAAAGGTCAAGGTCGAATTGACCTTGAACATAGTAAATCGTAAAAATTTGTTTTCGGATGGTAACTTGACTGTGGTTCAACCCAAATTCATGAAACTTCATAAGAAGGTTGGCCTTTTTGAGAGGAAGAAACCTATTTATTTTGGAATCGCTAAGTCAAAGGTCAAGGTCACAATGACCCTGAATATATCCTAACAATTGGTTTCGGATGATAACTTGATAATGGTTTGACCCACGTTCATGAACCTTCATAGGTAGGTTGGCATCAGTGAGAGGACGAACCCTATTTATTTTGGACTCCCTAGGTGAAAGGTCAAGGTCACAGTGACCTTCAACTTAGTAAATTGTAAACAATTGGTTTCCGGATGGTAACTTGATAATGGTTTGACCCACATTCATGAAACTTCATAGGTAGATTGACCTAGGTGAGTGGAAGACCCTTTTTAGCTCACCTGAGCGAAGCTCAAGGGAAGCTTTACTAATCGCTTTCCGTCTGTCGTCCGTCCGTCGTCGTCATCCGGCGTAAACTTTACAAAACCAACTTCTCCGAAGAAATCACTGGCCCAATATTTTTCAAATGTTGGGTAAATGTTTATTATCTAATGTCAATTCAGATTTGTTCAAATGAAGTTGCCCCTCCTCCTGGGTGGGGCCACGCACCCAAGGGGCACCAAAATCTTTGAAAATCTTCTTCTCATGAACCATCTGTAGCAGAGACTTGATATTTGGTATGCAGCTTCCTTTTGAGGTGTAGACTCAAGTTTGTTCAAGAAAAGTTTGAGGGGCAATATTTGGCGACTTTATGGGAGGGGCAAGAATTTTGGCCCCACCCCAAATTTAAGTTTTCCGAACCGAGAGGCCGATTTGAACCAAATTTTATGTGAGGGCTTATTGGGTCATAAGTACCTAATTTATGCCAAAAAATTCTTTCCCGCAGGAGCTAAAAATAGAAAAAAATTAAAATGTCCATATCTCCAAAAACTGCATGGCTATGAGAATTTTTATTTGGTGCGAAGCTTCCTTAGGACCAACAGAAAGGATTGGTCTCGGTTTTATCATAGGGTACTCTTTGGGAAGTGCTGAGTCAGCATTTTTTAACACTGTGGGTAATGGGAAAAACATGTAAGACTACTTTTCTCCCAAACCACTGCTCCAAAAGCTTTCAAATTTCACATATAACATCTTTGGAAGATTGTTTCACATGTTTATTGAAATCAATTCCCTGGGTCCATATTTGGGCTATCTATTGGAGCCCAGATGTTTAAATTAATGCAGTATGAGGAATATTCTTTAACCCTTTACCCAACACTGACGATATCAAAATTTATTATTTTAAATACCATTTTTTTAAATTTTTCAAAAAATTTCAACGAAACCATATCATGTGACCCCTCATTGGAACGAGCTCGATGAGCTCGTTCCAATGAGGGGTCACATGATATGGTTTCGTTGAAAATGTTTGAAATATAATATTTTTTCAACTGCTGAATTTGCATATTACGTGGGCGGATGCGGGCGATTCGTTAGGTAAAGGGTTAAAAATCTTCTTCAGATCTACCAATATGAATCTTCTGATATTTGGTTTCAGCATCCTTGGGGGGGGGGGGGGGGGGGTGAGATTAAGTTTGTTCAAGCCAAGTCCCTGGGTACCTATTTAGGCTGAAAATTTGGGGTCCTGTTCCAGACTTAAAAAGTTTGGACCAAAATCCGGAAATGATTTTTTTTTTTTTTGCGTTTCGGTCAATTTTTTAGACAAAAAAAATTATTTTTTTTACATTGAAAATTTGGGGTCCAGGTGCGAATTTTTTTTTGTTTTTATGCATTTCGGTCAATTTTAAGACAAAAAAAATTATTTTTTTACACAGAAAATTTGGGGTCCGGGTGGGACTTGGAAAATTTTGGACCAAAATCTGGAAATTAGTATTTTTATACTGTACCAATGACCCAGACATAGCTGGTGCTAACTCTTAAAATATAGGGCCAAACACAAATTTTGCCCCCCAATCCCCAAAATTTGCATCTAAAACCAAAGAAAACATGTCCTGAAAGACCCTCCACACTTCGCCTCTACTGCGCATGCGCAGTGTCAAGGACGTTTCGAAATTGGCGCCATTAATCATTCTAAGTTTGGCCCTTCATCAGTTAACATCTGACTGATCTTTGTGCTTGTAAATCTCAGTTTAAATGATGCCAGACACATAAATATTAGTGAAATGGTGATTCTAAGGAGGATAGAGAAGGAGGAGAGGAAAAAATGTGTGACAGAATATTATCAGGGCTGTAACTTAAAATTTTTTAATGAAATTATGTTAAGTTACCTATTTTCGAGGCAGCAGCCATTTTGTTGTCATTCTGATTATTTAGTTACACTGTTTTTTAAGTGTTTTCCTCTCTCCCTGTCCTTTAAGTCCCCCCTTGCTATTCTCCCATGCTTTTGGCATAGTTTTTGTAATTATTATTACTAAATTTTCTTGGGAGTTTTAGCTGAATAACAGAATGAATTCTGTTCTTTTCCCCATGTTTACGTCTTCACCTACGGGTGGTTAGGCGTTGTGTTCTGCATCTACCATCAGATGTTCTGCAGTTTCTTCCCTGGAAGTCTCTGTTTTGCATCAGATAGTGTATTTTTGGTAACTGATTTCGGGCCTGGGTGCCTGGAGTCTTATTTTAGTGTTTTTACACTCATTGTTTACATTTACAACAGCCCTCTGTGTGAGGGGGGATTTTTGGAAAATAATATTTTGATGTTATTTTAATCATAACTAGATACATTATTATTGTTCGTAAGTGTTGAATAAATTGTTTAAAATATTTTTAAAATTTTTGTCCACACTTAGGCTTGGGATCCATTGGGGCTCAACGTTACTTTTCAGAAACTTGGGCTGTTCTGAAAAAATATTTTTTCAAAATATTTTGATTTCAATTATTTTTTCTATATTAATGGATCATATTATTATTATGTATTTTGATTGCAAGGGGTTAGTGCGAGTACCAGGACTTGTTTCTTTTCACATTGAAAGGATATTGATCAATTGTATTAAGAGGAAGTCTTCCTCTGACTTTATAATCATTCTATATGTGGTCAGTGTACTCGCATTAACTCCTGTTCTGTATCGTATGATTTCGATGACAATATGGGAAGCGTATGTCACGGTATGTTATTGGGGAATTGGACACTCCGGTCCTTTCCCCGCAGGGTCACTCTACTTTATCAATTTCTATTTCAGACGATCAAGATTAGGGTGATGTATCTGTGATGTCTTCCAACAGTGTGCCTCCGTCGTCACAATTAATGAAGGGCTAGCGGAAAAGTGCTCATGTAAATACGCCAATTGCCTAAGAGCACCCTAGTAGGTTCGACGGCCTTTGACGTCCGCTAGCTCGCCCGGTGTAGCGTCCATTCACCGAATGGTTCGGCAGCCGGGTTCGTCCGTTGCGGTCTAGAAGGAATTTTGGGGTGATGCGAGCACTATAAATCAACCTAATGCACACCCAGTGATGGCGGATCGGAGGGAGAACGGAGGAAGCCTTTTAGTCCGGTTCATAGCCCGTTCCGGTCCATCCGGACGGCAAGCGAGAGAGGCCCCTCTCTCGTTCAACAACATCTGGCCCCAGATGTTGTGGTACAAAATGTGTCGCAAGCGGAGCATACGTCCGTCGCTCGGGACGCTCCGTTGTATAGGCAGTCCGCGGAGACTGCTAAGGCTTCCTCTTCTCGTCAGCGCACACGACCGCACCTTGGCTGCGTGACCGCCGATATATTACCAGCTTCGCCGATCAAGGATTCTTTGGCGACCAGGTCACACCATCCGGTAGCCAGGGACACGAGGCCTGCAGACTCCGGACGTTCGCATAGGAAGTGTGCGGGAGTCAACGTACACAGAGCTTCCGGCGGCAATGCATCGTAAGACCGCCACTGCACAGGCCTCGGGAACGGACGTGCTTTCCTAAATAGCACAGTTTATCGCAGCATCCCAGCATCAACTGAATCTGTCGCATATTTTTTATCCGACGATGCTGGGTCGGGACGCTCCGCGGAAGCGGGTACGGATGTCCGAAAGTTTCATCCGGTCCGACGGGATACCGAAAGGGATTTGGAGGATTTCGAGCTTTCCCTTTCGGAACAACATATGCTGTTGTGTATGTCATCTGACTTGGTCTTCTACAGCTTCTTTCGTCGGACCAGAATGCTGCGATGCCGGATAAGAAACTGATAGCGTCGGTGGACTTAGAAATTTTTGGTTCGGTTCAGGGACATCGTCCCTCAGTTCCGACATAGTCCAATAATGTCACACAAACTTTCGAATTATTGAACGACGCTATATATATTATTATTTTATGCTTGCTATAACCAAGCATTTCTGGTTTCTTGTTCGCAAAGTTACAGAGATGTCTTTCAAAAGTGTGCCTCTGTCGTCATAGTTAATGAAGAGCTAGCGGCAATAAGTGCTCATGGAATATGTCTGTCGCCTACGGAGTGACATTCGCTAGCTCACCCGGTGTAGCGTACATTCATCGAATGGTTCGGCTGCCGGGTTCGTCCGTTGCGGTCTAGGAAGGAGATTTGGGTGATGCAAGCACTTTAATTACTTTAGTACTCACCCAGTGACGGCAGATTGAGGACAGATCGGAGGAAGCCTGTTAGTCCGGTTCCTGGCTTGTCCAGGTCCATCCGGGCTGTGAGCGAGAGAGGTCCCTCTCTCGTCCAACAACATAGGGGACCGCATGTTGTGGTTCAGATATTTTACATTCGGAGCATATGTCTGTCGGTCGGGACGCTCCGTTATATTGACAGTCCGAGAGACTGTCCTTAATGCTTCCTCATCCTCACAGCAGGGCACACGACTGCACATTGGCTACGTGACCTCGAGTATCCGATCAGTTTCGTCATTCAGTGATTCCACGGCGAATAGGTCGCGCCATCCGGTAGCCAAGGGACACGAGGCCTATACACTCCGTTCGCTCGCATATTGGTCCGCGGTTGCATCAGGTACGGACGACCGAACGCTTTATAGGGTCCGACAGGATGGCGAAAGGGATTCGAAAGATTTCGAGTTTTCCCTTTAGTAGTATCGGAAGCTGCCTTTCATATCTTCTGGCATTATCTTCCAGTGATTGTTATTTCGGACTTCATTGCTGCGATCTTGGATAAGAGACTTATAGCGTCATTGGACTCGGATTTTTCGATCGGTTCAGGGACATTGTCCCTGACTTACCGACGCAGTCCAATATTGTCATTACAACATGTGTTTTATTTTTTTGACGCTATATATATATATATATATATATACAAGCCTGCTACCAAGCATGATAGTTTAGTTTCTTGTCCGCGTTGCTCATTTCTGCCATTTTATCATTTTTATACGAATAGTTTATTTTGGCAGAGCAGGGCATACCGAGAGTTCATATGCTTCTAGACGGTGTGGTTAAAGACTGGATATATTCTTTTTCGCCGTTTATGTCTTTTCCAACTTCAATGTTGGAAACGACATGATGTATAGTAGACTTAACTTAGACGCTTTATCATACGTAATCCGCCTTACTGAGGCGTTAACATTACATCTTCAAGAAAAGATTTACGGGATATTATTCTCAATGTAATTTCTTTTGAGGGCAGTAGTTTGTTCACGTATAACTCCGCCCTTCAGTGGCTGATTGGAGTTGGTTAGACGTGACGCAGCCCTAGCTACATCCACACGCGTGGATAGTAAGGTTAAGAACTCTCTCAGAGTCGCTTCGTTCTCGGAGGAGCTTCTCTTCGACGGCAACTTTTCGGCAATCCATGAATTGCTCGATTTACACGTTCTCTTGTCTATCTAGTGTTACAAGAGATTCAGACTGGGGCAAACATTCGGTGGTTGACTCAGAGAGTGCCACCGCAGTTGCCGGACCCGAGTGTGGCTGTTATGACGGTTGCCAGTCAAACAGATTGGGATATAATACTGATCCCTACGGATTCGAAGTGCCAGGGTCTTTGGGTTCCGCAGTCTCTTAGCAACCAGTATTTTTATACTGTACCAATGACCCAGACTTAGCTGGTACTAACTCCACAAAAACCAGGGCCAAACACAAATTTTGCCCCCCAATCCCCAAAATTTGCATCCAAAACAAAAAGAAATCATGTCCTAAAGGACCTCCATAATACGACTCTACTGCGCATGCGCAGTGACGCAGTCGTCCCGAAATTGGCGCCAAATATCATTCTCTGTTTGGCCCTTCATCAGTCAACATCTCACTGATCTTTGTGCTTGTAAATCTCAGTTTAAAGGATGCCAGACACGTAATTCTTGGAGAAAATGTGATTCTAAGGAGGATAGAAGGAGGAGAGGAAAAAAGAAGTGGCAAAAAATAATCAGGGCTGTACTTAAAATTTTTTGTTGAAATTATGTTAAGTTGCCTATTTTCGAGGCAAACGCCTCTTGTTGTCATTCTTGCTAATTGTTGCACTGCTTATTCAGTGTTTCCTCTCCCCTAACCTTCTAAAGTCCCCCCTTGCAATTCTCCCATGCTTTTGGCATATTTTTGAGAAGTTTCATTTCTAAAAATTCCCTGGGAGAGTTGCTTGGTTACAGAATGTTTTCTGTTATTTTCCCCATAGTTACGTTTTCACCCATGGGTGTATAACGTTTGTGTTCTGCATCTTCCATCTGATGTTCTGCAGATTCTCCCCTGGGAGTCTCTGTTTTGCATCAGATAGAGTGTAATTGATGACTGATTCCGGGCCAGTTTTTTCAGTGCCTGGAGTCATGTTTTCTTCTGTGTTTACACTGTTTGTTTTCATTGGCAACAGCCTTTTTTGAGGGGGGCTGTTTGCCTTTGAGGTAGTTTATCTCATTATAAGATACATTTATATTATCCGAAAGTGTCTCATTAATTATTTTATATAATTTTAAAATTTTTGACCACACTTTGCCATCGGATCCATCGGGGCTCAACGTTACTTTTCAGCAACTTGGGCTTCTCTGAAAAAATATTTTTTCAAAATTATTTTGTTTTGCAATTGTTTTTTCATTTATTAATGGATCATGTTATTATGTATCTTTGTGTCAGGGGTTTTTGCGAGTAACTAGGACTTATTGTTGTTCTTTCACAATGAAAGGAACTTGTTCAAATTGTAATAGGAAGAAATCTTCCTCTGACTTTCATGATTATTGCATTAATTGTAGTCAGTGTTCTCGCATTAATCCCTGTCCTGTATGTGAACATTGGGATGAGAAACATTGGAAACGTGTGTCACGATATGTTGTTTCTGGAGAAAGAGCGATGCCGGCTCTTTCTCCACAAGGTCACTCTACTCTCTCAGTTTCTATTTCAGAGGAACCAGAACAGGGTGATGTTTCCATGTTATCTTCTTCAAGTGTGCGTCCGTCGTCACAATTAAATACAGAGCTAGCGGCAAAAGTGCTCATGGAGATTAGACAAATGTCGTCCGCTAGCTCGCCCGGTGTAGCGTCCATTCACCGAATGGTTCGGCAGCCGGGTTCGTCCGATGCGGTCCAAGAGGAAATTTTGGGTGATGCGAGCACTATAAAAATAATAGATGCACACCCAGTGACGGCGGATAGTGAACGAGAACGGAGGAAGCCTTTTAGTCCGGTTCCTAGCTCGTCCAGGTCCAGCCGGGCCGCGAGCGAGAGAGGCCCCTCTCTCGTACAACAACATCTGGGACCAGATGTTGTGGTACAAAATGTGTCTTTAGCGGAGCATACGTCCGTCGCTCGGGACGCTCCGTTGTATAAGCAGTCCGCAGAGACTGTTAAGGCTTCCTCTTCTCGTCGGCGCACACGACCGCACCTTGGCTGCGTGACCTCCGATATTTTGCCAGCTTCGCCGATGAAGGATTCTTCGGCGACCAGGTCACACCATCCGGCAGCCAGGGATTCGAGACCGATGGAGCCATCTGATGCGGAGCTGTCCTCGGCGAAGCAGCGAAAGACCGCTCCTCCGCAGGTCTCGACGCCGGACATTCTAGTGCAGATTGCACAGCTTATCGCAGCATCCCAGCAGCCGACAGAAACGGTGTCGGATCGAGAATTATCCGACGGCGCTGGGTCGGTACGCTCCGCCGAAGCATCGGGGGCGGACGACCGGGAACATCGGGAGGTCCGACCGGATGGTGAAAGGGATACGGATGAATTGGAGCTATCCCTTTCGGAACAACACAAAGCTGCCGTGGACTTCATCCGGCACTTTCTTCCTCAAGTTGTTCCGTCGGGCCAGACTGCTGCGCTTCCGGACAGGAGAATTATAGCGTCATTGGACTCTGATTTTTTCGAGCGGTTCAGGGACATCGCTCCCGAGTTTCCGTCGCAGTCCAATAATGTTGCAAGAACATTTGAATTATTGAACGACGCTATTTTTAAACTGCTTCCAGGATGGGGAAAGCAGGCTTCTTGTCCGCAAATACTCTCAATCTGCCTTTCATTAATGCAAGGAATAAATTCGACACGGCAGGTCAGGGTATACCGAGAGTTCCTCTGCGTATGGACGACGAGGCGGAAGACTTAGAGCTATCATTACCGTCGTCAGCTTCTATTCCAACCGCAGTGTTGGAAACAGCTATTGCGTCTAACAGAGCCAATTTAGATGCCTTATCTTACGCAGATCACCTTACTAAGGCGTTATCACTGCGTCTTCAAGGGGAAGAGTTTCAGGATATACAATCCTCCTTAAGACTTCTTTCAAGGGCAGTAGCTTATTCCACGTGTAACTCCGCCCTTTCAGTGGCAAATCTGGAGTTGGTTAGACGTGACGCAGCCCTGTCTACATCCACACTAGTGGATTCTAAGGTGAAGAACTCTCTTAGAGTCGCTTCGGTCTCAGGAGATCTTCTCTTTGACGGCAAGCTTTCCGCTATTTATGATAATATTAAAAAGAAAGCTAGTGATTCTCTGTTGTTTAGATCCGCTCCTAAAAGGTCGGATACAGCAGACACGAATAAGGCGGGCACTTCTGGGTCTTATCCGCCCAAGAGAGGTTCCTATAGAGGTTCCGGTGCGTCCTCTAGCTCTTATCCGAGAGACCGTCAGGATAGTGACTCTCGTTCGGGACGTCCTTCAGGCCGGGACAATCGGTCGGACGCCCCGAGGTCGACGAGGCGAGGTGCGGGTCGTGGAAGACGTGGTTTCTCCTACCGCAGGCCTCGCAGATCCAGGAGGTGATGGCTCAAACCTCTATCGCGTTCCGGTTGGCGGAAGGTTGTCGAGTTTTTCTCAAGAGTGGGCGTCGATTACGGACGACCCGTGGGTGAGAGGAGTGACTTCGGAAGGTCTAAAGATATCCTTCAAACGAAAGCCTCCATTAACTCGAAGTCCAAAGTGGACTCATCTTCCGTCAAATCCTCAGAAAAGAGACGCTCTGCTATCAGAGGTGCAGTCTCTTTTAATGAAGAACGCGGTAGAGGTCGTAGAAAACCAGGAATCGCTGGGATTCTACAGCCATCTGTTTCTGGTTCCGAAACCAGACGGCTCGTTCCGTCCAGTCATAGATTTGAGCTGGATAAACAAGCTGATCGTCGCTCCGAAGTTTTATATGGAGACGATTCGATCGGTCAGAGCGAGTATTCGGGTGAACGATTATGCAACGAGCATAGATCTCAAAGATGCGTACTTTCACGTCATGGTACATCCGACATTCCGAAAGTATCTACGCTTCGCAGTCCTAGGAGTGGTGTATCAGTTCCGGGCCATGTGCTTCGGATTGAATCTAGCACCCTGGGCTTTCACTCGGGTAATGAACTCGGTAATGATCTACTTCCGAGCTCATTCGTCTGCGGTAACGTCGGCCTACCTGGACGACATTCTTCAGAGGTACGGCAACGAGTTAACGCTTCAGAACGATGTTCAGAATCTTCTTCTATTGCTCCGACGTCTCGGTTTCATAGTAAACGAGGAGAAGTCGGATCTGGTGCCGTCCAAGTCATTCACTCATCTGGGAATGAGCTTCGAGACGCACAACAATCTCGTTCGTCTGCCGTTAACCAGAGCGAAATTAGTCAGTTGTTACGCTCGCTATTGTCTGAATACAGACAAAGTCACGGCGAGAGAATTTATGAGACTGATAGGTCTGTGCGGAGCCGCCGCGGATCTCATTCCGATGGGACGGTTACGCACACGGCCTCTTCAAATTTTCCTGACTCAGAATTGGAGTGTGAAAATTCATTCGCTCGATGTAGACGTTCTCTTGTCAGATCAAGTGAAACAAGAGATTCAGACTTGGGCAAACATTCAGTGGTTAACTCAAGGAGTTCCGCTGCAGTTGCCGGATCCGAGTTTTACCATTATGACGGATGCCAGTCAAACAGGTTGGGGTGCATCATTAATCCCAACGGATTCGAGATGCCAGGGTCTTTGGGATCCGCAATTCCTGTGCAAGCACATAAACATCAAGGAAATGATGTCAATTTGGCTTGCATTACGTCACTGGATGGACATTATTCACGATGCTCATGTCCAAATCCTATCCGACAATACGACAGTAGTGGCGTATATACGGAATCAGGGAGGCACTCATTCAGTTCCGTTGTTCAATCTTACGGAAAGAATCCTTCTGTTTGCGTTGGAACATCACGTTCTTCTTTCGGTCCGTCACATACCGGGTCGTCTGAATGTGCTAGCAGACTCCCTTTCACGAAAGGGTCGCTTGTTGCCGTCGGAGTGGACTCTCAACAAACAAGTATTCAATCAGATTTGCTACCAATGGGAACGGCCAATGATAGACTTATTTGCGACACATCTCAACAATCAGTTGCAGACGTATGTGTCCCCGTGTCCGGATCCAAGAGCATTTGCAGTAGACGCTCTATCGATCCCTTGGGACGGAATGATAGGATATGCGTATCCTCCAGCGCCGTTAATTCAACAAGTATTGCTAAAGATAAAACAATCTCAATGCAAGATTCTGTTGGTAGCATCTCTGTCGCCACAGAGACCGTGGATAAATCTACTCAGGTGTCTGTTGTGGGACCTACCGCGGAAGCTCCCTCCATGAGAGGATCTTCTTTGGCAGGGGAAATCGCGCCAACTACATCACAACCCGCAAGGTCTCAACCTTCACGTTTTTCCGTTGTGCGGTCCTTCTTGCATGGCAAGCACTTTACAGGACGAGCAGTGGACGCGATTTCTAACTGTAGGAGGACCTCCTCTTCGCTAAACTATGCGGCTAAGTGGAAGGTTTTCCGTCGTTGGTGTAGGGATCATTCTGTTGATATATTTGATCCCTCTATACCAGACATTGCTAACTTTCTAGTTTACTTGTTTGACGAAATCAAACTGCAACCTGTTACTATAAAGGGTTATAGATCTATGTTATCTGATACCTATGCACATCATGATAGTTTACAAATTGGATCTAATGTCTCTTTATCGAAATTGGTTAGAAACTTTTCGATAAATAGACCCAGAACTCTTAGATTAATTCCTAAGTGGAATTTAGCTTGGGTTCTCCTTAAATTGAAGGAAAAGCCATTTGAACCTCTTGGGACAGTAGATTTCAAATTCTTATCTTATAAGACAGCTTTTCTCTTAGCTTTCTCTTCTGCCAGAAGAGTCAGTGAGCTTCATGCACTATCGGTGGATGATTCTCATTATCGTAGTGTTGGGAACACTATCACCTTCACTACTAATGTCGGTTTTTTAGCTAAGAATCAGGCTCCTAATAAATATCCGGAACCTATTGTTATTAAGGCTCTTCCGTCTTCAGACGGGCGTAGGCCTTTACTCTGTCCTGTTAGAGCACTACGTATCTATAAACAGAGATCTCAGTTCATCAGAAAGGGACGTAAACGTTTCTTTCTGTCTTTGATGCCTAATAGAAAGGACATTTCAGTCCATTCTATTGCTAGATGGATTCAGTTAACTATCCGTACTGCGTATGAAGATTTTTCTTCTTCTCAGCAGTCTGTGCTTAAGATTTCTGCTCATGAAGTAAGAGCTCTTTCTACTTCCTGGGCTTATGCTAATAGTGTTGCTATTACAGATTTAATGAAGGCTGCTTATTGGTCTCAGCCATCCACATTTACTAATTTTTATCTCAGAAATATTGAGTCCATTTCTGGAGACCTGCATTGTTTAGGTCCGTTATCTGTTGCTCAGAATGTCGTCCACTAAACAGTTGCAACTATAGTTATGCAGGCTTTCTGTTCCGGCAGTGACTCCGTCCGGCTGCCCTCTTCGCTCTGGGCTATTTGACCCAGGGCAAGGGGAAGGGGGGGGGGGGGGGGGGGGGGCGGGTGTTCCCTTAGGTCACCTGCTTTATAGTGAAAAGCAAGGGAATGCCTCCTCCAAGACAGTATTTCTGAGTCGCTTCCGGGATGGTTTTAAAGTGTAATATTAATGTTTAATTTCATTCATGTCTTATTTTTAAAGTGTAGCTCGGTGTGAAGCATTTGTATATGTCAAGTGTCAAACGGGCTTTAATATACAATACTCGGACACTTTTAATTGATTATAAAGAGTCTCAATTCTCTGCACTACTTTATTTATTGGCTTGCTTTAAAAATAATTAGTATAAGGGTTATACTGGATGTTAATAGAGAACATGAATGTTATTGTGCTCAATTATTAAGGGTAGTGTATCTTTCTAATTTAAATATTAAATAAGAAAGATACATGTAAAGCCTAATACTCCTTTTCTCCTTAAGGGGTTACCTCTTTATTTTATAATTGAGCTTATTGGATTTTCCTCTATGTCCTAGGCCCTCCAGCCTGTTTACTATTCAGCTAAGTCTGGGTCATTGGTACAGTATAAAAATGTTAAAAAATTTATAGTAATTTATATATTTTTTATACTTACCAATGACCCAGACGGGGATGGCCCTCCCTGAGTTGGGAACTCTTGCCTCCCCGCTGAGTACATAGCGCTGACCAGGCACTGCCAGTAAGAATGATATTTGGCGCCAATTTCGGGACGACTGCGTCACTGCGCATGCGCAGTAGAGTCGTATTATGGAGGTCCTTTAGGACATGATTTCTTTTTGTTTTGGATGCAAATTTTGGGGATTGGGGGGCAAAATTTGTGTTTGGCCCTGGTTTTTGTGGAGTTAGCACCAGCTAAGTCTGGGTCATTGGTAAGTATAAAAAATATATAAATTACTATAAATTTTTTAACTTTCTTCCGCGGAATAATGTTTTTTAGGCTTGATTTATGTCATTGCATGAACATTATTCAGAAACGCATGCCCAAATCCTGTCCTTTAATTCGACAGTAGTGGCGTATCTCCGGAACCAGGGAGGCACTCTTTCGTTTCCGTTATTCAATTTAATGGAAAGAATCCGTCTGTTGGTTTTAGTACACCAAGTTCTGTTTTGGTCCGTCATATTCCGGGTAGTCTGATTGTTTTACCGGACTCCCGTTCTCTTACGGGTCACTTGTTGCTGTCAGAATGGACTCTCAACAAACAAGTATTCAATCAGATTTGCTATCTATGGGAGCGCCCAATGATGATTTATTTACGACACAGCTTGCTAATCAATTGCAGACGTATGTGTTGGCTTGTCCAGATCTCTGAGCTAATGTTGTTAACGCTCTATTGATCTATAGGACGGAATGATAGGATACGCGTATCCTCCGGCGCTGTTGTTTCAGCAGGTATTGCTAAGATAAACAACCACAATACATTTCTGTTGATAGCATCTCTATCTTCACAGAGATCATGGGTAATTTACTCTCTTGTCTACTGTGGGTCTTAACGTGAAATCTTCCTCTATGTGAGGATCTTTTTTCACTGGGTAAATCGTGTCATCTTTATCACAACCCGCAAGGTCACAACCTTCATGTATTCCGTTGTGTGGTCCGTATTGTATTGTAAGCACTGTACTGGACGAGCTTTGGACGCGATTTCTTACTATAGGAGATCCTCTTCTTCGCTATTCTATGCGGCTAAAGTGGAGGCTCTTCCGTCGTTGGTGTAGGGATCATTATGTTCATATTGTTGATCCCTCCATACTACTCATTGCAATTTTTTAGTATACTTGTTTCACAAGATCTACTGCAGCCTGTTATTATTAAGGTTATAGGTTTATGTTACCTCATACCTATGCACTCTACGATAGTTTACAATTGAGTCTTATGTCTCTTTATCTAAGTCAGTTAGTAACTTTTTGATAAATAGACTTAGAATCTTTAGATTAAATTCCTATATGGATTTTAACTTCGGTTCTTATTTAGCTAAGTAATCATTTGAGCCTCTGGAAACAGTAGTTTTCAAATTCTGACCTTTTAGACAGTAATTCTGTTGGTTTCTCTTTTACTGTAGAGTCAGTGAGTTTCATGCACTATCGATGGATGATCTTCACTTTCGTAGTTTCGGAATCACTACTTCCGTTACTATTTAGGTTGGATTTTTGCATAAGAGTTAGGCTCCTATTATCCGGAACCTATTATTTTTAAGGTCCTTCCATCTTCGTATGGGCATAGGCCTTTACTCTTTCCGGGTAGAGTTTATGTATTTATAAACAGATATCTGTTTATTACTATGGGCGTAAGCTTCTTCTGTCTTTGATGCCTAGTAGAAGGACGTTACGCTCCATTTTATTGTTAATGGATTCTATTAACTATCGGTACTGCTTATGGTATATCATTGACTTAGCAGTTGTGCTTAAGATTTCGGCTCATGAAGTAAGAGTTCTTCTACTTCTTGGGCTTACATTAATAGTGTCGCTATTATAGATTTTTGAAGACCGCTCATTGCGCTCAGCCATCCACATTCATGAATTTTTATCTCAGAAATATCGAGTCCATTTCTGGAGGCCTCTATTGTTAGGTCTATTATCTACTGCTCAGAATGTCATTCACTTAACAGTTGCTACTATAGCTAGGTAGGCTGTCTGTTTCGGCAGTGTCTCTGTTCTGCTGCCCTCTTCGCTCTGGGCTATTTGACCCAGGGCAAGAAAAAGGGGGGGGGGAGGGTGTTCCCTTGGGTCACCTGTTTTACTATGAAAACAAGGGGATACCTCCTCCGGAGTTAGTAATTCTGAGCTGTTATTGGGATGGTTGTTTAGTGAGAAGTTTAGGTTTTTAAAATTCATTCAAGTCTTAGTTTTTAAAGTATAGCTTTTGAATATTGCATATGTCAACGGACATGATTATGCAATCCTCAGACACTTTTAGGAGTATAAGAGTCTCTATTCTCTAGACTTACTTTATTTATTGGCTTACTTTAAAAATTATTAGTATAAGGATTATTTTGGATATTAATAGAGTACATGGATGTACAATTTTGGAAGGTGTTGTATCTTTCTAATTTATCATAAATAAGAAAGATACATGTAAGGCCTATTACTTCTTTTTCCCTACAGGGGATGACTCTATTTTATTTTATTGAGCGTATTCCATTTTGCTCTATGTCCTTGGCCCTCCAGCCTTTTTACTATTCAGCTATGTCTGGGTCATTGGTACAGTATAAAAATGTTAAAAAATTTATAGTAATTTCTATATTTTTTATACTTACCAATGACCCAGACGGGGATGGCCCTCCCAGGAGTTGGGAACTCTTGCCTCCCTGCTGAGTACATAGCGCTTACCAGGCACTGGTTATTAGAATGATTAATGGCGCCAATTTCGGAACGTCCTTGACACTGCGCATGCGCAGTAGAGGCGAAGTGTGGAGGGCCTTTCAGGACATGTTTTCTTTGGTTTTAGATGCAAATTTTGGGGATTGGGGGGGCAAAATTTGTGTTTGGCCCTATATTTTAAGAGTTAGCACCAGCTATGTCTGGGTCATTGGTAAGTATAAAAAATATAGAAATTACTATAAATTTTTTAACTTTTTGGTTTTTTATGCATTTTGGTCAATTTTAAGAAGAAAAAAACATTTTAGGCTGAAAATATTTTGTTTGGGACTTCGAAAATTTCCGAACAAAAATAAAAAAAAATTTTGTTTTTTATGCGTTTATCTCAATTTTGGGACGTAAAAGTGCAGGAACTGAAAATAGAAGGAAAATCCTGTGTATTGTGCGGGCACAATCGGTTCATCTAGTTGGTATATGCTTTTCTTAGGAGGGGCGTATGCAGCTCATTCAAGTCAAGTCCCTGGTTTAATATTTAGACTACCATGTCAGGTGAGTGCCCCCAGGTCCCCTGGGGCCTCTTGTTTTTATTTTGGGCTCGTTTGGTCAAAGGTCAAGGTCACAGTGACCTTGAACATAATAAATTGTAAACAGTTGGTTTCCAGATGATAATTTGACAATGGTTCCACCCACATTCATGAAACTTCATAGGTAGGTTGGCATTGGTGCAAGAAAGAGCCCTATTTATTTTGGAATCTCTAGGTCAAAGGTCAAGGTCACCGTGAACCTTCATATAGTAAATTGTAAACAATTGGTGTCCGGATGATATGTTGATAATGATTAAACTTACTTTTGTGCTGTCACAACTCAACTTTGGATCGGCGATCCTATCGGCATTTTTTTATTAAATTTCTTGGGAGTTTAACGTGTATTACAGAATGTTTGTTCTGTTTATCCCCATGGTTACGTCCTCACCCTAGGGGTGTTAGGTCGTTTTGTTCTTGCATCTTCTATCTGATGTCTTTTTTTCTTTGTATGAAGATGTAGCTTTAGATCTGGTAGCAGTAAAATCTGTTACTAACTTTGGGCTTTTTTTGTGTGCCTGATGTCTTGTTTCCGGTTTTTCCTTTGTCGTTGTTTACATTGGCAACGTCTTTAAATATATGTAATATTTATAGATATTACATTACTGTAGGATTATTGTAAGATACATTGATTATGATTCCGGTAGTGTAGCTCAGAAAATTTGGATTTTGTCCACACTTAGGCTCTGTTGGGATGCCCTTGGGCTCTTCATGTTCCCTTTGGGAACTTAGGCTTTTTCAAAAAAATTTTCGAAAAATTTTTTTGATTTAATTTTTCGATTTTGATTTTGATTGCAATTATTTATGTATCTTTATCATATATTTATTGTGAAGTTTGTAGGAGTACTATCAACTTATTTTGATTGAATCATGAAAGCTTACTGCTCTAAATGCAAGACGAGGAAATCTTCCTCAGATTTACATGCTTGTTGCCTTGATTTTAGTCGATGTGCTCCTGCAGATTCTTGTCCTACATGTGTGAATTGGGATGACAAACGTTGGAGACGGGTGTCACGGTACGTTGTTGGCAGTGAGATGCCTCTGCCAGTGCTCTCACTGCAAGATAATTTGAGTTTTTCAGTTTCTTTTTCAGAGGAACAAGAACATGGTGATGGTATTGTGACACCCACCAAACTTGTGCTACCGCTGCCGCATTCTGATGAGCAAACAGAGCTAGCTGCTCAGCTGCTCATGAATATAAAGCAAGGGATAAGGCCTCTAGTTAGTGTTCTTAATCCCTTGCAGGCAGCTAGCTTGACTGGTGAAGTGGTTACTCCGTCCGTTGGAGCCGTGACACCGGGTATGTCCGTTGCTGTCGAAGGAAGTGTAGAATTGGGTAGAGCGAGCACCTTAAAAACAAAAGCTCACCCAGCGACGATGGAAATAGGGAGGAAGCCAGCAAGTTTCTTTTCGGGAGGCTCTGACAAGGCTGCGAGCGGCAGAGGTCTCTCTCTAACCCAACAACATCTGGGGCCAGAGGTTGTTTTGAGAAACCTGCAAGGGCCGGAGCATACGTCCACGCCTGCCACTCAGGATGCTCTGTCTAGACTGCAGCCAGCCTTGGCTACAGTCATGGCTTCCTCCACTACGATTCATAGGCACACACAACTGCATTCCAGCTACCCGACTTCGGATATCCAGCCAGCAGTGCGAAGACGGAGCCAGTCTTCGCCTGTGAAGTCGGACCATCCAGTAGCTAGGGAACCAAGGCTTCGATCATCGGGACGTTCGGAGAAGAGATCCATCTCCAGAATGCTGTCCCAGGAGCAGCAAGCAGCTAAAAAACAGAAAACCTCTGCTTCTCAAGCCTCGGTGACGGACTTGCTGTCGCAGTTTGTGCAGCTGATCTCAGCATATCAGCAAGTGTGTGAGCAGCTTCCCGCAGACTACAGTAGTACACGCAGATGCGATGGACTGAGAATCACAGCTGATTCAATTGGATGGTAAAAGGAATAAAGAAGAGGATTACCCTTCCCTTTCGGAACAACATTTGGTAGCGATGGAATTTATCCATCAATACTATTCTGAATTTGTTCCACCAAATCAGAAAGCTGTGACAACAAGGGAGAAACCGCTGTCTTTAGGCGCAGACTTTGTACGGAGGAAAGAAGAAGTCCTTTCTTTTCCGGTACAGTCTAGACAGGTGTCGCAGACCTTCGGCCATGTCAACGATGCCATATTTAACCTTTCTAGTGTGAGGAGGAAAGGCGGTTTCTTATCAACATCTTCCATAAATATACCATTCCTTGAACCACGTTCATTTAAAATGGTTGGAGAAGAGGTTCAGAGAGCTCCTCTGCGTTTAAATGAGCAGGCCTTACCGCAGGATTTAGATATAGTCCCTACCTGCAGCGTTGAACATTCGCTCGGATGTGATGGAATCTGCTATTTCATCGAATAGAGCATATTTGGATGCGATGTCCTATGCAAATCACCTTACCAGAGCTATGGCACAACGTCTCAGTGGGAAGGAATTTGAGGACGTTTGTACCTCGTTTAGAGTTCTTTCCAGGACAGTCATGTATGCCACGTATAACTCCGCCCTGACAGTGGCAAATCTGAAGTTAATTAGTTGCGATGCTGCCCTTGCATCGTCATCACTTATAGATGACAAGGTGAAAAGCTCTCTCCGGGTCGCTCCGTTCTCCGGACATACTCTGTTTGACAACCAGCTTTCGTTAGTCTATGAACAGGCTACTAAGAAAGCTTCCAGTGCTCTTCTTTTGAAGTAGGCATCTCAACAACACGCTTCAGCAGACCGGGGTCAGCGAGGACGTTCTAAATCAAAATCATCAAAAGACAACTCCTCACGAGGGTTCAAGAAACCCTCATATAATTACTCCGGAGGTCGTCACTACAGCCACTCGGGAAAGGGGTTTAAGTCTGATCAGGATTATCAGTCAGATGCCCCTAAGCCGACGGGATGGGGATTTTCACTGGGAAGACATTTTATCTCCTCCCGTAAGCCTCGCAAGTCCTACAGGTGATGGTCAAGACCTCTATTGCTTGCCAGTTGGCGGAAGGTTATCAAACTTCGCGAGAAACTGGATAGCAGTCACGGAAGATCAGTGGGTGAGAAGTGTAGTCTTGGAAGCCCAATGGCTATCATTCCGAGCAAAACCCCCACTAACAAGATGTCCGCATTGGACAAATCTTCCGGCGGATCCTTTCAAAAGAGAGTCTCTCCTCGCAGAGGTACAGGCTCTCTTATTAAACGAAGCAATAGATGTCGGCAAGAATCAAAATTCTCAAGGTTTTTACAGTCACTTATTCCTCGTACCGAAGCCAGATGGCTCGTTCCGACTGTTAATAGACTTGAGCTGGATAAACAAGTTAATCGTGGCTCCAAAGTTCTATATGGAAACCATTCGGTCGGTAAGAGCACACATTCAAGTGAACGACTATGTGCCAAGCATAGATCTCAAGGACGCTTACTTTCATGTCCTGGTACATCCAGCATTCAGAAAGTACCTGCGGTTCCCCGTGCAAGGAAAGCTTTATCAGTTCAGAGCAATGTGCTTTGGTCTGAACCTAGCTCCTTGGGCTTTCACTCGAATAATGAACTCGGTAATGTCATACTTCCAAGCTCATTCGTCTGCGGTAACGTCGGCTTACTTGGATGACATTCTTCAAAGGTACGGCAACAGAATTATTCTTCAGAACGATGTTCAGAGTCTGCTACAATTGCTCCGTCATCTTGGTTTCATGCTCACTTGGGAATGAGCTTCGAGACTCACAATAATCTGGTTCGTCTGCCATTACCCAGAGCGAAATTAGTCGGATGTTATTCTCGCTTTTGTCTAAACTCAGACGCAGTAACAGCGAGGGAGTTCATGCGACTGATGGGGCTGTGTGGAGCGGCTGCAGATCTTATTCCGATGGGCTGTCTGCGCATGCGTCCCCTCCAGATATTCTTTACTCAGAACTAGATTGTGAAGACGCATTCGCTTGAAACCAGTATTGTTTTAACGGACCTAGTAAAACAGAAGGTTCAGATTTGGGCAGATCTTCAGTGGTTAACTCAAGGATTTCCGCTTCAACTGCCGGATCCGGCTTTCACGATTATGACGGATGCAAGCCAGACAGGCTGGGGCACGTGCCTAAGTCCCGCGGACTTGAAGTGCCAGAGTCTTTGGGTCTCTCGGTTCCTAGAGAAGCACATAAAGATCAAAGAGATGATGTCAATATGGTTAGCACTACAACATTGGATTCGTCAAATAGCGAACATCCATGTTCAAATTCTGTCGGACAATTCAACAGTAGTTGCTTACCTCAGGAACCAAGGCAGCACTCACTCGATTCCATTATGCAAATTAACGGAGAGGATTCTCCTATTCGTTCTGAATCATCACGTTCATCTCTGAGTCTGTCATATACTGGGTCGGCTGAACGTATTAGCAAACTTGCCCTCTCGGAAAGGTCGCCTGTTGCCAGCGGAGTGGACTATCAACAAGTGAATATTCAGGCAGATTTCCTACCATTGGGATCGTCCCATGATAGATTTTTTTGCGACACACCTAAACAATCAGTTACCGTCGTTCATGTAGCCATGCCCGGATCATCGAGCGTATGCAGTAGATGCTCTGTCAATTTCATGTGACGAGATACTAGGATTTGCAGATCCTTTGATTCAGCAGATTCTGTTAAAGATCAAACAGTCCCATTGCAAAATCCTGCTAGTAGCGTCTCTGTCATCACAGAAACCTTGGATCAATCTTAGGTGTCTGTTGTGGACGTTCCCTGGAAGCTTTCTCCACAAGAGGATCTTCTTTATCAGGGGAAGTCCTGTGCACTGCATCACAACCCGGAAGGTCTCAACCTTCATGTATTTCCATTGTGCGGCCCTTCTTGCACGGAAAACATTTTACAGGACGTGCAGTGAATGCAATTTCTAACTGTAGGAGGGCCTCCTCTTCGTTGAATTATGCAGCAAAGTGGAGGGTTTTCTTCCTTTGGTGTAGGGATCAGTCGATAGACATATACGATCCGTCCAAACACATATTGCCAATTTCCTGGTCTACTTGTTTGACAATCTCAAAGTGGAGCCCGTCACTATTAACGGTTATAGGTTTATGTTTTCAGATACTTACACTCATGATAACTTGGCTATTGGATCTATTAATAGACCTAGAACCCTCAGATTAATTCCTAAGTGGAATTTGGCTTGAGTTCTGTTGAAGTTCACAGAACCTCCTTTTGAGCCGTTAGACGTCAAAAAGTTCAAATTCTTGACCTATAAAATGACGTTTCACTTAGCCTTTGCATCTGCTAGAAGAGTCAGTGAACTTCATGCATTATCTGTTGATGAATCTCATTACCGTAGTGTGGGTAATACCATTACCCTCTCTACAGAAGTGGGATTTTTGGCTAAGAATCAGATTCTGGATAAGTGGCCGGAGCCTATTATCATTAAGGCTTTACCGTCCTTGGATAACCGTAGGCTTTTGGTGTGTCCAGTCAGAGCAAAGCACATTTATAAACGTCAATCAGATTTTATTAGAAAGGGAAGAAAACGTTTCTTTCTTTGATTCCTAACAGAAAAGATATTTCTATTCATTCTGTCGCTAGATGGATGCAGTTGGCAATACGTATTGCCTACGAAAATCTATCTTCGGATCAGCGTTCTGTCAATAAGATTTCAGGGCACGAGGTTAGAGCACTGTCCACTTCTTGGGCTTATTCTAACAGTATAGCCATTACCGATCTCATGAAGGCTGCTTACTGGACACAGCTCTTTTCATTTACCAAGTTTTACCTTAGAAATTTAGAGTCCATCTCTGGTGACCTTAGATCTTTGGGTCCTCTTTCTGTTGCTCAGAATGTTGTCCACTATTGTTACATCTATAAGGTCTTTAGGCAGTCTGCTCCAGCACTGACGCTGTTCCGCTGCCCTCTTCGTTCTGTGGAATTTTACCTCAGAACAAGGGGAAAGGGGGGACGGTTTTTCCCTTATGATTATCTGGCTTTATAGTGAAAAGAAAGGGAATACTTCCTCCAGTGACAGTAGTCCTGCATCGGCACTGGGGTGGTTTTAATGTGTAGCTTGGTGTGAAGCAATACCCATCAGTAAGTATATAAAAAATATACAAATTACTTAGAATTTATCATTTTAGCACTGACAGCACCTAGGGCATTGTAAAAAATAGAAATTTTCCAAAAATCTTTTATGTAGGAGGGAGGCTTTCTTAATAAAATTTTCTTCAGAACATGAAAACACAATACTGAAAATTGTGTGGATTGTATCAGATTTTTGATAGCGCAAGGCTATGTATTGGACCGCAGACTTAAGAGTTTTGGTCATCGGACTGGAGCTGGTGTATAGTGTTTTATTACAATAGGAATTAGGTTATACAGCAGTTTCCAAAAATTGGTCTTTATCATTTGTTGATTTTAAACAGGTTTGTTCAAAGGTGTGTATCAAAAAACAAACAAAAAAAACTGATAGCAAAACATATTTAGGCCCCACAAAGTAGATCTTCTGTTTCTCAGTCCCTTTTTTTGTAAAATTGCATGTGGGTTGAAATTTTTTTATTTTATTTTTGTAATTATTTCTTTGCCATCAAAAGTTCATGTTCTTGGTTTGTTTTATGCCTCATAATCTACAGAATAGCATGGGTGGTGGTGTATTTCGTCCCTTGAGTGCAAGAAGGCTTTGCAATGCTAAAGCATTGCAAAGCCTTGTTGCACAAGGGGCAAATTTATCCATTTTATTTACTTGGGTAAAATATCAGACATAAACCATTTAATTTTTATTTTTTTAAAGTTTGCATTGGTTATAAAAAGAGAGTATGCAGCAGCCAAAAGGAGTATGGGGGGGGGGGGGGGGGAGCTTGAAAGAACAGATTTTTAACTTTTTTAGGCCGTACTTGACAATTTTTCTTCTTTTTTTTTTTGCATAGTGTGTCTCCTTTCTTTAACAAACTGATCAAGAACATACAGCATCCCAAATGGATCATGCGGGAGAGCTTGAGAAACAGATTTTTAACTTTTTTAGGCCTTATATATCTTTCTTATTTTACTTTCTTAGTTTAGAAATGGGGATGTTTTGCTCCAGTGATGGGTTTGTGAATAAAGTGGCAAAATTCTGCTTTTGAGGCTTCTGTGTGACTTGTAAATTTGACACAGTGTAAAAAACCTTTCTCATAGATTGATGGCCATCTCCTTTCAGAATGAATTATTTTTACAATTGTACCTCAAAAAACATAGCTTATAATCCCTGATTGTTAATTTGGGTTGTCTTCTATTCTGGTTGGTTGAAGAGTTTATTCATTTATAAAATGGTTGTCTTCTATTCTGGTCGGTTGAAGAATTAATTCATTTACAAAATGTAATACATAATGGGCGAGACAACCACGTTTGATAATATTCACATCTGGTAGCTGCTTATAAGCCATTTATTTTTTTGCAGAAATATCTGAATGATGCTGAGAAGGATAAAGAAAGATATTTAGCAGAGATGGAAGCATATAAAAAAACAGAAGCATATAAGCTGTTCAAAAATCAACAAGAAAAGAAACTGAAAGGTATTTGCATCACAGTTACACATGATACTCCTTGTTTGAAGTAGGTCAGTGCTTATTTCCTTCAGCAGACAAATTCTAATTGATTGGTATAGTAGGAGTCCTCAAAAGTTGGCAACTTATTCTTGTGTTCTGGTTGTTACCTAGCCATAGATTCTGGAAGAGATATTAAACCCCAATCTCCCAGTGGGACTAGTTACAGAGTGGCTTGCCTTTTACTTGCTGAGTTTCAAAATGAAAAGTTCAGAATTATCAAGCACTGTGAGTTGAAATACTAGGAATGAGTAAATAAAGACAGTAGCTGAGGAAACTCTTTTGGTGGGCTCTCTGAAAGCTGCAGAATCTCAGTTTCTTCATTATTAGAGTGCAAAAGTGAGTATGCACAGTAACATAATGCAGAATTCTTTGACCATTAATGCATTGGCTCTGGTTAAGGATACATTATATTCCTCATATAATTTATTAATGCAACAAATTTTGATTACTTCTACACTTGGTGACCTACAGTCGAATGGATCTATTTAGTACAAACAATATCTGCAACCAATTGCTTTGAGTCAAGTAAAGTTTGTGCCTAACCCTAAAAGAATGGTGGCCGTGTGCCTGTGCACCCTGTTGTGAGTATAATATAGGGGTGTGTGGGTAATGTCGCTCTTGTCAGTAGGTCTGTGATCAACAACTTTTTAAGCTTAACCCTTTTGCCCAACGTAACAGCCAAAACCGGCCAGTGCTATTAACAAAAATTGCCAAGTAATTTTCATTTTTGTCTCAAAACATAGGTTATGACCCCTCATTGGAACGAGCTCGATGAGCTTGTTCCAATGAGAGCTCATAACCTATGTTTTTGAGACAAAACTTGAAAAAAATTAGTTATTCAAGAATTTTGTTTGCAAGTGTCGTCTGCTTTTCAGGTTAGGTAAAGGGTTAATAACTTTAGAACTACTTTGTGGAATGACATCATATTTGGTATGCAAGTGTAATTTATGTATATCTAGACCCATGCTCAATGCGCATGTTTTTCAGAGGATTTTTGTCAGTGTTATTGCCCTTTATGGACTTGAAATTTGTTTCCTTTTCATCATCGCAGCTATTGTGCGTATTCAGTTTTATTTTTTGTAAGGCAGGTTCATTTTTTTCAGAAACTGAAACCTTTAATATCACAGGAAATCGAAAATGATTTTTTTTTGCCAAAAAAAATAAGACGGTAATTTTTTTTTACCACATAATCATTCTCATTCACATTCAACAGATATACATTGCTCTGGTATATCACACTTATGCAGTTGTCTTTTATCCAAATTTTGGTTGCATTCGTAGTTGTAATGTTGACATGCCATTCACCATGTAATGGGTGCATCGCAAAAATGAGAGTGACAATGGCTTTTGGTACTTTGATAAACACAGGAGAGCAAACAATTAACTCTGTGCATGCTGCTGTCGGCAATTCCTGCCCAGCACAGAGTTTCTCTTGTCTCTGAAATTAGTATAATTTGTGCATATTTAATCATATTGTCTCCCTGTAAATGGAATGGCTTTTTCATCAGTGATTTCTTGTGTTACATTTAGATTTATTTTTTATCAAATCTAGCCCTGGCTGCTTTAAAGCAGTCAGGGCTAGATTTGATGAAAAATATCTATAAAATACTCAGCGGGTTAAGAGTTAACATCCTCATAGGGAAAGGCAGGAAGACAGCCAATCTGGCTATACCTTTCCCTGCCAGTATACATTTTAAAAATTTTATATTATTTTTGGTTGTGTAAGTGTTTTATTATTGTAAATTGGATATTGTAGATTTACACACATTTGTCAGTTTTGTATTTGCTTAGTATACTGGTGAATAAAATATCTATCTATCTATCTATCCTCCTGGTTAACTGATTCAAGGGGACAGCTTCCCCTAAAACAGTCTTTTCACTATGATGGGAACTTTTATACTATATGCTTTTTTTTAATAACATTCATTGGAAGCGGTTAACCATCAAAGGTCTTTATCGTTTATTGACAAACTTTGCAGTCTAAGAATGTATACTTTAATGAACAATCAGGAAGAGATCCTGTGCACAATAGTCAAATTACATTGTTAGTGGCTTCTAGTCATGTCTTGGCTGCCTTTAGAGGCAGCCAGGACTTGGCTAGAAATCACTGCTAAGCTGCTAACCTCACAAGGCACGGTGTAATCAAAGTCAGGAAATTTACTGAGACCCTTAAAGGTTAAAAGAGACTTAGTATATTTCTTTTAGATTTATTGTGTGAACATTCGGCTTTATTGTCCCCTAGTTGATAAATAAATTTTTTATTTTAGGTAGGCATTAGCCGCTCACCTTATTTTCGAAACAGGTTCTAAAGGGCGAAGGTTTTTGCTCGCCTCAAAATGACAAGAATGGTATATTCAGCATCACTGATTCAGAGTATCACAGCATCTGTTTGCATGTTTTTCAGAATCAAAGGGATAGGCTTTCTGCCCTTGATTTCAATTTCTTGATTTGCAAAACACTTTTTATATTTATATTTGATAGTTCAAGTTCTTTAGTCAATGTAATTTTGACTATTTTGCAGGAGATTTGGAAGAGAATGATACTAGCCATGGAACCAATGGTTCTACTCTTGAGGTATGTCAGTTTAACTTTTGTTTGGAGAGTGCGATGGCACAGTGGTTAGAGCATTGAATTTCAAACCAAAAGTTTGACAGCCAATCCTGACCAGCAGTAGCTGTGTTGTGTCCTTGGGCTAGACACTTAATCCTGATTGCTCACTAAGATGTACTGCATGCTGATGGTTCACTTGCCTTCAACTGCTGCTAACCCTGCTTCTGCAGAGTTAGTACATTGATGAGTCTGATAGTTGCTTGCCATTGCTTGGTGGTTCTCTCCCAAGTGCTCCAGCTTCCTCCACCAGTAGAACTATCCCAACACAATGTACCCCTGGATGTTGAACATGTCATTAAACCTCAATAAAACAAAGAAAAATTTTGTATTCAGGGTTTTATTACATGCCTGTTCTATGTAATCCCCATCTACAGCAACACTAAACCATGCGGAAAATGAAAATCTGTTCCACACATATGTGTGGAATGGATATCGTTGACAGACTATTTTTATAAACAAGTAAAATTTCACTCGAATTTTCCACAAATCGTGCACCGCAATTACAATTTGAATCGCTAGCTAAAAGTCGTCCCCTGAGTTACAATGTGTTCTATGTGCCAGTAGGCACATAGAACACATTGGAACTCAGGGGACGAAATGGTAAAACAGCGTCACCATGCAAATTTGGTTGGCAATAAAATGGGTTCTTTTTGTTGATAGTTGTCAAATGAATTGCTGAGTGTCCTTCTAATAATGTTTTTTTATAGATGCAAAGTCATGTAATAAACACAGAACAACACACGTGTGTGAATGGATTAATCAATATGGCACTTGTGCCATCGCAGAAGGATAAAACTCAAGGATTACAGCCTCTCGTTTTATCCTGCCATGCTTGCACTCATACCATTCGATTAACCCATTCACACACACACGTCATTCTGTGTATGTATGGTGTTTGAACTCAACCTTTGTTTGATGTTTGCACACTACTTGAAAATTGTATTCCAGGCGTTTAAATTTTAAATCAGTGTCTGCAATCAGTTGTTCAAAGCATTGTGCAAATTGAACATGCCACTCCACTTCTTGTTCAAACAAACTAGCTTTCAATTTAGGTATGGACGTGAGAGTTCAACTGATAAACTGGTTTCAGTATTTTACGCTGAAATATTGACATTTTATTTTGTGTAAAGTTACAGGGAAGGCAAGTTTATAGAAGTAAAAGTTATATCAGTCAGTATTGCTTTTGCATATCTATTTTGTTTGCATTGAAATGTCATTTTCTTACATTTTATACATAAAAATGTTGGAAATTCACCTCATTCCAGCTAGATATAGGCAAGATACCAAAAAACCGACCTAATCCCAATATTATGGGGATAACGAAGAACCAAACCAATCGTTGAATACAGATACCATCTGAATTTTAAAATTTTCCTACATTCGCTATTTATAAGTCCCTGTTGAGGCTTGATAACAGTTGAAAGGTTCATTGTCATGAAAGAAGTTACTGATTTTCTTTTCGGTTTTGTTAACCCTCAATGGACTGGGTAACTGTCATGATTTCCCACTAGACTACAACCTGTACATGTCCAGTTGCTTAGCAGTGATTATTAGTCAAGTCTTGACTGACCAGGTGTTTTGTCTCTTGTCAGCAGGACCTCCTAAAGATGGCATGGTCAGTGCACATGCTCTGAGATTGCAAAAGCCAGAAATAGGTCTTTTAAACATTAAGGTGCATTTAGAACAAGTCACAAAATTACTGTCGATATGATTTGTGGTTGTAAAAGAATGCCACTTTTGAGAGCTCATTGGCAGTGTCATTTACAGCGTTGTGGTAGAATGATACCACAACAACTTATTCTGTTTTTTCTTGATGTGAATTCCTCTTTGGTTCTATCAGCAAATCTCAGTCAAGTCAGATACTGAATCTGAACCAATCCCGAAGTATACCCCCTAAAAATACTAAAACCGATAACATACTCAAAATTCCAATATGGCCCAGCTATAATTCCAGTTTTCTTGGATGAAAGTTCGAAGGCTGATGTGACATTACCTTGGACTGATATCTGAGCCGATATGAAACTAACCAAGTAATAACCTCTTCGTTTATTAAACTGAAACAAATAATTAAAAATGTTTTCGCATCTGTTACACTTTTCTGATTGTGTTATTGTTTCTCATTCTTTTCACAAAGTTCAAAGTTTCCTCTGTTACTATTTCAGTTATCCGAACATTTCGGCTTCCCCACTGGGGAAACTGCAACGTTAGGACAGCTGAACTATCTCTTCTCCCACTGTGACAAATATCCGCTTACTATTCTGAATCTTCGTTTGTTTTGTATATTCTGCACAACTCTATTCTTTCTTGTCATCATCCACCTGATCTTTACTTATTGTCATCATTAATTCCTTCCCATACAAAAACTCAGCTTCAAACTACTCCAAAATGCTTAGTCACACCAATTTACCTGATTGCATTTCGTGAAAACGGTGAAAGATTTTGATGTAAACTAGGGCCCTGCGAATCCCCCATTTTTTCTTTGAATCGAATCTCTACTCGAATCAGAGGCGTCTTGAAGATGTCCAACTGGGGAAGGGAGGTGCTGTAAACCTGATTTGTTCCGACAGTGATGGCTCAAGTACTGACTGAAAAAATATTCTAACTACAGTACGTGGAGAGTGTATTATCACTAAATCACCTGGAGATTGGAGATTCCACCCAAGCAATAATTGCAAATTTGTTGCAATGTATAACAAGCACACGCAAAGTTCCAGCCAATGGACCTCCGGAGGTCCATTGGCTGAAACATTGCTTGTGGTTTTGTCCATATATACAGAATTTGAAAGTGATACTTTGGGTGATAACTCCACTCCTTGGGTGATTTAATCACAATTCACTCTCCACGTACTGTACATCACCAAGGCATGCCTTCATTGAAGGCATGGCTTGGTGATGTAGTTGGAATATTACCCAGGCTTATAGTTCAGAAACGGGTGCGAGATCATCGGTACTAAACACTGCACAGTCACCAACAGCTCATCGTTGATATTGCTTGGATACTTTAATATATTTTCTACAGTGGTCAGGGCTCGTTTTTCGCCGGGATTCCGGGAATCCGATTCTCGTAATATTCCCGTAAACACAACCAGCGGGAATCCAAATGGATTCCCGTGTATCCCAAAGTATAAATCTTATATTTTTGAGTTTTATTTTTAACTTTTTTACCTAAGTTGCATTCGCAAACTGAAAACTCGATCTCAATGACAATACCAGTTAGTTAGTAAGTTCGAATGTATTGTTTACAGAATTGTGACATATTTGGTTGAACACAACTGAACAGGAAGTGGAGTAGAACTGGTAGACTTTTAAAAATGCACCATTCCTGCGCAATAGAAATTCGGCCATGTTTCCCAAGTCATTTCATCCCGCGTTTATAGTAAAAAAAAAAACACACCACATGGCAAAATGACCAAGTGCCAGAGCAACTTCGTTTTGAAATTACCATAAAAGTCTGAAACGACCAAAGAAGTACCGAATGCCTCGGCGATAAAGTAACCAGGTGTTGACGTGATCAGATGATGAAGTAACATCGAAATTGAAAGTGTAAACTTAATTTCAACAAGGGCGAGTTGGTGGGCCACTTTTTTATCCGCTGTCTGTAGAAACTCTCGTTCACTGTTGTTATGACTACCAGTACGGTATTGTTATTGTTTAGCACCAGCATTTCACTTCACACTCAAAATGACATCAAGTGAGGATAATGAGAAAAAGGGAAAGCCAGTTTCAGCTGCTTCTTTTGAATTGTGGCCAAACGAAGTCAAAGAAAGTTTCATTTTCACCAAAAATGAATCTGGGTCGAAAATTATAAAGGCCATCTGCCAATTATGCTTGAAGCATTGTAAGACCATCGTGACAACATGTCATAATTTTGTAACAAAACCTACAATAATTAAAATCATAACGACTCAGAACTTTAAAGTGGTTAAGATGAACAAG
This sequence comes from Pictodentalium vernedei, assembly GCA_031216915.1. Classification (NCBI taxonomy): domain Eukaryota; kingdom Metazoa; phylum Mollusca; class Scaphopoda; order Dentaliida; family Dentaliidae; genus Pictodentalium; species Pictodentalium vernedei. Next base: position 408,645,206 of record CM062292.1, on the reverse strand, counting down.
ACTTTCTTTTATATTAATTTCGTTCAGACTTTAAAGTTAAAGTTTTACTTTACGTTGCAATTTTCAGATTCAAGGTTAAGCAATGACTTTTATCCTGCATTTACTTTAAAGTCCTGTGAACACGGGAAATGCCATAAGTTAAGGTATCAAATGAGCAGAAAAAAATCACTTGAAAAATCTTCCATTAAAACTGTGAAGAAGCCATACCTAATATTAAATCACTCCAGAGTTATTTTGTTATAATTAGAAAGTCTTAAGTGTAGACTAGTCCAAGAATTTACTTTTTCAGTTGAGCAGTGGTGTCCGCAAACAAGTGAGCAGGCGACTGGACACAGACTGACATGTCATTGGTGCACATGGAGAATAATGGGGGGGGGGGGCCGGGCTAGGACTGTTCCACGGGGAACTCCTGGTGTCACGCTGTATCTTGGTAATGTTGCTCCCATGGAGCAACATTACCAAGATGCTGCGTGATGTCTGGAGCAGTCCTAGGCCCCCCTACTATTCCCTGTGTACATCAACGAAATGCCAGCCTGTGTCCAGCCTTCCCATGAGTGGCCTCTGACCTGTGTTCGATCTGCCAGGAAATACCTGATTCAGTCAATGATGATGCCTTTTACATGTCTACTGTAAGGACCTCACCACCATAATTGTCAATTTGAGCATAAATTATGGAATAAAATGAACATAAAAAATCACTGACTTCAAGTTGATTTTGCTCTGTAATGTTTGAGCACAGTCAGCAAGGTGACAATCCCCCCCCCCCCCCCCCCCCCCTTCCCGTGGAGCACTGCTGTGGGCAGCTTGGGGCATTAATCATATCATAAATATTGTCACCAAGTACTGACTGAGCTCAAAGATTACAGAACAAGGATTGCATTTTTAGAATCGGCCAACCGGGCGCATGCCCCTCCCGTCGTGCCCCCCCCCCCCCCCCCCCCCCCCCCCACAAACACCCCAATCAAAGAGTCATTTTGACTTTAATTGACGAATTGTCCACAAGAACTCGGAGCGAGTCATCTGTGCGGGTAAATCGTCTTGTAACCCTTGGAAGACAAGTGTAGGCCACACGAGGATCCAGCGTGTTCTTTGGAATTCTTGGGAGTGGAAAATTGGGAGAAATTAAAAATAAAAACAACAAACAGACAGTAGTCAGGTACGTTTGGACTTTTTTATTGTTTAACTGGGAATGCTGTGAAATTTATTGCTCGATAATAAAATATACTCTCACTGCGCCGTTTTGAGCACTTTCCCATTTTCGATGCAAGCTGTGCACCCTGAACATTTTTCAACCTGTATATGGCATTGGGTAATTTGTTTCATTTTTTGATATTTGGAATGTCTAAAAAATTTTTGGTGTCCGAAAATTTAGATGAAATACGCCCGTTGAGGTGCTCACTCAGATGCAAGGAAATGCATTTTTTTTGGACCCTGGAAGGGTCGGCCTGTCGTACCGGCGACCCTTGGTCGCCACATTGTATTCTGGTGGATTCCCGTCAAGATAATTTACGGGAATCCAATTGGATTCCCGGAAAATCGGACGAAAAACGAGCCCTGGTGGTCATGTCAAGTGAGACTAGAATTAGCATGGCTGTTGGCATGGGTACAGACATTGTTTCTATTTAGATAGCAGATATATTTTCAACAGTGGTCATGTCTAGTGAGACTAGAATTAGCATGGCTGTTGGCATGGGTACAAACGTTGTTTCTGTTTAGAAAGCAGAAACTACACTCAGTTTATATTTTCAATACATATACCATTTGCACCAGGACTATATGTATTGTGAGACGACAAAGATGACTGATGTCAAACTATATTCAAGTGAACAGATTTGAATGGAAAACAAATCGTGCAACCGATTTGAATCCGAACTGAATAGCAACTTAAAATTCGAAATCAAATCGAATCTCGAAGCTTCCCAGGACCGTAATGTAAACAAACTGGTTATACTTAGTAACGCATCAAGAGGGAACAGCACTTGTTTGGTTCATAATTATTGAGATCAGTGTCATATCTGCCGAGTTTGCTAATCATATTTGCTGAGCTTTATAATGGGCAATTCTGGGAAAGAAAATAATATCTAGTAAACAATGTGTTATATTTTCAGCAAAATGAAGAGGATGACACAGGAACCTTTGATATTCCAATTTTTACAGAAGACTTTTTAGATCATAACAAAGGTAAAGAAGGCCATTCTACACCACAGCTGCTTCTGTTCTCTTCGTATGAACCTTTTCCTCAACAACTCCAGAAGACGACACTTGTAGAGAAATGTTATGAATAACTGAAGAAAAAAATATAGGCATTACGGTCATAACTTGTGAGCCCACATTCAGACAGGCTTGTTACAAAGAGGGGTCATTGGGTCATAAGCTATGATTTGGAGGGAAAAATTGAAAAACCATAAAACTTGAATGGGTATATTTGTGAATAGTGGGTATATTTGTGAATAGTGCTGAGCTAAAATGGCTGTTCCATTGTGTAAAGGGTTAACGTATCTTGACCTTGCAAATTGTGTTTTATGCATTTCAGTGTGCCTTTGTCATTCATTAATTCAACCCCAAAGACTCAAATATTCCAGCATCTCAATACACAGGTGAGAGATGAGAAAGTTCAGTTAAGTAGCTGATTTCAGTTTATTTATTAAATGCTGAAATTTTATATTTTTATACTTACAACCAATGGCCCAGACTTAACTGGTGCAAACTCAATATTATCAAGGGCCAAACAAATTTTGAATCCCCCAATCCCCCAAATTTGCATACAATACCTAAAATTAAAATTTCTATCTGTCCCTCCATACTTTTACTACTTGCGCATGCACAGCACTCGGGAAGAGACCGCAATTGGTGCAAACAGCATTCTTTGTTTGGCCCTAAGTCAGTAAACATCTCAACTGACATCTGTGCTTTAAATCTCTCTTTTGGTGGATGCCAGACACAAATCAATGAAGTATATGGTGGATTCAAGGCAGTAAATGGACGATGGAAGTGAACAACGGTAGTTGGAAATGTTCATGGCTGTAACTTTTTAATAATATGAACATTATTTCATGTTACCCAATTTCGTGATATATGCCTTGACATCATTAATTTTGCTAATGATTTACCTACTGTTGGTTATGTGTTCCTTCCCTATCCTTCCATGAACCCTCCTGTTAAACTTCTAAGCTTTTTGGCTGTTTTTATTGAAATTCTTGGAGCGTGGTGGCTCAGTAGGTAGAGGTGCAGGCTGCAAGCCGAGAGGTCCTCGGTTCGAATCCCACCTGCGGCAACTGCGTTGTGTCCTTGGGCAGGCACTTCATCTCCATTGCCCGCATGGGGGCATGGTGGCATTGTGTACTAAGGTGTACTGCACGTCGATGGTGCACTTGTCTTCAGCCAATGCTAACCCTGCTTGTGTGGAGTTAGTATGTTGGGGAGCTGACAGTTGCTCGCCGTTGCTCGGTTGTTCTCTCCAGGTACTCCGGCTTCCTCCACCCGTAAAACTTTCACGGTCATGATTAGCCATTGTGCATAAATATGTGACCTTAAACACCAATAAATAATAATAATAATAATTGAAATTCTTTATTAAATTTCATAGGAGTTTAATGTGTGTTACAGAAGGTTTATTCTGTTTATCCCCATGGTTACATCCTCACCTTAGGGGTGTTGGGTCATTTTGGTCTTGCATCTTCTATCCGATGTATCGTCTTTTCTTCGTATGAAGATCTAGCTTTGCCTCTGGTAGCATTTAAATTGGTTACTGACTTTGGGCCTTCTGGTGTGCGTGTTGTCTTGTTTCCAGTTTTTTCTATTGACGTTGTTTGCATTTGACAACACCCTTAACATGTAGTAATTAGTTTTATAATACTTTAGAATTACTCTAGGATATATTATGATTCCGGTAGTGTAGCTCAATATAAATTGGCATTTGTCCACACTTAGGCTCTATCAGGATGCCCTTGGGAGCATGATGTTCCCTTTGGGAACTTAGGCATTTTTAAAAAAAAATTCGAAAAACTTTTTATAATTGTTTCGAAATTAATTTGATTGCTATTTTCTTGTATCCTTATCATGTATTTTTGATGTTGAATTTGTAGGAGTGCTATCGACTCGATTTTTGGATTGTAATTAATTAAACTTACTGCTCTAAATGCAAGGCGAGGAAGTCTTGTCTGTAGTCGATGCACTCCTATGGATTCTTGTCCTACTTCTGTACATTGGGATAACAGATGTCTGAGACACTTGTTTGGTGGTACGTCGTTGATGGTGAGGTTCCTATGCCGGAGCTGTCACCGCAGGATAATTCGAGTTTTTCAGTTTCTTTTTCAGAGGAACAAGAACACGGTGATGGTATTGTGACAGTACACCCATCCATAAAGTGCTACCATTGTCACACTCTGATGAGCAAACAGTGCTAGCTGCAAAGGTGCTCATGAATATTAAGCAAGGTATAAGGCCTCTAGTTAGTGCTCTTAATCCTTTGCAAGCTGCTAGCTCGACCGGTGAAGCGGTTACCCCGTTAGTGGGGGCCGGGACACTGGGTAAGTCCGTTGCGGTCGAGGGAAGTGAAGAATTGGGTGGAGCGAGCACCTCAAAAACTAAAGCTCACCCAGCAACGACGGCAAAAGGGAAGAAGCCTGCAAGTTTCTCTTAAGGAAGCTCGGCGAATGGGAGAGCCCTCTATAACCTAGCAACATTTAGGGCCAAATGTTGTTTTGAGAAACTGGCCTGAGTAGGAGCTAACATCCACACACATACTTTCCATTGGGGTTCAATTGGACGAGTGTAAGACTACACGTTATTTCACCGGTTTTGGACCTATTTACGTATTCTGACTCTGGCATATGTTAGATGCTTGCGCTTTTAATAACCGGGATCCCCACGATAGCCTAAGCTACTGAGGTGGAGTTAAGCACCAATAATTAGTAATAATTAATAACTGATATATATATATTGATTATTCGGTACCGGTTTTCACTGATTCCAGAGTGCTTCCCTCTTTGTTTTGAAGAATATTCCTTCAAAAAAAAAGGGGGTGGGGGGATTTTTCTTCATCTCTTCTGGCTTGATAATAAGTTTGTAACTATGAGTGAAGCTGTTTTTGTCTATATATTATTACTGATCTTAGATGCAGCTTGTTTATTATATATATATATGGCATGTGTTTGTGGGGGTTACAGTGACGAATGGGAGCAAAATGGAGGGGAGGGGAAAATCGCTCACCTCAAATAAAGTTTGCGAGAGTGAAAACTGTGAGGAAAGTGAATTCGATTGAGTGTTGATTTCAATGTTTAACTTCAACTGACAAGCGTCCTTCGAAACGAATGCATGAATAGAACTGAACACGGATGGAAATTTTGACAGTGAAAATATATGTAACCCACTAAAATTAGTTCTGGATTTTAAATGGCAGATTATTAAAATCGTAGAAAATGGATGCATAAATTCAAAATCGGGCACATTAATTCATGTCACTGGTGAATTGGAGCGACAGGTGTCATGAGTATAAAAGAAAACAAGGAACGGGGCAACATTCCGCATGTCTTTGATAAAAAAAATGCGGAAGTATTAAAACGTTTCTCATATCTCAGAATGGGCACCGTTTTTTTATCTGAACATGCGTGTTCGTTTTGTGGTGGGAGTAGGCGCTGGGCAAGTTGTCAATGTGCAACCCTCTTACTGTTAGCATGTCGTATGTGGATGTTTTAGCGAACTACTGTTGTGTCATGTTCATAACGACGGAAAGGAAATTGTTTGCAATTGTACTTTAAACGCTTCAAATTGTGAGTGATTGTTAAAAATTTCCCAACATCAAAACTTAATTGAACGTTTCTGTTGACGCAACTCAAAAGGATGAAAAGATACACAAGAATAGAGGTGAGTGATTATTCGCGCACCTTGGACAATTTTTGCATGAGCGATGGTGCACAGGAGTGATCGCACACCTTTCAAAGGCGTCACTGGGGTTAGTCTCTCACTCTCGAATATGCCATCCTGATTTAAGTGGCTTAGTCTGGACTAGCCTTAAAATTGGGGCCTCTTACACCCAATTAGCAGCATAATCATTCATGCTAAGAATACGGAATTACTTGGATATGGCTCCTTATTGATGATGTCTTCTCTGTTATTGTATAGAGAGCCATACATGTAATTCCTTCAAAAATTTAATCTTCTTTTCACCTTGGAATGCAGCCTCAGGAGCTGTATTTGGTCTGCTAATTCTTAAGTCCTAGGCCCTCTGCCTTTTTACAGTTCAGCTAAGTCTGGGCCATTGGTTGTAGAAATAAAAATATGATAAATTTCAAGTAATTGTATATTTTTTATACTACCAATGGCCCAGACGGGGATGGCCCTCCCATGAGTGGGCACTCATACCTCTCCGCTGAGTTATCTCTTTAGTAGGCTCGTCTACAAAGAATGATTTTGGCGCCAATTCCGGTCTCTTCCTGAGTGCTGCGCATGTGCAAGTAGAAAAAGTATGGAGAGCCAGATAGGACTTTTAATTTTCAGTTTTGTATGCAAATTTTGGGGATTGGGGGGTTCAAAATTTGTGTTTGGCCCTTAATAGTATTGAGTTTGCACCAGCTAAGTCTGGGCCATTGGTAAGTATAAAAAATATACAAATTACTTTAAATTTATCATTTTCTATAAATTTCCATGACCATTTTCAGGTAGATTTATAAAAATAAAATGTCTGCCATGTTAAACCTTAACTATATGTTGTTTTATTTTCAGAAGAAACATAATTTTCACTAATTTTTAGGTTAAAATATGAGAGTTTCATCTTATTTCAGATAATTTAGTTGCCTTTCACTTTCATCCCATTTTCAGATACGGTTTTTGTTTTGGTTTGGTTTCAGGAAAAAAACTTGGTTTCTGTTTGTTTTTTCTATGTGTTAAGAACAGATAGCAAATAACAATACAACCTCCTTAACTTGGAAAAAATCTGCAATAGTTTGAATTACTTCCCTCGCCACAAAAGCCTGGTCTGTATTGGGGTCAGCTTAACTTCCCTTTGATTATTCTTGGGGGTTCCAGAGGATTAGTTGTTAAGTCTATTCAGTCAGAAAAAAAACATAAATATACATTATCATGACCATGTTCATGTCCTGAAATTTGTATCAGATTCGAGGTCGTGTTTACAATCAGATCGCAATGAGCCTGTCAGGGCGAGTTGTGATCCGATTGTAAACACGACCGAGAATCTGATACAAATTACAGGACATGCATTTGGTCGTGATAATACATTTATCTAACAATCCCATTACGTAAAGCCTCTTTTTTACGTTTTTCAGTTTAAATTGGGTTGGAATTGGTCAAAATTTTGAATTTCATATTTTAATGCGTAATAACAATGCATTTAATGTTATTATTTGTCATAACGCGGTATTACCGGAAGTTAAATCTATGTGATACAGAATCAGAATGAGTCGTCTATATGATATGGAATCGGAACACATTATGTGATACGTACCGTTTCTCGTGGTTTTCAGGCCAAAATCTATATGATTGTTAGATAAATCAGAGGAACATCTGAATAAAGGCCATCTGATCTATGTTGTGTCCACCGGACGAGTCAATAAGAGAGAAAATGTGACAATCAGAACACAACATATTTGTCCCTTTGCCAGACAGACTAAGTGACAAAAAGCCACATGATCTCTAGTCCAGTTCCCTATTGTAAGATTGTTTGATCAGTTTATACACAACCAATAAAACCATTCCACTGGTTTTTGCCGGGTCTCTTGTGATTTGGTTTTTTGATTTACTGTAAAAACAGAACCAATCTGGAAAACTGCCCAGCCCTGATGTACGGAAATTGCAGGTAGCATATCTTTCACATAATACAACTGGAAATTTAGCCATTTCAGCCCTGTTCGACAGATCTCAATGTACTCTGTCAAAAAAGGTTGAATTGACCAAATTCCTAGTTACATTATGTTAAAAATTCGCTTCTTTTGATAGTTTGACACTTGTGTCTAGGGTTACTAATTATTTGTTAATTTTTCCAAACTCTGATCACTATGGTAATGATAAAATTAAAAATTCTATGACTTTGGTGGTGAAATAGCACACTGTTGGAGAGGAAAGAGATAGAGTCATTCAACTTCATATCGGCCAAGTACTCCACTCAGCATTTTCAGTTACTTACCAGGTCATTGAAGTTTATAATTTGATGTATATAAGGCTGCACAAAGTAAATTAATTGATTCTCAGACAATTTCTTTTTCAAATTAGTGAGGAAGGTAGGGCTTCACGTTATTTTGGTATTTCACCAAAACTCTGTATTTTTATACTGTACCAATGACCCAGACTTAGCTGGTGCTAACTCTAAAAAATTCAGGGCCAAACACAAATTTTGCCCCCCAATCCCCAAAATTTGCATCTAAAACCAAAAGAAATCATGTCCTAAAGGACCTCCATACTTTGCCCTTACTGCGCATGCGCAGTGTCAAGGACGTTCCGAAATTGGCGCCAATTATTATTCTCTGTTTGGCCCTTCATCAGTCAACATCTCACTGATCTTTGTGCTTGTAAATCTCAGTTTAAAGGATGCCAGACACGTAATTATTGGAGAAATGATGATTCTAAGGAGGATATAGAAGGAGGAGAGGAAAAAGGAGTGACAAAAAATAATCAGGCCTGTACTTAAAATTTTTTATGAAATTATGTTAAGTTGCCTATTTTCGAGGCATGGGCCTCTTGTTGTCATTCTTGCTATAAAGTTGCACTGCTTATTCAGTGTTTCCTCTCCCCTGGTCTTCTAAGTCCCCCCTTGCTATTCTCCCATGCTTTTGGCATATTTTTGAGAAAGATCATTTCTAAATTCTCTTGGGAGAGTTAGCTTGGTTACAGAATGTATTCTGTTATTTTCCCCATAGTTACGTTTTCACCCATGGGTGTATAAACGTTGTGTTCTGCATCTTCCATCTGATGTTCTGCAGATTCTCCCCTGGGAGTCTCTGTCTTGCATCAGATAGAGTGTAATTTTGATGACTGATTTCGGGCCAGTTTTGTCAGTGCCTGGAGTCATGTTTTCTGGTGTTTTTACACTGTTTGTTTACATTGGCAACAGTCTCTTTTGAGGGGGGGCTGTTTGCCTTTGGAGTAGTTTATCTCACTATAAGATACATTATTATTATCCGTAAGTGTGGCATTAATTATTTGATATAATTTTAAAATTTTTGACCACACTTAGCCTTGGGATCCATTGGGGCTCAACGTTACTTTTCAGAAACTTGGGCTTCGCTGAAAAAATATTTTTCAAAAATTATTTTGATTCTCAATTGTTTTTTCATTATTAATGGATCATGTTATTATGTATCTTTGTGTTTAGGGGTTTGTGCGAGTACTAGGACTTGTTGTTGACTTTTCACAATGAAAGGATATTGTTCAAATTGTAATAGGAAGAAGTCTTCCTCTGACTTTCATGATCATTGTATTAATTGTAGTCAGTGTACTCGCACTAATCCCTGTTCTATATGTCAATATTGGGATGACAAACATTGGAAACGTGTGTCACGATATGTTGTTAGTGGAGAAAGGGCTATGCCGGCTCTTTCTCCGCAGGGTCACTCTACTCTATCAGTTTCTATTTCAGAGGAACAAGAACAGGGTGATGTTTCCAGGTTATCTTCCGCAAGTGCGCTTCCGTCGTCACAAATGAATACAGAGCTAGCGGCAAAAGTGCTCATGGAGATAAGACAAATGTCGTCCGCTAGCTCACCCGGTGTAGCATCCATTCACCGAATGGTTCGGCAGCCGGGTTCGTCCGATGCGGTCCAGGAGGAAATGTTGGGTGATGCGAGCTCTATAAACATTCAACGTGCACACCCAGTGACGGCGGATAGTAGGGGAGATCGGAGGAAGCCTTCGAGTCCAGTTCCTAGCTCGTCCAGGTCCAGCCGGGCCGCGAGCGAGAGAGGCCCCTCTCTCGTACAACAACATCTGGGACCAGATGTTGTGGTACAAAATGTGTCGCAAGCGGAGCACACGTCCGTCGCTCGGGACGCTCCGTTGTATAGGCAGTCCGCGGAGACTGCTCAGGCTTCTTCCTCTCACCAGCGCACACGACCGCACCTTGGCTACGTGACCGCCGATATTTTACCAGCTTCGCCGATCAGGGATTCTTCGGCGACCAGGACACGCCATCCGGTAGCCAGGGACACGAGGCCGAGTATGCGAGAGTCACCAGATGCGGAGCTGCCCTCGGCGAAGCAGCGAAAGACTGCGCCTCCGCAGGCCTCGATGTCGGACGTGCTTGTTCAAATAGCACAGCTTATCGCAGCATCCCAGCAACCGACAAAAACGGTGTCGGATCGGGAATTATCCGACGGCGCTGGGTCGGTACGCTCCGCCGAAGCATCGGGGGCGGACGACCGGGAGCATCATGAGGTCCGACCGGATGGTGAAAGGGATATGGATGACTTGGAGCTATCCCTTTCGGAACAACATAAAGCTGCCGTGGACTTCATCCGGCACTTTCTTCCTCAAGTTGTTCCGTCGGGCCAGACTGCTGCGGTTCCGGACAAGAGAATTATAGCGTCATTGGACTCTGATTTCTTTGAGCGGTTCAGGGACATCGCTCCCGAGTTTCCGTCTCAGTCCAATAAGGTTGCAAGAACATTTGAATTATTGAACGACGCTATATTCAAACTTGCTTCCAAAACAGGAAAAGCGGGTTTCTTGTCCGCCAATACTCTCAACCTGCCTTTGATTAATACAAGGAATAAATTTGATACGGCAGGACAGGGTATCCCGAGAGTTCCTCTGCGTATGGACGACGAGGCGGAAGACTTAGAATTATCATTACCGTCGTCTGCGTCTATTCCAACCGCGGTGTTGGAGACGACTATTTCGTCTAACAGAGCCAGTTTAGATGCTTTATCTTACGCAGACCACCTTACTAAGGCGTTATCACTGCGTCTTCAAGGGAAAGAATTCCAGGATATACAATCCTCTTTAAGACTTCTTTCAAGGGCAGTAGCTTATTCCACGTGTAACTCCGCCCTTTCAGTGGCAAACCTGGAGTTGGTTAGACGTGACGCAGCCCTAGCTACATCCACACTCGTGGATAGTAAGGTGAAGAACTCTCTCAGAGTCGCTTCGGTCTCCGGAGAACTTCTCTTCGACGGCAAGCTTTCTGCAACTTATGATAAAATTACTAAGAAAGCTTCAGATTCTCTGCTGTTCAAATCTGCTTCTAAGAAGTCGGACACGGCAGATAAGAGTAAGACAGGCACTTCTGGGTCTAATGCGCCCAAGAGAAGTTCCTATAGAGGTTCCGGTGTGTCCTCTTGGTCTTATTCAAGAGACCGTCAAGGCAGCGACTCACGTGCGGGACGTCCTTCGGCCGGGACAACCGGTCGGATGCCCCGAGGTCGACGGGACGAGGTGCGGGTCGTGGAGGACGTGGTTTCTCCTACCGCAGGCCTCGCAGGGCGTAGAAAACCAGGAGACAGCGGGATTCTACAGCCATCTGTTTCTGGTTCCCAAACCAGACGGCTCGTTCCGTCCAGTCATAGATTTGAGCTGGATAAACAAGCTGATCGTCGCTCCGAAGTTTTATATGGAGACGATTCGATCGGTCAGAGCGAGTATTCGGGTGAACGATTATGCAACAAGCATAGATCTCAAAGATGCATACTTTCACGTCATGGTACATCCGACATTCAGAAAGTATCTACGCTTCGCAGTCCTAGGGGTGGTGTATCAATTCCGGGCGATGTGCTTCGGATTGAATCTAGCACCCTGGGCTTTCACTCGGGTAATGAACTCGGTAATGATGTATTTCCGAGCTCATTCGTCTGCGGTAACGTCGGCCTACCTGGACGACATTCTTCAGAGGTACGGCAACGAGTTAACGCTTCAGAACGATGTGCAGAATCTGCTCCTATTGCTCCGACGTCTCGGTTTTATAATAAACGAGGAGAAGTCGGATCTGGTGCCGTCCAAGTCATTCACACATCTGGGAATGAGCTTCGAGACGCACAACAATCTCGTTCGTCTGCCGTTAACCAGAGCGAAATTAGTCAGTTGTTACGCTCGCTATTGTCTGCACGCAGACAAAGTCACAGCGAGGGAGTTCATGAGACTGATAGGTCTGTGCGGAGCCGCTGCGGATCTCATTCCGATGGGGCGGTTATGCACGCGTCCTCTCCAAATTTTCTTGACTCAGAATTGGAGTGTGAAAATTCATTCGCTCGACATAGACGTTCTCTTGTCAGATCAAGTGAAACGAGAGATTCAGACTTGGGCAAACATTCAGTGGTTAACTCGGGGAGTTCTGCTGCAGTTGCCGGATCCGTGTTTTACCATTATGACGGATGCCAGTCAAACAGGTTGGGGTGCATCATTGATCCCAACGGATTCGAGATGCCAGGGTCTTTGGGATCCGCAATTCCTGGACAAGCACATAAACATCAAGGAAATGATGTCAATTTGGCTTGCGTTACGTCATTGGATGGACATTATTCACAATGCTCATGTCCAAATCCTATCCGACAATACGACAGTAGTGGCGTATATACGGAATCAGGGAGGCACTCATTCAGTTCCGTTGTTCAATCTAACGGAAAGAATGCTTCTGTTTGCCCTAGAACATCAAGTTCTTCTTTCGGTCCGTCATATACCGGGTCGTCTGAATGTACTAGCAGACTCCCTTTCACAAAAGGGTCGCTTGTTGTCGTCGGAGTGGACTCTCAACAAACAAGTATTCAATCAGATTTGCTACCAGTGGGAACGGCCAATGATAGACTTATTTGCGACACATCTCAACAATCAGTTGCAGACGTATGTGTCTCCGTGTCCGGATCCAAGAGCATTTGCAGTAGACGCTCTGTCGATCCCTTGGGACGGAATGATAGGATATGCGTATCCTCCAGCGCCGTTAATTCAGCAAGTATTGCTAAAGATAAAACAATCTCAATGCAAGATTCTGTTGGTAGCATCTCTGTCTCCACAGAGACCGTGGATAAATCTACTCAGGTGTCTGTTGTGGGACCTACCGCGAAAGCTTCCTCCACGGGAGGATCTTCTTTCGCAGGTGAGATCGCGTCAACTCCATCACAACCCGCAAGGTCTCAACCTTCACGTTTTTCTGTTGTGCGGATCTTCTTGCATGGCAAGCACTTTACAGGACGAGCAGTGGATGTGATTTCTAACTGTAGGAGGACCTCCTCTTCGCTAAACTATGCGGCTAAGTGGAAGGTTTTTCGTCATTGGTGTAGGGATCATTCTGTTGATATTTTTGATCCCTCCTTACCAGACATTGCAAACTTTCTAGTATACTTGTTTGACGAAATCAAACTGCAGCCTGTTACTATTAAGGGTTATAGGTCTATGTTATCTGATACCTATGCACAGCATGATAGTTTACAAATTGGATCTAATGTCTCTTTATCTAAGTTAGTTAGAAACTTCTCGATAAATAGACCCAGAACTCTTAGGTTAATTCCTAAGTGGAATTTAGCTTGGGTTCTTCTTAAATTGAAGGAAAAGCCATTTGAACCTCTTGGGACAGTAGATTTCAAATTCTTGTCTTATAAGACAGCTTTTCTCTTAGCTTTCTCTTCTGCTAGAAGAGTCAGTGAGCTTCATGCACTGTCGGTGGATGATTCTCACTATCGTAGTGTCGGGAACACTATCACCTTCACTACTAATGTGGGATTTTTAGCTAAGAATCAGGCTCCTAATAAATATCCGGAACCTATTGTTATTAAGGCTCTTCCGTCTTCAGACGGGCGTAGGCCTTTACTCTGTCCTGTTAGAGCGTTACGTATCTATAAACAGAGATCTCAGTTTATCAGGAAGGGACGAAAACGTTTCTTTCTGTCTCTGATGCTTAATAGAAAGGACATTTCGGTCCATTCTATTGCTAGATGGATTCAATTAACTATCCGTACTGCGTATGAAAATTTATCTTCTTCTCAGCAGTCTGTGCTTAAGATTTCCGCTCATGAAGTAAGAGCTCTTTCTACTTCTTGGGCTTATGCTAATAGTATTGCTATTACAGATTTAATGAAGGCTGCTTATTGGTCTCAGCCATCCACATTCACGAATTTTTATCTCAGAAATATTGAGTCCATTTCTGGAGACCTGCATTGTTTAGGTCCGTTATCTGTTGCTCAGAATGTCGTCCACTAAACAGTTGCAACTATAGTTATGCAGGCTTTCTGTTCTGGCAGTGACTCCGTCCGGCTGCCCTCTTCGCTCTGGGCTATTTGACCCAGGGCAAGGGGAAGGGGGGGGGGGGGGGTTCCCTTAGGTCACCTGCTTTATAGTGAAAAGCAAGGGAATGCCTCCTCCCAAGTCAGTATTTCTGAGTCGTTTCCGGGATGGTTTTAAAGTGTAATATTAATGTTAAAAATTCATTCATGTCATATTTTTAAAGTGTAGCTCGGTGTGAAGCATTTGTATATGTCAAGTGTCAAACGGGCGTTAATATACAATCCTCGGACACTTTTAAAGAATATAAAGAGTCTCAATTCTCTGGACTAACTTTATTTATTGGCTTACTTTAAAAGTAATTAGTATAAAGGGTTATACTGGATGTTAATAGAGAACATGAATGTTATTGTGCTCAATTATGAAGGGTATTGTATCTTTCTAATTTAACATAAAATAAGAAAGATACATGTAAAGCCTAATACTCCTTTTCTCCTTGAGGGGTTGCCTCTATATTATATGGTTGAGCTTATTGGATTTTCCTCTATGTCCTAGGCCCTCCAGCCTTTTTACTATTCAGCTAAGTCTGGGTCATTGGTACAGTATAAAAATGTTAAAAAATTTATAGTAATTTATATATTTTTTATACTTACCAATGACCCAGACGGGGATGGCCCTCCCAGGAGTTGGGAACTCTTACCTCCCCACTGAGTACATAGCGCTGACCAGGCACTGCCAGTAAGAATGATAATTGGCGCCAATTTCGGAACGTCCTTGACACTGCGCATGCGCAGTAAGGGCAAAGTATGGAGGTCCTTTAAGACATGATTTCTTTTGGTTTTAGATGCAAATTTTGGGGATTGGGGGGCAAAATTTGTGTTTGGCCCTGGATTTTTTAGAGTTAGCACCAGCTAAGTCTGGGTCATTGGTAAGTATGAAAAATATATAAATTACTATAAATTTTTTAACATTTTTTTTAATATCGATACCATACTGAGTCAATTTCAACTCTCTTGATGTACCAACCTTCATGGTATCATTGATTAGCAATGTCTGTATTCTCAACTTAATGATAAACTTAACTTTTTAGACTTGAACTTCATCTAAATTCATCACATGCACACTCAAAACGAAAATGGGAAATATGAAACATGTAAAGCTAGCCAATCATTTTGAGGCATTTTCTAAACAATATGAAAGTTTCGAGTCTCCCAATTTTGTAGTAATATTGGAAGAGGCAATAAAAACGTAAAATGAGGGAGTTCAGTTTCAATAAGGGATTGCCCAAGAATTAAAACTATTTTTTATTACCCTAATCCCCAGTTGGAAGGCAGAAAGAATTTTAAAATGAATTAGGAAGGTTTGTCTTTTTTTCTTTTTTCATGTATAGTGGGTTGTTTTGACTGATTTGTTTCAGTTTCTCTGACCTAGAGTAATCTTTTTTCCAGCAAGAGAAGCTGATCTTCGTCAACTTCGTAAGCAAACTACAGAATTGGAGGAACAGAATGCTATATTGAGTAAACACATAGACAACATGAAACAAGCTATTGAAAAACTCGAAGTTGAAGCTGTGCAACAACAGAACACAAACATGGCATTAGCAGGGCATTTAGATGCTTTAAGAACAGCATTGACAAATAACTTTTCATCAATACCACTTCCAGGTGAGTCCCATAGAATACAGTATTTCCACTTCCAGGGGAGTCCCACACAACACTGTATTTCCACTTCCAGCTGGGTCCCATACAACACTTTATTTCCACATCTAGTTGAGTTACATTCAGCCATGTATTTTCACTTCAAGGGAGTTCGATACAGCACTGTATTTCCACAGATTACCGAGTGTGATATTTCTTCCTCGGCAAGATTTGTTGTGGATAGAAATGAAGTACATAACTGCAAACTCACGCTGTCTTAGCATTTTCAAAACAAAACCAAAACCAAGATCTGATAAATGTATATAAAAAACAACATTTTGGTTCTTGGCATCAAAAATCCAAGGTCAGAAAAATTGTACAGTCAAAATATGTTCCTGTATTAACCCATTACCTAACAGATTGTCCAAAAAACAGCCAGGAAATTGACCAAAATAAGCCTACCACAGCCTAAAATATCTTACACATCCCTTAATAGAATCATACAAATATGGATGTCATTAGAACCGCCTCTTCGATCCAGGTTCTAATGGTATTCGTATTTGTATGGTATTGTTGTGAGAATTTTTTTCCAAAAATGTGCGATTTCATTTATTTTTAAAAAAAGATGTGTTTGGTAAAGGGTTAACCCTTTATCTAACATGACTGGACAATGCTGTTCACAAAAAATACATATCACATTTTATCATATGACTCGTCCATTTTGTTCACTTTAAAACATTTGATATTTTGTTTTCATATTATCAGTCATAAATAAAGCCTTCCATCAATTTCATTGGTCAATTTCAAAACTAGACAGTTTGATTGGCTGAACAAAATACAACTGGGCCACATTTTTATTATTTGCATAATTTGAGTTGGGAGCTTTCATTGGTCAATTTCAAAACTGGAAAATTTGATTGGCTAAACAAAATACAACTGGTTCACATTTGCATAATTTCAGTAGGGAGAATTTACGTTATCTGTCCTATTTAGGGTGGGTTATATTGTATTAATCTTTTACCTACAAAAAAAACGCCATTCATTTTTTTTATATTTTCACTTTTTGCATCCAAAACATAGGTTATGACCCCTCATTGGAACGAGCTCATTGAGCTCGTTCCAATGAGGGGTCATAACCTATGTTTTGGAAGCAAAAAATGAAAATTTTTAGTTATACAAGGATGTTTTTTCCAAGTTCCGTCTGCAACTCAAGTTAGGTGATGGGTTAAAAAGTCATACTAAGTTGCTAATTTGTGCGTGTGTGTGTCATATGATAAACAGAATATGAAATGAGTGTTTTTCTCATATAATATTTATGAAACGAGTCTAGGAATTTTCCGTTTGGGCTCGCCAGAGGCTCGCCAAAACGGAAAATTCCTGGACGCGTTTCATAAATATTATATGAGAAAAACACTCATTCCATATCCTCTATTTATTATTTTTTTCAATTTCGCCAGAATACATAGCTTATGATCATTCATACAGCTTATTCTAATGAGGGGTCATAAGCTATGAGAACTCATAGAGCTTGTTCCAAAAAGAGGGGTCATAAGCTTGTTTTTGAGGAGAAAAATGAAAATTTAGCTGTTCAATAATTGTTTTGAAAGTGTCATCTGCTATTCATGTTAACCCTTTACCCAATGCAGACGATATCAAAATTTATTATTTTAAATATCATTTTTAAAAATTTTTCAAAAAATTTCAACAAAACCATATCATGTGACACCTCTTTGGAATGAGCTTGGTGAGCTCGTTCCAAAGAGGGGTTACATGGTATGGTTTTGTTGAAATTTTTTGAAAAATAATATTTTTTCTGCTGCTGAATTTACATATTACGCGGGCGGATGCGGGTGATTCGTTGGGTAAAGGGTCAACACATTATGATGGCCAAAAAATGAATAAGTGAAATATATTCTTCGACTATAGAAACAAACTATGCTACACTGGAAAACTTCATGAATAGTATTCCACCCAGCATCATAACCCTTAAGTCCATATACGGCCACAAATAACTCCTTTTGCTCTGAAAAGGTTGTCCCAAGTGTTTTCTTCCTTGAGAATTTTTCTGGTTGGATGCATTTATCTTGACAGTGTTTTTACATCCTTGCAGCCAAAAATAATGTAGAGACACCGTTGTCATCTCTGGCTGTGTACATGTATATACATGCAATAGTTATTAATGTAAAATTAAGTTAATCTGAGGAGTTAAAAGTTAACATGAGGATAGAGAATTGCTCGGAGTTTTTTTTAGGATATATTGAATGTTCCATTTGTTTCATACCATCTTGGCTGTTCAATATGCCATGGTGTTTGCAACACTTGTATAGTGCAAGCATGGCTGTAAAAGTCTTCTGTTAATAATTTTACAAAAGAGTCTTGTGTAGCCTGTATTGAATTGTAGCTAGTTTATGTAATATCCCAGTCCCATATGCTTCTATTAAAGAAACTACACCACCTCAAGTTGTATGTGCCGATTTGGAGATTCAGTTGCGTTCCCACTGTCTGGCAAACAGCTAAACTGAGAAGAAACTTATCTTTAACATTGGCAGTCCACTCCATTCCACACTGTTTTTCAAAAGGTTGGACTGATTGGTAGCAAGTTGCCCACGAGTCTCGAATTTTGGAGCATAACAAAACATTTTTTTGAGAAAAATTTGTATCTCAAATCAAAGCATATCTCAATACATGGCAAAAATATGGTAGGATTATTTGATAATATTAGTTTAAATGATTTTGAATTTATTATACGAGATATCTTGACCTTTGGGTCACAACTGTGTTGCAGTTTGGTACTTTTACCTCCAGTACCTAATTCCATGTCTCAAGTGTCTGATAGATGACATTTTGCTTACTTTGTATATGCCATAAATTCACTAATGTAGAAGTTAACTGTTACCTGGATTATATTAAATTCACTAATGTAGAAGTTAACTGTTACCTGGATTATATAATTATGTAAAAATTGTGTTTCACAGGTACCAATGAGGTTGCGACTTTGGAGACTATAGACACCTATATGACAAAGCTACACAACATCATACTCGATTCACCACAAGACAATGAAAGTTTAATTGCTACAGTTAGAGATATAGTTGGGAGACTCAATATTGAAGGGTAAGGCTTGCAGTTATTATTGAACTAGCACTGGTGATAGAACACATTTTCACTACTACTTATCTCACCCCCACTCTTGAAGAGATTGTGGGTTTACTGGATTATATCTGTCGATCCATTCTTTTGTTTTGTCCTTTCATTTGTTTGTCTATTCTTTCAGCCATTGACTTTACACCAGTGTGGGTATGCTAGCACCTCTAGAGCAATATCTTGTTTTTCAAGACTTCATTATATTGTAATTTCCACCTCAAAGAGTGTTCTTACAGTCTTTCGTGGTTTCTTGCCCAATGAATCAATATATTAAAGGGTACACACATGCCAATTTGTCTCGCGCTGTCTGATAGGTGGTCATCCACTCATACTGTTACTGCTTGGTTCAGAAGCAGTCTGAGGACCTAACAAATGATTTTGCAGTACAGTGTAACCCTGATAATTGAATATCGCTTTGCCAATGAAAACTATTCATTTAACAGGAATATTCAATTAAAAGGGATTGTGTCACTTTCCTGTATTTTAGAGATAAACTGAACATTTATTCTGTTAAATCTTAACAGATCTCCATGAGTTCTTGTCAAACAGGATATAGTAGATTAAATGCCTGTATTGGATGTACTGAGGATAAATAGGTTTACAAACAAAGGAAACTGGGGAGAGGCTGTAATTTCTCGACATTTTACAAGATTTATTCAATTAACAAGAGTTTACTCTATAACCTATGGATTTGAAATTAGTGGTGATCCACAAACTGTAAATTTGCTTATTGTATCCTAATATTTTTCTGCTCTCAAGCAAGTTTGTTAATTTGTGAGCTTCTCACCTATGGGATAACTTGAGTACATGTACCAAATCACAAAAGTTAATCCCCTCCTTCATATTGATGTCAAAGTACTGAAATTTCACGTAGAAATGTTTCCTACAATACAACTAGGAATTTAACCAATTCAATCTTGTTTGACAGAGCACAGTTAGCTTTGTCAAACTAGATTGAATTGGTTAACTTCTCAGTTGTATGTCCAACCCCATACTCATGTGGACCCCCCCCCCCCCCCCCCCCCCCCCCCCCCCCCCCCATGTTTTCAGATTTCAGAATCAAGGAGCACTACCCATGTCAAAGCCCATTCCCAAAGTTTCAAGTTGGCTGAGATGTCAATTTCAGGAGAGTGAAACGAAAATAGGTGACTTGTTGCAACATTCTACTAAATAAATCAGGACTGGATATTTATTTTTATTTTTTGAGTGCTTTTTTTTTAGCTTTTATTTGATAAACTTTGCAAATAAAAAATATATACTGATGTTCGCTTTGCTCATTTATTCCCCTCTTTACTGAATGAGGCCGTAAATCCATTTTATTTAGTATAGAAATAGTGGTGCCCCAGTTTGAAATTCACCTGCTGATGAAAGGGAAATAACTGCTTAGGAGATTCCTCACAGTCTGTAAATATAGATATTTTTAGACTGGAATAACCCCCATTGAACAGTGCTTCAGTTTCCAAGTACACGTGTTGTCTTATGCAGAATCTGTTTTCTTTAATGTGAAAAAGAAAGATCACTTATTGAAAGAATTGACAAATATGTGTGAGATAATTGGGTGGATATTTTTTATTTAGGAGTATACTCTCTCTTTCTAAGGTGGTTTTCTACGAAAACATATACCCAAAGGATATTTACTGATCTCCCATCCCGATGCACACTGGCTTGACTTGCAGGCTTAATTACTCCCCACCCCCTCCCCCTCTCCCTTTTTTATTTTTCCACTGCATGCACCCCCTGGGCTTCGGGACGGGTCAGTACGGTAGTGGAAAAATTTGCTGTTGGAAATTCAGATATTTTGACATAAGTGTGCAGACAGTTTACTGTAGAATATAGGGCAGTGAGGAAACGATGGTTTATTGGATATCCCATTAATTAAATTATCCCCTTTTGGGGTGGCAGGGTGGGGCGGGGGGGGGGGGGTAATTTATACAGTCAGACTTCACTTGGAGCACAAGTCCTCAAAACTAGATTCATAAATAAGAACAGAAAATAACTTTATACATAGTACAGCCACTAATGTTAAAATGGCAATGAATGCTTATCACATGCCATCACTCTGTTAGTGATGTGTTTAATATTAAGCCATTGGTTTGAGTACCGGGTTTGCTTGTTACCCAGAAATTTGATAAACAATATTTATTTCATAGAGTATTATGGTATTTTAACTTATTCCTGTTTTGTATTTTCAGAGACAAGTTGTAGCCAATGAACTTTGGTATGGAAATTATGTGTTTGTCTTTTCTATTAGTCCGAAACTTAGTGGAAAACTCATTCATGAGATCATTACTTCATTGTTCACAGCAAAGAAATATTGATAAATCATTGAATTATGTAACCTTGTGCCGCTACATACAAACCAAGCTAGTCTTTTCCACTTGCTTTTTCCCAATTTTCATCAATTCAGTTACGTGAATAGAGGCTACCTACATTATGAGTTTGACACCTTGCGAAGCCAAGAGTGTATCTTCTGAAGTCGGGTGATTATGTTATGTGAAAGAGGTTTCCATTGCTGTAGAAGAGAAGATTTGGAGTAATGAAACATTCAGCTTCAGAAATGGATTTTCATTGCCTAGCAGATGACAGTAGCACAGATGACTAGAGATATTTAGAGGATATTTGGAGGACAATACAATTTTTTTTAGCCCTTTACCAAACTTAAACCTCTGCACTCTGATGTCAAAATGGTGAAGTTTTCATCCACAAATATTTCCCCTAGGAGTTGTGGCTCAGTTGGTAGAGGTGCGGGCTGCAAGCCGAGAGGTCCTCGGTTCGAATCCCACCTGCGGCAACCCTGTTGTGTCCTTGGGCAAGACACTTTACCCCCATTGCCCATGTGGGGGCACGGTGACGTTGTGTACTAAGACGTACTGCACATCGATGGTGCACCTGTCTTCAACCAATGCTAACCCTGCTTGTGTGGAGTTGGTATTTTGGGGAGCTGACAGTTGCTCGGTGGTTCTCCGGCTTCCTCCACCCGTAAAACTGTCACGGTCATGGTTAGCCATTGTGCAGAATATGTGACCTTAAAACACCAATAAATAAATAATAAATATTTCCCATAATTCAGTTTGATATTTAACCAAATATACCTTGTTTGACAGAGCTCATTGAGCTCTGTCAAACAAGATATAATAGGTTAAATTCATAGTTAAAAAAGAATGATTGGAGAAAATCAAAACCGATTGATTGGAGAAAATTCTGTTGCACTATCAG
Source organism: Pictodentalium vernedei (assembly GCA_031216915.1). Classification (NCBI taxonomy): domain Eukaryota; kingdom Metazoa; phylum Mollusca; class Scaphopoda; order Dentaliida; family Dentaliidae; genus Pictodentalium; species Pictodentalium vernedei. The sequence continues at coordinate 408,623,055 of CM062292.1, read as the reverse complement.
AGAGCTAGGGGTTAACATATCCATCCAGTGCAATTCACAAAAATTGGCATACAAATTCTATTTTTTGAAATTTTGTCTCCCAGGCATAGTTGGAATGAGCTTGTTGGGGTTGTTCCATTGATGGGATATAAGCTTGATTTTTTTAGGCAAATATGACAAATTTTTATTGTTTAAGAATCTTTTTTTTCAATTTTGCAAGTGCTCTCTAGTCATGTGAGATAAAAGGTCAGTTTCATAGATAATCAGATGTAATTTGACATTTTGTTGGAAAGAGCTTAACACTTTCCAACTGAACACATAGATCTCTATCAAGTTGCAAAGATATTACAATTATAGGCTGCCAGCTAAACTGCCTGGTATTTTATATGCTAAGAAGGTGCTATACTCAATAATCACAACGTTTTCAAGTGATTGGTGCAGGAAAATAAAAAAAATATGTAAATTATATGGCCTTGTTAATTTCTGTATAAATGCAAATAGCTGATAAACAAAAAAACCTAAATTTTACTTGACCTCTCTAAGGCATGATAAACAGGAGCATTGGCATGTTAACGATTGTAATGGGTGTGGCTGATGGCTCAAGTCCTAAGTGACAAAATCTTCCAACATCATCAAGCCATGCCAAAATGTCGTTGAAGTTGAATTCTCATAACAAGTCTCAAATACAGTGAGTAAACATAAATTATAGATGCCAGCAGTGCTCCAGCAGACAATTGACCTCTGCATAGAACCTGTGAGAAACATTGCTTGAAACTTTTCTTATGTCTCCTATAATTTTTCAAAACAATTTAGCTGTCGTATTGACTTAGTGGTGTCATGGAAAAGACCAATTGGAGGGGGTGGGGTATTGTAAACCTCATTTGATTTGTCCCACCTGTGATTGCTCAAGTCCAGACTGTTAAAATATTTCAACTGCATCATCAAGGCATGCCTTCATCGAAGGCATGCCTTGATGATGTACCTGGAACATTTGTCAGTAAGGATTATAGTTAAAAGAGTATAATTTCTTGGATATTTATTGTGGATAAATTAGATATACATGTAGTAGCCGTGATGCAACTTCTTGTTTAATTAGCAATGTCTCATACTCCAAATTGGTTATGCTGGGCCAAGGGAGTGCAGTGGCTCAGTAGGTAGAGATGCAGGCTGCAAGCCGTGAGGTCCTTGATTCAAATCCCACCTGTGTCAACAGGATTGTGCCCTTGGGCAAGACACTTAATCCCAATTGCCCATGTGGGGGCATGGTGGCATTGTGTACTAAGGTGTACTTCAAGGCAATGTTGCACTTGTCTTCAACCAATACTAACCCTGCTTGTGTGGAGTTAATACGTTGGGGAGTCTGACAGTTACTTGCCATTGCTTGATTCTTCTCTTTGGGTACTCGGGCTTCCTCCACCCATAAAATTTTATGACACAAGGTGACCATGTCGGTCGAAAGTGTCATTGAACCCCAATAAATAAATTATGCTGAGTCTGCAACTGCTCCAAATCAGGTGCCACAGCCATTCACTAATATGACAGACTGTATGTTTGACATAAGTCTAAGTATCAAATCTAGTCTTAAATGAAAGTACATGATGATCAGCAAGAGTGAATAAATATCTTAGACTGAAATTCAGACTAAAATGTCCTTATTGAAAATTATTGGTGAGGTTGTCCCACTAAACCTCCAATCACTATGCCCCTAGTTACAAGATACAGCTGAAACCACCTCATGTTACTCCTGGGAAAATTACCCAGTGTGCCAAATTTGAATGCCATAGCTTGAAAAAAATTGTTGGAATGCATGGTCAACAAAGGCAAAGAGGGAGAGGTACTCTCACATTTATATATTAAGATTTCCCTGTGGGAATGCCGGGAAGTGAAGCAGTGCTTGTTTATTGTGGTAAACTAGCTCGGTTTTACTGGTAAAATAGGAACGGGTTACCAGTGCCTGGGGTGTAAGCCCTCTAAAATGGGCAACATGTTTTTCAATGATTGGCTGGACTTTACTTTATATCCATGTTGTGGTCACAATTAACCATTGTGCAGAAATAGGTGACCTTAAACACCAATAAATAAATAAATATATTAAGATTAAATCTTTGACAGAGCTCTCAAACTGAAAGGTCCACAGTTCAAAAGGCAACTGCTGAGGTAACTACATTGCATCCTTGGACAAGGCACTTAAAATGGGTTCGTCCAACATATTTGCTGCTGTAGCACTGTCATTATTTGTTGGATTCAAATAACTTTTGCCATGCTTATACCTCAACATGAGAGAAAGGATCCTACAACAGAATTAATATCTTCACATAAAGATTTACCAAGTTATTTGGCCTTATTAACTAAGGGGATGATTGAAAAATGTGTCCGTTCAACATATTTGCTGCTTTAGCTCTGTCATCATATGTTGGATTTAAATACTTTTTGTTATGCTTGTACCTCAACATGGGGGAACGAATCCAACAGCAGAATTAATATTTTTTCTGTAAACATGTTTTTTTATGCATTATTGGTGTCTAGAAGAAGCTTCCTTTTGATTTGGTTATGCCCCTGAGAGACTTACTACTATTTTATGACACTGTTGGGGGCATATGCCATGCTTTGAATTGCTCTTGTTAAGACTAGTGAAGGCAAGCATTGAAAATCCTTGAACTTGGCTTTTGTAGGGCCTTAAAAAATGCTCAAGAAATGGTCTTGAATAGCTTTGAATTTTATCAGTCCTTGCCTTCAGGAACCCTGGCACAGTAAATGAAAGAATGAGTTGTCATTTGTTGGAAAGTAAACAGATTTCAACATCTTGTGATTGTGAATATATTTGGCATTGCCATATTTCTCTTGCGTCCTCAATATCTGATTTTAAAAGTACACATGCAAGTGATCTTTGACTTGCTGATATCACTTTATAAAATATTGTTTGAAAATTATGGGCCACATAATACTATACTGTCAGTACTGTCATAGGTGCTGTTGAATATGGCTGACAACTTTTTTTTGCATTGTGCAGGGCTAAGAGAATGGATCACTATAAAACATATTAAGGTGGATTCTCCACCAAACATTATTCAAAATTTGTAAAAGAAATTAAAAAAAAAATCATAAACACTAACAATCGTCTATTCGTGAACGACAAAGTGACCCAAATGGTCTGTGAGTTGAAGTAATTATTTATCGGATAAAATTCAAACCTATTCTTTTTTAATTATCATTCACTCTTGCTGTTTCATATCATACAAGAAAAATCTTAGTTCATCATCCATGTGCTCGCTGTTATGTTTATCAATTGTTTTGATACTTGTATATTTATTGTATGCAACAAACCAAATAAAATGTATCATTGTATCTTTGTAGTTATCTTTATGCATTCAGCAAATGTCACCTAGGATTTCTCTATCCCTATTGGGAAAGGGTCCAGGTCCCTTGTGGCTTTACAGTGATACTGACTTTCCAAAAAATATTCTCTACTAAAGAGCAGGAGTGACCTACACAACAACTATACCCTGTTGTTAAGCCTGACCGGTTTCGTTCTAATTTGAACTCATCAGAGGCGGAGAGCACTCTCGTGCCGGCTCCTATATATACCCTTTTGTTTGGCGGTACCATTTTTCTCGATTCTCATTGGTCGAGACCTTATGTCTGGCGGTGCCGTTTTATTGGTTTGGCGGTACCGTTTTTCATTGTCTAATCTGAAAATAGTCTGGCGGTACCGTTTTGTTTGTTTGGCGGTACCGTTTATCATTGTCTAATCTAAAAATAGTGTGGCGGTACCGATTTGGTGTTTGGCGGTCCCGCTCATGGTAAGTATGGCGGTACCGGCGTTGGCACCCAAATCTCATCCACTTGGTGTGGGGGGGGGGGGGGGGGGGGGCGGAGATGTCCGTCCAAACTGTTGTGTTCATTTATCAGAGTATTGTATTTTCAATGCCGGAATTTTCAGATTAGCAATGGGAGCGGCATGTGAGGTGAGAAAAAGGCCCATTCCATCTGTTTTGGGTGAATGGGTTGATGTTTTGGTGACTGGGCGAAAAGGAGGTATGGATTCATCGTTACCAATATTACAGGGAATACCGGATACTGCTATTAGAGATTATAGGATGAAGTTGTGATTAAAAAACACAAACCTTTAATTTTAGTTGTTTTTTATTTGGCGATGGCTTGCCTTTATAGATTTAACCGTGGTCCCATATCCGGCGCTGTGGTCTGTATTAAATGTTCCAGATTTCGTGTGGCGTATTGTGATACCAATCCACTCTTGTACAGTGAGGCAATGTTGCCATGAGGCGGTGTGTTGCCGGCATGGTTCGCCCTTGGGGGGTCCGGGATTGAGTCAATGACGGTGTTAATGTGCACGTCCTGGTATTCATTGTAGTCACTGTGTTGACTGGTACTCTCTTCTTGGAGCGGCGTTATAGTAATACGCGGACTTTGTGAAATATCCTGTATTGCTGTAGCAAGCAGGTCCGTGGACTGGCAATTGTCGTTCCTAGTGATGGGCGGATTCTCTGCACTGAGAGGTATTAAAAGGGGAACTTGACTCCCCGAAAATTCGTTTAATGCTATGGCTAGCAGGTTATCAGTCACACGTTGGTGTTTTCGTCTGAAGTGTTTCTTTAAGTATTCAGTTCTTCTAAAAGTAAGTCCGCAAGTGACTCTCCCTGTGTGTAGGTGTTCAGTCCTGTAGTGCCTGCGCTAACTGTGTTGACTGGCATATGTTTTTTTACAGGTGTTGCATTCGCGCGCCATATTGGTAAAGCGTACTGGTATTCTCCTGATTAATACCATTGTGACGTCGCCTGCATTGTGACGTAGCGTCGTGAGCAGTGTCTCCAAAAAACCTAGGGCACTTGTCGTGTTGAACAGAAAGTGAATGAATGCATTAATAAAAATAAATAAATGAATTTCTAGAATACTAGAAATCCTTTCTGTTCAGGCCGAGTGGTATTAGCGTTCTAAGTGTAAAAATCCACTTAATTTCAGCAGCACGTCTTTTCGTGTGGCTGTGTAGTGCCTCGGGATCGGTAGGGAGTACCTGAATAATCCGATATTTTACATCACGGATATTGTGATCCGGTTGTTTGAAGTGGAAAACCACCGGAGTATCCCTTTTATGTGATATATCCGAAAAATGTTCCCTTATTCGGATTTTGAATTGTCTTTTCGTTTCACCCACATATTGTTTGTGGCATGTGGCGCACGTAATGAGGTAAACACAATTCTTGCTAAGGCAATTGGCTCGGTTCGGCCCTTTATGTCTGTTCTTGGTGGTCGAGCCGGTGAACCATCTTTGTGTGGGTAGTGCCTTGCAAGTTGTGCAGTTCTTGTCGTGGCATGGTAGAAAGGGATTAGATATGGTGATTCCACTGATTTGTTTGAGAGGTGGTATTCTGGCTGTTAGTTTCAGGTAGCGAGTCAGTCCTCGGACGTTTAGAGGGATTGCTGGTATTATTCGGCTCTGTTTCCGTCATGATGACCGTGCTAACAGAGCTGATCGATGATCCCAGGCTAATGTTGCTGCTGGAGCTTTCGGCTATATCTTTTGACATAGTTGTGTTGCAGGTCTTAAATGTGGTAAACCAAAAAATATTCTCTACTAAAGAGCAGGAGTGACCTACACAACAACTATACCCTGTTGTTAAGCCTGACCGGTTTCGTTCTAATTTGAACTCATCAGAGGCGGAGAGCACTCTCGTGCCGGCTCCTATATATACCCTTTTGTTTGGCGGTACCATTTTTCTCGATTCTCATTGGTCGAGACCTTATGTCTGGCGGTGCCGTTTTATTGGTTTGGCGGTACCGTTTTTCATTGTCTAATCTGAAAATAGTCTGGCGGTACCGTTTTGTTTGTTTGGCGGTACCGTTTATCATTGTCTAATCTAAAAATAGTGTGGCGGTACCGATTTGGTGTTTGGCGGTCCCGCTCATGGTAAGTATGGCGGTACCGGCGTTGGCACCCAAATCTCATCCACTTGGTGTGGGGGGGGGGGGGGGGGGGGGGGGGGCGGAGATGTCCGTCCAAACTGTTGTGTTCATTTATCAGAGTATTGTATTTTCAATGCCGGAATTTTCAGATTAGCAATGGGAGCGGCATGTGAGGTGAGAAAAAGGCCCATTCCATCTGTTTTGGGTGAATGGGTTGATGTTTTGGTGACTGGGCGAAAAGGAGGTATGGATTCATCGTTACCAATATTACAGGGAATACCGGATACTGCTATTAGAGATTATAGGATGAAGTTGTGATTAAAAAACACAAACCTTTAATTTTAGTTGTTTTTTATTTGGCGATGGCTTGCCTTTATAGATTTAACCGTGGTCCCATATCCGGCGCTGTGGTCTGTATTAAATGTTCCAGATTTCGTGTGGCGTATTGTGATACCAATCCACTCTTGTACAGTGAGGCAATGTTGCCATGAGGCGGTGTGTTGCCGGCATGGTTCGCCCTTGGGGGGTCCGGGATTGAGTCAATGACGGTGTTAATGTGCACGTCCTGGTATTCATTGTAGTCACTGTGTTGACTGGTACTCTCTTCTTGGAGCGGCGTTATAGTAATACGCGGACTTTGTGAAATATCCTGTATTGCTGTAGCAAGCAGGTCCGTGGACTGGCAATTGTCGTTCCTAGTGATGGGCGGATTCTCTGCACTGAGAGGTATTAAAAGGGGAACTTGACTCCCCGAAAATTCGTTTAATGCTATGGCTAGCAGGTTATCAGTCACACGTTGGTGTTTTCGTCTGAAGTGTTTCTTTAAGTATTCAGTTCTTCTAAAAGTAAGTCCGCAAGTGACTCTCCCTGTGTGTAGGTGTTCAGTCCTGTAGTGTCTGCGCTAACTGTGTTGACTGGCATATGTTTTTTTACAGGTGTTGCATTCGCGCGCCATATTGGTAAAGCGTACTGGTATTCTCCTGATTAATACCATTGTGACGTCGCCTGCATTGTGACGTAGCGTCGTGAGCAGTGTCTCCAAAAAACCTAGGGCACTTGTCGTGTTGAACAGAAAGTGAATGAATGCATTAATAAAAATAAATAAATGAATTTCTAGAATACTAGAAATCCTTTCTGTTCAGGCCGAGTGGTATTAGCGTTCTAAGTGTAAAAATCCACTTAATTTCAGCAGCACGTCTTTTCGTGTAGAGAATATTTTTTGGTTTACCACATTTAAGACCTGCAACACAACTATGTCAAAAGATATAGCCGAAAGCTCCAGCAGCAACATTAGCCTGGGATCATCGATCAGCTCTGTTAGCACGGTCATCATGACGGAAACAGAGCCGAATAATACCAGCAATCCCTCTAAACGTCCGAGGACTGACTCGCTACCTGAAACTAACAGCCAGAATACCACCTCTCAAACAAATCAGTGGAATCACCATATCTAATCCCTTTCTACCATGCCACGACAAGAACTGCACAACTTGCAAGGCACTACCCACACAAAGATGGTTCACCGGCTCGACCACCAAGAACAGACATAAAGGGCCGAACCGAGCCAATTGCCTTAGCAAGAATTGTGTTTACCTCATTACGTGCGCCACATGCCACAAACAATATGTGGGTGAAACGAAAAGACAATTCAAAATCCGAATAAGGGAACATTTTTCGGATATATCACATAAAAGGGATACTCCGGTGGTTTTCCACTTCAATCAACCGGATCACAATATCCGTGATGTAAAATATCGGATTATTCAGGTACTCCCTACCGATCCCGAGGCACTACACAGCCACACGAAAAGACGTGCTGCTGAAATTAAGTGGATTTTTACACTTAGAACGCTAATACCACTCGGCCTGAACAGAAAGGATTTCTAGTATTCTAGAAATTCATTTATTTATTTTTATTAATGCATTCATTCACTTTCTGTTCAACACGACAAGTGCCCTAGGTTTTTTGGAGACACTGCTCACGACGCTACGTCACAATGCAGGCGACGTCACAATGGTATTAATCAGGAGAATACCAGTACGCTTTACCAATATGGCGCGCGAATGCAACACCTGTAAAAAAACATATGCCAGTCAACACAGTTAGCGCAGGCACTACAGGACTGAACACCTACACACAGGGAGAGTCACTTGCGGACTTACTTTTAGAAGAACTGAATACTTAAAGAAACACTTCAGACGAAAACACCAACGTGTGACTGATAACCTGCTAGCCATAGCATTAAACGAATTTTCGGGGAGTCAAGTTCCCCTTTTAATACCTCTCAGTGCAGAGAATCCGCCCATCACTAGGAACGACAATTGCCAGTCCACGGACCTGCTTGCTACAGCAATACAGGATATTTCACAAAGTCCGCGTATTACTATAACGCCGCTCCAAGAAGAGAGTACCAGTCAACACAGTGACTACAATGAATACCAGGACGTGCACATTAACACCGTCATTGACTCAATCCCGGACCCCCCAAGGGCGAACCATGCCGGCAACACACCGCCTCATGGCAACATTGCCTCACTGTACAAGAGTGGATTGGTATCACAATACGCCACACGAAATCTGGAACATTTAATACAGACCACAGCGCCGGATATGGGACCACGGTTAAATCTATAAAGGCAAGCCATCGCCAAATAAAAAACAACTAAAATTAAAGGTTTGTGTTTTTTAATCACAACTTCATCCTATAATCTCTAATAGCAGTATCCGGTATTCCCTGTAATATTGGTAACGATGAATCCATACCTCCTTTTCGCCCAGTCACCAAAACATCAACCCATTCACCCAAAACAGATGGAATGGGCCTTTTTCTCACCTCACATGCCGCTCCCATTGCTAATCTGAAAATTCCGGCATTGAAAATACAATACTCTGATAAATGAACACAACAGTTTGGACGGACATCTCCGCCCCCCCCCCCCCCCCCCCCCCCCACACACCAAGTGGATGAGATTTGGGTGCCAACGCCGGTACCCCGCCATACTTACCATGAGCGGGACCGCCAAACACCAAATCGGTACCGCCACACTATTTTTAGATTAGACAATGATAAACGGTACCGCCAAACAAACAAAACGGTACCGCCAGACTATTTTCAGATTAGACAATGAAAAACGGTACCCGCCAAACCAATAAAACGGCACCGCCAGACATAAGGTCTCGACCAATGAGAATCGAGAAAAATGGTACCGCCAAACAAAAGGGTATATATAGGAGCCGGCACGAGAGTGCTCTCCGCCTCTGATGAGTTCAAATTAGAACGAAACCGGTCAGGCTTAACAACAGGGTATAGTTGTTGTGTAGGTCACTCCTGCTCTTTAGTAGAGAATATTTTTTGGTTTACCACATTTAAGACCTGCAACACAACTATGTCAAAAGATATAGCCGAAAGCTCCAGCAGCAACATTAGCCTGGGATCATCGATCAGCTCTGTTAGCACGGTCATCATGACGGAAACAGAGCCGAATAATACCAGCAATCCCTCTAAACGTCCGAGGACTGACTCGCTACCTGAAACTAACAGCCAGAATACCACCTCTCAAACAAATCAGTGGAATCACCATATCTAATCCCTTTCTACCATGCCACGACAAGAACTGCACAACTTGCAAGGCACTACCCACACAAAGATGGTTCACCGGCTCGACCACCAAGAACAGACATAAAGGGCCGAACCGAGCCAATTGCCTTAGCAAGAATTGTGTTTACCTCATTACGTGCGCCACATGCCACAAACAATATGTGGGTGAAACGAAAAGACAATTCAAAATCCGAATAAGGGAACATTTTTCGGATATATCACATAAAAGGGATACTCCGGTGGTTTTCCACTTCAATCAACCGGATCACAATATCCGTGATGTAAAATATCGGATTATTCAGGTACTCCCTACCGATCCCGAGGCACTACACAGCCACACGAAAAGACGTGCTGCTGAAATTAAGTGGATTTTTACACTTAGAACGCTAATACCACTCGGCCTGAACAGAAAGGATTTCTAGTATTCTAGAAATTCATTTATTTATTTTTATTAATGCATTCATTCACTTTCTGTTCAACACGACAAGTGCCCTAGGTTTTTTGGAGACACTGCTCACGACGCTACGTCACAATGCAGGCGACGTCACAATGGTATTAATCAGGAGAATACCAGTACGCTTTACCAATATGGCGCGCGAATGCAACACCTGTAAAAAAACATATGCCAGTCAACACAGTTAGCGCAGGCACTACAGGACTGAACACCTACACACAGGGAGAGTCACTTGCGGACTTACTTTTAGAAGAACTGAATACTTAAAGAAACACTTCAGACGAAAACACCAACGTGTGACTGATAACCTGCTAGCCATAGCATTAAACGAATTTTCGGGGAGTCAAGTTCCCCTTTTAATACCTCTCAGTGCAGAGAATCCGCCCATCACTAGGAACGACAATTGCCAGTCCACGGACCTGCTTGCTACAGCAATACAGGATATTTCACAAAGTCCGCGTATTACTATAACGCCGCTCCAAGAAGAGAGTACCAGTCAACACAGTGACTACAATGAATACCAGGACGTGCACATTAACACCGTCATTGACTCAATCCCGGACCCCCCAAGGGCGAACCATGCCGGCAACACACCGCCTCATGGCAACATTGCCTCACTGTACAAGAGTGGATTGGTATCACAATACGCCACACGAAATCTGGAACATTTAATACAGACCACAGCGCCGGATATGGGACCACGGTTAAATCTATAAAGGCAAGCCATCGCCAAATAAAAAACAACTAAAATTAAAGGTTTGTGTTTTTTAATCACAACTTCATCCTATAATCTCTAATAGCAGTATCCGGTATTCCCTGTAATATTGGTAACGATGAATCCATACCTCCTTTTCGCCCAGTCACCAAAACATCAACCCATTCACCCAAAACAGATGGAATGGGCCTTTTTCTCACCTCACATGCCGCTCCCATTGCTAATCTGAAAATTCCGGCATTGAAAATACAATACTCTGATAAATGAACACAACAGTTTGGACGGACATCTCCGCCCCCCCCCCCCCCCCCCCCCCCCCCCCCCACACCAAGTGGATGAGATTTGGGTGCCAACGCCGGTACCGCCATACTTACCATGAGCGGGACCGCCAAACACCAAATCGGTACCGCCACACTATTTTTAGATTAGACAATGATAAACGGTACCGCCAAACAAACAAAACGGTACCGCCAGACTATTTTCAGATTAGACAATGAAAAACGGTACCGCCAAACCAATAAAACGGCACCGCCAGACATAAGGTCTCGACCAATGAGAATCGAGAAAAATGGTACCGCCAAACAAAAGGGTATATATAGGAGCCGGCACGAGAGTGCTCTCCGCCTCTGATGAGTTCAAATTAGAACGAAACCGGTCAGGCTTAACAACAGGGTATAGTTGTTGTGTAGGTCACTCCTGCTCTTTAGTAGAGAATATTTTTTGGTTTACCACATTTAAGACCTGCAACACAACTATGTCAAAAGATATAGCCGAAAGCTCCAGCAGCAACATTAGCCTGGGATCATCGATCAGCTCTGTTAGCACGGTCATCATGACGGAAACAGAGCCGAATAATACCAGCAATCCCTCTAAACGTCCGAGGACTGACTCGCTACCTGAAACTAACAGCCAGAATACCACCTCTCAAACAAATCAGTGGAATCACCATATCTAATCCCTTTCTACCATGCCACGACAAGAACTGCACAACTTGCAAGGCACTACCCACACAAAGATGGTTCACCGGCTCGACCACCAAGAACAGACATAAAGGGCCGAACCGAGCCAATTGCCTTAGCAAGAATTGTGTTTACCTCATTACGTGCGCCACATGCCACAAACAATATGTGGGTGAAACGAAAAGACAATTCAAAATCCGAATAAGGGAACATTTTTCGGATATATCACATAAAAGGGATACTCCGGTGGTTTTCCACTTCAATCAACCGGATCACAATATCCGTGATGTAAAATATCGGATTATTCAGGTACTCCCTACCGATCCCGAGGCACTACACAGCCACACGAAAAGACGTGCTGCTGAAATTAAGTGGATTTTTACACTTAGAACGCTAATACCACTCGGCCTGAACAGAAAGGATTTCTAGTATTCTAGAAATTCATTTATTTAGTGATACTGACTTTACCAGATAAAAATATTCAGTTAACAAGAGTATACAATAAACCCTTTACCCAACTTAACGACCAAAACCGGCCAGCACTGTTAATGGAAATCAGCATTCAATTTTCATTATTTTTTCATTTTTTGTCTCAAAAACATAGGTTATGACCCCTCTTTGGAACAAGCTCATTGAGCTTGTTGCACTGAGGTGTCATAACCTATGTTTTTGAGACAAAAAATGAAAAAAATTAGTTATTCAAGAATTTTGTTTGCAAGTGTCGTCTGCTTTTCATGTTAGGTAAAGGGCTAACAAGAATTGGCTCATTTTCCTGTCTTCTAATTCAGTGGATGTTGCCGTAACTCCTCAACAGATTGCAAGAATTTTTATTCAGTTAACAGGAATTGAACCAATAACTGGGTCTGTCGTGATTATTTGATTAGTCAACTAACCTTCGACTATTGCAGTAGTCAACGGTTTTTAATTTTAGTTGATCATCATTCATTTTCAGAGTGGTACAAGTCAGGCTTAAATTGCATTGTATAATGAGGTTTATGATTATTAACCTACATGTAGTTACTTCTAAAATCAAGTGGCCTCTTTTTCTGCACAAGTATACAACGTTACAACATAATTTAAAAAGGCTTTAAAGCACAGTCATTTGATCAGTGTCTGTACTCTGGATAAGAGTCTTTTATTCAAATGGTGGACCATTTGAATCATTTGCAGTTTCAGAAGTAACTGTAGGCTGCAAAAGTAAATAGAATCTTCAGTCTTGTACACTCAAATGACCCTGACGGAAAAACCTTAATCACGAAAGTGAGAAAGTTGACACAACAGTCAGTTGACTGGTCACCGTTTGAACAATGTTCTTACTAACGTGTAGGAGTGGATGGAAGTTCATGTTAAAAATTTCTGGAAATTAGATACAGAAATGAAACATTTGCACAAACGTTCTTCAGCTTAGATTTTTCAGATTTAATTTGGAGACATTTTGGTATTTCCACTTTATCTCAACACATTCATACATTGTCATTTTCAAATATGTAAGTATATGAGAGTTGGTTTATTGAATTTTTTTATGAAATTATTTCACGTTCCCTAATTTCAGGGCATGGGCCTGATGTTGTCATTCTTGCTATGAATTTACCATTGTTTGTTCAGTGTTTCCTCTCTCCCTTTCCTTGATTCCCCCCTTGCTATTCTCCCATGCTTTTGGCTAATTTTTGTAATTTTGTTTTACTAAAATTCCTTGGGAGTTTTGGCTTGGTAACAGAATGATTATTCTGTTTTTCCCCATGGTTACGTCCTCACCCTAGGGTGGTTAGGCATTCTGGTCATGCATCTACCATCCAGTGTACTGCAGTTTCTTCTCGGGAAGTCTCTGTTTTACATCAGATAGTGTTTAAATTGGTAACTGATTTTGGGCCATGTTTACAGTGCCTGGAGTCTTGTTTCCGGTTTTTGGACACTTTTGTTTACGTTGACAACAGTTACTTCTGATAGTGATTACTTGTCTTCTGTTTTGTTTTGCTCATAGCAAGATACATTAATATTATCCGTAAGTGTTACATTAATTTTTAAATATGTTTTAAAATTTTTGTCCACACTTAGGCTTTTTTGGGATCCATTTGTGCTCTTTTTTGGGATCCATTTGTGCTCATCATTCCCATTGGGAACTTGGGCTCTCCTGAAATTTTTCGAAAATTTTTTTTCTTTTGAATTATTTTTTCGAAATGTTATAATTGATTATATTATATTATGTATCTTTGTTTTCAAGGGTTAATGCGAGTACTATGACTGTTTATATTCTTTCATGATGAAAGAATATTGTTTAAATAGTAATTCGAGGAAGTTTTCCTCTGATTCTCATGTTCATTGTGTTTCTTGAGTCAGTGTACTCGCACTAATTCTTGCTCTGTGTGTGCCAATTGAGATGACAAACGTTGGAGACGTGTGTCATGGTATATTGTTAGCGGTGAGAGGTCCATGCCGGTACTGTCTCCGCAGGGTCACTCTAGTTTTTCAGTCTCTTTTTCAGAGGAACAAGAACAGGGTGGTGTTTCCGTGATGTCTTCAAGAAGTGTGCCTCCGTCGTCGCAGTCGAATGAAGAGCTAGCGGCTAAAGTGCTCATGGAAATATGACAATTGCCTTAGAGGTCCCAAGTAGGATCGATGGCGTAGTCGCCCACTATCTCGCCTGGTGAAGCAATCATTCACAAAATGGTTGTGACGCCGGGTTCGTCCGTTGCGGTCCAGGAAAGGAGATCGGGTGATGCAAGCAATATAAACATGGAACGTGCTCACCCAGCGACGACGGATCCGAGGATAGTACGGAGGAAGCCTGTCAGTCCGGTAGCTAGCTCGTCCAGGTCTACCCGAGCGAGAGAGGCCCCTCTCTCTTACAGCAACATCTGGGCCCAGATGTTGTTGTACGTAACGTTCGTCAGTCGGAGCATACGTCCACTCCACCTGCTCGGTACGCTCTGTTGCATAGACAGTTCAGAGCAACTAGTCTATCGGCTTCCTCATCCTCACGGCAGCACACCTGATCGCACCTTGGCTACGTGACCGCGGATATCCAGCCAGCTTCGCCGACCAGGGATTTCACGTCGACCAGGTCACGCCATCCGGTAGCCAGGGATACGAGGCCTTTACAGTCGGGACGTTCGCATAAAAGAAGAATGCAGGATTCAACGTCCCAGGAGCTTCCGGCGGCTAAATCATGTAAGACCGCGGCTCCACAGGCCTCCGTGACGGACTTGCTATCGCAGATAGCTCAACTCATCGCAGCATCCCAGCAGCCGTCAGCAACTTTTTTGGATCAGGAATTGTCTGAGGAAGCTGAGTCGGTTCGTCCCCCGCAGAGTCAGAAAGGGACGACCGAGGTTACCAAGTGGTCCAGCCGGATGGCGAAAGGGATTCAGCGGAGCTGGAATTTTCCCTTTCTGAACAACATAAGGTAGCCGTAGATTTCATCCGGCAATACCTTCCTGATGTTGTTCCTCCGAACCAAAATGCGGCGTTGCCGGATAAGAGACTGATAGCGTCACTGGACTCAGATTTCTTCGGTCGGATTAGGGACATGGCGCCTGAGTTTCCGACTCAGTCCAGAAATGTCACACGGACATTTGAACTTTTGAATGACGCTATATTCAAACTAGCCTCTAAGGCGGGCAAGTCCGGTTTCTTATCTTCCAATGCTCTACAGCTGCCTTTCATCAATTCAAGGAATAAGTTTGAAACAGCAGGACAGGGCATTCCGAGAGTTCCTCTGAACTGAAGACCTTGAATTGTCTTTGCCGTCATCTATGTCTATTCCTTCCAGTACGTTGGAAACGACAATCTCATCTAACAGGATCACATTAGACGCATTATCATACGCAGATCACCTTACCAGAGCGTTATCATTACGTCTCGAAGGAAAAGAATTCCAGGATGTACAAACTTCCTTAAGAGTTCTTTCGAGGGCCATAGCATACTCTACGTATAACTCCATCCTTTCAGTGGCAAATCTGGAGCTAGTTAGACGTGATGCTGCCCTGGCTACATCCACTAGAGTGGATTGTAAGATGAAAAACTCTCTTCGAGTCGCTCCAGTCTCCAGAGAGCTTCTCTTCGACGGCAAGCTTTCCATAATCAGAATACTAAGAAAGCTTCAGACTCTCTGCTGTTTAAGTCCGCTTCTTAAAAGTCGGATTCAGCGGAGAAGAATAAGACAGGCACTTCAGGGGCGAGTACGTCCAAGGGAAGTTCCTATAGAGGTTCTAATAAGTCCTCTAGGGCTTACTCCAGAGACTGTTAAGGTAGCGACTCAGGTAGGGGTCGTAATACTGGCCGAGACAACCGGTTAGACGCTCCTAGGTCGAAGGGGCGAGGTGCGGGTTGTGGTGGACGTGGTTTCTCCTCCCGTAAGCCTCGCAGATCCAGGAGGTGATGGTGTAAACCTCTATCATGTTCCAGTGAGTGGAAGGCTATCAAGTTTCTTAACCAATTGGTTGTCGATTAAGGACGACCCTTGGGTTCGAGGGGTGATTTCAGAAGGGCTAAAACTGTCCTTCAAAAGAAAACCCCCGTTAACTCGAAGTCCACGATGGACTCAGCTTCCGTCAAATCCTCAGAAGAGAGATTGGCTTATATCAGAAGTCCAATCTCTTCTGGTGAAGAATACGATAGAGGTCGTAGAAAACCAGGAATCTCCACGTTTCTACAGCCATCTGTTTCTGGTTCCGAAACCAGATGGCTCGTTTCATCCAGTCATAGATCTGAGCTGGACAAACAAGCTGATCGTGGCTCCAAAATTTTATATGGAGACCATTCGATCGGCGAGCATAGATCTCAAAGATGTGTACTTTCACGTCATGGTAAATCCGGCGTTTAAAAAGTATCTTCGCTTCACTGTCCTAGGAGTCGTTTATCAGTTCCGAGCAATGTGCTTTGGTCTGAATCTAGCGCCCTGGGCTTTCACTCGAATAATGAACTCGGTAATGACTCATTTCCAAGCTCATTCGTCTGCGGTGACGTCGGCCTACCTGGACGACATTCTTCAGAGGTACGGCAATGAGTTAACTCTTCAGAACAATGTTCAGAATCTGCTTCAACTGCTCCGACATCTTGGTTTCATAGTAAACGAGAAAAAGTCGGATCTGGTTCCGTCCAAGTCATTCACCCTCCTGGGAATGAGCTTCGAGACGCACAACAATCTCGTTCGTCTGCCGTTATCCAGAGCGAAATTAATCAGGTTATGCTCGCTTTTGTCTTCACTCAGACAAAGTAACAGCGAGAGAATTCATGTGACTGATAGGTTTGTGCGGAGCCTCTGCGGATCTTATTCCAATGGGGCGGATACGTACTCGGCCACTCCAAATATTTCTGACTCAGAATTGGAGTGTGAAGATTCATTCTCTCGATACGAATATCGTCTTGTCAAATCAAGTGAAACAAGAGATTCAGACTTGGGCAGATATTCAGTGGTTAACTCAGGGAGTTCCACTGCGATCGCCGGATCCGAGTTTTACGATTATGACGGATGCCAGTCAAACAGGTTGGGGCACAACATTGAGCCCAACAGATTCTAAGTGCCAGGGTCTTTGGGATCCGCAGTTCCTAAACAAGCACATAAACATCAAAGAGATGATGTCAATTTGGCTTGCGCTACGTCATTGGATGAACATTATTCTGAATTCACATGTGCAAATTCTGTCCGACAATTCGACAGTAGTGGCGTATATTCGGAACCAGGGATGCACTCATTCCATTCCGTTATTCAACTTAACGGAAAGAATCCTTCAGTTTGTCCTAGAGCATCAAGTTCTCCTATCGGTCCGTCATATTCCGGGTCGTCTGAAAGTTTTGGCAGACTCCCTTTCTCGGAGGGGTCGCATGTTGCCGTCAGAATGGACTCTCAACAAACGAGTATTCAATCAGATTTGCTGCCAGTGGGAGTGTCCGATGATAGACTTATTTGCGACACATCTCAACAATCAGTTGCAGACGTATGTGTCACCGTGTCCAGATCTGCGAGTGTTTGCAGTAGACTCTCTCTCGATCTCTTGGGACGGAATGATAGAATACGCGTATCCTCCAGCGCCGTTGATTCAGCAGATATTGCTCAAGATAAAGCAATCTCACTGCAAAATTCTGTTGGTAGCATCTCTGTCACCCCAGAGACCATGGATAAATCTACTCAGGTGCCTGTTGTGGGACATGCCGCAGAAGCTTCCTCCACGGGAAGATCTTCTTTCGCAGGGGAAATCGCGCACACTGCATCATAACCCGCAAGGTCTCAACCTTCACATATTTCTGTTGTGAGGTCCTTCTTGCATGGCAAGCAATTTACAGGACGAGCAGTGGTCGCGATTTCTAACTGTAGGAGGACCTCCTCTTCACTAAATTATGCTGCTAACTGGAAGGTTTTCTGTCGGTGGTGTAGGGATCATTCTGTTGATATTTATGATCCCTCCATTCCAGACATTGCTAATTTTCTAGTCTACCTGTTTGATGAGATCAAACTGCAGCCTGTTACCATTAAGGGTTATAGGTCTATGCTATCTGATACCTATGCACATCATGATAGCTTACAGATTGGATCTAATGTCTCTTTATCTAAGTTTGTTAAAAACTTTTTGATAAATAGACCTAGGACCCTTAGATTAATTCCTAAGTGGAATTTAGCTTGGGTTCTTCTTGGGTTCTAAAAGAAGCACCATTTGAGCCTCTTGACATGGTGAACTTCAAATTCTTATCTTATAAGACAGGTTTTCTTTTAGCCTTCTCTTCGGCTAGAAGAGTCAGTGAGCTTCATGCACTATCCGTTGATGATTCTCACTATCGTAATGTCGGGAACACTATTACCTTTACTACTAATGTTGGATTTTTGGCTAAGAATCAGGCTCCTAATAAGTATCCGGAACCTATTGTTATTAAGGCTCTTCCGTCTTCAGACGGGCATAGGCCTTGACTATGTCCAGTTAGAGCTATGCGAATTTACAAACGTAGATCTGAGTTTATCAGAAAGGGATGTAAACGTTTCTGTCTCTGCTGTCAATTAGAAGGGACATTACGGTCCATTCTATTGATAGGTGGATTCAGTTAACTATCCGTACTGCTTATGAAAAATTATCTTCAACTCAGCAGTCTGTGCTTAAGATTTCGGCGCATGAAGTAAGAGCGCTATCTACATCTTGGGCTTATGCTAATAGTGTTGCTATTACTGATTTGATGAAGGCTGCATATTGGTCTCAGCCTTCCACATTCACAAATTTTTATCTTAGAAATATTGAGTCTATTTCTGGAGACCTGCATTGTTTAGGTCCATCATCTGTTGCTCAGAATGTAGTCCACTAAACAGTTGCAACTATAGTTATGCAGGCTTTCTGTTCCGGCAGTGACTCTGTCCTGCTGCCCTCTTTGCTCTGGGGTATTTGACCCAGGGCAAGGGGAAGGGGGGGGGGGGGGGAATGGTGTTCCCTTAGGTCACCTGCTTTATAGTGAAAAGCAAGGCAATACCTCCTCTGGAGTCTGTAATTCCGAGTCAGTGCCGGGATGGTTTTGAAGTGTAAAGCTAATGTTTAACTCATTCATGTAATATTTTTTAAAGTGTAGCTCGGTGTGAAGCATTTGTACATGTCACGTGTCATACGAGCATTAATATACAATCCTCGGACACTTTTAATGAGTATAAAGAGTCTCATTCTCTGGACTATCTTTATTTATTGGCTTTCCTTTAAAAAATTAGTATAACGGGTTATACTGGATGTTAATGGAGATCATTGAGGTTATTGTGCTCAATTACGGAATGGTATTGTGTCTTTCTTTTTTGATACAAATACCGGTAAGAAAGATACATGTAAAGCCTGTTTCTCCTTTTCTCCTAGAGGGGATAATTCTGTTTACCGGTACATGTAATTGAGCCTATTGGATTTTCCTTTATGTCCTAGGACTTCCAGCCTTTTTTCTATTCAGCTAAGTCTGGGTCATTGGTACAGTATAAAAATGTTAAAAAATTTATAGTAATTTATATATTTTTTTACACTTACCAATGACCCAGATGGCCCTCCCATGAGTTGGGAACTCGTACCTCCCTGCTGATTACATAACACTTACCAGGCACTGGATGTAAGAATGACAATTGGCGCCTGTTTCGGGGCTTCCTTGATACTGCGCATGCGCAGTGCATAAAAAGTATGGAGGACCACATAGGACATTGAAATTTCGGATTTTGATGCAAATTTTGGGGATTGGGGGGCAAAATTTGTGTTTGGCCCTAGAATTTAAGGAGTTAGCACCAGCTAAGTCTGGGTCATTGGTAAGTATAAAAAATATATAAATTACTATAAATTTTTTAACTTTTCAAAAGCATATCATGTGACCCCTTTTTGGAACAAGCTCATCGAGCTTGTTCCAAAGAGGGGTCACATGATATGGTTTTGTTGAAATTTTTTTTTTGAAAAATTTAAAATTTTGATATCGTCTGCATTGGGTAAAGGGTTGAGGGCACTTGTTTTGAGGTTGTAAAATTCGGAAATAGGCCTTTAAGGGTGAACAGGCAATAATACTTGACTCACAACTACTGCCATAGTAATATTGTTTGAGTTAGATTATTTGAAAGCTGTTCTTGTACTAGAGCGAAGGGCAAAGGATAAATTGAACAGATAGAGGTTGGGACATACTAGAAATGGATTCATTTAAATATTATAATAATGTATGCTTGCCTTTAACGAAAATAAAAACAACAATTTCTGTCAAGTTGAAATAAAAAATATATTTTTTTCAAAGGAAACAAGTTGATTCAACAACAAACGAGATTAACAATTAAAGATAAATAAATAAATGTTGCAGTAAGCTTTCCTTGTTGATAGCTGAGAGAGTACAAGCTATTACAAACTGGATGTAATATGAGCTATAGAAAAAAAGTTTTCTGTTGAATAAAGACAGTCATTAACACTTTACTCAGCGTAACAGCTAAAACCAGCCAGTGCTCTTCACAAAAAATCGCAAATTAATTTTTTATTATTTTTTTCATTTTTTGTCTCAAAAACATAGGTTATGACACCTCTTTGAAACGAGCTTGGTTCATTGAGGGGCCATAACCTATGTTTTTGAGACAATAAGTGAAAAAAATTAGCTATTCAAGAATTTTATTTGCAAGTGTTGTCTGCTTTTCATGTAAGGTAAAGGGTTAAATAACCCTTTGCTCAATACTTGCATAAACATTTATTGAATTATAAAAAGTTTTGATTTGTATCTAAACCCTTTACCTAATATGAAAAGCATTGGACACTTGCAAACACAATTCTTGAATAACTAAATTCTTTCAGTTTTTGTGTCCAGAACACAGCTCATGACCTCTCATTGGACTGAGCTCATCAAGTTTGTCCCATTCAGGGGGTCATTAGCTATGTTTTGAGAAAAAAAATAAATTGAATGGTAATTTTTGTGAATAGCGCTGGCCGGTTTTGGCCATTATGATGGGTAAAGGGTTAAAAAACATAGTTTAAAAAACATAGTTTATAACCCCTCATTGGTATGAGCTTAATGAGCTTGACCCCAATCAGAGGGCATTCATTATTGCTTGAGACAAATTTTGCAGAATCTGGAAAAATAATTAAATTTGAATGGCCAGTTTTGTTATTTTTAACTGCCAAGTATTTTGTTAATAATTTTCATCACATCTGGTATTGGTTTTCTGTGAAGCAGCCATGACTAGATTTGATAAAAAATTCTTATAAATTTAACTCAAGAAATCATTTGTCAAACAGATAATCCAAAAAAAAAGGGAAAAGTTGGATAAAAGTGCTCATAGTACACTCATTTCACTGGCAAGTATTCGTTGTCCCGGGCAAGGAGTTATTAGCAATGGCTTGCCTTGGATGTCACTTTCGGTAAAGAATTAACCCTTCATGTACTGTGGACATACAAGTCGCCAGTGCTTTTCACAAAAAATTGCCATTCACATTTTGATATTTTTTTCACTTTTTACCTCCAAAACATAATTTTTGACCCCTCGTTGAATTGAGCTCATTTTACTGAGGTGTCAAAAGCTATGTTGTTGAGGCAAAAAAAATGATAAAATTTAGTTAGTCAAGATTTCTTTTTTTTGCAAGCATCTGATATTAATTTTCATTAACTCTTAACCCGCTGAGTATTTTCAAGATATTTTTTCATCAAATCTAGTCATGGCTGCTGTAAAGCAGCTATGACTAGAGTTGATGAAAAATTAATCTAAATATAACAAGAAATCATTGGTGAAAAAATCCATTCAATTTACAGTGGAAAATATGTTTAAATATGCCAAAATTATACTTATATCAGTGACAAGAGAAACCCTGTGCTGGTCAGGAATGTCTGCCAGCAGCATGCAAAGAGTTGATGGGTTACGCCGGTAAACTGAATCCATTGTCCAAGGTGGAACACACAATCAATGAGCATAATTTTGATGCAAAATCCAGTTGCTTTCAGTTTGCTTGGTTTCACTCTAAGCAATAACTTGTTTGTTTCACAGCAGTAAGACTCAAACTAAATACATCACATTGTATCAAATTTGAAACTTAAAATAAAATTTTTTTAACCCTCTGCACGGTGATGTCATAAATAATAAATCTGAAGAAGCAAATTTTTCCTATAATGCAGCTTGAAGCTTGAAACTTAAACAATTCATTCTGGTTTGATAGTGCTTATTGATCACTATCAAACAAGATTGAATTAGTTATATTCCTAGTTGCATTATGGGAAAAATTTGCTTTTTGAAATTTCAGCATTTTGACATCGGAGTTCAGGGGTTAATTATAAATTAATCACATTTCTCTTATTATGCCCAGTATGTAACAACCTCATAATCAACTATCAACAGCAGTGCTATTCAGACAGTACATTAAGCTTGAAATAAAACTAAAACAAAAACAGTTCTCTCATAAATTACATATATATCACAGAATTGCTTTTAAAAGATATTTCTAACCTTGCAGAACCTGGGTCTATCCATTTAGTTGGACATTCAGAATGTGTAGCCCAAATCAGCCCTAAGTACAGGGATGTTATTTTTTTTTAAGGCTCTTGTCTGATTCAAGTTTTTTGCAACCCTCTGCTCAGTGAAGTCAAAATTTTCAGCCTGCAAATTTTTCTCATAATGCAACAAGGAATTACAGTAAATCAGTTCAGTGGAGCCCACTTAATTGGATGTCTCTTAATTGTATATCCCTGTTAATTGAATATAATTTTCAAACACAAAACCATTTACCATACCTTCAGTACAAATTTGATCTGTTAATTGCATATGGGTTGTAGAGTAAACTCCTGTTAATTGTATATAAATTTTTGTAATATGTCGAAAAAATTTCTGTGACACGCACCAAATTCCCATTATTTATCAACCTTTTTGGCCTCACTACATCCAATACAGGTATTTATTCTATTATATCTTGTTTGACAGAGCTCATAGAGCTCTGTCAAACAAGATATAATAGAATAAATGCTCAGTTTACCCCCAGAACACAGGAAACTGACCAAATCCCTGTTAATTGTATACTGTTAATTGAATAATTTTCACTGGCAAAATGGATATTCAATTAAGAGCATTCTACTGTATTGTTGAATAGAGCCTGTTGAGCTTTGTGACAAAAGATGGAATTATTTAACTGGCAGATGCTGAATTATTTTTCAGAGGTGATTGTAACATGACTATTTTTTTAAAGATTATATTGCTACCTGTAAGGGGAGCATTGGTTGAGCAAACTTTTATTCATAAATAACTGATTAGTTACAATTTATTTGAGAGTGCCTGTTGGCACTCTCCAATAAATTGTTACAAAACAATTTTTTATAAACATTCTTTCTACTTCTGAGCAAACATTAAGCTAATGCATACAGGGTAAAGCCACACTAGTAGCTTTCAGCACTTTTCAATAGAGCCATGATAGTGGCTTCTAGCACTCAACCAGTTAAGTTCCCACTTTCATAATGGGTTTAAGTTGCTGTTTGAAATGTTCATATTTTGACATCAGTATTCAGAGGGTTAATGTCATTGTGGATTCTGATTGCATAATTTAAAAAAAAAAATGTAATTTAATTCATGTAATAAGCCTAACAAGTCGGGAATTTATTGTTTTATTGTACATAAAATAATCAAGATTTATGACCCATCAGTTCTTTCTAGTCCAGTGTCATATACCTTCAGCTCCAGTAAATCAAAATCAAAATCTTATTGTTGAAGCACATAGCCTGTGACACATGAGAATAAAGTCATGGAGTTGATTCTAGTAAATATTCCACCCAAAATTGACTTTTTGCTTATTCCTTTGGTTTATGTTTTATCTTACCTTTCTCGACAAAACTCGACAAAAACTGAGCTAAAGTGGAGGGTAACAAAGAAGATGTAGAATCTCTCATGCGAATTAGAGGTGTGACCAAGTTCAAGGCCATTTCTTTCAGTTATTTTAACCCTTTACCCAACACAGACAATATCAACATTTATTATTTTTAATATCATTTTTTCAAATATTTCAGAAAATTTCAACAAAACCATATCATGTGACCCCTCGTTACGAGAGATCACATGATATGGTTTTGTTGCAATTTTTTGAAAAATAATATTTTTGCAACTACTGAATTTACATATTATGTGGGCGGATGCATGCGATTCGTTGGGTAAAGGGTTAAATTAGGACTTTTTATTTCATTTGAGTGAAAATAAAATCATCACAAAGGCAACTAGTTACTGGTAAATCTGTTTTTGCATTTTCTGTGTACCATCACTAAAAACCTTGCAACACGTGCAAGCATCAGGCCAATTAATCCTTTCATTAGTACATTTCTGTTTAACCCATTACCCAATGCAGACGATTTCAAAATTTATTATTTTAAACATCATTTTTTAAATTTTTTCAAAAAATGACAACAAAACCATATCATGTGACCCCTCTTTGGAACGAGCTCGATGAGCTCGTTCCAAAGAGGGGTCACGTGATATGGTTTTGTTGACATTTTTCGAAAAATATTATTTCTTCAGCTGCTGAATTTGCATATTATGCAGGCGGATGCGGGTGATTCATTGGGTAAAGGGTTAACCTCTTACATAAGATATAAATCCCATCTGTCCCACAGTGCACACAAAAACTGGCGGTCTAGTTTTGCTGATTTTAAAATTATTTAAATCATTGTTTATGACCCAATTCCAAGGTAACCTTTAACCCTTTACCTAACATGAAGGCAGATGGCACAATCATGTTGACAAAATTCTTGAATAACTAAATTTTTGTCAGTTTTTGCATCAAAAACACAGCTTATGACCCCTCATTGGAATGAGCTAAATGAGCTCGTTCTAATGAGGGGGTCATAAGCTATGTTTTTGAGACAAAAAATGAAAATTGAATAGTGATTTTTTGTAAATAGTGCTGGCCCTGTTTTGGCCATTTCATTGGGTAAAGGGATTAGGGTTTTACACAAGGGAATTTCAGTCACATTAACTTTCTACCCACCCAACACAAAGAGCACAAGACACTTGCAAAACAGTTTTGTGAATAACTAAAAATTTGCAATTTTTACTTCAAAAACAGTATATGACTGTCATTGGAATGATTTCAGTGAACTCATTTCAATGAGGTGATCATAAGCTGTGATTTTGAGCTAAATAATTGATGAAAAAACAAATTGAAAGGCAATTTTTGAGAATGTTGGCCATTTATTCCGATTATGTTAGTTAGAATTTATTTATTGGAGTTTAATGGCACTTTCAACAGCCAGGGTAACCTTGTGTCAGACAGTTTTATGGGTGGAGGAAGCCAGAGTACCTGGAAAGAACCACCAAGCAAAGGCAAGCAACTTTCACACTCCCCAACATACTAACTTATCACAAACAGGGTGAGCATTAGTTGAAGACAGGTACACCATCGACATGCATTAAGCCTTAGTACACAGCGCCACTGTGCCTCCACATGGGCATTCAGGATTAAGTACCTTGCCCAAGGACACAATGCAGTTACCCCTGGTGGGGATGGAACGTGAACTTCTATTAGTTGGGTTTCAGATCAAGTTCTGGCTGGCAAAGTCACAGTAAAACCAGTTGGACACATTTAGTAAGTTGTGATGTTGTTAAAATCTGGTAGATGTAGAGGCATCTATGCCTTTCAGAGTGAATGGACCTGATGGGTTAAAAGATTTTTAAAATTTCCTTGCTCGTTGCTTGTGCTCGAGTTTCCACCACACAAAAAGATAATTACAAAATATGGCTTCAAGTCTGCAAGGCACATTGGTGGATAGAAATAGAGAAGATATACTCAAATACTTTTTTTTTTTACAAAATCAGCAGTCATTATTACCGAGAATCTAACATATATATGGCCACATAAATTTACACACAGAATGTGTATGGTAACAATAAAAACATATATTTTTGTCTGCAGTCTTGTATGAAAGCACCCGTATTTCAATTTCTAGGCTTTGTCACCTGCAAACTCAAAATCAATTCGCTGATACTTTCAAAGTACTCACGGGCAAAAACGTTCTATCTATATACATGTACACACAAACATTCTTGCACACACCTATACACACACACTGACCATGATCAGCAGTTGCTGTTGAGTGTATATACATACATACAGTATATACAGCTTACGAATAGAAAGATTCACAAACTTCTAAATCTATTTACAAGATTTTACCACAAGTAATACATTGTCAGCCTTCAATCATAATCAATGTAGAATCATCAATAATCAATGTATTAGGCCTAAAAAAATAAAAAATCTGTTTCTCAGGCCCTCCCGCATGGTCCTTTTGGCTGCCACATGCTCTCTTTTTATAACCAATTTAAACTTGAAAAAAATAAAAATTAAATGGTTTATGTCTGATATTTTACCCAAGTTGAAAAAATTGATGAATTTGTCCCTTGAGTGCAAGAAGGCTTTGTAATGCTTTAGCATTGCAAAGCCTTCTTGCACTCAAGGGATGAAATACATCACCACCCATGCTATTCTGTAGATTTTGAGGCCTAAAACTTGAACCAAGAACATGAACTTTTGATGGCTAAGAAGTAATTACTGAAATAAAAAATAAAATAAAAAAACGCTCGCCCGCATGCAATTTTACAAATAATGGCCTGAGGAACAGAAGATCTACTTTGTGTGGCTTTATTGTCCTTGATATTCCTTGAAAACATGATTACATGCTTTCACACTGAACTCTTCACCTGCTGAAATATTTTTCATCAAATCTAGTCATGGCTGCAGTGAAGCAGCCATAGCTAGATTTGATGAAAAGGTCATTTAAAATTAACTCAAGAAATTGTTGATCAAAAATTAAATTCAATTTACAGGGGGGTAAATTTGATTAAATGTGCCCAGATTATACTTACAGTTGCAACAGATTTCCTGTCTTGGGCTGGAAAATATTAAAGTCACCAGAAAATGGAATATTTTCCTGTGTAGTCTGGTTCAGTCTAGTTTTCAAAAACGAATAATTTGGATTGATGCAATGTCATTTTCATAGTTGCTGCTTTCTTCTCTTAAAACTTCAGTAGATAATGAGAGGTGGTGTCACTATGTGTAGCAGTTTGAACAGAGTCTGTCTAATCGCTTGCTTTGCATACCATTCTTACATTGAGAATCGCCCTACTACCTATTGGTCAAAATAAATCGAAAATCGAAACTGTAGGGTATTATTCTGTAAGATTTTTTATTAGCAGTTTTAGTATGAGGGCTGATCTTATGGTCCCAAACTATCTCAGATCAAGCTATTGTTATGCTGTTGTGTGATGACAGACATTGCATGCAATGTAATAGGAAGATAATTAACAAATGTTTATTCTCACTTTGTACTTTTAACCTTTAAAGGACTGGACAAATTTCTTGAATCCCTACTAGACCACCACATGTGTATTACAAGTAGCGAAGCAGTGACTTCATGTCAAGTCTTGGCTGCCCATTTAGGTAGCCATGACTTGACTAGAAACACTGGCAAGGTAATATGTTTATTTTCAGCAGGATCTCCTCATGATTGCATGTTAAGGGTACCTATTCTGAGGTTTAAAAGTCGGAAATGGGCCTTTAACTGGTAGAGTGTTGAATTATTTTTGGTCATCAAAATTTGTTCACATATCTTTGCCTTGCTACAATTTATGGGAGAGTGCCTTTTGGCACTCTCCCATAAATTGTAGCAAGGCAAATCCTAACAGACTAAATAATTTCACTTCAAAAGTGATATGTAGAATATCCACAGAATATGAAGCCTTTAAAATGTGGTACCAACACTTTAGAATAAAGCCCAAATATGGGCTTCCAGCACTCTACCAGTTAAGGGTTGGCAGTGTGATACCTTAAATTTTCTGTGCATCCAGGGATTCTTTAACCCCTAAATTTGTGCCGTATAGTAACAAAATTGTAAATTTTAGCAAGCCTTCAAATTTCACTATATTCACTAATATGTCATTCCACCGGGGTCACCTCCGGCACACTGACAGGCAGTAAAACAAACCTTTCTTTCATGATTACATAAGTGGTAGAGAGCTCAATGTTTTTTGCTCATTAAAATCAGTTCACATGTCTTTGTCTTGTAACAATTTATCGGAGAGTGCCTGTAGGCTCTCTCCTACAAATTGTAACAAGGCAAATTCATACAGATTAAATAATTTCACTCAAAGATAATTTGAAGTACATCCACAGAATATGATGCCTTCAGTTTGGCGTATCTGCACTTGGGAATAAAGCCGAAACATGGGCTTCCTGCACTCCATCAGTTAACCCTTTACCTAACATGAAAAGCAGACAACACTTGCAAACAAAATTCTTGAATAACTAATTTTTTTCATTTCTCATCTCAAAAACTTAGGTTATGACCCCTCATTGGAATGAGCTCAACAAGCTCGTTCCAAAGAGGGGTCATAACCCATGTTTTTGAGACAAAAAATGAAAAAATAATAAAAATTAATTGGCGATTTTTGTGAATACTGCTTGCAGGTTTTGGCCGTTATGTTGGGTAAAGGTTTAAGAAATTTTTTTCCCCAAACAAAACCTAGCAGTCTTTACTGGGTCTAGCCTTTTGAGTTCATTCTAGTAAAGGTCATAAACTGTGTTTTCATAGATAAACATTACATTGAGATAAATTATTAGACACTTTTTACACACACTGTTGGATAAATTTGACAGATTAGTGGAGCAGAGGGTAAAACAAAATGTCCATTGCCTTTCATCTGACTTGTAACAGTGTTAGCTAAGAGGCCATGAAGGCAGACTGATGGAAAAGGGAAAGGGAGACAACCTTTACTGTACATGAAATACATAACAATAGTTTGTGATATCAGGTCGATTAGGGATTGGTCAATTTGGACTGAAATTTCACATGGTAAGACTGGAGTTCACAAATACTGTAAATCTTGACTTGTTCTAACATGAATGAATAATTTCCCAGGTTTCTCCACTTCTGCTTCTTTTTTACGTCCGTATAAGGTTTGTGTTACTTCCTTCCCATTTTCTCCTCCATGTTCTTCTACTCGAGTTTCAGCCATATAGTCATCAACTAGAACATTATGATTCCACAACTAAAAGTAGAAAAAATTCTCCAGCTATAAATACATTTCTTGAACTTTTACAGAATGAAATGATAATTAATTTTTTATTTTACGTCAGTTGCGCACACTTATTGATGGCACAAATAATTGCAAATTTCAGATGACTCTTTAAGCCCCACAAAGTAGATCATCTTTCTTTCTCGGGCCATTTTTGGTAAAATTGCATGTGGACAGGCATTTTTTTTTTTTTGCAATTATTTCTTTGCCTTCAAAAGTTCATGTTCTTGATTTGTTTTATGTTTTAGGCCTCATAATCTACAGAATAGCATGGGTGGTGGTGTATTTTGTTCCTTGAGTGCAAGAAGGCTTTGCAATATTAAAGCATTACAAAGCCGTGTTGCACTTAAGGGACAAATTTATAAATTCTTATTAACTTGGGTAAAATATCAGACATAAACCATTTAATTTTTATTTTTTCAAGTTTGCATTGGTTATAAAAAGAGAGCATGTGGCAAAAGGACCATGCAGGAGGGCC
Source organism: Pictodentalium vernedei (assembly GCA_031216915.1). Taxonomy (NCBI): domain Eukaryota; kingdom Metazoa; phylum Mollusca; class Scaphopoda; order Dentaliida; family Dentaliidae; genus Pictodentalium; species Pictodentalium vernedei. Next base: position 408,593,449 of record CM062292.1, on the reverse strand, counting down.
GGGGAAACAGATTTTTAACTTTTCTAGGCCTTACCTAATGAAATCGGCCACATCTGCCCCTGTAATTTACAAACTGCGTAAATAATAAATTTTGGTTTGAAAAAAAGACATAACTTTGACAAATTTCCTTTTTGTCGTTTCAAGAGTTTCAGCTAATTTCAGCTGATTTCACTTTATTTTAGCTAATTTATCTCCTTGTCAGCCTAACTCAAGAATAGAACATATGTAATATATTGTATGGTGAAAGCTTTCTTAACCCTTTACCTAACCTGAAAAGCAGACGACACTTACAAAAATAATTCTTGAATAACTAATTTTTTGTCTCAAAAACATAGGTTATGACCCCTCGTTGGAATGGGCTCGACGAGCTCGTTCCAATGAGGGGTCATAACCTATGTTTTTGAGACAAAAAATGGAAAAAAATAATGAATTGGCGATTTTTGAGAATAGCGCTGGCCGGTTTTGGTCGTTACGTTAGGTAAAGGGTTAATTATCAATTTATCACATTGAGTGCTATACTTGCATTGTGTAACTGTCTTTACAAGTTGTGACAGATCAGAGGTGTTATTTTACAGCCTTGTATCTGGTTTCAATTTTTCTCTTAACTGAACTGAGTTTTTATTTCTTGAAATTTTCTTGGAAATCAGCTTTAAGACCATTTTCATGTGAATTTAAAGAACTAAAATGATACCCAAGGCATTATTTCCACAGTCTGTTAGTTATATAAGTACATCAGACCTAAAAAAAAGTTAAAAATCTGTTTCTCCAACCCTCCCACATGGTCCTTTTGGCTGCCGCATGCTCTCTTTTTATAACCAATGCACATAAAAAAATAAAAATTAAATGGTTTATGACTGATATTTTATTTTACCCAAGTCAATAAAATGGAAAAATTTAGCACTGCAAAGCCTTCTTGCACTCAAGGGACAAAATACACCACCACCCATGCAATTTTGTAGATTATGAGGCCGAAAACATAAAACAAACCAAGAACATGAACGTTTGATGCAAAGAAATAATTACAAAAATAAAAAACTACCCGCCCACATGCAAACATGAGAAACAGAAGATCTACTTTGTGGGGCCTAAAGCTTGATTTTGAGACCTTTCCCTCTATGCAAACATAATTTCAGTTTATTTTATAAGAGTGTAATCACAACCCTGATAGATTTTATCTTTTAATAAAAAAAACTTTCCAGTCCTCAGAGGTAATAGAGTAACCATTTCTTGTACAAACAATAAAGTATTATTGCAGACTACCATTCCAAGGATGAAAACTATTCACTTTTTTCCATTCTAATTATCCCCTCCAAAGGAAGTTTGCAATGGGATCCATCCATCCATCCATCCATCCATCCATCCATTACAACTTTAGCCTCTAGATCTCGGTCAGTGCAAGTCAGATTTGAATGATCTTTGGTATGCTGATGGACCATCATGGGAGGAAGGACATTCACAAGTAACGGGTTTTGTCTGATCATTCTTTCTTGAGTTATTGACCTTTTTCAACTTTGAAAACACCCAACTTTTCTGGTTTCTGGGTGATAACTTTGGTATTCTATGTCGGATTTGACTTTTCCAAAAATTTCAATTTTTGTGTTTTCTTGATAATAACTTCAGTAGTATATATCAGATTTGACTGATCTTTGTTGTGCTGATGGACCACTATGGGGTGAAGGATATCCACAAGTAACAGGTTATGTTCAATAATTTATCCTCAAGTTATTGGCCTTTTTCAACTTGGAAAAACCCCAATTTTTCCTGGTTTCTGGATGATAACTATGGAACCGAATATCAGATTTTAATGATCTTTGATATGCTGATGGACCACAATGGTGAACAGGATATCAACAAGTAACAGGTTTTGTTTAATCTCTTTGTTGTTATTTCTTGTTAGTTAACTTCAAGTAGCCATTTTTCCCATAATGCAACTGGGAATTTAACCAATTCAATCTTGTTTGACAGAGTTCAGTGAGCTCTGTCAAACAAGATTGAATTGGTTAAATTTCCAGTTGCATTATGGGAAAAATTTGCACCCTGAACTTTAGATATTTTGACATCAGTGTGCAGGGGGTTAAAGACCTTGAGCAAGATACCTGAACAAATAGGAATCATTGTCATCAAGAACACAAAACTCTGTTATAATAGAACTACAGATAAAAAGCCAGAACCCCAACTTTATTCCCTTTTTAGTTATCCACTTTTCAGTGGGGGAAACTGGTGTTGTTGCACCTTGTTAAGATTTCTTTTTTTAGGGGGGGAGAAATAGCTTACTTCAACTATTATTGGCTCTGAGGGTTTCTTCCTATAGAATGTCAGCTTCATGTTCCATTCAGGATCTTTGGTGTTACGACCATGCTGTGATTTTACTTTTTCACCTTCACATCTCACAATTACAAATGGATCAATTGCTGCAAATAAAAATAAATATTATATGCTAGCCTGTGAATTATCACAAAATATCTAAAAGATATTTATCAATATCAATTGATTCAATGGATATCAAGGAATAATCCCTAGTAGCTTCCTAAATGATGTCACGTTATGCCGCATCACGTCACCTTGAAGGAATGATCAGCTGATCTTTGTTATTGTTTTGAAACGTACACATTTGGGGTCGAATTGGGCTGAATATTGTGCAATAAAATGTCTCTTAGCAGATAACAAAAAAGAAAATCTACTCTATTTTAGTCAGTATCAAAAATTACCTCATGAGTGTGGACCTGAAAGTTTTGTCTTTCATTAGCGCTTGCACAAATTAAAAATAATATATTCAGGTTAACACGATGATTTTTTTCAGTAGCTTTCTCAATGACGTAACGCTTCAGTGCATGTCATCTCCTTGAACATCACCTTGAATTGGGCTGATTATTGCCCAGTAAAATGTCACATAGCATATAATAAAAAGAAAATCTATGCTATTTTAGTGAATATCGGGAATTATCTCATAAACCTGGACCTGAAAGTTTTATTTTTCACAAGTGCTTCCCGATATTCACTGAAACAGGGTAGATATCCTCTATATATTTTGTTGCCAAGATGTAAAGAGATATAATTTTATTTTCTTCAAAGATATCCACTTCTCTTGCATCTGATTGCTCGAGATGAGTTGTTCATAAGTTGATGAATGTTTTTCCTTTCATATGAATGTTTTTGTTTTTTTCTCTGCCCATCTATGTAAATAGATCAGAATGTGTGATGGTGTATGAGTGTGTGCATTGATCAGAGATGCTTTCCTAGAGGAATGTGAGGGAACACCATATTTTTATACTGTACCAATGACCCAGACATAGCTGGTGCTAACTCTTAAAATACTAGGGCCAAACACAAATTTTGCCCCCCAATCCCCAAAATTTGCATCTAAAACCAAAGAAATCATGTCCTGAAGGTCCTCCATACTTTGCCCTTACTGCGCATGCGCAGTGTCAAGGACATTCCGAAATTGGCGCCAATTAGCATTCTTTGTTTGGCCCTTCATCAGTTAACATCTCACTGATCTTTGTGCTTGTAAATCTCAGTTTAAATGATGCCAGACACATAAATATTGGAGAAATGCTGATTCTAAGGAGGATATAGAAGGAGGAGAGGAAAAAGGAGTGACAGAAAATATTCAGGGCTGTAACTTAAAATTTTCTAGTGAAATTATGTTAAGTTGCCTATTTTCGAGGCATGGGCCTGTTGTTGTCATTCTTGCTATGAAGTTGCACTGCTTATTCAGTGTTTCCTCTCCCCTTGTCCTGTAAGTACCCCCTTGCTATTCTCCCATGCTTTTGGCATATTTTTGAATAAGATTACTAATAAAAATTCTTGGGAGAATTAGCTTGGTAACAGAATGATTTCTGTTATTTTCCCCATGTTTACGTTTTCACCCATGGGTGTTTAGACGTTGTGTTCTGCATCTACCATCTGATGTTCTGCAGATTCTTCCCTGGAAGTCTCTGTTTTGCATCAGATAGTGTACATTTTGATAACTGATTTCGGGCCAGGATTGCCAGTGCCTGGAGTCATGTTTTCTAGTGTTTATACACTTTTTGTTTACATTGGCAACAGTCTCTTTTGAGGGGGGCTTTTTGCCTTTGGAGTAGTTTACTCATTATAAGATACATTATTATTTTCCGTAAGTGTTGCATTAATTATTTAAAATAATTTTAAATTTTTTGACCACACTTAGCCTTGGGATCCATTGGGGCTCAACGTTACTTTTCAGAAACTTGGGCTTCGCTGAAAAAATATTTTTCAAAAATTCTTTTTGATTGCTATTGTTTTTTCAATATTAATGGATCATGTTATTATGTATCTTTGCTTTTAGGGGTTTGTGCGAGTACTAGGACTTGTTGTTTTTTCACAATGAAAAGATATTGTTCAAATTGTAATAGGAAGAAATCTTCCTCTGACTTTCATGATCAGTGTATTAATTGTAGTCAGTGTACTCGCACTAACTCCTGTTCAATATGTAATTTTTGGGATGATAAACATTGGAAACGTGTGTCACGATATATTGTTAGCGGGGAAAGGACCATGCCGGCCCTATCTCCACAGGGTCTCTCTAGTCTATCAGTTTCTATTTCAGAGGAACAAGAACAGGGTGATGTTTCCATGTTATCCTCCAAAAGTGTGCTTCCGTCGTCACAAGTGAATGCAGAGCTAGCGGCAAAAGTGCTCATGGAGATACAACAGTTGCCTAAGAGGTCCCTAGTAGGATCGACGGCGCTGTCGTCCGCTAGCTCGCCCGGTGTAGCGTCCATTCACCGAATGGTTCGGCAGCCGGGTTCGTCCGTTCCGGTCCAGGAAGGAGTTTTGGGTGATGCGAGCACTATAAACATACAAGGTGCACACCCAGTGACGACGGATATAAGGAGAGATCGGAGGAAGCCTTCTAGTTCGGTTCCTAGCTCGTCCAGGTCCAGCCGGGCCGCGACCGAGAGAGGCCCCTCTCTCGTACAACAACATCTGGGACCAGATGTAGTCGTACAAAATGTGTCGCAAGCGGAGCACACGTCCGTCGCTCGGGACGCTCCGTTGTATAGGCAGTCCACTGAGACTGCTCTGGCTTCCTCATCCTCTCAGCAGCGCACTCGACCGCACCTTGGCTACGTGACCGCAGATATTCTACCAGCTTCGCCGATCAGGGATTCATCGGCGACCAGGTCACGCCATCCGGTAGCCAGGGACACGAGGCCGATAGACTCCGGACGTTCGCATCAGAAGAGTATGCGGGAGTCAGTTGATGCGGAGCTTCCCGCGGCTAAGCAGCGGAAGACAGCTACTCCGCAGGCCTCGATGACGGACGTGCTAGCTCAGATAGCACAAATTATCGCAGCATCCCAGCAACCGACAGAATCGGTGTCGGATCGGGAATTATCCGACGGCGCTGGGTCGGTACGCTCCGCCGAAGCATCGGGTGCGGACGACCGGGAGCATCGTGAGGTCCGACCGGATGGCGAAAGGGATACGGATGACTTGGAGCTATCCCTTTCGGAACAACATAAAGCTGCCGTGGATTTTATCCGGCACTTCCTTCCTCAAGTTGTTCCGTCGGGCCAGACTGCTGCGGTACCGGATAAGAGACTGATAGCGTCATTGGACACTGATTTCTTCGAGCGGTTCAGAGACATCGTCCCCGAGTTTCCGTCTCAGTCCAATAATGTCACAAGAACATTTGAATTATTGAACGACGCTATCTTCAAGCTTGCTTCCAAATCAGGCAAAGCTGGTTTCTTGTCCGCCAATGCTCTTAACCTGCCTTTCATTAATTCAAGGAATAAATTCGATACGGCAGGACAGGGTGTTCCGAGAGTTCCTCTGCGTCTTGACGACGATGCAAAGACTTAGAATTGTCATTACCGTCGTCAACGTCCATTCCAACCGCAGTGTTGGATACGACAATTACGTCTAACAGGGCCAGTTGAGACGCTTTATCTTACACAGACCACCTTACTAAGGCGTTATCACTACGTCTAAAAGGGAAAGAATTCCAGGATATTCAATCCTCTTTAAGACTTCTTTCAAGGGCAGTGGCTTATTCCACGTATAACTCCGCCCTTTCAGTGGCAAACCTGGAGTTGGTTAGACGTGACGCAGCCCTAGCTACATCCACACGCGTGGATAGTAAGGTGAAGAACTCTCTCAGAGTCGCTTCGGTCTCCGGAGAGCTTCTCTTCGACGGCAAGCTTTCTGCAATCTACGATAAAATTACTAAGAAAGCTTCGGATTCTCTGCTGTTTAAATCCGCTTCCAAGAAGTCGGATATGGCAGAAAAGAGTAAGACAGGCACTTCTGGGACTAATGCGCCCAAGAGAGGTTCCTATAGAGGTTCCGGTGCGTCCTCTTGGTCTTATTCAAGAGACCGTCAAGGCAGCGACTCACGTTCGGGACGTCCTTCGGGCCGGGACAACCGGTCGGACGCCCCGAGGTCGACGGGACGAGGTGCGGGTCGTGGAGGACGTGGTTTCTCCTCCCGCAGGTCCAGGAGGTGATAGTATCAACCTCTATCGTGTTCCGGTTGGCGGAAGGTTGTCGAGTTTTTTAGAAGAGTGGGTGTCGATTACGGACGACCCTTGGGTGAGAGGGGTGATTTCGGAAGGTCCAAGAATATCCTTCAAACGAAAGCCTCCTTTAACTCGAAGTCCAAAATGGACTCAACTTCCGTCAAATCCGCAGAAAAGAGACACTCTGTTATTGGAGGTGCAGTCTCTTTTAATGAAGAACGCGGTAGAGGTCGTAGAAGACCAGGAAACACTGGGATTCTACAGCCATCTGTTTCTGGTTCCGAAACCAGATGGCTCGTTCCGTCCAGTCATAGATTTGAGCTGGATAAACAAGCTGATCGTCGCTCCGAAGTTCTATATGGAGACGATTCGATCGGTCAGAGCGAGTATTTGGGTGAACGATTATGCTACAAGCATAGATCTCAAAGATGCGTACTTTCATGTCATGGTACATCCGACATTCAGAAAGTATCTACGCTTCGCAGTCCTAGGAGTGGTGTATCAATTCCGAGTGATGTGCTTCGGATTGAACCTAGCACCCTGGGCTTTCACTCGGGTAATGAACTCGGTAATGATATACTTCCGAGCTCATTCGTCTGCGGTAACGTCGGCCTACCTGGACGACATTCTTCAGAGGTACGGCAACGAGTTAATGCTTCAGAACGATGTGCAGAATCTGCTTCTATTGCTCCGACGTCTCGGTTTTATTATAAACGAGGAGAAGTCGGATCTGGTGCCGTCGAAGTCATTCACTCATCTGGGAATGAGCTTCGAGACGCACAACAATCTCGTTCGTCTGCCGTTAACCAGAGCAAAATTAGTCAGTTGTTACGCTCGCTATTGTCTTCATGCAGACAAAGTCACAGCGAGGGAGTTCATGAGACTGATAGGTCTGTGTGGAGCCGCTGCAGATCTCATTCCGATGGGGCGGTTACGCACTCGTCCGCTCCAAATTTTCTTGACTCAGAATTGGAGTGTGAAGATTCATTTGCTCGACATAGACGTTCTCTTGTCAGATCAAGTGAAACAAGAGATTCAGACTTGGGCAAACATTCAGTGGTTGACTCAGGGAGTTCCGCTGCAGTTGCCGGATCCGAGTTTTACGATTATGACGGATGCCAGTCAAACAGGTTGGGGTGCATCATTGATCCCAACGGATTCGAGGTGCCAGGGTCTTTGGGATCCAAAGTTCCTAAGCAAGCACATAAACATCAAGGAAATGATGTCAATTTGGCTTGCGTTACGTCAGTGGATGGACATTATTCAGAAAGCTCATGTCCAAATTCTGTCCGACAATACGACAGTAGTGGCGTATATCAGGAACCAAGGAGGCACTCATTCCGTTCCGTTATTCAATTTAACGGAAAGAATCCTTCTGTTTGCTCTAGAACATCAAGTTCTACTTTCGGTCCGTCATATTCCGGGTCGTCTGAATGTACTAGCAGACTCCCTTTCACGGAAGGGTCGCTTGTTGCCGTCGGAGTGGACTCTCAACAAACAAGTATTCAATCAGATTTGCTACCAATGGGAACGGCCAATGATAGACTTATTTGCGACACATCTCAACAATCAGTTGCAGACGTATGTGTCTCCATGTCCGGATCCAAGAGCATTTGCAGTAGATGCTCTATCGATCTCATGGGACGGAATGATAGGATATGCGTATCCTCCAGCGCCGTTAATACAGCAAGTATTGCTAAAGATAAAACAATCTCAATGCAAGATTCTGTTGGTAGCATCTCTGTCTCCACAGAGACCGTGGATAAATCTACTCAGGTGTCTGCTGTGGGACCTACCGCGAAAGCTTCCTCCATGAGAGGATCTTCTTTCGCAGGGGAAACCACGTCAACTTCATCACAACCCGCAAGGTCTCAACCTTCATGTTTTTCCGTTGTGCGGTCCTTCTTGCACGGCAAGCATTTTACAGGACGAGCAGTGGACGCGATTTCTAACTGTAGGAGGACCTCCTCTTCGCTAAACTATGCGGCTAAGTGGAAGGTTTTTCGTCGTTGGTGTAGGGATCATTCTGTGGATATTTTTGATCCCTCCATACCAGACATTGCAAACTTTCTAGTATACTTGTTTGACGAAATCAAACTGCAGCCTGTTACTATTAAGGGTTATAGGTCTATGTTATCTGATACCTATGCCCACCACGATAGTTTACAAATTGGATCTAATGTCTCTTTATCTAAGTTAGTTAGAAACTTCTCGATAAATAGACCCAGAACTCTTAGATTAAATCCTAAGTGGAATTTAGCTTGGGTTCTTCTTAAACTGAAGGAAAAGCCATTTGAGCCTCTTGGGACAGTAGATTTCAAATTCTTGTCTTATAAGACAGCTTTTCTCTTAGCCTTCTCTTCTGCTAGAAGAGTCAGTGAGCTTCATGCACTATCGGTGGACGATTCTCACTATCGTAGTGTCGGGAACACTATCACCTTCACTACTAATGTTGGTTTTTTAGCTAAGAATCAGGCTCCTAATAAATATCCGGAACCTATTGTTATTAAGGCACTTCCGTCTTCAGACGGCCGTAGGCCTTTACTCTGTCCTTTTAGAGCTTTACGTATTTATAGGCAAAGATCTCAGTTTATCAGAAAGGGACGAAAACGTTTCTTTCTGTCTCTGATGCCTAATAGAAAGGACATTTCGGTCCATTCTATTGCTAGATGGATTCAATTAACTATTCGTACTGCTTATGAAAATTTATCTTCAAGTCAGCAGTCTGTGCTTAAGATTTCGGCTCATGAAGTAAGAGCTCTTTCTACATCTTGGTCTTACGCAAATAGTGTTGCTATTACAGATTTAATGAAGGCTGCTTATTGGTCTCAGCCATCCACATTCATGAATTTTTATCTCAGAAATATTGAGTCCATGTCTGGAGACCTGCATTGTTTAGGTCCGTTATCTGTTGCTCAGAATGTCGTCCACTAAACAGTTGCAACTATAGTTATGCAGGCTTTCTGTTCCGGCAGTGACTCCGTCCTGCTGCCCTCTTCGCTCTGGGGTATTTGACCCAGGGCAAGGGGAAGGGGGGGGGGGGGGGAAGGGTGTTCCCTTAGGTCACCTGCTTTATAGTGAAAAGCAAGGGAATTCCTCCTCCGGAGTCAGTAATTCTGAGTCGTTTCCGGGATGGTTTTAAAGTGTAATATTAATGTTAAAATTCATTCATGTCATATTTTTAAAGTGTAGCTCGGTGTGAAGCATTTGTATATGTCAAGTGTCAAACGGGCGTTAATATACAATCCTCAGACACTTTTAAAGAATATAAAGAGTCTCAATTCTCTGGACTAACTTTATTTATTGGCTTACTTTAAAAATAATTAGTATAAGGGTTATACTGGATGTTAATAGAGAACATGAATGTTATTGTGCTCAATTATGAAGGGTATTGTATCTTTCTAATTTATTATAAAATAAGAAAGATACATGTAAAGCCTAATACTCCTTTTCTCCTTGAGGAGTTGACTCTATGTTATATAGTTGAGCTTATTGGATTTTCCTCTATGTCCTAGGCCCTCCAGCCTTTTTACTATTCAGCTATGTCTGGGTCATTGGTACAGTATAAAAATGTTAAAAAATTTATAGTAATTTATATATTTTTTATACTTACCAATGACCCAGACGGGGATGGCCCTCCCAGGAGTTGGGAACTCATACCTCCCCACTGAGTACATAGCGCTGACCAGGCACTGCTAGTAAGAATGGTAATTGGCGCCAATTTCGGAATGTCCTTGCCACTGCGCATGCGCAGTATGGGCCAAGTATGGAGGACCTTCAGGACATGATTTCTTTGGTTTTAGATGCAAATTTTGGGGATTGGGGGGCAAAATTTGTGTTTGGCCCTAGTATTTTAAGAGTTAGCACCAGCTATGTCTGGGTCATTGGTAAGTATAAAAAATATATAAATTACTATAAATTTTTTAACTTTCCTACCATTAAATGGAAGACTTGGATTTGCTTAATCTTGAATATCCAACACACTAAGCAGCTAGCAAGACAAAGGAAGAAGTGCTCGCTGTGTTGAACATGGTGAGTGCTCCTTTGTTTTGCCAGCTGCATTAAACACATTTAAGTTATCAGTAAGTTATGTGCTTTCCAAACTGTAATATTTATACACAAAGTTCCATCCTAGGTAAGTTGCACACGCAGCTGTTATGGTTTGTAACTCAGTCATGTCTCACCAGAGTGACATTTCCACATTCTTCTCATAAAAATGAGAGAGGGCAAATCATTCTGATTATTTGGCTATCAGAGTAATGAAATTTACAGCGAAAAATCAATGAGAATTCGATTCTTTAGTCATAATTTTCAAAATTTTCCCAGGAACACCCTTGGCAAATCATTGATTGCTGAAATGATAAGTCCCGTTCCCCTACTTCTTATTGGAATGTATCACTGACATTGATGATATTGTACTATTTATTAGAGGTAGATCACAGTAGATAACATCAAAATACCAATGGTTAAAAACATCGAGGTATATTTCCATCTGCCTCCCGTGTATGCTTCTAAAGTTCAATCCCAATGTCCACTCGTGAAAACCCAGGAAGTGAAGCACTGCTTGTTCACTATGGTAAACAATTTATGTTTTACTGGTAAAATCGGATCCAGTCACCTGTACTTTAGGTGGAAGGCCTCTAAAATGGCCAACATGGATATAAACGATTGACCAAACTTGAGTTTTTCTCCATGTTGCAGTCACTATTAGCCATTGTGCAGAAATATGTGACCTTTAAACACCAATAAATAAATAAATTGAGCCAAATGTGTTATGTAATTGTTGACGCACATACTTCACTGTGTTGGACTAAAGCCATGTACCTCAGGCTTTATTTATGTAACATGCCTAGTTTCAGGAATTAAAGTCAGTGTTATTATGCTGGGGAAGTACTATTTATATTTCTGACTATATTATGTCATTAACTGGTAGAGTGCTGGAAGCCCATATTTGGGCTTTTTTCTTTAGTGCCGGTACCACAATTTAAAGGCTTCATATTCTGTGGATGTGCTTCATATTATCTTTGAAGTGATATTATTTTATCTGCTTGGATTTGCCTTGTTACATTTTATGGGAGAGTGCCTATTGGTTAAGAAGCACAAAGAAATTTTCCTGACCAAAAATAATTTAGCACTCTACCAGTTAACTGACCCTTTACCTTATGTAATGTCAATAACTGACCAGCACTATTAACTGGTAGAGTGCTAAATTACTTTTCAATGGTCATATATAACATAAGTATTTTTTTTAAAAATAGCCCACCACCAGCAATGGGAGCCTTAGTTTAGCAAGTTGTTGTTCATAAATAATTGCTTTGTTACAATTTATTGGAGAGTGTCATTTGGTAACAAAACAGTTTTATAATATTTTTCTTCCAGTGCTGAGCCAACAATAAATTAGTGCAAATAGTGTAAAACTCTGATAGTGGCTTCTAGCACTCCACTAGTTAACAAAGTTAGGCATTCAAATTTTCTTATTTTTAAAATTTTTGACTCAGCCTCCTTGAGCTTGTTCCAATGAGGGGCCATTAGAAATGTTTTTGAGGCAAAAAAAAATTGTTCTTTACAAAAAGGGTTAACTCTAAGGGTTTTTACATTTATTGGAATTTGCTGCCTGTAAAGGCAACCAAAACTTGACTAGAAACCACAGACAGTAAAATCTGACAGTGATTGCAATGTAGAGTACCCAGTTTGTCACAGCATCTTTTAACCCTTTACCCAACGTAATGATCAAAACCGGTCAGTGCGATTCTCAAAAATCACCACTTAATTTTAATTATTTTTTCATTTTTTGTCAAAAAAACATAGGTTTTGACACCTCGTTGGAACGAGCTCGTCGAGCTTGTTCCAGCGAGGGATCATAACCTATGTTTTTGAGACAAAAAATGAAAAAATTTAGTTATTCAAGAATTTTTTTTGCAAGTGTCGTCTGCTTTCCATGTTAGGTAAAAGGTTAATATCTATTAGGATGACTGATTACCAATATTTTCCCATTGAGAATTTATGTATGCGTGCAGAGGTGCGGCTAACAAAGATCTTGTAGTATGATCTGTTGTAAGACAATGCCCTGACATTTTGTCAAACAGAGGCACCAAATAGAGCCTCCTCCAATCTTTTTGTAAAATCCACACATAAATTTGTAAGTAACAGTAGTGTGCATAATAAATTTGGCTTTTACAGTTGAGGTCACTGAAGTATTCGATTTCTAATCTTAAGTAGATATTCGGTTCGGTTTGATTCAAAATCAGCTGCCTGATTCGTTTCCTATTGAATCTTTTTCACAGGAATATAGCTTGGTATAAGTCATCTTCATTGTCTCACAAATGTAAAATTTAGATGGAAATTGTACATAAATAATGTTGAAATAAAAGACTGAGTATAACTTCCGCTACATTAACATAAATAGCAGCTGCACTCATGTCACCAGCCATACTAATTCCAGTATCACTAGTCTCCACTTCACCCCCATTGCCCACGTGGGGGCGCGGTGACGCTGTGTACTAAGGCGTCCTGCACGTCGATGGTGCACATGTCTTCAACCAATGCTAACCCTGCTTGCATGGAGTTGGTATGTTGGGGAGCTGACAGTTGCTCGCCGTTGCTCGGTGGTTCTCTCCGGGTACTCCGGCTTCCTCCACTCGTAAAACTGTCAGGGTCATGGTTAGCCATTGTGCAGAAATATGTGACCTTAAACACCAATAAATAAAGGCATGCCATGATAATGTAGTTGGATTATTTTATCAGTCGGGACTTGAGCCATCACAGTCGGAACAATCAGGTTTATAGTATCCCCAACCAAGCCAGAAAATAAGCAGACTGACATCTGCAAAATGAGGTCCCGAGAGGGTGAATTTAGTGATGCTACCCTGCACAGCAGGGTAGCATCACTAAATTTACCCTCTGTGAACCTCAGTCTGAATCGGAGTATCAAAACTATACAGAATGAGGTACCCAGAGGATAAATTGGCCCACTGTATGGGATAGCATGATCAAATTCACCTCTGGGGACCTCAATCTGCAAATGTCAGACAGCTTATTTTCAGGCCTGTCCCCAACCCCCATTGGTCATCTTCAAGAGACCACTGATTAGATTCGAGGTTCAATTTGATTCATATAACAGAAGTGATTCGATTAGAAATTCAATTAGAATTGAAAATGTGTGATTCACAGGGCCCAACAGTGAAGTGGACATTTCTAAATGGAATAACCCTGTTAACCACATGTAACTTTCAAATCCCAGTCATTCTTCATACGTTTAATATAAATTTCACCTGTTAACCCTAACATTGGGAGTGCGGTGCCTCATTGGTTATGCCATTGGATTTCAAACTGAAAGGTCCACGGTTCAATCCCCGCCAGGGGTAACTCTGTTGTGTCCTTGGGTAAGGCACTTAATCCTGATTGCCCATGTGGGGGGGATGGTGGCTGTGTGTACTAAGGTGTACTGCACATCGATGATGTACTTGTCAAAAAACAATGCTAACGCTGCTTGTCAGAATAAGTGCATTCGGGAGTCTGACAGTTGCTCGCCATTGCTCGGTGGTTTTCTCTGGGTACTCCAGCTTCCTCCACTCATAAAACAGTCCAACATGAGGTGACCCGGGCTGTCGAAAAAGTGTCATTATACCTCAATAAATAAATAACCCTTATGTCCTCAGATTAATTTTATGATGATAACTACCTGTACAGGCAGGGAACAATAATGTGAAATCACTGTCAAGATAAATGCATTCTTCAAGAAGAGTTCTCAAGGAAGAAAACACTTGGGACAACTTTTACAGTATAAGAGGATAAGTTTATAGGGATCTAAGTGTTAACCCTTTACCCAACGAATCGACCGCATCCGCCCGCGTAATACTCAAATTCAGCAGTTGAAAAAATATTATTTTTCAAAAAAATTTCAACAAAACCATATCACGTGACCCCTCATTGGAACGAGCTCGTTCCAACCAGGGGTCACATGATATGGTTTTGTTGAAATTTTTTGAAAAATTTGAAAAAATGATATTTAAAATAATAAATTTTGATATCGTCTGCATTGGGTAAAGGGTTAACCACATATATGACTAAGTGATTTCATATTCAGCAGACTCAAGCCAGAAAATAAGCAGACTGTCATCTGCAAAATGACGTTCCCAGACGGTGAATTTAGTGATGCTTCCCTGCCCAGCAGGGTAACATAACTAAATTTACCCTCTGTGAAACTCATTCTGAATCAGGGTCTCAAAACTAAACAGAAAGAGTTACCCAGAGGATAAATTGGCCCACTGTATGGGATAGCGTCATCAAATTCACCCTCTGGGGACCTCATTTTGCAAATGTCAGACTGCTTATTTTCAGGCCAAAGAGGGCTTTCCTGATAGCTGTCTTGAATTGTACAAGATGGTTTATAGTTTACTAGTCTGTTAATAATAGTTAATGATACTAGCTGTTTATAATTTTTAGCTTGCCAACAAAGTTGTGTGAGGTTATGTCATTACCTGAGTTGCATTGGCATCAACACTTGGGTTAAAGTTATTGGAAGAGTCCTCTTTGACTTTCCCATCTGTTACTCTGGACCTCATACTGTTTCTGTGGCTTACAATTACCCACAGACACTTACCGAGTGATATTTTTTCGATTTTTAGCTCACCAACTTTAGATGTGCGAGCTTATGGCATGGCTCGATTGGTCGGCGTCAGCGTCGGCGTCAGCGTACGTGTCCAATAATGTTAAAGCTTCTGTTTAGGTCACTTACTCACCCTATTTCCATATCATGGCTTTTATAATGCTGCTATATGATGATTATTATCATTTTACCATGATTTAACCCCTCATACCCTGCATTTTAAACATTTTTCTTGACATTTTTAGTTGCATTTAGTTTTCTGTTTAGCTCAGAATTTCATGTTTAACTTAGTGTTTAGGTCAGCTGCTGTGCTTCTTCTCTTCCCATGGCACTTATATTCATCATACATGTTCCTCAGTATCATTGTTCCATGATTAACCCCTCATGCCCTGCATGTTAAACATTTTTCTTGACATTTTTAGTTGCGTTTAGTTTTCTGTTTAGCTCGGAATTTCATGTTTAACTTAGTGTTTAGGTCAGCTGAGGTGCTCCTTCTCTTCCCATGGCACTTATATTCATCATACATGTTCCTCAGTATCATTGTTCCATGATTAACCCCTCATACCCTGCATTTTAAACATTTTTCTTGACATTTTTAGTTGTGTTTAGTTTTCTGTTTAGCTCGGAATTTCATGTTTAACTTAGTGTTTAGGTCAGTTTCTGTGTTTTACTTTTAAGAGGTTGTGTTTAGGTCAGCTTTGTCGCATGTTATGAGCCTGTTTGATACAGTTTTTGTGGTTGCCAAAGTTACTATCAAAGAGGAATGTTGGTGAGCTATAGGGCATTGGCATCCTTCTTGTTAGAGTGTTCTTGCTATGTTAGACTTTTCCGTCAGTAAGACTTCTGTCCTGTTTTGCTATACATATACATGAGGGGAGGCTTCCACCGTTATGCTGTGGCTTTTATATTTCATACATGTGTTAAATTCATCAATATAAGATTACATTAACCATTGGCCAGACATTTTTGGGAGATTTTGGAGTTTTTTAATCAATGTTAGACTTTTTTGTAATTGTGGACATAGAAAAATTCTGACCTGTTATGGTATACATGTACTTGAGTGGAGGCTACCACCGGTATTCCCTGCAGGAACCCTGGGAAGTGAAGCAGTGCCTGTTCACTGCGGTAAACAGGCTCTGTTTTACTGGTAAAATAGGATCCAGTCATCAGTGCTTAGGAGGTGTAAACCCTCCCTAAAATGGGCAACATGGCTTATTAATGCTCACCTCTGGTCTTGAGTTGATACTCATGTTGGGTCATGATTAGCCATTGTGCAAAAATATGTGACCTTAAACACCAATAAATAAATAAATAATAAATACCACTGGTATGCTGTGGCTTTTATATTTCATATATGTATTAAATGCATCAATATAAGACAACATTAACTTGGCTGGACATTTTTAATGCAATGTTTGACTTTTTTGTAAGGGTTGGCTAAGAAAAATTCTGACCTGTTATGCTATACGTGTACATGAGTGGAGGCTACACCAGTATGCTGTGGCTTTTATATTTCATATATGCGTTAAATGCATCAATATAAGTAAACATTAACCCTTGACCAGACATTTTTTGCAGATTTGTAATAAGCCTAGTTTTATTGCATGCCATGTGTTGGTGAGCTAATGGGTATGGACACCCCTTTGTGTTAATTAAAAAGACCCCTTTTACCCCCCCCCCCCCCCCCCCCCCCCCACTCCCCCAAGCCCCTATCTGTGTCCTCACCCTTGCATGTTTGTGTTTATGGGGATATTTCTTTTTCAAATATACAAGTACATGTACTCACTTTTTGTTTTCTTCTCTGCTGGTGGTTCCACATCCTTTGCCTTTATTACTGTTAATGTTGTCACTATGGATGGAAATGATGAACATGGACAACCCTTAGTTGGACCTTCTTTGACCAGCTCTCTGAAAAATAATAAGTATTTTGTAGATCCTTTTACTTTGATAATTTAACAGTTCTGATGTAAATTTAGGAAAATGATTCCTGTGGTTGTTAGGCCAGTTATGTCCTTAAAATGCAACTTGTTGACTCCATGAGATGCATGTCTCCTACTGTCTGTGCAACACAAAGTGCAGTTTCATGGGTTAAACTGATGTTATAATATTAAGCAGGTGTGTAGCCAGGATTCTATATTAGGAGCTGCCCTAACAGCATTTTTTTTTTTTTTTTTTTTTCGGGGGGGGGGGGGGGGCAAAGATGATTTAAAGACTGTTGTGTGTGGTTTTTGGCCCTTACCTAGTCCTAACTAGGACTCTCCAGTCATTGCCCCCCCCCCCCCCACTTCCTGTCTCCTATTTCAGACTAGCCCCTTCCCCACCCTGAGAAAAGTTTGCAAACATTAGTGCTCTAAGAGCGAATTTGATGTATTTGTAGCTTGTACAGCCCCTATATTGGAGACCATTTTGGGGCTCCATATTATGTTAAAGTTGCATTGGGCCATTGTCTTGGAGATCAGCAAAAATTAATATCAGTGGCGTATTGGGGGGGGGGGGGGGGGCTTGCCCCCACCCCCACCCCGTAGCTACACCACTGATATTAAGTAACACTGAAAGAGAAGGTCTAAAAAGCCTTTTTCCAACAACAGCGGCATAGTCACAAGGGGTAGAACTCCTCTCCTGTTGCACACTTTTCAATAAAAATGTCGACATTTTTACATGTATGAGTGTAGTTAAGAGATTAAAAAACAACTAAAACTTATTTAAAAGATCAATTTCTATGAGAAACGAGAGAACATGCTGAGAAGTAATTGCGTAAAGTAGTTCTCTCAAAGACGGAACATTATAATACGGAAGCGTATTGGGGACATGGTAAGAGAAAAAATAAACTCAGAATTCTGACTTTTGAACTCATATTTCTGACTTTTGAACTCCGAATTTTGAATTTCTTGTCTCGGAATTCTGACTTTAGAACTCAGAATTCTGACTTTGTAATCTCAGAATTCTGAAAAAGTCAGAATTCTGACTTCTAAAGTCAGAATTCTGAGTCCTAAAGTCAGAATTCCGAGATTACAATGTCAGAATTATGAGATTACTAACTCACAATTCTAAGATTACAAAGTCAGAATTCTGAGTTCTAAATTCAGAATTCTGAGATTAGAAACTGAGAATTCCGTGTTTTGGGTTTTTTTTCTTGCCATGTCCCGAATACGCACCCGTATTATAATGTGGACATTTGATGTCATTAAAATCAGAACAGTCAAAGAGAATGTGCTCAACTGTCTCACAGGAAACACATTCTGGTCGCATTACCCTTTAACAGAAAGGAATGTGTCGGTCTTTATGACCAATATGATATCGTGTCAGAATAACGTGACCTCTTCCAAGTATACCTGAATGCTGAATACAAATATTTCCAAACAGTCGTTCTCACCTGCATTGGGTCGTTTTTCGGTATACCAAAACACATTAGGATAAATAAGAACCGTGCCTTGTACCGTATATAAAAATATATATAATTCAATATTTTTAAAGCCCTACAAAGTAGATCCTCTGTATTTCAGGCCATTTTCTTTGTAAAATTGCATGCAAGTGGGCAGTTTTTTATTTTATTTTTTATTTTTGTTATTATTTCTTTGCAATCAAAAGTTCATATTCTTGGTTTGTTCCATGTTTTAAGCCTCACAATTTTCAGAATAGCATAGGTGGTCTTGTATTTCGTCTCTTGAGTGCAAGAAGGCTTTGCAATACTGAAGCATTGGAAAGCCTTCTTGCACTTTAGGAACAAATTTATCAATTTTATTAACTTGGGTAAAATATCAGACATAAAACATTCAATTTTTATTTTTTTAAGTTTACATTGGTTATAAAAAAGAGCATGCAACAGCCAAAATAATCATGCGGGGGGCCTGAGAAACAGATTATTGTCCCTATATCCCGATAAATTCTGTCTTTTGATTGGTCAGAATGTCTTGGACAAATAGCCATGACAAAGGGTGCTCCCAAATCCAAGGTATATGAAAATAGTCACAAATATCATCAGATTTCTGACAATTCAATCATAAAAATAAAATAAGAGCAAATAATTGGTCCCCTGGGTGCCAGTGTGTTCAATGTGCCAGTGGGCTCATAGAATGCATTGGAACTCGAACGAAATGATTTTGCGCGCATTCGGCGCGCAGGGACGATATGGGGAACAAGCCCCTTTCGACCCTCGTTAGCTGTATAATGTTTTGGTTATGTTCTGAGTGTGGTAAAGGAGGCAAGGCGTAGGAAGCAGCTTATCCACGTTTGTTCTTTCGTCGTGACTTCTTTGGAGGAGGTGGCTGTGATGGAGAGACCGTGGATGTGATGGTTGGAGTTGTTGAGTGATTAGCTGTGTCTGTCAGTTGTCTTTGTCTGTTGATGAATTCCTTCTTCAGTCTATCGATTTCTTCAGATCGTCTGTCCCTTTCTTCGCTGCGTTTATTGAATTCTTTGCATTCAGCCAAGAATTGCCGGGTTTCTAATAGTGCTTTTGCCATGTCTGAATGTTCATTAGGGGTTGTCTGTGAATCTGGTGAAGGTTGTTTTGGTGTTAGTTCCTCCTTGTCCTGGCTGTCCGAGAACGAAGGAAGAGGGGAGTGAGGGTGGGAAGTGGCGAAAAAGCAACTTCCAGTTCCTCCTCAATCCCTACAGGACGTTCCTCATCCAACTGTGCCAGCTGGGGAGCTGGTAGTTGGTTGGGTGTGCCTGTAGGATTAGGAGGGGAACTGGTGGCTGCTCCCGGAACCTCCACCCACTCGCTCACCTCTTTCTTCTTATCCAGGAAAGCCTCCAGGCGACGCGAATCCCTGCGCCTGGTTGATGGACTCTTTTTCCTTTTCTTCTTTTCAGGGCCTCCAGACCTCCTCGGGTGAGGACCAGTGTGAGAGGGGATCCTCTCATCAAAGGTACCACCTCTCCCCGAAGAGGGTGGTGTAGTGATGTTTTCTTCTACTTTAAATTCCATATTCAGATGGACGCTCTTGCCTATTTCCTGGATAGTCCAGGAGATGGGACAAGAGACGCCCAGAGCTGAGATGGCTTTCTTTAGACGAGCTGGTAATTCCAGGTTTTCCATTTCAACAAGGTGTTCACACTCTGAAGTCAGAAGTGTGAATGACGATGTCTCGGGGGGCGATATGTCAACAAAATACTGTTTACCTCGCTTCCTTAACGACCCAAGGGAAGTAACTCTATCTGTTGTCTTCTGCGATTATTAAAACAAAATAATTATCACGATTTTTGGTCCAAGTGATTGTGGAGCTGAGAAATGTGTCCACAAATTTATTTCCACTATGTTTGTATTGTGTTTCAAACGGGACAAAAACGCTATCTCCGCCAACATGTATGGCATATGGAGATTAATACCTGGATGTCTCATTTAAACACCTGCGGCTCGGTGTTTAAAAACCGACATCGAGATATTAAATCTCCATTTCCCATACGTGTTGGCGGAGATAACTTATATTAACTTCCATTGGCTTAATAATGACCTTCAGATCTCCAAGTTGAGATAATAAGAGTACCGTGCTTTAACATAAGGCTTTGTTGAAAACGCCAATTTCCTGCATCTTGGTTGCCCTACTGACTCGTCGATTAGTTCGCCATTGATTCCCAGGGTGCACAAATTCTCTCCATTTTTTCACACTGAACTGCATTAAATTCTGCCGGGCAGTTAAAACATGAATTGAGAATATGCAATACATTCTGACATGAATAAGTAGACAACTCACCTCCCGCTGGCGTTACTTCCAGTATATAAGCGCATCATAAACTGACCAGTGGTTGCAGTATCTTGTGTAGTTGGTAATATAACGTACCGACCCCGGCCAAGTTTTATTTTGCCGAAAATACTTCTGGCTTTCACGTACTCTGACGTAAACATCTTTTCCCCCTGTATATGGACTCTGAATTTCCTGTTATCTTCAACCTGTCATAAGTCAAACGGAGATATATGACAAGAAAATATATATCAGAAACCGGCTAAAAAATTCAGTAAGGTAAATAAGCACCATCCGGTATAGCTCACTCTATGGATAAATCGGCGTATCCCCCCTCCCAGAGGGGAGACTATATTATGAATAGTGCACTCGTTGGAGTTAACTATGCCTGAATAATGGTCCTCTGGGAAGAATAGTCCACGTGCCTACTGCGCCTGGAGTGTCCTCCTTCGAGGTCCACTATTTTTGGCATAGTCAACGACATGGTGTGCAATAATTATTATATCCAACAATTTGAGGAAGAAACTCTTGTTACCCACGGGGAATCCCATTCTAAGTACACTATCTTTATACATAGAAGGACACGCACGTGTGAATGGGTTCATCGATATGGCACAAGTGCCAACGTAGAAGGATAAAATGAAAGTGTCAATGACCCTGTAGCTCAACTTGTTTAAGACATGTACATGTATAGTATGTGACACAGCAATGACAAACATCTAGGTAATGACCTGATAACAAAGGTAAATGTAAAGTATTGTAATGGTCTGTACATAAATACTGACCGTAGCCTGAAGTTACACCCGTCAGGTCGATAGATTGGTCAATGCATCGCCCGGTTGAAACGTTCTCAGATTGCCAGGGTCACCTCGTGTAGGACAGTTTTACTGGTGGAGGAAGCCGGAGTATCCGGACAAGAACCTCCGAGCAGCGGCAAGCAACTGTAAGGCTCCACCGACGTTGTAAATGCACAGAAGCTGGGTTAGCATTGGTTGAAGATCATCGACGTGCAGGACGCCTTAGTATACAGTGCCACCGTGCCCCCACGTGTGTAATCTGGATTAACCCTTTACCTAACGTAACGGCCAAAACCGGCCAGCGCTATTCTCAAAAATCGCCATTTAATTTTCATTATTTTTTTCATTTTTTGTCTCAAAAACATAGGTTATGACCCCTCGTTGGAACGAACTCGTTCCAACGAGGGATCATAATCTATGTTTTTGAGACAAGAAAATGAAAAAAAAATTGGTTATTCAAGAATTATTTTTGCAAGTGTCGTCTGCTTTTCAGGTTGGGTAAAGGGTTAAGTGCCCTTGCCAAAGGACGCAATGCAGTCTACACCTGGCGCAGACCGAACAAGTGGACCCTTTCGGTTTGAAGTCCAATTCCTTAATCACTGAGCCACCGCGCTCCATAAACTACTGGTCTTAACTCATACCCAGAGTCAAGTGCACCTTTTTGACACCCCTACCACATGCCATCGGATGCCCCCCCCTCCCCCCCCCAACAGTAGGGTGAAACGATAGACATAATTGCCGCGATACCATGCGGATCTCGAAACACAAGTCAAGACAGGACGACAGGATGACAATAAACACTGTAGACTTATTGAGGAAGAACTGTGAAATGGTTTTAATACCAGTCCCAAATAGAAAACACTTACATGGAACGCATGAATAGTAGAAACCAGCTTAATTTGAATACAACATATTGGGTAGCATGTGGAGCGTGAGGGTAGAGCTAAGATACTTGAAAGGTCAGTCCTCCCCCACCCCTGGTGACAATTCAACATCTGTGGATGAAACTGCCAATGACACTGTAGCTCACCTTGACAAACTTGAACTTGGTAAGTTATAAATGAAATGGCAAAATTGAAGATCAGTGGTACCGATGTTATTTGGTGAAATTTCAACATAACAGTATTGTGTGTGCACGTCAGAGTAATCTTTGCATTTTTAAATGTGAACCGTAAGACTGGCTAAAGGATGAATATTGATACACATATGCAGTAAGTTTAGAGACTATTGTAAGTGGCAACTTTTTTCCACAGAAATGAATGCTAATCAATAGCTCTTATCTAAAGGTCTCGCCTAATGAGCACACCAAGTTCAAAAGCAGTCATATGATAAATGTGACCTGTAGGCCATGACAAAGAAGAATGTTGATGCACAAATGCAATAAATTCAAAGATTGTTGCTAACAGCAACAGTTTTAGATGGAAATGAAAAGAAAATCAATAGCTCCTATCTTTGTCACCCTGCATAAGCATACAAAGTTTCAAAACAACCTGATAATGAATGTGCCCTCTGAGGCATTCCAAAGGAAGATGTAAATGCACAAATGCACTAAGTTTGAAGGTCATTGCTTGTGGCAAGGTTTTTTTCTCTCTTTTTATGGAAATTCATAAATATACTCTGCAGAAATGGAAATGAAAAAAAAAATCAATAGCTCACATCTAGAGGTCATCCCAAACACACATACCAAGTTTCAAAGTGATTCGACCATAAATGTACCATGAAGGGTGTGCCAAGGGAAATACTGAAGTCTGACTAAACTAAGTTCAAAGGTTCAGCGGCAACATTTTTGACAGAAATGGAAGAAAATCGATAACTCCCATACAGATATCACCTCACATGAGCACACCAAGTTTCCAAGCGATCCAGTCATAAATGTGCCCTGCAGGGTACGTCAAAGGGAAATCTTGACTCAAAACTGGACTAAGTTTTGACCAAGTTCATCAGAAGTCGTTGCCAATGGGCAACTATTTTTGACGAAAATGGAAGAAAACTCATAGTTCCCATCTGGAGCCCCCCCCCCCCCCCCCCCCCCCAAACAAGCACATCAAGTTTCAAAACGATACGGTCAAAAATGTGCACTGCAGGCTGCGCCGAATGGAAATAATGATGCATAACTGCACGTTCATCAAATGTCGTTGCCAGCGGCAACATTTTTTGACAAATTAAAGAATATTGATGGCTTCCCATCTAGAGTTAACTCCAAACAAACATTCCAAGTTTCAAACCCATTCTGATCTTAAATGTGCCCTGTAGGGTGTGCCAAAGGAATATATTAATGCCTGACTAAACTGAGTTCAGAGGTCATTGCCAGCGACAACATTTTTTGACGGAAATGGAAGAAAATCGATAGCTCCCATCTAGAGGGCAACCCAAACAAGCATGACAGGTTTCAAAACAATCCGATCATAAATGTGCCCTGTAGCGGTGTGACAAAGCGGAAGTATTGAGGTCTGACTAAACGGAGAAGGTTGCGAGCGGCAACATTTTTTTTGGCACAAATGGAAGAAAATCGATAGCTCCATTCTAGAGGTCAATCCAAACAAGCATACCAAGTTTCAAAGCGATCCGATAATAAACGTGTCCTGCAGGGTGTGCCAAAGGGACGTTTTGATGCATAACTGCACTAAGTTCATCAAAGGTCGTTTGCCAGCGGCAACATTTCTTGGAGCATATCGAAGAAAATCGATAGCTCCCATCTAGAGGTAACCCCAAACAAGCATACCAAGTTTCAAACTGATCTGATCATAAATGCGACCTGTGAGATGTGCCAAAGGAAATTTGTGGGACGTACGTACGCCGACGGACGAGACGTGATAGCAATAGCTCAGCTTGACTTTGTCAAGTTGAGCTTAAAATGCTGAGCAAAAATTCAAAGCAAAGGAAGAAATGCTTGGGCGTTGCGAGGATGACCGATTGGTGGTGGTAGTGGTGGAGTAAGCCTGATTTGTCCCGACTGCGGTGGCTGAAGTTCCGACGAGCATGTCGTGATGTAGTTGAAATATTAGTCCGTCGGGATTATAATTAATTGGTTGAGTGCTACATTTTTCTTCACCACAGTTTTCTTTTCACCATATATTGCCCTGCTACATATGATTGGATAGTGCCAGAAGGCACTATCCAATCAAATGTAACGGAGCAAGGTGCCAACAACAAAATTTGTTTCCTGCCAAGGTCAATATGAAAACCACCATCAGCAGAGTGTTGATGTTTTAGTCACAGACCCGTGGGTATTTAGTAAAACCCAAACATGGTCCTTCCAGAACTCTACCAATTAAAAAACTCTAACTAAAATATACATGTATAGTCGTGACGCAACTTCTGATTCAGTTAATACGCACCGTACTGCACGGTACTCAAAATTGGTTATGACCGGGCCCCCAATAGCTCAAATCGGGTATATTACAGACCTCCTTTTGTATGACCGACTTTGCAAGTGCCACAAGAGCATGCATCAACTCGAGTGTTTTAAGAAAGGACACGATTTACTTCAGCAAGAGCAAATCAATATCTTACACTTCAGTCTTGACAAAAAAGTCCTGACTGAAAAAAATGTTGCGGGAGGGGGAAGCACAATATCGTCCAGAATCCTAAGCGATGCCCCTGGAGAAATGTCCTGAAAAGATGACGGTCTGGTTCATTATCCAACAGCGTGGCATGTCCAGTTAATCTTCTAAAATTACATCAATGGATGAGTGCGGCGACTGAATTATTACTAAAACAAGGAGTGAAGTTTCAGCCCAACAACATCAAAGGCTTTTGGTGTGGTGGAGAGGGGGGGGGGGGGGGGGGGGGGGGGGGGGGTCTGAAACTTTCTGACACTGTAATCCTTCCAAAATGTGTGCTGAGAGGGAAAATAGAAGTAGATAAGCAGACTACAAAGTAAACACAAAGCTGGGGTAGAAAAGTTCTGCTTGTACTTTTGTAAAAAGTAACGGTTACCAACGTTTAACCCTTTACCCAATGTAACGTCCAAAACCGGCCAGCGCTATTCACAAAATTCACAATTCAATTTTTATTACATTTTCATTTTTTGTCACAAAAAACATAGCTTATGACCCTTCAATGGAACGAGCTCAATGAGCTCGTTTCAATGAGGGCTCATAAGCTATGTTTTTGAAGTAAAAAATTAAAAAAAATTAGTGCTTTAAGAATTTTATTTGCAAGTGTGGTCTGCTTTTCGTGTTAGGTAAAGGGTTAAAGTTAAACAACTCTAATGTTGGCAACATGATTATAAATGATCTGCTATAAAACAATTATTTACCATCATGTTGTAGTCATGATAAAGCAATAGATGACTTTAAACCCCAGCTCACAAGAACCAAAAAAGTGGACTAACATAAAAGATTCTCTTCTGTATTGTCGGAGAAGAAAGGGTTAACCTTTTATCTTACAAAATATGTCTCTCCGTTGGAACGTTGGGAAGTTAAGTAATGCTTGGTTACTGTGGTAAACAAACTCTGTTTTACTGGTAAAATTGGACCCGGTCACCAATACCTGGGGTGGAAGTCCTCTAAAATGGGCAACAAGGGTGTAAACGATTGGCTAGACTTGACTCCACCTCCTTGTTGCGGTCACGATTAGCTATTGTGCAGAAGTATGTGACCTTAAACACAAATAAATAAATAAATAAATAAATAAATAAATAAATAAATAAATAAATAAATAAATAACTGGTAAAAAGAATAAGTGAAAGTTTAACCCTACAGAGTCCTATGATTTCAGAATTAATTTATTATTGAGTTTCAATGAATTATTATACAATATCTGTCGCCCTGTGTTTATTACACGTCCTCACGTCCCTAAAAGCAATTATTGGAAGTTCACTCAGCAATTCATTTAACCACTATCACCAAAAAATACGCATTTTATCGCCAACCACATTTGCGAGGGGAACCCGTGTTACAGTCCATTACTCTTTCGTCTCCTGAGTTCCAATGTGTTCTATGTGCCTACTGGCACATAGAACACATTGGAAGTCAGGGGAAGATTTTTAGCCATTTCAAGGGATTCAAACTGTAATTGCGTTGCACGATTTGTAGAAAATTCTAGTGAAATTTCGCTTCTATTTAAAAATGGTCCGTCAACGATTTCTGTTCCGCATATATGTGCGGAACAAATTTTCATTTTCCGCATGGTTCGGTATTGCTGGAGGTGAAGCTTTCATAGAACAGGCGTGTGATCCAAATCAGCTGGATTGAGTTAATATGAACTCATTTGGGTTCATATTCACTCAACTCAGCAGATTTGGGTTGATTTTTAACCCAACTGATTTTAGAGTGTCCCCGTGGGAACCCCGGGAAATGAAGTAGTGCCTGTTCACTGCGGTAAACAGGCTGACCCAGTCACCAATGCTTGGGGGTGCAAACCCTCTCTAAAATGGGCAACATGGCTTATTAACGCTCACTCCTGGTCTTGAGTTGATACTCATGTTGTGGTCATGATTAGCCATTGTTCAAAAATATGTGATCTTAAACACCAATAAATAATAATAATAATTTTAGAGTGTACGCAAACCCTATAATTTATCCAATGTTTGTATTCGTTATACTATTGTGTTCTTCACCCTGCTTAGCACTGATCATCCATAACCGTTGAGGAATGTGTGTATGTGTGTAGGTGGGTATTGACAAAATAAAAAAGAATCTTACTTTCATTACGTGGTATCCAATGATGTTCAGCTCTTGGCCTAAATTTTGTCTTCCAGGTTTTATATCGTGCTGTTCTAACGATACCATGATCGTGTCCCTATCTTGTGGAATATCAAACACATACTGAAAGAAAAAAATAATTGTTTTAAAGACATGGAAACGTACTTTTTCAAAACTGTCAATGTTTATATATATATATATATATATATATATATATATATATATATATATATATATAATACAATCAAACTGGACTAAACTTTTAACATAAAGCCATCGCACATCGCATTAACAGGAGGAAGCAAAGTAAAAGGTTCAGATTGAAGTTCCAGACCTCTTTATGCTGCGGCGTTCTGTTTACCAACTGCTACTCACGTTTTCGCGTCCAATTCGCTTTGCCTCGCCTCACACTTGAAAATGAAATCGTAGAAATCTGTTCTGATAGTTTCTACTAACGCCCACTGTAAAAGCCCAGGGGCACCGGAAGCACATCAGGGCAGGAAGCAGACCCAGGGAAAAGGGCATTTACTAGCACTAGCAGCCCCGCCATGACATGTCGAAGCATGCATGTCTCGAGATGAGGGAGTATGCGAGGAGGTCTCCCCCTCCACAAACTCCCCTATTTAATTTTAAAAGCTTCCAGAACTAATTTGGGGTGTATTTTCACTTTACTTCCAGAAAAAAATTGAGTGACGAACCTGGGAAGGGAGTTGTCTGCCCCTCGCCCCAGTGGCCCGAAGGCAGGAGGGGCAGCGGCCTCTTTTTTCTCCGTGGTTTCAGCGTCCCCGAGGAAAGCCCGCAGCACCCCCTGCAACACCGCTCGCGTCACCCTTTATAAACACGTTACACCTTTTAGGTTTGTTCGGCTATGTTTATTACTCATATCTCAACCATCTTCCAATCCGAAGTCTAGCCGCACTGAAAGAGGGTTTGAGCTGAATGAATAGGTCAAACTCTGACAGACCATAACACACAAGCAGTAGGAGATGAGATAACCGGGCCCCATTGGCAGGACCTAAAGCAGGACCTAGGAAGTGACGTTAAGTCACGTGACCCAGTGGCGCCATGTTTGGTTGTCATGGTAACCCGCGTGAGCGGCCATATTGTGACGTCAACCCCATAGTGATATATGGTGTAGTTTGCATGCGCAGCGCGTGTTGTTAGGGTAATACGTGTTAATAATATCAGGTCATAGGCATCCTCAAATACCGAAATGAGGCTAAGAGTCGTATGTGCGAGTCACTCGAACGAGTAAATACTTTATGGCTTATTTGCTCGATGGGGTTCGAGTCGTTTGAGCAATCACTTACCAGTAACTACTCGATAGATCCTTGGTTTTAGGAATGATATAGGCTTTCATGGAGGTTGTCTATCAGTTCGCTATAATTCAAAGGGCAACCCTCGGTACTATAGCACTACGTGCTATTCTTATATGCACAAATGGAGTTTCGTAACAAATAAAAGTGGATTTGGGTGATTTGGAGGCATTGTTGGGTCTCTTTGGGTAATTGTATGTACTCTAGTTCAATCGAACTCATCCCCGGGTCTCTCGGTATCATAGCACTACGCGCTAAACCGATAAAATGGGAAATTCGTAGTAAATAAAGTCGTTTTTGAGGATTTGGAGGATTGTCGGGCTGTTTATGGTAATTCTACGAATTAAATGAGGATTCTGGGGAAATCCGTTCCAGAAAAATACACCCATTCAATCGAACACACCTTCCGAACATACCACTGTCGTGTTGTAGGCCATTGGGTAACAGAGCAACCACGTGCTACCACAGAAATCAAGATGGCGGTCTCCAGTATACAAAATGAACAACACGTATCACCCTAACAACACGCGCTGCGCATTAACTCCGCGTATCACTATGGGGATGACGTCACAAGATGGCCGCTCACGCGGGTTACCATGACAACCAAACGTGGCGCCAATGGGTTACGTGACATGACGTCACTTCCTAGGTCCTGCACTAGGTCCTGTCTATGGGGCCCGTTTACCTCATCTCCTACTACTCACACACAGTGACAGAGAGTGGCTTGAAGACATTTGTACATATGCTAATAAAAAAATATGTTATGTGGCGTAACTCCCTCTACCAATCATCGAGACATAATTAAAGAGTAAGACAGAACATAACGATGGTGGAGTATTGGGGACTGGAATCAATGATCTAAGTTGGGAGTGTTTTTTGTATTTCACGCTCGTCGAAGGCGCGCGTGAAATACAAGAAATAACTCCAACAAGCGCCGTCGAGTCGTTGAGTCTAGTCAAGGCGTACTGCACGTCGATGTTGCGAATGTCTTCAACCAGTCTAACCCTGCCTGTGCTGCAGTGCGGAGTTACGATGTTGGGGAGTTGGCAGTTGTTCGTCGTTGCTCGGTGATTCTCTCCGGGTACTCTAGCTTCCTCCACCCGTAAAACTGTCACCGACAGGATATAACCTTGGCATATAAAGTGTCGTTTAAATAAATAAATAAATAAATAAATAAATAAATAAACTTGAATTAAGTGGATGAAGCAGATATTTTTAAAGACAAAGATCACCTTCGATGGTATGTGTGTGTGTGTGGGGGGGGGGGGGGGGGGGGGGGCTAATTAGATTTTGAGGCGAAACCTGAACATTTTCAGTTATTCAAGAGATTTGTTTTGAAGCGTCGGCTTCTGGGGTAACGCATTAAGTTTGTGTTAAGTCCATACCTGAGGATTGCTTAGGAATGTGGCAGAGTCGTAATTACCACCGCCGTTTCTACCCGAATGTGACCATTCACTGTGCAATATGCATTCACTCCAGCTTTTTTTAACAGTAAAGAAGGAAGTGTTTACGAAGTGGCACACGTCTACATTTGTGAAATTGTTGATGAAATCGTCAAAACACATCCTGAAAGATAAAAAATTGTAACAAAAACTCTTGGAAATAAACTCATCATGGTATTCTAAGACAGATGAAACAAGGATGGAACAAGTGAAGGGTCAATTTTGATCGTTAGAATTTGTTGATAATTACTGTTTGTTACAATTCATTGGAGATTGTAATTGTAACAAAATAAATACGTTAACCCTTTACCTAACGAATCGCCCACATCCGCCCGCGTAATAGGCAAATTGAGCAGTTGAAAAAATTAAATTTTTCAAAATATTTCAACAAAACCATATCATGCGACCCCTCATTGGAACGAGCTCATTGAGCTCGTTCCAATGAGGGGTCACATGATATGGTTTTGTTGAATTTTGTTGAAAAATTTTAAAAAATGATATTTAAAATAATAAATTTTGATATCGTCTGCGTTGGGTAAAGGGTTAAGGCAACATATTGTCGTCTTCATAACGAATTGTGAGCACACCCCAAAATATGTATATATAGAGTTGATGATGGTGACATAATTTCGCAAAACAGCCCCAAAAATAATGAGTCATTCAACACTGAAACGGGTCGGGGGAAATTCTCGTCATTTTAAAACACCTATATGTTTCGTTACTACAATGATTAAACGTTTAGCAAACACCATTCGTAAATAGCGGATTTTACTAAAAATTCTGCGTCCCTTGTTTTTATTTTTACTCGAAGAAAACATAAAATTCAACAAAATTGTTGTACGAATTTTTTAAATGTAGAGTTGGGATAATTGGGTAAACCCTTGAAACCATTCATCTAAAAGAGAGAAAATCATTTACACCATTTGCTTTCATTTTATTTTATTCACATATGCAAAATACATCCATCCATCATGACAGCAACTAAATCGTGTTAAGGCGAAGGTTACATCATAAAAAAAAAATAGCTGAAAATTTTATTTCTGTTCAGAGATGTATGAACACTTTTTAAGGCATTAAAAATAATTTATTTATTTTATTTTCAAGTAATGAGTCAGGTGGGATATATAATTGTGAAAGAACTATATTATATAAGAAATATTGATAGTTCCACTTCGCTCTCGACCCATGTCATCGACAAAGACTAGCCCTGGGATTTTTTTGTCTCTTATACTTTTACTCCCTCTGCGCTTGCAATCAATTCATCTCCCAAATCTTTTATGTACAATGCAAACAGAATCGGCGACTGGACGCACCCCTGACTATCGCCATTGGAATCCCTTTTATGAAATTATGGCGTATCATGTTCCTGGGTCGGAAAAAAGGGCCTCTCGTATTCAAAGTGTTAACGCTTGAAGGTGTTTAAGTTGACTGACGAACCAAGTAGCGTCTGCTATATGACTGATAACAACTCGAAACTTACATAAACTCTACATTGTTGTAGTGAATAAAGATGGCCACATGTCACAACAATATGTTACATTTAATCAGATGCACAAAATCCACATATACGAATATATCTAGGATTTATTCACTCACCAGAACTCCCCTTCTTGGCTAAATTTGATACCCAGTTTTTCAAGTTCTCTCGGATTCACCCTTTTCCATTCAGGAGAACTACAAGACAAAAAGGCAACATTATTTTCTCAGTGGATGAACCAGATAACCGAACTTTAACCCTTTACCTAACATGAAAAGCAGACGACACTTGCAAAAAAAATTCTTGAATAACTAATTTTTTTCATTTTTTGTCTCAAAAACATAGGTTATGACCCCTCATTGGAACGAGCTCGACGAGCTCGTTCCAATGAGGGGTCATAACCTATGTTTTTGAGACAAAAAATGAAAATATAATGAAAATTAATTGGTGATTTTTGAGAATAGCGCTGGCCGGTTTTGACCGTTACGTTGGGTAAAGGGTTAAATGAATATTAACACTTACTCTGCCAAAAGCGACTATTGAAACCTATTTATGAAGATTATTTGTACGTTCTGGCATGCACAGATCAAACCTACCATCTGATTAATTATTGGAAAGGGCTCAGAGAGCCCTTTTCAACAATTAATCAGGTGATACAGTTCCAAGTATGTCATACATTTTATTAAACTTCCTCGCATACAAGCGTACATAGAGGTCCTCAACATGTGGCTAAAGTGGGCGTGGCAGTAATAGGGTTAAAAGTATTCACTGGAGTTAGTGGCGTAGATAGGTTTTTGTTGTTTTTTATGTGTGGGCTGGCGGTGGTGGTGGCGGGGCGACATTGAAATTCAGACAGAAGATTGTGGTGCAAAGCATGCAAGAGCACATGTGGCACGCGGCGATGCATTACCGCGCTAATTTCTATAGGGAACTTTATGACGTTGACCCATGTATTAAGTGAGGTTTTATTTTCTTCAGACATGAACAATTGTTTGTAGATGGATGTCTAAACGACGTCATCTCCCTGATCCCAACTGTTATATAGCTGACACTTATCCTGATCCTAACTGTTATATAGCTGACAATTAGTTCTGCTCGTTTAAAATTTGATATATATATCTACAAAGACCATAGCCCGAAAAAAATTTCCTACAAGTCAACGAATTTTCCTACAAAACTTTTGATGATAAGGACGCGCCTGTCTCATCTATCTCTGGCCCAGCCCGTATTTTCACAGTGAATCATTCTTTTCGCTCTGTAACTCGTAACTCGATATTCTGAGACGTTTCTACGTTTCCGGGGGAAAAGCAGCGACGGCGGACACAGTCCGAGATGGATCCACTTCGCGCCACATTTTAAAATGCCTACCATCTGTAATAGCTGGCCGACACTACTACATTGCTCTTGTCCGAAACGATATGCCCCTGGCTGTTGAAAATATGGCTAAACAACACTAAACAAACACACACAGCTTTTGGGATGACCCTTCGCTCTTGGTACAATTTTCGAACAGCTAGTGCCGACATAAATAGATTTTACTGTCAGAAACATTTGGAGTTTTGGGAATAATTTCACTTGTGAGGACGGAAACGACATATTTTTACGTGTGGCTGCACCCACCCGTGAAAGTATGCAATGTTTGTCCATGTAATAATTTTGGTACGTGATCAAAAATTATAGATATTCTCAAAATACTGTTCTGATGCACGTTACTTTACTGAAATGAAGTGCCTTTAAGATCTGATATAGAGGTATTGTAATTCCTATTTGTGAAGAGAGTACACTTACTGATCTGACCAGGGACCTGTCCATTCTTTCGTCCCCCATGGGTTAAACACACGTAACATCTCTAACTCTGCTGTGCCCAGAGCGCCCTGTAAACTCTTCGTCACTGAAATGAGTTTAACGTCGGTAACAATATACCCGTATCCCAGCATCAGGCCTTCTGATCCCTCGTCTCCTATGCTCTCTTTGTCACACTAAAATATAAACAACACTTGTTCGTCTCAAAAAGCATATATGTGTTGAGGTTATTGGTGAGAACAATTATCCATGGAGTAATGTACAGATTGGTGCCACATGCATGTGTTGTGCAGAGCATCTCTGAAAATATATGCGGCTGAAAACACTCGCAAGTTTTAGTGGTTTTGGAACAGGGTTTCCGTGGATCAATGACTTTTTTGAAAGTCCTGGAATTAGGAAATCTCTGTCAAGCACATGGGAAGTCCTAAGAAAACTCTTGAAAAATGAGATGTCAAATGCTCAGAGAAGACTCATTTCGGCAATATTCAGTTCGCTTCAAACACTGCTGAATATTACTTTAATATGCCTTCTTATCCTTATTGAATACCTACCAACTGGACTGAAAATAATCCCCGACTTACATGGTAATCAAAATCGGCTTTCGATAAAGTTATCCCCCCTGAAATTATTAAATGAGCGAGGAACGTCCAATTAAGAAGCAAGTAATTGTTGAGAAAACCCCTATGATATCAGTATAAAATAAAGCCAAGTTTTCTTTTGTTACTTTTAATAAATGAAAACAACAGACAGCTCGCAGAGCTGTCCGTTGTTTTCCTTTATTAAAAGTTACAAAAGGAAACTTGGATTTTTATAGCAAGCTAATCAGAAGTAGCTACTGCATAGATAAACTGTCATTATTTATCAGTATCATTTATTATTATTTATTATTTATTGGGATTTAAGGTCACATATTTCTGCACAGTGGCTAATCATGACCATGGCAGTTTTATGGGTGGAGGAAGCAGGAGTACCCATAGAGAACCACCGAGCAACTGTCAGCTCCCCAACATATTAATTCCACACAAGCAGGGTTAGCATTGGTTGAAGACAAGTGCACCATCGACGTGCAGTACGCCTTAGTACACGACGTCACCGTGCCCCCAGATGAGCAATGGGGGTGAAGTGTCTTGCCCAAGGACACAACGCGGTTGCCGCAGGTGGGATTCGAAGCGAGGACCTCTCGGCTTGCAGCCTGCACCTCTACCTACTGAGCCACCGCGCCCCTTTATCAGTATCACACCTACCAATACTAAGTAATGTCCACTTTGGTTTTTCGTTTAGCGAGTGTGTTTTTACAGCAAATTGCAAGTTTTTATTCTTCTCTGGAAAAAAATAGCAAATCTTACCTCCCAGACTTTTATATTAATGGAAAGGATAGTGATTGTATTATATGTCAAGATGCACATACTGCTGATACAGTGAACAGAATAAAATGTTACTAACATTCGCCTTGCTGCTCAACTGAAATATTCCATCCGATTGAATCTAAAAAATCGCTAAACATTCATTTTTAGTTCAACTTGGCAACATCAAGTATGAGCTTTCAGGATGAGTTGCGATCCGTCGTCCATCCGTACCTCTGTCCGTCCACAATTCCTTTAGCACATCCTACAGGCCGCATCTTTCACCCGATCAGTTTCCAGTTTCATACGTGGCTTTGGTGGAACGAGCTTGGCATGGATGGCGTAATATATTCGTTCTCCGGGTGGAAAGGATAGCATTACCTCATTTTTCATCATTAAAAGCTTGGTTAACTGAGATAACGTGTCATTGTAAGTTCTTACCCTGAACACCTTTTAGGAAGGCACCTTTCATGTGGATCGACACAGGTATCGCAATCGATAGTATGCGGACAAACCTGAAGCATTGTAAATTTATGGTAGAAAATAGCGGATCTCTAATGAGTTGCGATTTCAAATGAAATTTCTGAACCGAGCTCACTAAAATCGACCCGAGCCGAGGTTTACCGAGGCTTAGGTCGATTTTAGTGAACGATGTTTAGAAATGTTATGTTAACCCTTTACCCAAACGCAGACGATATCAAAATTTATTATTTCAAATATAAGTTTTTTAAATTTTTCAAAACATTTCAACAAAACCATATCATGTGACCCCTCATTTGAACGAGCTCAACAGGGTTTAATATTGTTGAAATCACGTGGTAGACATTGGTTGGACTTTAGAGATACATTATCAATCACGAATGTGAAAAAAGGGAATTATTTGTTCACCCAAACAGTCGGTTTTCAAACAAAGTAACCAAAGAGGAGAGTTTCACGAGCTGTATACTCATGATCTTCTTAAACCTTTACCCAACGCAGACGATATCAAAATTTATTATTTTAAATATTATTTTTTTCAAAAAATTTCAGCAAAAACATATCATGTGACCACGAGTTGGAACGAGCTCGATGAGCTCGTTCCAACGAGGGGTCACATGATATGATTCTTTTGAAATATATTGAAAAATTTAATTTTTTCAACTGATAAATTTGCATATTACGCGGGTGGATGCGGGCGATTCGTTAGGTAAAGGGTTAAATCGTGACGAATTTGATATTCTTTTTATCCCATAATGTGTAATTTATATACAGAACCACACATATGTTATGTTTGAATGGGTTAGGAATTATCGCACGAGATTACTTTGGCCCAGGATATCACGAGAGCCGTAGTCTCGAGTGATTTCCTGGGCCAAAGCAATCGAGTGCGATTATTCTTAACCCGTTCAACCGTATGTGCTGTTCTGTATTTATCACACACATCCCATGTAACAACCAGTCTACACGAAAATTGAACTAAAAACACTTTTAACTGGATCATCGCCGCGTTTCCTTCTTTGCCAAGAAGGCATCACTGTTAGTCAACGGACTACCAACCCTTATTTTTAATTTTTACGGCATTCAATTGGTCGAAACCAATTCATACCGATTAGTGTCACGGCCACGATGATCGAACTTCAAATATTGACTAAACTGCAGGGAACAACATAACAAAAGTTTTTTTTTAAATAGCTAAGCTTAGCACACTCCATTATTGCGGAAAGTATTTGTCAAGGAACAAGCCGTCAGAATGCTATTTTTATTTTGTAAATTTTTGCCTCGAATCTGATTGTTCAAGTATCCCGAGTGAACAAATCTAAATGAGGAATTGGAATTTCCTAGCGACCTCGACTCCAGTGCCTTCGACCAATGATTGACGTGATTTATTTGGACTGGTTCCTTCTCTGTTAACGTTGGAAACCAAATCGAACGTATTCTGTATCACCACATGTGCGATACAACTTAATTTTTATCGCACAGGTAGAACAGTGGAAATCACGTGTTTTCAATTAATAAGTGTGTGATAAACTCTTTTATCAAATGTAACGACTAAAGCTGGCTGGCGGTCTTCACAAAAATCACCAGCCAAGTTTTATTATTTTTTTTTCAATTTTGCCTCAAAATCATAGCTTACTGGAACGAGACAAAAATTGAAATAATTATTCAGGAAATGTTTTTTGCAAATGTCGTCTGCTATTTGTAGTAGGTAAACAGTTAATGAAAAAAAGAGAAGATTATTTTTTTTTTTTTCTCTCAAACCAACACATTCACATTCACAACGTTACGACGTCGACGTTGACATCTGACCTCATTTCCGTACTAGACGTGTTGTGAACGATATTTTCCTTTATGAGCTATTGAGTGGTGATTGTGTGATAAGAATGTTACTGACCTCAATTCTGCATGTAATCATTGCTCGATTTTCATTGGAGTCTCTCAAGTCTCTGAACAGTTTCTTTTTGTTCTCTGAATCATTTAGTTTAAGTTTAGACATTTCAAGTTTTTCGGCCACTCCACCAGAAAAGTCAACTAAAGCATCAGCAACGTGTCCTGTAGAGAGTGATTCGTAATCTCCATACAATCTGAAAGTATTCATGTTTCCGTTTCAAATCAAGGATCAAATGATTATCATTATATTTAACCCTTTACCCAACGCAGACGATATAAAAAATTATTATTTTAAATATCATTTTTTAATTTTTGAAAAAAAAATTCAACAAAAACATATCATGTGAACCCTCGTTGGAACGAGCTCGACGAGCTCGTTCCAACGAGAGGTCACAGGATATGGTTTTGTTGAAATATTGAAAGGGTTAACCCCTTAACCAACGAATCGGCCACAACCGCACGCGTAATATGCAAATTCAGCAGCTGAAAAAAATATTATTTTTCAAAACATTTCAGCCATCTTGAAATTCGGATCGCACCCAAAAACACGTGTTCTCGTCCCAAGGTGCTAAAAAGGTACCCAAGAAGTTTCATGAAGATCGGTTCATAAATACAGCCCCAGGCCCGAGCCGTATTGACATGTGTACTTACTGTGTATAAGTAGCACTGAATAAATCAAAGTTCGTCTAATTTGCATAATTTCTGCACGAGAAAAAAAAACCCCGTATTATATGTGATGTATTCCATGTTACAAAACATTCATACACAAATTTATTCAAATCAGAACTTCCATACAGAAGTTCTGAACAAAAAACTGATTGCACTAATTTCGGTACAAAATAGGTGCCGGTGGCCATCTTGAATTACAGACCGCACCCCAAAACACTCGTTCTCGTCCCACGGTAATGACAAAGGTACCCAAGAAGTTTCGTAAAGATCGGTTCATAAATACGGCCTCTAGCCCGAGCCGTATTGAATTATTGACGGACGAACGAACAGACGGACGACGGGCCATGACAAAACCTCAAATTTGACTACGTCAAAGTTGAGCTAAAAATGATATTTAAAATAATATATTTCCATGCATGGGTAAAGGGTTAATTGTCTCGGGACAGGTCCACTCTGCCAAATGTCGCTCTTAGCCCTTTACCCAACACGACAAGAAGAAGACGGCACTTGAGAAATAATATATATATATAATTTTGTCAAGTTTCAGTCATGCTCGGGAGATTACTCCCTTTTAAGCGGCTTTCATTTTCGACGAATTCATATTCCGTTAGGTTAAAGTATACAGAGGCGGCGGAGCCGGGGGGGGGGGGGGCACCAGGGGGCACGTGCCCCTCCACTTTTTTTCCACAGATATGTTTCGTAGTTACACAATGAGTTAAAATGGGCGCATGCAAACGTGTCAATATACAAGCATTCATGTAACATTATTTGCAAATCCTAACATTATTTAGCCCAAGAATCCCACTTTCGGTTGCTCCGGGTTGGAAGATGGCTGATGTAGAAGAATCGGACAGGGCAGTGACCACACAGCGGCATATTCATCTAAATGAGAGACTATAGCGAGTCATGGTACATTTACCTATATACGATTTTGACTCTTATCACGCTGGCTTGAACCATGGTAGCAGTGTGAATTGATGCCCTTCCACTTTTATTCACCGTGTATGGTCGGGGTAAGTTAATCGATGATATGATTGGTCGAGGTAAGTTAATCGATCAGTGTTTTTGAAAAAATGTGGGCGTGCTTCCTGTATGCTGTAAAGTCGAGGAATTCTAAGTCCCTCTTACACCAAAACAACCATTCGTAATCGTCCACCAGAAAGTGAGTTGGTATTGAAACTTAGCAAGTCTACATTCATTATAATATTGATAAAATCATGTACAAATTAGTATTCACGTGAGTTTTCCTTTAAGTATTGGATATTGAGTGTTTTATATTTTGCCAGTATATCGTCTGCAAAAAACTTGATTCGGAGTTCGAAATGAATGACATCATTTGGTATTTCCATTGTATAACCGGAGACTTCGCTCGCCTCGAGGTAACTTTTAGTACAAAGAACTACTCTGAATTAATATATAAGAATTGAAAGTAATCGCCACTCACTTTATCGGAGTATGAATGTGAGATGGGGTTGTGATGTGTTAAATTGTGTATTAATACGCACTTCACACAACTTAACACGTCCATTCTACATCCATACACCGTCAAAGCGACAGATAATCCATTTCAATTCGTATAATATACTTTTTTTTAGTAACTGCTTCCTTGTTTACGGAGAATATAACAATGCTTACTTTGCATATGCTTTTTCCAATAAGGCACTCCAGAATTCGTTCCTTGACTTTGAATGACAAAATATCAACTTGCCATTCCTAGTTGGCAGTCTGTCATCAATAACTACTTCAACCCAATCTCCAAATCGCCAGAATTGAAATTTGAATATTCCAGCATACTCGTTCTTTTCATCCCATTCTTGTTCCCGGTAGTTTGGCACCACCTACAAATTAATAATGTGAGTATAAGATTTCAGAGTAACATTTTTATCGCCATCTACAGGATATTAATAGATGAACGTGATGTAAACTACACTGTTGAATGTGTAGATCACTTTTTTAAAAAGGCGATAACCGCTCAATATTTGAATATCTACTTATTTTATGTTTCTTGCAGCAGCACGATGTGCCAGGACTGTCGCTGATAACTTTTTAAATTTTTAACCATCTTGTTCATCTCTCTTTCACTTTCTCTCTTTTCTTGATTCTCTTATATATGCTACAGACAAATCAACTAACTGAGTTTTTACCTGCATTTCCCTTACACCCGTAGATGCGATCCTTATAAAGAAACAATATTGCTTAAGATTAGAATATCTAAAAATCAAAGCGGCTTCTTACAACTTTAAGGGCTGTGGTATGTTTGGACCGGAACAGTTTTTGTGCACTGTGCGGTGGAAGTGGTCTGATGGACCTTCTTGCCTTACCCATGTCTTGCTGGGCCTGGGGCGTCAGGTTCGGGCAGATGATCTGACTGTTACGGATGTCCAGGACGAGGAACACATTCAGTGGGCGCCATTCTAGCGCAGCAACCGGTTGCGCACGCGTCGTTTCTCGAATCACTTGTTTCTAACTGTTCGCCTGAATGTTCGCATTAAAGTACGTATCTATTTGGGTGGGGGGGGGGGGGGGGGGGGGGGGGGGGGGGGGGCTTGGGGAACGTAAATAACTTGATCGAACCACCAACTAGGCTTGTCTTTTCTCTATATTTGTGAGAGAAGCAACCTCACGGTTTATAAAGAGGAAATCGCGTCACTGTACTTGCTGCCAGGACATCTACCTGGGCTCTTCGTATGGGAATGGCAGGAAGACAGTCTGTCGGGCTATGCCATTCCCATGCAGTATATACACTCTTGCTATATTTGTATCAATTTTTTGTTTGTACTCTGTATACTGCAAATAAATGATCAGTTATCCGATACTTTTTGTTTTTTTTCTCAATTTGTTGGTACAAACATCATGGTTGTAACATGTCCCCGCAAAAGGGAAGAGAGAGAGATGGGGCGAGGAGGAAAGAGAGGAGAGGGGTCGAGAAAGAGAGGGGGAATGCCCACTTCACTTATCGGCTCTACAGAAGGACAAGAGACATGATGCCATTCAGACTCGCTGATACACTACGTGCAAACTCCCTGCAGTAGAACCTGCCCATATTAACCCTTTCAACGCCACGCCCACTTTATCCATATATGGAGGACCTCTATGTACGCCTGTATGCCAGGAAGTTTAATAAAATTTATGACATATTTGAAATTCTATCATCTGATTACTTGTTGGAAAGGGTTCTCTGAGCCCTTTCCACGAGTAATCAGATGATAGGTTTGATCTGCTCATACCAGAACGTACAGATAATCATCATAAAATGGGTGACAATAGTCGCTTTCGCCAGCGTAAGTGTCAAATGCAATTTTGTCCCCACTTACCAATCAGATTCTAAGTACATTATTTCTTGAAAGCGGGACATTTTTCATACTCGAATTTGGGAAATTAATGCATCTCTATCGATTTATTACCACTCTCAGCATTCCAGTATTTTCGTTATCTGACATCGTATAGGTGGCCTTGCCACCCCCACCCCCCCCCCCCCCCCCCCCGCCCCCTCCCATCCAAGAAATTTGACCATATTACTCTGTATTCTCGCTGTGTAATCACATCCTTTGTCTCGCCAACAGTATTTTAAATTATCTTATTTTCGACTGTAGTTTGTTCGAATTCTGATTTAAACCACGTGGGTGTGGATATGACGAGCAACAGATCATAATGTATATAACCATCTATTACAACAGCAAATCGCGTTGAAATGTATTGCTAAAACTAATATCGTATACGCAGATAGGCTGCATGAGAGGGCGATATGGGGGAATCTATGTGGTACGTTCTACCAAATTGATAAGTGTGAAGAACAGAACACGTCGAGAATTCTCATTCTATTAGATTTCAAAAAAGCCTTCAATTCCCTGGAGTTGTGTTTCATTAAGAAAACTCTAAAAATATTAAGCTTTGGCCCCCAGCTCTCTTACCGGTTAGTTTCATACTTTTTAGAACAAAAACAATTTCTTGAACAATGGCCATTTATTAGAGAAACTCAAGTTTAGAACTCGGCGTAAGGCAAGGTGACCCTTTGTTACCTTATTTGTTCATTCTTAGCGGTGCAAAGTATAATCCCGACATTAGCGGAATAACAATAAATAATTCTGAGTATTAACTGAAATTGACCAGTACGCAAATGACTTCTCACTTTTCCGAGTTGGCGACGGGCATTATTTTTACTCGGTGAAACAGAAGACTTATTTTCACAGGTTTCTGGGTTAAAAGTAAATTTTGATATAATACAGTCATATGGATAGGCACACAATGGGGCACTGGGGAAACAAGTGATATGAACTAGCAAATTACCCGAAATCATAGCACACATTTACAATATTGGCGATCGAATATAATTTGTTCAGTAAAAACTACATACTGAGCAATTATCTTGAGGTGTAACCAAATTGAAAAGCTCCTCAGTGATTGGTCTTTTCGAACTGAGATGGACGATCGTGACAAAGACTCTTGTTTATCACAGCTCATTCGCCGATCAACAGTTTTAAAGGCCCCCACCCAACCATCCACAAACACCCAAATAAAATGTTATTGCAGAATTTATTTATTTTTTTTAAATTATTAATTGTGATTGAAAAATGATACGATGATACAAAAAGTAATTAACCTTTTAGAAGATGGAGGCATTAAATTACCAAATGTACGATCCTTCACATGGCTTCTCTTTAAAATTATCTTGGAATAAAACACTTTGGGGTCCAATGGTATTTGCCCATTAGAAGATCCTTATAATTGAGGACTTTGAAATCACGGGACTTTATAAGGTTTGGTATTGGTGCAAAGAAGGGTGAAACAAGACGAGAAGCACAAAAGCTCATTCTGGAAAAATGTTCCATCGGCATGGACCATTCTAGATGATGCCGATGCGACAATCACGGATGCAATAGAATAAACACATGAACAAAGGTACGAAGGAAAACTTCGACAAAACATGGGTGTAATATTGCAATCTTTTCTATAAACGATCTATAACCAGACAGTGGGCATTTATTTATTAACCTTTGTTGAATTTTGTCGTACATTTGATTGTAGAACCCCATATTTTGCTTGTAATATAATCGATTCTAAGGCATTGGAAAGAAAATTTTAACCCTTTACCTAACGTAACGGCCAAAACCGGCCAGCGCTATTCTCAAAAATCGCCAATTAATTTTCATTATTTTTTTCATTTTTTGTCTAAAAAAAATAGGTTATGACCCCTCGTTGGAACGAGATCGTCGAGCTCGTTCCAACGAGGGGTCATAACCTATGTTTTTGAGACAAAAAATGAAAAAAATTAGTTATTCAAGAATTTTTTTTGCATGTGTCGTCTGCTTTTCATGTTAGGTAAAGGGTTAAAGATCAGAAAAACGAAAAAGTATTAAAAATGTTCCGCTGAAAACAATAAAACAAGCAAGCAAGCCGTGCAGTATCTTTTTTCTGTGCTTCTGGACAAGATTAGCGCAACCCCAATTAGTGCATGTGCATAACCAGGAGGTTCCTACCCCTCCAGTAAAACGAGCCATGCCCCTTAAAAATCACGAATTGTTCGATTTGCATGGGGTTTCAAGTAATGAAACTACATATGACAAACCACAAGCACGCTTGGTGAAAATTTTCATTCTTTCGACCCTCAAAATGTCTCTAAATATTGCCATTCGCAGAGTATTTTTTAAAAATCCCGGGGAGAAATTTTCGAAAAATATACCACTCCACTACACCCAGCGGCGTAGCGATGAAGGGGGGTCTGAGGGGGACACATCACCCAAATTTTAGCCCCCCCCCCCCCCCCCACGCCACCCCCAGGTGATGTGGCCTAATTATTGGTGCCTTTCATAACTTATAAATTATGGACACAAACGGACTCATGTACCATTTACAACACGAAAAAAAACATGACAAATTTATTTTATGATAACACTTCTGAATTTAGAAACAATCTGAACACGAAATGTAATACCTCTATCTCGCTTTCACCAGATTGTATATTCTAAGCATTAGTGATTGGTGAAGTGTATTTGAAGCTTAGGCCTACTAAATAGGAGCAAGAGGATCTTCCATCCTGTTCTAATTATCGCCAATAAGACAAAATCTTAGTTGTGTTAAAATGTAGACAGATTCCAGAACCTCTTGATTTTATCGTTTCTAAGATTATCAGAAAATGAGGCCATTTCAGTATACAGCATAAAGGACGTAGCCGACCTCAAAACCTCCCTTTGCCGTTTCTAAGAACATTGGAGCCGAGGAAAAAGGACTAAGAATAAAAATAAAATCCAGTTAGATAAACCCACGTAACGATGCATGTTTTGTTTGTCTTTCTTCAACGATCTGTTTACAGTTATGGTACTGCAAACAAGGTGTAAACAGTGGTTGAACATGTAAATAAACAATGACATGTACGTTTTTCAACAACGCTCTTTTTACAGCTTCGCCTCATGTTTTTTAACTTTTCAACCCGCACAAATTGTTGCTTGAGGGAACATAATTTTGGCAGTGGACAAGCAGACGACACACTGAACAGAATAGGTAGAGAGGATCAGTAATATACTGATAATTTATTCTGAGATATGATAATGATATGTTTATTTACCAACATACAAAAAT
The DNA here is from genome assembly GCA_031216915.1 of Pictodentalium vernedei. NCBI lineage: Eukaryota > Metazoa > Mollusca > Scaphopoda > Dentaliida > Dentaliidae > Pictodentalium > Pictodentalium vernedei. Next base: position 408,549,231 of record CM062292.1, on the reverse strand, counting down.
AAAAAATGATAAATATGTACGTAATGTTTACATCATAACAGGATTCTCGTATACAGTAATATTATTTCAGATATACATAGATAATGGGATATAACAATTATTGTATACCGGTAGGGAAAGGCATAGCCAGATTGGCTGTCTTCCCGCCTTTCCCTCTGACACAAAAGAGAAAACTACAGAATGAGTGAATGACTGAAGGAACTCGAAGAAGAAAATGATGTACAAGGGCAACATTGTTATTTCTGTTTTAGCTCCAACAGACAGAGTTACACCGTGACATTTTCACAAGCGAATGTTGGGTGGACGGTATCATTTACAGCACGGTACTCTTGAAATGGTCTCTAAAATTATATTGGTTAATTGATCCGAACCTCGGTTGAGACGATAACTGACAGAAGTTCTCTAGGTGCCCATTACTTCCTGGCTGCGTCAAATATGAGGTAGATGCTGTCACAGCGTAACCTCTCATCGGGTGGGATTGTTATGACCCCCCCCCTCCCACGGTACGGAGAAAAACACACCCCGTATAGGTTAAAGATCCTTATGGAGATCGAGATCAGCAAAGTTCTCGCTGCGGAGATAATCTTACATCATTTAATTGGTAGAGTGCTAAATTATATTTGGCCGTCAAAATTTGTTAGGCACTCTCCCATGAATTTTAACAAGGCAAATCCTCGCAGACTAAATAATATCACTTCAAAGATGATTTGAAGTACATCCACGCGATATGAAGGCTTTATGTTGTAGCACCTCCAATTCAGAATAAAACCCAAATATGGGCTTCCAGCACTCTACCAGTTAAGAAGCGATTTTCAAGTCCAAGCTCTCAGACCAACTGTCTAATTCTTTAAGGAATCCGACTCTGTTATGGAATATTTGTTTACCCACTTTTCCGAAGTTAGCGCGCTGACTTCCGCTGGCGTAATGATATTCCTTCACTCACGAAGATAGAGAAATATTCTCTCATCCTTTTGTTGTAGATATTCCAATAAATAAGTATTTAATTCACCTTGAAACCATCGATATATTTACCCTTTACACTCCTTTACGTCTAAGACCGGCCAGCGCTATTCACAAAAATCACCATTCAATTTTAATTATTTTTTCATGTTTTATCTCAAAAACATATGACCTCATCGTTCCAATGAGGTCATAAGGTATGTTTTTGAGACAAAATATGAAACAAAATGTTATTCGAGAATTTTATTTGCAAGTGTCGTCTGCCTTTCGTATTTCATTTGCAAGTGTCGTCTGCCGTATTTTATTTGCAAGTGTCGCCTGTCTTTTGTATTAGGTAAAGGGTTAACACAAGTGCAATATACAGCGTAATCATAAAACTACCCCTGCGGTGAGACTTCATTCCTAATGTCATAAAACATTCAGTTAAATCAAGTTTTGATTAATAATAATAATAATAATAACACTTTGGCCAGCCGCTGATTTGTCGCGGTTCTCGAACGAGAAGGCCTTGGTTACCCCTGAACTCCCAACTGCCTCCCTGTTCCCTCGCTTCTCCTCTCCTCCCAACATTCGGAGACGAACTGCTTGATGACATCCCTTACCCCATTCTTCCCAATCTCTCCGATTAGCACATTAACCCTCTCCTTTGAGTCTCCCCCTAACCACATGTCCTTCATTGAGCAGGATTTCTTGCTTTGATTCAAAGAAAATGAATGTTTATGGTACTTTCACCCTTAGCACTCTGATAGCGCAACATACGTTTCTCCAATCACTCTTTTTTTTCTTTGTTTAACTATGAATTTAACCAATTATACCTTGTTTGACAGAGCTCACTGAGCTCTGTCAAACAAGGTATATTTGGTTAGATATCAAACTGCATTATGGGAAATGTTTGCTGCTGAAAACTTTGCCATTTTGACATCAGAGTGCAGAGTGTTAAGATTCAATCGTGTGAAATATTCCTGTCGGAAGAAATCTAAACATAAGCGATGGGCTACTTAAAGGCTGGTTCTTGACCATAGCAGCTTCGAATTCCTTACAGATTTAGACTGTGGCCTAAAAGCTTGCTTCAAGCCTTACCTAACTCGACAAGAAGATGTCACTTGCATGAAATATTCTTGAACAACTAAACATTTTAATTTTTTGATTAATAACATAGCTTTTGACCCCGCATTGGAACAATTTCGACTAGCTCGCTCTCCACTAAGAGCTCATAAGCCGGGATTTAGAGGCAAAAATTGAAATGTTCTAAAATTTGAATGGCGACGTTTGTGGATAGCGCTAGTGGTATATTTTTGTTGCGTTATGTAAAAGGTTAATATAAATTATTGAACATACTCGCCAATAATTGTTGTGATAAAAATAATCTTAAACTACTGCGTACGTACTACTTCTTTGTATCAATCAATGTTCATCCATTTGCGCGTTTTATAAATAAATCCCACTGGTTGTCTCCCCGTATTTATTTATTTATTGATGTTTAAGGTCACATATTTATGCACAATGGCTAATCATGACCGTGACAGTTGTACGGGTGGAGGAAGCCGGAGTACCCGGAGAGAACCACCGAGCAACGACGAGCAGTTGCCAGCTCCCCAACATAGTAACTCCGCACTGCAGCACAGGCAGGGTTAGATTGGTTGAAGACATGTGTACCATCGACGTGCAGTACGCATTAGTACACGGCGTCATCGTGCCCCCACGCGGGCAATGGAGATGAAGTGTCTTGCCCAAGGACGCAACGCGGTTGCCGCAGGTGGGATTCGAACCGAGGACCTCTCGGCTTGCAGCCTGCACCTCTACCTACTGAGCCACCGCGCTCCCTTGTCTCCCCGTGCCCATCAGTGTAAATTTATTTTATGTTTCTCCTACTGTTATTATACGACGAATACGTACCTTTTGCCATAGTTTCGGTTCCTGGGCGAGGCTTGTGCAGGCTGTGACAAACCAGTTGTCACCAATTTCACCATGCAGCAAATCATCACAACTCACACCTTCAACTATCAGCTTTGGAACTTTACACAATTCCTGCAAAAGAGAAATTATTCATCCTATCTGATGTAGGCCGAGTTTGTGGTGTTCCAAAAAACACTACAGCAACCCTTTCTGAAACGTTTCAAACATGTGCTCATTGTTCGGTAAAACCACTTAACGCATCTTTCATTTAGCGTATGTCGACTTCTTGGTAGGTTTACGTGGGGATGTGCGTGTTTGTGTGGGTGGGTGTAGGTAAGGTTGTGTTGAGGGTAAAGAGTGGGGTGGTTTTGTATGCATGTGAATTAGTGTAATGAGTTGTGTGTTGGGGGTAGGTAAATGTATTTTTGTGTGCAGTTTTTATGTAATTTTCAAGCTCTCTATTGTCTGGACAAGAACACAAATTATGGCACAGACCTTATGTTTATCTGCCCAGAAAGCTGATAGAACATGTAATCTCATCAACTTTGAACTCCTCCAGATACCCAGCAGTATCAAAAATTCAGGTCTAATGCCTGGCATCGGTTCTAAGCTACAAACGTCTCCACAGTTAACACTAAAAATATACAGAGATTCTGGTGGTCAATAAATCTTTGTTCCCAGTTTTCATTGTACGTACGGAAGTGAGAGAAATGACTTTTGCTGCTGAATCAGGTCCGCTTGATTCCAAAATATCTATGGACGGCATATTTGTTGAGACAAACGGGTTTTCTTTTTTACGGTGAGAATTTTCCATAACCCCTTTCAGTCTTTAACACAAATGGAAGGGACTCTTTAAACAAACATCGTGAATAACTAAAAATTGTGTTTGCCTCAAAAACATAACTTATAACCCCTTATTGAAACGATCTCCGTGAGCTCGTTTCAATCAGGTGGTTATAAGCTTTTTTGAATTAAAAAAAAATTATTTACAGTTTTCACAGTAAATTACATTAACATATATATATATATAGACAAAAATACAATAAGTACAATGTTCCGACCTAAATTCAACATAGTACTGTGTGGTTATAGAAGACATTTAGATTAAATTAATTATTTTAGATATTGTTTCCCACCTCAATTTGATTTTGTTTGCCTTGCTGAACGAGTATAAATAGAGTGAGTATATATCGATACCTCTTTAATTCTTTAAAACTTCTGTATACGCGGTATAGTTGGGTAGTCGGTTTTCAAGACTACATGCATATATACTTTTAAAAAAAATTGTAGGCATTTTGTAACAATAAGTCGGATAACTGAGATTCTATTTGGATTCCTAATATTACTTCCTTAAGACTGACCTGAACATTTGAATTACAAACAATACTGACCTTTTCTATGAGTTGGAGTAGAACCGTTTTTGAATATGAACAATCGTAAAAGAGATGTGTTATTGGTTCTTTTGAGTTAAAACAAAAGCTACAGAGCCGAGTTTCTGAAAGACCACTACGAAATAGTTTAACCCTTTACCCAACGCAGACGATATCAAAATTTATTATTTTAAATATCATTTTTTAAAATTTTCCAAAAAATTTCAACAAAACCATATCATGTGACCCCTCGTTGGAACGAGCTCGACGAGCTCGTTCCAACGAGGGGTCACATGATATGGTTTTGTTGAAATTTTTTGAAAAATAATATTTTTTCAACTGCTGAAGTTGCATATTACGCGGGCGGATGCGGGCGATTCGTTGGGTAAAGGGTTAGAATTGGTGTATAGGATACGGTGATTTATTTTCAACTGTAGTGTTTGTAAATATGTGTCACTGGTAGAAGTGAATATTGTCTTCTATAAATATTGCCATTCGCCTGTGCTTGTATCATATCTAAGCTCATCACTCCATTTAACTTCGGATTTTTTGCAGGTACAGCTATCTTGTTCAGAAAAAGACCGTAAAAATCTTTATTATACACTAACCTGTGAATTATCGCAAATTATCTAAAAACTATTTCTCGATATCCATCGTCTCTATGGATATCGAGAAATATCCCTCAGCAGTTTCCTAAATGACGTCAAGCATCGGCGCATGACGTCGCCTTGAAGGAACGATCAGCTGGCCTTTGTTACTGTTTTGAAACGAACGCATTTGGGGTCGAATTGGGCTGAACATTGTGCAATAAAATGTCTCGTAGCATATTGTAAAAAGAAAATCTACTCTATTTTGGTCAGCATCGGGAATTATCTAATGAGTGCGCACCTTAAGGTTTTATTTTTCACTCGCGAAAGCGCTCGTGTAAAATAATATTTTCAGGTCCACACGATGAATTTTTTCAGTAGCTTCCTAAATGACGTTACGCTTCGGCGCATGACGTCGCCTTGAACGTCGCCTTGAATGGACGATCTACTGATCTTTGTTATTGTTTTGAAACGTACCTGTTTGCAGTGAAATTGGGCTGAATATTGTAAAATGTCTCGTAGCATAAAATAAAAAGAAAATCTACACTATTTTAGTGAATATCGGGAATTACCTCATCAGTGTGGACAAGAAAGTTTTATTTTTCACGAGCGCTTGCTCGTGAAAAACAGTATATCAACGCTGTTCACGAAAACAGCGCAGATATCCTCTATTTATTAACTTTGGCAGTTGACTTTAAGCTATATTTCTTTAGGTAAAAATTTAAAATATAATAAATAATAAAATTTGAAAGGCGCTGATCGATTATGGCTGTTACATTACATAAATGGTTAATGAATCGCCATTTTAAGACTTTATAACCACTAAAACTTCAGTTTCTGCGGTTTAATGCGTCGGTGGCCCAAAGAGAAATGGAGCGTTTCCAGTATTAGATAGACTCTCCCACCGCCCTGCTTCCAAATGCCAAATATGAAAGTCAACAGACGATTGAGCTGCAATCAAGACGAGTCTATGATTTTATCACACATGTCACAAGTAAAATCGTCATATTGTACCTACATGTTACCCCTACAATAATTTGACAATGAGACGTCCTGTGAAAGCTGTGTTAGGATTCCATAATATGTGGTGCCCTAGGCAAATGTTATGGGGGGAAGGGGCAAACATGATATTTGGAAGGCCGTTGTGTGGGGGTAGGGTGGAGGGCTCACGTATTCTTATTAGGACCCACCCTGTATTACCCCTCCCCAACTTTCCTTGAAGTTCGGACTGGAAGCTAGGTCTCTTCCTCAAAAACATTGTGTAAAATCCAATGCTCAAAGAACGAATATGGTGCATTTATAGAGTGTATAGCCCTATATTGGAGACCATTTTTAAGGCTCTATATGCTATGTGAAAGTTGCATTGGGCCAATGTGTTGGAGGGGCACAGCGAATATTTTAAGGGGCAAGGCGTCCTCTGGCTACGCTACTGATACACGGGTTGTTGAGATATATACGTGGCTAACGTAGCGACGTTCCTCTTATTTAGTCGTTTATTAAAATGGCGACAGGCGATAACCGTCTCACAGTAAACAAGTAAGGGTTCTATCATGTATTATAATAAAATAATACATGATAATTCGTCCACTGAGTTCCTATGTGTTCTATGTGCCTACTGGCACATAGAACACATAGAACACATTGGAACTCAGGGGACGAATTCTGTATAAAGTAAAACAGTAGAAAAGATGTATTTGTGAAAACTATTCGTGGTACAGACAGTGTGGCCTAATCTGGTCCATACGGTGCTTCATATGGCATTTGCTGACACCCTATACATCGTGTATGGATAGTAACAATTTGTGAAACTAATAATATTAGTATTTTCTGTGCATTTGGCCATACCTAGGGCATTGATTGTGAAAAAGATTATCAGTTCTTCTACCACACATAAGAACATCTGCTTACCTTCGGCCTCTTCCATTCTATGTCATTATCGATTTTGCTGAAGAACAGTGATTTGTTGTTGGCTGGAAATTCGGGATCTTCGAATAACAGTCCTGCTTTTGCTGCGTTCTTCTTAAGAGAAGAATAACTCTGATCCTTAAAAGATTTGACCATGCCGAAGTTGGTTTCAAGTTCCTGGAAGATTAAAGGGTTCAGTAACTTGAGTAAACACAACATTTAGATAAAGTAACAAGAAGTCTTGTGGAAATCATTCCAGGAGACTTACCAATCCCAAAATCATCATATTAAATAAAACTACCATTATATTACAATTCCAACAATACTTATTGAAGCAGAACGATATTGTAAAATCACACGAAGTTTGTTTGTTAATTTATAGAACGCTTGCTGTGAGTTCTCAACGTTACCCGATATAACACAGACATTGAAGAAGGTGCCACAGTGCCGTCATCGTGGATTGGTCATAATTCACGCGTGGGAAGTGATGTCCACGCATGCGTTATCAGGTAATAAAAATTAGCAGCAGCAAAAGTTTAATTAATGAAGCACCGGGTTGTACACGGTGCTTCATTAATTAAATTTTTGGTTATTATTCTGATAATTAGTGATTGGAATCTAATATCATTGCGGGCCTGGAAATAATGCCCACCCGTAGAAAGTGACCAGTTGACAGTAGGTGCACCACGCATGGAATTTCGACTACGCGAGAGGACCCCATGGAAGAACGCATGTTACTGGGCGACCTTATGGCGTGAATGGAATGTTTCAACACTAAACTGTGTCAGGCAAGAATGTAAACAAACCGCCAAAGGTGATATTTTCTTTTAAAATATCAGCTTCATCCAAAGAATTCAAACGTAATCGTGGTATGAATACAGAACACAACTCTGGTAGAGTACGGGGACATTCGGCGCTCGTGAAATAAAGGAAAAATCCAGCTCGGCTCGTTGATTCTTGCCCCCCGTACTCCATTCGCCTTATGTTCTGTCTTATTATTACATGCCCATGCAGTCTCTCTTATGCAATACGGCGTGCAATACGGCTGTGCAATACGAAATTCCGTATTGCACACCAACCTGTTCCAACCGGGACTTTTTTATGCAATGCGACTGCATAAAGTGCATGGTGTTTACCACCGTTGATAGAAATGAAAATTAGGTCAGTAGGTGCTTGGGTCATGTAATAAATACAAAACCACATGTATGTTTCAATGAGTCGTTTTGTATTCAATGAGTCAGATGTGCGTAGAAAGAAAACGTCTCCACCTTCGGTCTCGACGTTTTCTTCCTACGCACATCTGACTCATTGAATACAAAACGACTCATTGAAACATACATGTAGTTTTGTCTATATATTGAAGACAATAGTAACGCTCCGATAGTTGCTTAAGTTGAAGCTAAACTTATATTTTTAGAAAATCTTGGAGGATTTTAATGTTTTGAACGAAAAATAAATAGATCAGATGGGAATTTTTTTATATTTTTGAAATTGCGAAATTCCAAATTATGAATGGCGGAGACTCAAACAATGAAAATATCATTTCGGAAATCGTATGTGAAAAAGTAGATAATAGTCACATTATAAATTCCTAGCGGGCATTAACCCTTTACCCAACGTAACGGCCAAAACAGGCCAGCGCTATTCTCAAAAATCGCCAATTAATTTTCAAAATATTTTCATTTTTTGTCTCAAAAACATAGGTTATGACCCTCGTTGGAACGAGCTCGTTCCAACGAGGGGTGATAACCTATGTTTTTGAGACAAAAAATGAAAAAAATTAGTTATTCAAGAATTTTTTTTGCAAGTGTCGTCTGCTTTTCATGTTAGGTAAAGGGTTAAATATGCAGTCACTATGGAGATTAAATAATTTGAAACTTTATCAACTCGAATTCGGCGACGCATACGGGATTTTTAGTTCAGTTATTTATTGGAGTTTAATCCCGGGAACGGGACTTTTCAGGTTCTCGTTTTTGAAAGTCATACCCGGGAATTTCATAGGACAGAACCGTGAATCAAAGTTTGTGTTCCGGAACGTTGATTCCCGATTCAAATCTATGAATTCTCTCGGCATTAGCACTGACTTTCGGAACCGATAACCTGGAAATTCCCGTTCGCTAGATTAAACCATAGCTCTAATGACGATGCTGGTATTGTGGGAAACTGATATTCGCCGTAATCTCCTAAACTTTAAAAACGCAATCATTGATACCATAGTTTATGAATTTCCCAGGTAAGGTAATTGATTTTCAACACATGGAGCCGCATGGCTGTTAAATTTCTCTTCCTGGTATATTTATTTATTTATTTATTGGTGTTTAAGGTCACATATTTCTGCACAATGGCTAATCATGACCACGACAGTTTTACGGGTGGAGGAAGCTAGAGTACCCGGGGAGAACCACCGAGCAACGGCGAGCAGTTGTCAGTTCCCCAACATACCAACTCCACACAAGCAGGGTTAGCATTGGTTGAAGACAGGTGCACCATCGACGTGCAGTACGCCTTAGTGCACAGCGTCACCGTGTCCCCACATGGGCAATGGGGTTGAAGTGTCTTGCCCAAGAACACAGCGCGGTTTCCGCAGCTGGATTCGAACTGAGAACCTCTCGGCTTGCAGCCTGCACCCTCTACCTACTGAGTCACCACGCCCCCTCTTCCTGGTATTAACCCTTTACCCAACGAATCGGCCGCATCCGCCCGCGTAATATGGAAATTCCGCAGTTGAAAAAATATTATTTTTCAAAACATTTCAACAAAACCATATCATGTGACCCTTCGTTGGAACGAGCTCATCGAGCTCGTTCCAACGAGGGGTCACATGATATGGTTTTGTTGAAATTGTTTGAAAAATTTGAAAAAAATATGTTTAAAATAATAAATTTTGATATCGTCTGCATTGGGTAAAGGGTTAAACCTTATTATTTATCCAGAATTATTGGCCGCCAAGTGTTCACCAAAATCAAGTACCCATTTACTTTTACTATCACCTGTGGCCTTTTCAGACTGTTCTTTAAAACACGAATGTGTCTTTCATGCCCTTTATATCTTATCAGTAGATCACTGTAGAAATGCAGCTTAAAGATCCGCTAGACGAGTCCAGTGTTATGTTTATTGAACAACATGAAAGGAATTGTGTGTGGTGAATGGTGATCAATAAAATTCAATTGAACTTGATTGACAATGTGTGTTTTCATGTCAATATCATAACACCGTTGAATATATGTATCATATTTTAAAAAGCTGTCACAATTAAGTCAATATAAAGTAGGGTTCTTATTCAAAAGATGCACTTAAAACAGGCGAAAAGTCTTTTTTTTCAAGTGTCTTGTCATGCCGATTACACCCACCTCTGCCTGAAAATACTCCGTATTCTATGCAAAAATGCCACATTTGCATATTAAGCAACCATTTAGCTCAAATACAGAAACACACTGTCCTTCCTAAACTAGACTATTTTCCCAACTTGTAGGGATTCACCCAGTTCACAGATAGTTGTGAAAATTTAAAAACAATACTGCTGTGTGTTTTTCAAAGAACTGCGATCTTTTTTCACCACAAAAATTCGCACGTTTTTTTTTTATATCACGGGGCCGTTTTCTTCAATACTGACGATACTCGCCAGGAAAGTTTTTAAGTGTATAAATTGCAACAAACAAACTGCTTTAACGATTACCACAGTTCTAGCCTTGCAGGAATTAAAGGTATTCCAGTTTATTTCTTGAGTTTTCCCTCGATTATTTACTGTTGCAGTTAGAAGTAACCATCCTGTGAGTGAACTAATAGTGTTTTTTAACTGAATCACATTATGCAGTTTATTTTATTTCCATTCGTTTTTCTTCGCCCAAAACAAATCGTATCCCCACTCCCATTCTCCGAAAATGGTATTCTACTCCAAACATCGTATTCCACTATCAGGAATGACGGACTATTTTAAAATATTTTTTACATGTTTTGAAAGTAACTACGGAATCAATTGTAAAGGATTGCCTTGGGAAAACAAATAAGGAGAAAATGAAATAAATACAATAGTTCACTGCTTGGATTCGAGTACGATTTTATCCTCTCGGGGCCGTGCGGATTATTTCACTCGGCTAACGCCTCTGAAATAATCTTCTGCGCGCCCCACTCGATGATAAAAATCGAACTCGAATACGAGCAGTGAGCTATTGTCTAGGTACACAAACAGACTATCATTGCTATGAACTGGAAAACGTACTTATATAAACCGAAAGCGAAAGTTTAGCAAAGTATTGTGGTTAAAGGCACATGTTATGTTGTTGACCAGACCAGTAACCAACACAATCGATTTTCAGTAAAATAAACACCATCTTGGTTAACCCTTTACCCAACGTCACGGCAAAAAACCGGCCAGCGCTATTCTCAAAAATCGCCAATTAAGTTTCTTTATTTTTTCATTTTTTGTCTCAAAAAACATAGGTTATGACCCCTCGTTGGAACGAGCTCGTCGAGCTCGTTTCAACGAGGGTTCATAACCGTTATTAATCAACATTATTTATTTCGCCGACATTATTTAAAATTTTTATTGATGACATTGGACACATTTTTGATGAAAAATGGGCACCTGTAAAATTAAATAATACTACATTAAATCATCTGCTTTTCGCAAATGATCCGGTGCTGATATCAGACAACCCCTACGGATTGCAACGATGTTTAGACCAATTGGAAGATTACTCTGTTAGAAACGGGCTCCATGTAAATGTAGATAAAACAAAGGCGATGAGATTCTACTCCCGTAAAGTTAGAATGCCTAACTTCTACATTGGTTCAAATTCAGTTACACAGGTATCCGATTACACTTATCTTGGCCTATGTTTCGCAAAAAATGGAAAGTTAACAAAAGCACAACAAGAATTAAGCAAAAAGGGCATGAAAGTACTGTACAGTCTACTAAATACTTTCAAAAAGGAATGGCCACCTCCGATAATTCTTCTCACTAAACTTTTCGATTCACTTATTGAGCCTATTCTTTTATATGGAAGTGAAATATGGGCGTCTGAAATAAACAACACACACGGTGATAAGGTTCCGTGTGAACATGTTCATCTACAGTTCTGTAAAAGCCTACTCGGTGTTAACAGGAAATCATCCAACCACGCAGCGAGAGCGGAATTAGGTCGATATCCTGTGCACATAGAGGCTACGATGCAAATGATTAAATATGCAACCAAATTGTACCAGAAGTCTTCTTCAACACTGTTGACTGGGGCTAGAATTGAGTCTGAAAATTATACATTACCAGATTCAATCATTTCAAGATGTCACCGTCTTGTGGAAGATAGTGGTCAAGCAAATGCCCCCGGTAAACAACCAGCAAACCTTAGCAATTGGAAAATTGACGTAATTCGTGAAGACTTGAAGACTCGCCACCTTAATACTTTTCTAAATGATATATACAATGATGATAAGAAGGCCGGAAAAAACAAACTTAGAACCTATAGAGAGTTTAAAGACATTTATAACATAGAAGTTTATTTACTGAACACAACTTCGGAACATGCAAAAAATCTGTTCACCCGATTACGTATTAGTAATCACAACTTAATGATTGAAAAGGGTAGACATATGCAGCCCCCATTACCTGTACATAAAAGGTTATGTAAGGTCTGTAACAATGGTAATACAGAAAATGAATTCCACTTTGTTATGGATTGTAAGAGATATGACTCTATACGTGCTGACTCCTATCGCAAAATCGAGAGAGAATATCCAGATTTTGTTGGTATGAGTGGCTCTGAGAGATTCGTATTTCTTATGAAAAATGAAATCCCCGCACTGTGTGGTATCATCTGTAATATGATCCGACAAATGTTTGAATACAGAGAATGCTTGCTTGCGGCATAATACCAATTAGAATGAAATCATTAGCTATAACATGCACCAACTGAACATTAGTGTTTATGGTTTCAAACATATTTTGCTATTTCTTGGTATTATTGTTACTAATTTCAATGACATGCAATCTGCCTTCTTTTTGGTGTTCTTGCAATAAATATTATCTTATCTTATCTTATCTAACCTATGTTTTTGAGACAAAAATTGAAAACAATTAGTTATTCAAGAATTTTTTTGCAAGTGTCGTCTGCTTTTCATGTTAGGTAAAGGGTTAACAGAGATCATATAAGCATTGGAATCAGTTGACATCCTGTTACTGATATTTGTTCTGAATGTATTACACCCGACACCATACAATTGTTCCTGATACCAATAAGTTTGTCAAAGTCCAGACAAGATCTACAAAACGGAGAACCCCTAACGCCTTATCATATCTCCAAAGAATTACCCGACGAACATGATTGTCGAGTTTGTTGATTGTACCTAGAGTCAAGAGTAGACAGCTAGCTATTATTATATCTCGGGAAGACAACAACCTTGCTCAATAAAATAATAATTATATCAAACATTGGTGTCCTCTTTCCAGTGCGCAACCAAATATATTTTCCATTCCAATTATAAAACAAACACACAACCTTTTGTTAAATGAAGCAAAACTCTGCCTCCACTCATAGGAGGGATTACAGTACAGATACATTGATACATGGGTCACTATTATCATTTATTAGTGCCCAACGCCACATCAGCAACAGAGGCTACATCGTGGCGATAAGCGACAGAACCTAAAAGAAAAAGGGTATTGAATTAAAACAAAATAAACAAACAAAAAAAAACAAACAAAAAAAAAAAAACTACAACTTTACCAAAACAAGTATGTGAGTGTAACTTGGCGAGTAACGAGGCAATCCTCACTGACTCAGTCACACCCACGCACCTGGTAATGCCAGTTTATGACCAAAATTGAAAAAAAGACCACTGAAGGAAATGCCTTTCGAAAAAGGTAGGTTTTAGTACCAGACTTGAATGATTCAAGTGATTTACTATGTTTTATGTCGATTGGAAGAGAGTTCCAAAGTCTTGGGCAAGCAAACGCAAAGGCCCTATCACCAGCATTAGTAAAGTTAGACACGGGCTGAACCAGATTGAGTTGACCTGATGACCTAAGAGACCTCGGTGGTTTGTGGGTGATAAGCAGATCGGTCAGGTAGGATGGTGCAGATCCCGATATACACTTAAACACCAAAAGGACAATTTTAAATTGAATTTTTTGCTTAACGGTTAGCCAGTGTAACTCAGAGAGTATTGGTGTTATATGGCAGTACTTTTGAGTTCGGTTATGACCCGTGCAGCACAATTTTGGTTGTGTTGTAGCTTTACAAGAATAGATGTTTTAGAGCCAATCATAAGAGAGTTGCAGTAGTCGAGGGCTCGAGGCGACTGGTAACAAAAGCGTGGACAAGCTGTTGTGACGTCTGCGTATCAATGAAGGATCGAATTTTGCTAATATTTCTAAGATGAAAAAATGCATTGCGAGAGACATGTTTGATATGTTCATCAGCGGCCAAATTTTCATCCATGAAATAACCTAAGTTTCGAATACAGCTACTGTGTTTTATCGCAGAACTTCCAATATTGAGGGACAGTTTGGATGTTTTTGAAAGTTGATGAGGTAGACCTATATATACTACTTCTGTCTTGTCATCGGATGAAATGGTTTCGCGCGCCGAAGGCGCGCAAGGACGGTTTGGGGGCAAGCCCCGTTCAACCCTCTTTAACAGTATGTGATTCGGTTTGTCTGGTCTGGCCGTGATAAAGGAGGAAAGTGTTAAGATGCTTAGCGGCGTCTATGATTTCGTCTGCTTTTCTTAGGAGGAGGTGGCTGAGTTGGTGATATCCCCTTTGGTGGTGTTGAAGGAGTGGTGGAGGGCTGACTCGATTGGTAAGGTCTGGCCCTAGCAGCTGCCGGTGGTGAAGAGCTCTTTGGTGTTGTTCTCAGGTAGTGGTTGCTGAGACTCTCTAATCCTATTCTGAGCATGTTGCCTTTGCAACCGCGATCTCTCAAGGCCTTAATATGGGCTTGCAGAAATATAAGGTGGTCGTCGTCTCTGGCCTTTTCTCCTAGGATACTTTCCACGGACTCCGTGGTGTTTGCTTCCTGGATGGTGTCCCGGTCGGAAAAAAGCAGGAAGAGCAAGAGAGGGTTTAACGACATGTGCGATGTCAGCCTCAACTTCCTGCTCCACAAACAAACCATCCTCCTCCATCTCCTCTTCGGGGGAAGAGTGTGATGGGCTGGAGGTTAGACTATTACCTGGCGAACCAGCGTCCTCCGGACCTTCCACCGGAGTGGAGGGTACCGAGCTGGACGTGGAACGGACAGGGGTAGCAGGCATTGAGCGTTCAGTGCCATGATTAGCCTCCCTCTCTTCCTTCTCCGTTCCTTTTCTTTTCCATGAACACCGTCAGTCGGCGGGCATCGCGTCGTCTGGCGGAAGATCCCTTCTTTCTTTTCCTTTTCTTCTTCTGGCTGTCCTTTGTCTGTGTTCGGCGCTTGTCATCATCCTTTTGCAGGTCCGAGTCACTTGGAGGGTGACCAGTGCGGGGGTAAATCCCCTCACGAAAGGTACTACACCTCTCCAAGGACGTCGGTTCGGCTTCTCTATCAAAATCCACTGTCAGGTGAATTTTACCCTTGAGCACCTGGATACCCAGGTGGTAGCAAGGGTAGACTTCACTCTGACAAGTGTTGGGCTGGATAACAAGTGGGAGCTCCATTGTTTAGTAGTTAGCACCTCGGAGTCCAAGGTGTCATCGTTCAATTTAAGAAAGTTTTTAGTCATCCATGCCTTGATGTCTGAAATACAAAGTTCAATTTTACTGCATGCTTCAGGCTCAAAGGCGTGAGTAAAACTAATATACAGCTGTGTGTCATCTGCGTAAAAATGAAAGTCAAGGCCATGGCTTCGGATAATGTCACCGAGAGGTAAGACATAGACAGTGCACAGTAGGGGACCCAACACCGATCATCAACAGAAAAAGTTTATGTAATAAAGCACCGGGTTGTACCCGGCGATCCATTAATTAACTTTTTGGTTATCATTCCTCTAATTGGTGTTTTGAATCTAATATTGAAAATATTGACCACCCATGGAAAGTGACCAGTCCACGGAGGTTGTACTGTATAAGACACACACAAAAATGCTGTCAATTATCAATAAAAAGTTTATTGTATGGTAATAAATATGTAATACAACTGTCGAGTTGTATTTTGCAGTTATCTTCGGAAATACTTTGGGCCAAAGATTTTTTGTGAACAGCGCATCGGGTTATGAGTGCTAGGTTGGGTGAAATGTTAATCAAATCTGTAACAGCATGTCAATCTTCCAGTGCATCATGCCCAGGGGCAGATTATATTAAAGATCTATTCACAAAAATACTGGCTTGCTAAAACGGTCCACTTGATTTAACCCTTTACCTAACACGAAAAGCAGACGACACTTGCAAACAAAATTCTTGAATAACTAATTTTTTGTCTCAAAAACATAGGTTATGACCCTCTTTGGGACGAGCTCGTTCCAAGGAGGGGTCATTACCTATGTTTTTGAGACAAAAAATAATGAAAATTAATTGTCGATTTTTGTGAATAGCGCTGGGCGGTTTTGGCCGTTACATTGGGTAAAGGGTTAAAAACGCCCGCCTCGCCACAGAGGCTCCAGACGTAAATCACATCGCTGCTTCCACTAGCCACTGCCTTGCCTCCCTCATCACTCATCTTAGTAGGGCCCCACGAATCACACATTTTCGATTCGAATCAAATTTCAACTCGAATCACGTCTATTATTCGAAATCGAAAGGAACTTCGAATCGAATCAGTGGCGTCTAGAAGATGAACACTTCGTTGAAGGCATACTTTGATCATGAAGTTGGAACATTATCTTGTAAGGATTATACATCGGCGAGATTGTTTAGAAACTTTAAATTTGCATTTTACTAGTGATATATTTATTTATTTATTTATTGATGTTTAAGGTCACATATTTATGCACAATGGCTAATCATGACCGTGACAGTTTTAAGAGTGGAGGAATACGGAGTACCCGGAGATAACAACCGAGCAACGACGAGCAGCTGCAAGCTCCTCAACATCGTAACTCCGCACTGCAGCACAAGCAGGGTTAGATTGGTTGAAGACATGCGTACCATCGGCGTGCAGTACGCCTTAGTACACGGCGTCATCGTGCCCCCACGCGGGCATTGGAGATGAAGTGTCTTGCCCAAGGACACAACGCGGTTGCCGCAGGTGGGATTCGAACCGAGGGCCTCTCGGCTTGCAGCCTGCACCTCTACCTACTGAGCCACCGCGCTCCCATTTTACTAGTGATACTGCAATTAGTATATGGCTGGTGGCATGAGTGCAGATGTTATGTTAATCTAGCGGAAGTTACACTTAGTCTTTTTTTCAACATTATTTATGTAAGATTTTCATCTGAACTATATGTTTGTGAGGCGATGAATATGACTGATACCAAGTTATATTTCTATGAAAAAGATTCGAGAAAAACGAATTGGGCAGCTGATTTCGAATCGAACCGAATATCTACTCAAGATTCGAAATCGAATGGAATCTCGAAGCTTCTCAGGACCCCACATCTTAGTCTACATACGTCGGGGAGAGATAACATCCTCACATAGCCTGTAACACGTTTTCGTATTACCACCTCTCTAATTCGAGGAACAATGAGAAACAAGGCATTCTGTCCGATTTGGGCCAAAATCTTTCTTAGCGATGTGACCAAGAAAACTTCATATTCCACGTTAGGTCCGTTATTATTTGCACGTAAAGATTATGTCTGCAGGTTGATAATATTAATAACACATCCCCGAAAACTCACTAAGTACCCATTTAAATATTTCACCGAGTTGAAATTAGATAGATCATCGATATATATTTTGATATATATTTTATCGAACTGTCATTTGATATTTTATTGAGATGTCATTTAACCCTTTACCTAACCTTAAAAGCAGACGACACTTGCAAAAATAATTCTTGAATAACTAATTTTTTTCATTTTTTGTCTCAAAAACATAGGTTATGACCCCTCGTTGGAACGAGCTCGTTCCAACGAGGGGTCATAACCTATGTTTTTGAGACAAAAAAATGAAAAAAATAATGAAAATTAATTGGCGATTTTTGAGAATAGCTCTGGCCGGTTTTTGCCGTTACGTTAGGTAAAGGGTTAATATATTTCTATGCTGGCAGTAAATAGTTCACTGAGATGTCATTTAATATGTCACTACGCTGTCTTTCATTATCTCGCGGAGCTGCTTTTCGCAAGTTAACTTAACTGCCGTAGTCTATTTCACTGCACTGTTATTTATTATTTTATCGAGTTACTTTTTAGTATTTTGTTGGGTTGTTATTTAATAGCCAAAGTTCAACGACAAAAGACAAAGATCCATACATGTCTCAAATCATTTCTGGGAAATATTGGTTGATCACGGGACTTCTTCAACACACACTGCCTTGCGATTACGTTCATATTATTGGGGACAGCGGGGAGACAGTCAACCTGGCCATGATGTCTCCTAGCATAATACCTTTACTTCTATAAACAATGACTGTAAAACAGTTTGAACCGTTGTATTCCGTTGAATAGGATATATTTCACTTATTTTGCTATTTCAATGAGCTAATATTCAATATTCCACCGATCTTCCATTGAATATTCAACTGAGTACCTGCCCAATAAGTCACGATCTTCCACTGAATATTTTACTGATTTCACTTATTGTGGCTTATTGGATAGGTCCTCAGTAAAATATTCAATGGAAGATCGATAAAATATTGAATGTTAGCTGAGTGAAATGTTAGCTGCAATTCAATAACTCTATGGACTGACAATTCACTGAGCTAACAATCAATTTTTCACCGACCTCCCATTGAATATTTTACTGAACACATATCCAATAAGACACTTTTTGAATGTTTGCTCAGTGAGCTGATATTCGGTCTTTTCACTTTAATACTTTTATTTAATACAATCACAATCAATGAGACCTTTAAGGATACCGCTTTACAGAAGCTACCTGTAGTGTTCAAAATGATGTACATTGCGACTATCATGCTACGGAATACATAAGAAATACCTACAGTTTTTAAACTCTAACAGCCGCGTGCAAATGGGACCATTTAACCCTTTACCCAACGTAACGGCCAAAACCGGCCAGCGCTATTCACGAAAATCGCCAATTAATTTTCATTATTTTTTCATTCTTTGTCTCAAAAACATAGGTTATGACCCCTCGTTGGAACGAGCTCGTTGAGCTCGTTCCAACGAGGGGTCATAACCTATGTTTTTGAGACAAAAAATGAAAAAAAAAGTCATTCAAGAATTTTTTTTGCAAGTGTCGTCTGCTTTTCATGTTAGGTAAAGGGTTAAGGTGAATTGTAACAGAAATAATTTGGAATGTTTTTTATTCGTAGTTCATGATGCACTATTGATGCACTATTGATGCACTTACATTCTCTAACACAAATAAGATATGCTGAGGTCTCCACGAAAATATTTTACTTCCATCCATACAGCCCAGTCGCTTCATTATGAAGTATTTTTGAAATCCTAGCTTTGTTCTCGGACATCTGAAGAAAATTTGGCCACAAGTTTTTCTCATGTGATGTTTTATTATCAGTTCAGGTACAAATATGGTATCAGGCTTTCAGGAACCATTCATGGCTGTCGTCAACTTTGCGAGTCAAAGACCTGTATTTTTCGAGTTTTACACTCTACAATTAGTCGGGTTAAAATCAACTCAAATCAACTGGGTCAAGTGAATATGAACCCAATTGGGTTCATATTCACCCAACCCAGTTGATTTTTGACCAAACTGATTTTAGAGTGTGCACATCACAACCGCCAGTTTCGTGTGTAATTTGTGTATCCTATTTGAATGTTATGGAATTTTAGACTTAGGATTTTGATAGCAAATTCGTTTGTTGTTACTTATATAGTACCTTAAATAACCCCTTTCACACGGTGTGCTATTCGTTTACATTCACCTGAATTGTTGGCAATTTCAACACCGCCATCTCAAACATTTTACTATATTATCCGTTCCTGTTCCGATGTGAATGAAGCTGAAAATTCCGTAAATCTAAATAACAAGCCTTCTGTGGTCTATCATGTATGGAGAGATAACTACTGGGGGCGTCGAACTGATATCACCCGTTCCGGGAAGCGGCTTAGGGAGTATATCACTTTGTCAAAGGAAATATCCTATCCGATAAACAAGAATATGTCGTTCTGTATTCTGTCCACACACCTGACACATAAAATAGGTCACATATGAGTGGCATTATAATACAGCTTCCCGGTATTCATAATTGAGTTTCAATAAGTTTCATCTGTTGTTGAATGGGCGTCGGAATATCACCATTTCCGAAAGTAGTTCCAGTGTCTATTTCACAAGTGCAGACTCAGATGCCTGTGAAAGCCATTGTATTTGCTTGATTACTTAGATTGTAGAGTTGTGAAGATAAAAAGATACCATGAACAACTTGACTACCACTCATTTTCATTCTCAATATTCCAACAGAAATGTTATGGAGGATTTAATACGGTAACAGCTTGGAAAACATTGCGATCATCGGAATACACCAGATATGCCGTGCAATTGGTAAGGGGACAGAAGCGATATAAACTCTTTATCAACTGACGTAATTGCATCAGAAGGTCTTGCTGTATGCACTATGTAACCATCTGAACACAGGATGTGTGGTCCGATATTCTCAAAGGTTTAAATAGGAAAGATTAGCACTAGTGAACTGGCTCCTCCCCCTCCGCGTCTATCTCCTTTGTTCGTTTATAGATAAGGCGCAGAATACCGACCCCATTCGGAACGGACTCCCCCCCCCCCCCTTTTCTTCACCTCAACTGAGTTTAACTTTAACCGAGTTGTGCTCATATACACAAACATTTAACCCTTTACCTCATCTAACCGACATATCCAACCAGCGCTATTAAAAAAAAATCGTCATTCAAATTTTACCTCTTTTTCAATTTTGCCCCATTGCCTATAATCCCTGATTGAAACGGGCTCGTTGCAATAGGGAGGCATAAGCTATGTTTCAAGGTAAAAAGGTTTTAGTCACATATTTAGGACATTTTTTTGCTAGTGTGACGTAGTGTCGTCTGTCAGTCCTGTGAGGTAAAAAATTGAAACATACCAACAAAATAGACATAGTTATTAGAAAAGCTAACCATCCTATGCTTAGAATTATTTTATACCATGATTACCTATTCTACTATATATGAAAAACCTATGCAATACATTTTAGCTTTATACACCAACCGTGGTGAACACGCCAGCAATGGGGTTTCAGTAATAAAAATTTTCACCTACAGTGGAACTACATCCAAGTTGACCTTTGGTGACGTCGACCTCGATACGAACTTGTCTAAATTTATCGCATGTCGCCTCGCGAAGAGTGAAATGAAAGTGGCAATGATTTAATACGTTTTTAAATGAGTTTACCCTATAAAACACCAAACATTAACAAACATGCATTGTCTCATGTTAATAAAGCATCCACAACTCGAAATAGTATGCTATTAAAATGAGAAAGGCCCTGTTTCTTTTTCTATTTCGTTTGGGTGATAAAATTTACAGAGGAAGTACCGCAGACCGATGCTCATGTAAACAAAAACAAATTCGCACGTATGTAGGGCTGCTGCTCAGTAAAATCGAGAAAAAATAATAGCGACTCTTAATAATCAGACGATCATGGTATAAATAAAATATACCCAAAGTAGCTTGGTGTACCACATGTTCACCACTCGTAACACCACTTCGCCATTCGCGGTGAACATTTGGTACGCCAAGCTACTATGGGTATATTCTATATTTACACGCGTTATCGTTTTGGTTTCAAGCACCGGTCATATGAGGAGGGCCTTAATACCTAGATCCCTCCTGAAAAGGCTAACGCTGATGGAGTTTATTTGTCAATATTAAATGGGCGCGCAATGGAATATTAGACGTTTTTCCACGTCAGATTTAGAAGGTCTAATTTCCTAAAAGTAATGGCGGCCCAGTGAATTTGTTGGGATAGACAAATCAATTTTTTGAACGTGCATCCCTAAGTCTGCGCATTGAAAATATAAATTGGTCTACCCCAGATAATGATTATGGACTCTTCCAACTGAAAGCATTTACACTGACATGGAAGATGTCATTATGGTTGAAAGTGTGTGATCTTTTGTTTCACATGATATGTTATTTTAATTTTAAATACTGACTTAACAGTGTTGTATACATTTTTAAACCTTTCAGATGTCTTTCCCTGAAATTGCTCACTCAGTTGAATGTAGGAAACCAGATATGACAGCTTGTATTCACATCTCAGGAAGCAATATATAATGTCTGCTTATCTCAAATATTAATAATAATAATAATAATAATAATAATAATAATAATAATAATAATAATAATAATAATAATAATAATAATCTCAATTTAGAACACTAGGTACAAGAACAGTATCTTTTTATAATTACACTAAACTGACATGGAAGATGCTATCATGGTTTAAAAATGTTAACATTTTAAAAAATTTTTTGCAGAGAGAAAACTGATGCTGAATGAGAAAAATATATAAACAGTGAATTGATTAGGATGATAAGTGATAATTTAATCTTCTGTGAATGAACAAACGAAAAGATGTACAGTGTGTTGCCTTGGGGAATTTAATCACGTGACACGTATGGTTGTAAGGTTAAAAGATTATTGAATCTCCCTACTAATACAAAACTGGTTCGTTCATTTTGATAGAAGGAGTATTGGATAAGGGAGTATCATTCAGGGTGTCAGAGTTCGAGAGCTTACGTTCAGGTCGGTTAATCCGTAATGAAGACATTTAGGCCTAAAAAGTTAAAAGTCTGTTTCTCAGGCCATCTGTCATGGTCCCTTTGGCTGCCGCGTGATATCTTTTTTATAACCAATGCAAACTTAAAAATTAATAATTAAATGGTTTATGTCTTATATTTTACCTAAGTTAATAAAATTGATAAATTTGTCCCTTGAGTGCAAAAAGGCTTTGCAGTGCTCCAGCACTGCAAAGCCTTCTTGCACTCAAGGAACGAAATAACCAACCGCATGCTATTCTGTAGCTTATGAGGTGAGGCATAAAGCATAAAAAACAAGAACATGGATTTTTTGATGGCAAAAAAATAATTACAAATATAAAAAATGAAATAAAAAAAAAAAAACGTCCACCACATGCAATTTTACAAAAAAAATGGCTCGAGAAACAGAAGATCTATTTTGTTGGGCCTTAATGTTTTCAAATTACGCTACAGGTTAAAAATATTAAACGATCCACCTCATATATTCAATACGAACCCTTCCAATACACAACAATGAACTAACTGAGAATGCACCATTGTGTGTAAATCAGGAATGAGTGGAATATAATATATTTTGACACCTGGAATTTTGAACTGAAATACTGACGCGGTCGAACGTCATATGCACAACAACTAGAGAAAAGATCGATTCGGGAAAAACCTGGCAAGATAAAATAAATAGCTCGCTAATGATCTTTGAATGATATTAATCAATATTGTCATCACCGAGTACATTGTTGAATTGTGCATTGTTAACATGCACAGACTAGAATACCAACATACAGATCTGAAATTGTTGGCAACTCAAGAAACCTCTATATAGCCATACAATTATGGTATGTAAAGCACATTACTTAAATTTGAAACTCGGAATCGATTTTTTGAACGAAGATGCCGATTGGGCGAGTATCAGAAATAATAACATAGTGTCCTATAAGGGAATAAAGTCATCTCTGCGCCAATGATTATTAAAAATGTATGTCTCTTACCTTGCCTGAAGTGAAAAACTGTTGGGTGAAATATTCTCTGCATGGTTTGTTAATATCCACTATAAAGTTAAGACGCTAGTACCCGGTAACGCTCCGATGTTGCTAAGACAGAACACAACGAGAGTGGGGTACGGGGAACTGGAATCAGCGCCATGAGTTGGTGTTTCGACGCTTGCGAAATACAGAAAAAGCTCCAACGAGGGTAGTTGATTGTTGTCCCCCGTACTCTTACCGAGTTAAGTTGCGTTCTGTCATGATTAAAAACAAATTAAGTGGACGAAGCTGTTGTTTTTAACCCTTTACCTAACGAATCGGTCGCATCCGTCCTCGTAATTTGCAAATTCAGCAGTGGAAAAAATATTATTTTTAAAAAATATTCAATAAAACCATATCATGTAAACCCTCATTGGAACGAGCTCGTGGAGCTCGTTCCAATGAGGGGTCACATGATATGGTTTTGTTGAACGTTTAGAAAAAAAATTAAAAATTGATATTTGAAATAATAAATTTGATATCGTCTGCGTTGAGTGTAGGGTTAAGAAAAATATCAACTTCGGCGTTCTGTTTACACTCTCGCTTGACACTGATTCGTGTTGAAGCATTTCATTCACGTCATAACGTCAAACAGATGCGTAACGATCAATCAGATGCGTTCTTACACAAAGTTCTTACACGCAGTCCGGATTCCATGCCTGGTGTATGTACAATATTTCTCAATGTCTGTATTGTATAGGTTAATGTCGAATGCATCCTGCAGTCGTGATATTATAAACAGCAACTGGAATGTAATGTTCACTTCGTTGTCAGTACTACACTGCTCAACGGGACAGTCATAGATGTTGCCCAAGCAAAGAGTTTACAAAAACAAAACATGATAAATATGTTCAGAAGCAGTTTTCCTCCACACTCCGTCTTGTTTATGCACTGTGTGTAGAATAAAGCAGCATATCATGCAATTCTTCTGCATGAGTAGAACAGGAGAGTCTCTAAAAATAAAATAAAAGGTTTTCTTTTCGTCACCCAACCATATGTAATTTTTTGTTTTGTTTTGGGGGGTTTGTTATCGGTAAGTTATGATCATCTGAAATATTAATATTGTTTAGCCTAACCATTTAAACGTTATATGTATAAATTTTGCATGAAGAAATTTTTAGATGTGGACGACACGGTGAACAATAAATCATTAGTGAGGATCTCTAATAATTTAATCCTACAGCTCTTTAGAGGATCTGTGATAATTTAATCTTACAGCTCTCTGGAGGATCTGTGATAATTTAATCTTACAGCTCTCTGGAGGATCTGTGATAATTTAATCTTACAGCTCTCTGGAGGATCTGTGATAATTTAATCTTACAGCTGTATAGAGGATCTGTGATAATTTAATCTTACAGCTGTATAGAGGGTCTGTGATAATTTAATCTTACAGCTCTCTAGTGGATCTGTGATAATTTAATCTTACAGCTCTCTGGAGGATCTGTGATAATTTAATCTTACAGCTCTCTGGAGGATCTGTGATAATTTAATCTTACAGCTGTATAGAGGATCTGTGATAATTTAATCTTACAGCTCTCTAGTGGATCTGTGATAATTTAATCTTACAGCTCTCTGGAGGATCTGTGATAATTTAATCTTACAGCTCTCTGGAGGATCTGTGATAATTTAATCTTACAGCTGTATAGAGGATCTGTGATAATTTAATCTTACAGCTCTCTAGTGGATCTGTGATAATTTAATCTTACAGCTCTCTGGAGGATCTGTGATCATTTAATCTTACAGCTCTCTGGAGGATCTGTGATAATTTAATCTTACAGCTCTCTGGAGGATCTGTGATAATTTAATCTTACAGCTGTATAGAGGATCTGTGATAATTTAATCTTACAGCTCTCTAGTGGATCTGTGATAATTTAATCTTACAGTTCTCTGGAGGATCTGTGATAATTTAATCTTACAGCTCTCTGGAGGATCTGTGATAATTTAATCTTACAGCTCTCTGGAGGATCTGTGATAATTTAATCTTACAGCTCTCTGGAGGATCTGTGATAATTTAATTTTACAGCTCTCTAGAGGATCTGTGATAATTTAATCCTACAGCTGTATAGAGCATCTGTGATAATTTAATCCTACAGCTGTATAGAGGATCTGTGATAATTTAATCTTACAGCTCTCTAGAGGATCTGTGATAATTTAATCCTACAGCTGTATAGAGCATCTGTGATAATTTAATCCTACAGCTGTATAGAGGAGCTGTGATAATTTAATCTTACAGCTCTCTAGAGGATCTGTGATAATTTAATCCTACAGCTGTATAGAGGATCTGTGATAATTTACTCCTACAGCTCTACAGATGTGCAGGATTAAATTTGTGCTGGACCTTCCCGCAAATGCCGAATGAGTTCGCCCATTTTGCCATAGTCAGTATTGTATGAGACGTACCACCAAGAGCACCGACACTGAAGGGGTTAATTGGGCAAGTTAGCGTCGTATGCAGACGCTGTAGTGGTTGAAACTATCCAACTTATTGTTAGCGGATGACCTGCCCTGGATCAAACATTGTATTCGAAGTATTCTGATAATATACTAGTATTTTAGTAGCACCTGTGCCACAATTCTGGGCTCCGAGGTCAGCATGTGGTACAACCGAACTCATTTATATGGCGTCTTGGAATACGCGGTTTTTATACTTATGTGAAATAGTCCAGTTTACATAGTGTCAGCATTATGTCGGGTGACGTTGAATACACCCATCAATCGTGGTGTAATACGCGTTCAATTCCAAAGCAATATGCCCACAAATCTCACTGGCTCTGTTTGATAAAATACCTTTTATATGGAGTAATAAAGGGAAATGTTATCTCAGAGGTATATCACGTGGATTTGTATTTTTTCGAGTTACTAATTAAAGGTAACGCCAAAGCATATTTTTATATATCACGTCATTTGGTGAAGTACATCATTTAACATCAAACAAAATAATTGTTGTTGAAAGGAGACTGGGCAGACAGAACAGTACGCATAATTTTGCGCATCCTATGTGAGATGTTACCACAGAATTTCTGGAATGTCAGCGAAAGATGCAGCAACTCAAGAAGGCATCAAGTCAATCAACGTAATAACTTAGAAGGAATGCCCCTATCATTCCAGGGTTTTATTATGTGGGCGGGAGAAGAGCCCAGATATTGCACTGCAAATTAAGATTAAGATGTCGCGACTTGAATGGCCACATGTATGAATGATTTCTGCACGATGATCGAAAATGTTCCTGTAATCACGAATACGAGGACTTTGGGCACTACTTTCTGTTCTGTCCAATCTATAATACCCTAAGAGAAATTATGTTTCAAAGAATAGGCTACACCACTGAAGATATTAGCATTATCTTATGAGGAAATGAAACAACAGATTCAGAAAATATTCGCATATTTAGAACCGTACATAATAACTATATCGAACAAACGATGAGATTCCAATGATTACCCGAGTAGAAGAAAAACTTGTCTCATGCCACAAGTTAATTTGACGGAAACTTTGATTGATAAGGGACTGCGTCTAGAACACACTTCTAAACTCTGCTCTTGTTTCACACCATTGTTGGTAAAATAAGAATGTATATTTTATGTACCGGAGAGGTATATACATAGTCATATACCTATTTACCAAATCATTTCATGACGAATGAAATATTGTTTATAATTTTTTTTAAACCGTAAAAACTCCTCTCAACGATGACGTTTGATGTCGCTAAAGCTGTTACTCTGTGACTGTAGTCATAGCGTAACGGCTTTCACTTCTTCAAACGTCATGGTGTTTTCCTAACACAAAATAGCTACAGGTTATCAATTTTCCAATCTTGGCACTAGTGTTGGGTCAATAATACCTACAAATATATTGTAAATATTCAATTTCTATTGCGCGACAAATGTTCAAATCATCAATATATAATTTTTCACAGACATCGGAGTATAGTGTTTAACCAGTGAACATGAGAGGCCATTTTTCCGGCACGGGGACACGATACATCATAATTTCTTTAAGTAGGATAGCTGTTACGTGAATGTGTGGCGAAGACCAATCAATATTGTTAAGGTGTAGCCCAAAGACTGCACGTTGAAAATATTAATTGGTATACCCCAAATAATGAATATGGACTCGTCCAGTTGCTGCCGTTGAACTGACTTTGAAGATATCATCGGGGTTCAAAGTGTTAAAGTCGATCGACGATTGCAAGGCCTCGGCAAATTGAAACATTTCGAGAACGTTTTGTTGTTGCTGAGCATTATGAAGTTGTAGGAACATACGACCCGCAAGATGGCGGTGTCGGAGAGACTTTTCTATATGTGACCAATCCCGCTACATAGACATTATTAGTTTAACATAACTGATCTTAATATACGTTACGACCGCCGTGGACTGGTCACTTTCCATGGCTGGAGAATATTTCCACGGACGCAATAATATTAGATTTCAAACACTTATTGCAAGAATAATCACAAGAAGTTTAATTAATGAAACACCCGGTACAACCCGATGCTTCATTAATTAAAAATTTGCTGGTGGTGATTTTTATTATCTGAAAAATGCATGCGTTGACATCACTGCCCACACGTGGATTACGACCAATCCACGGCAGCTGTGGTATACGATATATACTTGGTGATCAAGTGTTTATTCGTGCAGGATAGTTTACAGTCCACATAGGGCATAGGGCAATTTTGTCCAACGAATGGGTGGGTTACCACTCATACTCCCACTTGCATGCCTTGAAGAAACTTGTTGACACAAGAAACTTTGCTGTTCAGGGACCACTAGCCAGTCTCACGGTGGTCCATTAATAGCAAACGTAGCGAATTTTGTCCTTAAAGTTTGAGTGTACATTCGCCAGTATCTCTCCTAACAGGCCGTTCAATACACAGCTGACATTCACGTGTGTTATATCGGTAATTCGATGCGCGAAAGACCCCAGTTAAAGAGGGTGGGAAGACACTAAGCTGATGTTTTTGCAGCACTTCGAACACTTACCACCCTAACTTGCAAACAAACCCATTTTTTCCTGAAGGATTTTAGATACTCGCCTAAATGTAATGTTGCCAGAGTTTACATTGCATTCCAAAAAGTTTCTCATCCCCTTTTCAACTGTTTAATATCCTGATCCACTCTCCTTGAATGGTACTAACTGTTAACTTGAAGGCAATATTTTAGACACGAAGTAACCAAACAAAGCACAAGTCAAGTTTTGGTTTTGCTGGTTGTTGAAGAATAAGCAACTAAATAATACACTTCAGTTCAATGATGTTTGGTACGCTGGGTGCACAAGTTAACAATAAATAACTAAACAATACAAGTCCATTTCTCCCTGACTACACCCAAACAGTCAGCTGACCACATTTGTGAATCTAGTTGAACAATGGAAGAGTTGCTCCGATGGGGATGTATTTTGGCATTTGTACGAGGCTGTGGCTTGCACTCATGGTCTCAGCAACTGATCAGATGGGGGAACTTTCATGGTTTGTGTCTTTAGAATGATACGTACTTGTATGTATTACACCGAAATAATATCAAAGTATTACATTGTTCAATGTTCACGTTACCTCTGATAAACTAACATGGTGTTATCGATTATGTTATAGTCAATGGTATCATATTTTCGGGAATGACGTAACACACTATTGACGTGACACACACTATTTTGGTGGCGATTATTAATACAGGTCAATGTGCGTGGCATATAGTACCACAAGCGTTTAGCACTGTTAATCAAGGGAGAATAAGTTTTCAAGTTCCAGTTGCGAAAAGTTGTGAGCATACTGTACTCTCACATCTGACAATATATCAAAAGACTTAGCTTTTCTTATGAATTTAATAGCTTAAGGAACAGATATACATGTTGCTCTCAAAATAGTGGTAGCATTCAGAGCGTGCACTAGAATGCTGGCAGCTACACAATGCAGTCGGCTCAAAGGCCAGGAGTATACTGCCAAATCCAGTTCTATGGACTTCTACCAGTGCTTGGTAGCACACGGTCATGAGACACCAATGTTAACCACTGAATATCATTTGATTGTTGCTGTTCATCTTTTTTTTATTTTGTTCTCTGTTTCTTCAATCCACGTATTCACTGAAATCTTGTTACTTCATCTACTTCTGATTTAGTTTTTCTGGGTTTTTTTTTCTGCATCTGTTTTAAACGTCCACTTTCATAAAGTAATGGCTGCTCAATGAATTTATTGGGGTAGATAATCAATATTTTCAACGTGAAAATATTAATTGGTCCTGTCTTCCAACTAAAGCAATTGGACTGACATGGAAGATGCCACCATGGTTTTAACCCTTTACCTAACCTGAAAAGCAGACGACACTTGCAAAAATAATTCTTGAATAACTAATTTTTTTTCATTTTTTGTCTCAAAAACATAGGTTATGACCCCTCGTTGGAACGAGCTCGACGAGCTCGTTCCAACGAGGAGTCATAACCTATGTTTTTGAGACAAAAAATGAAAAAAATAATGAAAATTAATTGGCGATTTTTGAGAATACCGCTGGCCGGTTTGGGCCGTTACGTTAGGTAAAGGGTTAAACGTCCACTTTCATAAAGTAATGGCTGCTCAATGAATTTATTGGGGTAGATAATCAATATTTTCAACGTGAAAATATTAATTGGTCCTCTCTTCCAACTAAATCAATTGGACTGACATGGAAGATGCCACCATGGCTTTAAAGGTGTGATCTTTTGTTTCACGTTGTATTTTATTTTAATTTTAAATAAAGAGTTAAAAGTACTGTACATATTCCTCAAACCTGGCAGATGTCCTTCCCTGAAATATCTTAAGTTAAATACACGAAATCTTAAATCCATCACAGAACGAAAACAGAAACATAAAACTTGTATTCCCGTCCCTGGAAGCTATATATACTACTCAAAGTTTGCTACACACTAAAAACTAAAGTGTTAAAACTGACACTTTCAAGGTGTTAAACCCATTCTAACTCTTAGGGTTTGATTTTAACACTTAAAGTGCAATGCTTTAAGCACTTAGACATTACAATCGTCAGACATCTGAAACTTGAATGAATGGCACATCCCATGTGTCTTGCATTGTTGGTTCTTCCAGAATCGTCCATAATTTGATTTGCGCTTGGTGGGTACATAATTAAAAGGACACAACGCAGATGACGCGGATCAGGCTCGAGAGTTCGAGCCTGATCCGCGTCATCTGCGTTGTTTCCTTTTAAGTGTCGCGACATTACATTTGTCAAGTGGTATTATTGTAACACCTGTCAAGTTCTGGGATATCTACACTTGAACAAAGTGCTAGTTCAGCACTTAGTAAGTGTTAAATACAGCACTTCAAGTGTAGTTTTTAACACTTTAGTTTTTAGCGTGTACCCTCACATCTGACAATACATCAAAAGACTTAGCTTTTCTTGTGAATTTAATAGCTTAAGGAACAGATATACATGTTGCTCTCAAAATAGTGGTAGCATTCAGAGCGTGCACTAGAATGCTGGCAGCTACACAATGCAGTCGGCTCAAAGGCCAGGAGTATACTGCCAAATCCAGTTCTATGGACTTCTACCAGTGCTTGGTAGCACACGGTCATGAGACACCAATGTTAACCACTGAATATCATTTGATTGTTGCTGTTCATCTTTTTTTATTTTGTTCGCTGTTTCTTCAATCCACGTATTCACTGAAATCTTGTTACTTCATCTACTTCTGATTTAGTTTTTCTGAGGTTTTTTCTGCATCTGTTTCAAACGTCCACTTTCATAAAGTTATGGCTGCTCAATGAATTTATTGGGGTAGATAATCAATATTTTCAACGTGAAAATATTAATTGGTCCTGTCTTCCAACTAAAGCAATTGGACTGACATGGAAGATGCCACCATGGTTTTAACCCTTTACCTAACCTGAAAAGCAGACGACACTTGCAAAAATAATTCTTGAATAACTAATTTTTTTTCATTTTTTGTCTCAAAAACATAGGTTATGACCCCTCGTTGGAACGAGCTCGACGAGCTCGTTCCAACGAGGGGTTATAACCTATGTTTTTGAGACAAAAAATGAAAAAAATAATGAAAATTAATTGGCGATTTTTGAGAATACCGCTGGCCGGTTTGGGCCGTTACGTTAGGTAAAGGGTTAAACGTCCACTTTCATAAAGTAATGGCTGCTCAATGAATTTATTGGGGTAGATAATCAATATTTTCAACGTGAAAATATTAATTGGTCCTCTCTTCCAACTAAATCAATTGGACTGACATGGAAGATGCCACCATGGCTTTAAAGGTGTGATCTTTTGTTTCTCGTGGTATTTTATTTTTAATTTTAAATAAAGAGTTAAAAGTACTGTACATATTCCTCAAACCTGGCAGATGTCCTTCCCTGAAATATCTTAAGTTAAATACACGAAATCTTAAATCGATCACAGGACGAAAACAGAAACATAAAACTTGTATTCCCGTCCCTGGAAGCTATATATACTACTCAAAGTTTGCTACACACTAAAAACTAAAGTGTTAAAACTGACACTTTCAAGGTGTTAAACCCATTCTAACTCTTAGGGTTTGATTTTAACACTCAAAGTGCAATGCTTTAAGCACTTAGACATTACAATCGTCAGACATCTGAAACTTGAATGGATGGCACTTCCCATGTGTCTAGCATTGGTGGTTCTTCCAGAATCGTCCATAATTTGATTTGCGCTTGGTGGGTACATAATTAAAAGGACACAACGCAGATGACGCGGATCGGGCTCGAGAGTTCGAGCCTGATCCGCGTCATCTGCGTTGTTTCCTTTTAAATGTCGCGACATTACACTTGTCAAGTGGTATTATTGTAACACCTGTCAAGTTCTGGGATATCTACACTTGAACAAAGTGCTAGTTCAGCACTTAGTAAGTGTTAAATACAGCACTTCAAGTGTAGTTTTTAACACTTTAGTTTTTAGCGTGTAAGCACCAAGTATATCCAACTACATGTTTTACGTTTTAGTTGAAATATTGTAATGAAAAGTGTATATATATATTTTATTTAATTATATTTTTAATGATTTAAGTACAGAAATTAAGATTTTATTTGTACTTGACATTATTTTTTAGCTTTTAAATACGATAACTATGGAAAATGGATATTATTGGTAAAAGAGCAAATTTTTCAATTTTCCAAAATGTTGACGGTGCGAACTGGTATGGGTTCAATATCGAGTATGAGACCCATTACCGTTAATTACAGCTTGACAACGCCTTCTCATGCTACCGATCAGGTTCCTGGTGGTCCTTTGTGGGATGTTGTTCCATTATTGGACCAGTATGGCACCAAGCTCCTGGACACTTCTTGACTGGCTGAAATTGCAAGCTGCAACTCATTCCAGACATGTTCGATTGGATTGCTGTCCAGTCCATACGCTCAATCCCCCCCCCCCCCCCCCCTCTGTCGATACTCCCAGACATCATGGGTGGGCAACACGAGGATGGGCATCATCGTCCATCAGAATTAATCTATCACCCAATGCACCTGCATGCGATCTGTACGTCCATCCCTGCTGATGCCGCCACAGACCATGATTGACCCCCTCCCCCCCCCCCCCACCATGACGGTCATGCTCAGCAATGTTGGCTGCATGGAATCGCTCTCCTGGTCTTCTCCATACCCTAGAACGCCTATCTGTATGGTCTAGGCAGTACCTCGACTCATCTGTAAAAAGGACAGGTCGCCAATCTTCTCTGGTCCATCCAACGCGGTCCATGGCCTATTCATATCGTGCCTGGCGGTGGTTCTGGGACAGCGGAATGTGAATACAAGGTCTTCTCGATCGGAGACCACCTTCGTGCAACCTTGCACGGATAGTCTGCGTCGAAACATTTACCCCGGATGCATTCTAAAGGTCACTGCTAAGCTGAGTTGCTGTGGCAAAGCGGTTCCTACGGGCCTGAATGATCAAAAACCGGTCTTCAGCTGCAGATGTAGCCCTATCTCAGCCACCAATATGCCGTCTTACTGGTGTGCCATACTGCTGAAATCTTGCCCAGGTTCTGGTGATCAGCGTATGGTGCATACCAAGGGCTTCACGAACCTGACGATAGGTAGCCCCTTGCTCCACCATCCCCACAGCCCGCCACATTTCTGCTTCAGACAAATGTCTTCTTACATTTGCATTTGCCATATTCAATCATTAAATCACAAGGGTTTGTGTTAAAATGAAGATTGAATACCCTACACATGTCATGTACATGCAGACAGTACACGAAAACACCATGAAAATCAAGGAGTACATGCTTTCCATGACTGTCACGAAAAGTCTGCCTGCCAAGAGAGCTAATGTGAACACACTGGGGACCATCACAATACATCCCTCAATCATATCCACCAAAAATATCGCAAATATGTCACAAGCAAATTTAACATGATGTGTCAAATATTTGGTGCTTAGCAAACTTTGAGTAGTATATAATGTCTGCTTATCTCAAGTAGGTCTAATTTAGGGCCCTAGGTACAAGAATAGCTCCTTTCATTATTATATCTTTTGATGTATAATATTTAAGATATAACCATAACAATGTGAAAAATGTGTTTTCCTCTCTACTTATGTGCATTACAAAAAGAATAGTGGCACACTGAAGCGACATTAAAGTTAAAATAAAATATTTTTTTTGTACATTGTTCAAAATGAAGTAAAAGTTAATCCTTTGTTGAAAGATCAGCATATCTTCATGTTCCAATAAGACTAAAATCCCCGACATCTGGTTGGACGAGAGTTCGCTAAGTTTTCCCAGTGTTTACGACTCCAGTACCATTTGTTACCACCTGACGTCACCACGCGATATATTTGAAATAAGGTTGACCATTTCGCTGCTACTCGCTGTTAACGTAGTGACTTGCAAACCATTGCATTTTTGTAGATTTTTGACACGTCCAGCAGACTATGTGCCGAATGAAGTGTTGTTTAACCCTTTACCTAACGTAGAAAGCAGACGACACTTGCAAAAATAATTCTTGAATAACTAATTTTTTTCATTTTTTGTCTCAAAAACATAGGTTATGACCCCTCGTTGGAACGAGCTCGACGAGCTCGTTCCAACGAGGGGTCATAACCTATGTTTTTGAGATAAAAAATGAAAAAAATAATGAAAATTAATTGGTGATTTTTGAGAATAGCGCTGGCCGGTTTTGGCCGTTACGTTGTGTAAAGGGTTAACCCTTTGAACCCTAGTGGCCTCTTTCCCGGACAGGAACATGATACGCCATAACGTCATTAAATAAGGTGACTATTCAGTAAATGTGTGGGGTGGACCAATCAATATTTTCAACGGGCAGTCCCAGTTGGTCTACCCCAAATAATGAATATGGACTCTTCTAATTGATGCCATTGAACTGGCAAGGAAGATACCACCAGTGTTTAAAGGGTTAAATTATAAATCGGTTTGAACTAAGATGGAGTGACCTCTACCTTTATCTGATTATTGATTATTTGTCCCGTGCCAGTGACGTCATGGGCTACACGGGAGGTTTATTTACTAAACTTGTGATCGTTAAAAGTTGCCTTATTCATTTCGCAGTGTAGGTTTGGAGCTATGGGTAGAGGCTTATTCGAACATGTAAGTTGAACATAAGCTCCGAGCCACAAACCTCAGACAATGTTACCCTCAAATCTTCACAATAACTAATATTATTGTTTCATGTTTCCCATTGATTTCTGAAAAAAAATATTTTTCTTCTTTTCTTGAATTTCGAATATACCTTGTCCGATAAAAACATTAGAAGATTTTCAGTTAAGATTATTGCACATTCAAATTGTTTGTAAACAAATACGGTTTGAGCATCTGTGTTGTACGGCTGTGAAATCTGGGGATTTCAAAACACCAAGTCAGCTGAACAATTTCAGCAAAAATTCCTAAAATTCATTCTTAAATTAAAGCCAGGTACTTCATCAGCATTCGTTCATGTGGAATTAGAAACAACACCTATAGAAATTGAAATTAAATGTTTAAATGTCGAATGATTGCTTATTGGTCCAGACAGTGACTGATAAATTGTGGCTTGACTAAAAATAATTTTATTCTATATAACTATCTGCTTTTACTAACGACCAGAAATAAACATTGCAATCAGTGGCTCATTCATTTTCGGAATATTCTGAACCATTGCGGTTTATCTTATGTCTGGGACTCCCAGGTCTGTGGTAACCCAGTCCTTTTAGTTGCAGAAGTAAGAAAAACCCTGTTGCACCAGTTCCGACAGGGGTGGTGGTCGGACGTCAATTCATCTACTATGTATAATACCTATAGACTGCTCGGGCACAATTTTGAAATGAATTACTATCTGTTTAATTTGCCCCAAGCTGATATTTTCACTCTTATTAAATTTATAACGTCCAACCATCACTTACCTGTCGAGACAGGCCGATGGAAAAATATACCAAGAAATGAACGTGTGTTCAAACTATGCACTTTGAATACCATTGGGGGCGAGTACCACTATATAATGGAATGCCCGAAATTTAAAAAAGAAAGACAAAAACACCTACCCCCATTTATTCACACCCGCCCATCAGCTTATAAATACAGAGAACTACTCTGCTGTCATGACGATGCAGTGCTCAGGAACATGTGTAAATTTATTAGAATTGTCAACAGCATGATGAAGTGACCTGTAACGCCCTTCAACTTGTAACAAACCAATCGGGGACTTATCTCCCCCTCAATCCATTGAGCATACCGTATCTCAATCGTCAAGCAGAATTGATGAAACATTTAGATGGTTATACTGTACAGCTTGTAAACCCCTTAAGTGGGGAATTTGATATATATATTGTGGATGCGTGGTGCGCAAGTGCTCTCGCGGGTGTATGTACACATATATATGTGTGTATGTGTGTATATATAAGTATATGTATATATGTGTTTATGGGTATATGCGCGGGAGTGCGTGTGTGTGACGCACCCACAATGAACCGCAAGTACATGTTTTGTCGTCGACTACCGACTGTGGCGACCTTCCGATCAGCCTTACTTTCGTAAGTTTCATTTTTTCTTTCTTAAAGGCGGTCTTACAGAGGGTCATTTCACACTACGGCTGGCATCTGTATAACATGAAATAGAACCCTTAAAATAAACTGGTAAGAAATTCCACAACTTACAGTGATAAGCTGTGGAAATTATACACACTACATTATGTACACTGCTAGTTGACGACAATCCATGTGCGCGGTTCATGAGACACAACAGGTAAAGCCCAGAGTGGGGCGTCGGGCATCGGTGACCCTTTTAGAGTTTGTTCACTGTTTCTTTGATTTTCCTCGAACTGACCTTTATGTAAAAATGTATAAATACCTGTACCTCTTATACAGTTATTGTTTTTTTCAGAGTGAATAAATTGAATTGAATTGAATTGAATTGTGTTTTGATGGTTTTCTATACTATTGGATGTGGAGAACAACATATCAAAAGTTGGACAATATTGGTCCATGGGAAAGTCTCCAAAAATGAAAAATCCAAGATGGCCGCAATATTGGACATTAGATATTAATATTTAAGGTAGAGACGAGAATGGGGTGTAATAGATTCCCAAACTACCAGCCCGATCGGTCCTCCCGATGAATGTAATCAATCTGCCAAGTGTCGTCCCGATCTGTCGATGCACTCGCGTTTAGCGCTGTACTGGTAGAGTATTAATATTTAAGTTAGAAACGAGAATGAGGTGTAATAGACTCCCAAACTACCGGGCCGATCGGTTTGAAATTCCGCGTATAAGTGAAGTTTGTCCCCGCAATGGTTTACCACCCTTAACCTTTCGAGTTGGTCCACGCACTCGCGCATGCGCACGAAAAAACGCGTTTCCCATTGCTTTCTATAGTAAATTTCGAGCTGCCGTAAAATGAAAACTACCCTACCGAATCCTCTGACATTTCGTATGTGGGGTTCTCCCGATCAACCTGCCAAGTGTCGTCCCGATCGGTCGAAGCACTCGCGTTTGGCAAGAAAAAACCCGTTTCCAATTGCTTTCATTCATTGGATAAAGAGCGCTGGTACAGGGACATCCCGTCAATCTAACAACATGCTCTGAACGTCATTTGCATTTCGAGATCTCGGGCGAATGGTTGCGTTTTCACTGCTTCCATCCTCCCAATTTAATTCATTCACTGCTTCCATTCATTGTTATTGTTGCATTGCAGTTCAACAGTCTTTTTCAAGACTTACGTGCACTCTAACCCTCCCAATTTAATTCAAGTCTTTTCAGGGCTAGGAAAATGAGCTCTAGCATAGAAACCTGCCCTTTGTGTCTAAGGGAGTTGAACTGTGAGGAGACAGTAGTGGTTCGTGAAAAAAGGAGCTGAAGGTATCAACAATGCTAGCATTGAAAGAGGTATCGACATCAGAGTCGCAGCTGGAACTAGCATAACAAGATATGTCGGATAAACCACATAAACAAAAAGGACATCTCATTTTCGCAGAAAAAAATTACAGTTCAAGCAGTAAAAAGAAGCGCTCGTGTTTCCCTGGGACCCTATAACAGTAAAACACATTGCTTTGTCTGTGGGATTGAAGTCAATAAAGACAAGTACACGTTTTACTATGCGAAGACAGACGCGTTTGTTGAAACGATATTGGTCCCTTGTAAAACACGGAGAGACGAATGGGCTATTGCTGTTCAAGGCCGAATTGAGTACTTCAAGGGTGATCTTCATGCGGCCGACTGTGTTTACCACCAGTCATGTAACGTTAATTTCCGCTAAAATAGGAGAATACTTGCCCGACAGCAAAGTTTCAGCATATGGAAATCAGTACTTCAAGGAGAAACTTCTAAAACGATATGAAGACTCTATATTCATGGCTGATGGCGGAGGTGTCAAAAACATTGTGACCTTTAGGGAAAAAAACTGTCACATTCTTCGTGACTACTACAATTCTCCTCAGCAAGACGACAAGGAAGCACAGAAACGAGCACTTCTTCATACCGCAGCAAAAGTGATATAAAAACAATGGTTGCGCCTCTGGGAGATACTTACCCAAATGCGGTAGAACTAAACCTTGCAGCTGCGTTGGATTATGTTCCAGAAAGTTTGCGATTCTTGCTGCAACATTTGTTTGTTGGCAAGGATGCGTCTAGAACCGTTGCTGCAATTGGGCAAGCAATTATCCAAGCTGTGCGCCCAAGGGCCGTAATTGCTCCACTACAGCTGGGTCTCGCGGTACAAATGCACAACTTATATAGGTCACGGTACTTGATCGATAGTCTGTCAACCATGGAGTTTTCTTCATCTTACCCGAAAGTGCAACGGTTCGAAGAGAATGCGGCTTGTTCACTTGCTCCGGATGTGTTGGGAAGTGAAGTGGACGTTCTTGATACATCTTTGTTATTTGCTGGAGACAATGTGGACCATAACATTATCACCTTGGATGGAAGGGGACCATTCATGGGATGGGCATGATATCCACCATCACACCAGGGAAGCAAGTTAGTCACATCATTTCAGGACAGAAAATGTCCAACTTGAAACTGGTTGAACTGACAAAGATTAACATTGTTGATTACCGTTTTACAAAGCATGTCAACCGGAACACTAAATTTCAGTCTGTCCCATTCTTGTCTGCCCGTGACCACATAGTTGATATTTTCTGGGAATTGTCCTTTAGCTTCCACCAGAGTACACCTAACTGGCAAGGGATGATGCAGTTACTCCACAAAAACTGTGACCATCCAGGGAAGTCATCAGTTCTCTTTCTGCCTATGATCGACATGAATCCAGGGGACATGACCTGTATTCTGTCTACCCTACACTATCTATGCAAACTCGCGGCGGAACATAACATGCCAGCTATTGTAACATTTGATCAGCCACTGTATTGGAAGACTTCTGAGATAGCGAATGAGGTTCCAGATGATAGCCCGATCAAGGATGTGGTGCTACTGCTAGGTAGTTTCCACACATTCATGAATTTGTTGGGTGCCATCGGGACTTTGATGGATGGTAGTGGACTTCGGGAGATTCTGGAGACAGTATACGGTGAAAATGCTGTTGTTCATATGATGGGCGGAAAGGCAGTGCAACGGGCGTTTCGTGGGCACCTGCTGGTGGATCAGTGTCTTACACATAGGATTGTTGCTAAAATCATGGAGGATGAGCCTGGTTTTCAAGACCAAGTGGAGGAACTTGAGAGCTGTACACGCTGATGGAGACTGGCGAAAGTGACTTAGAGACGGTATTGAAATCAGATAGCATTCGCAAGATTGACGAAACTGTATCTCTCAAAAGGATTGAACTGTCAGCGACCTCCGAAACCAGCGAACTGTGGGTCATCTACCAGAATATGTTAGGAATTGCTAGGGCACTTCTTTCTGCCGATCGAATGGGGTCATGGGAGATGCATCTGAGTAGTATCTCAGCTTGCTTACCGATATTCGCAGCTGCTGGGCATCCGAACTATCTGAAATCGGCTCGGTATTATCTCCAGAAGATGCATGCACTGGATGTTGACAACTCTCAGGTTCATCTGAAGTTCCAGTCTGGGGGCCATGTAACCAGGCGCAGTAGCCAATTCTGGGATGGTCTTGGCTCTGATCTTGTGATAGAACAGACACTTATGCGTTCACTAAAAAGTCAAGGGGGGCTAACACGAGGAAGTGGGATGTCGGAGCACCAGAGATCAGTTTGGACTATGTCGTCCATTGTGTCATCCACATACAACCTTGCCATGCAAGAACTAACCGCGAATACTTACACAACAGGTGAACAACATAAGGAGTTGTCCACCTCCCGAGTCAGTAGAGGTAAGGCGGACGTTGCAAAATTCGCAGCAAAACTAGACAGTTTCACGCCATTTTCGGATGACAATGCATTGCGTAACATCATTACAGGGATCACTGCGAATGAGGATGTCAATGTTAACCCTTTACCTAACATGAAAAGCAGACGACACTTGCAAAAAAAATTCTTGAATAACTAATTTTTTTCATTTTTTGTCTCAAAAACATAGGTTATGACCCCTCGTTGGAACGAGCTCGATGAGCTCGTTCCAACGAGGGGTGGTAACCTATGTTTTTGAGACAAACAATGAAAAGATAATGAAAATTAATTGGCGATTTTTGAGAATAGCGCTGGCCGGTTTTGGCCGTTACGTTGGGTAAAGGGTTAATGATCTATACGCAATAGGAAACGAAATATGTAAGAAGATGGACGGACAGTCTGTTTTCACTTATTCACACAAAAGGAGTTTGAAGGTCAAGACGCTAGCTTCCAACATGGCAGTCAAAGTTGCCGAGAACCGTACCATAGATTCGGCATTGTTGTTTCAGAGATTTCTAGTTGTGTCACAGACAGGCGATCTCCGATCTCCGGTTAGAGGAAGTTATGAACTATGAACGCTCTCCCTATCCGCCATCTTTGTTTGAAGCAAAGAACCTATTGCGTCAGCCGGATAAGCTACCACTGGCAGAAGCGATAAGGAACTATGCTACACCCAAATTGGACATTGCTGTCATACAGACAGTCCCACTGACGGATCACTATGTTCTAGATGGGGGGTCACTTTTGCACCGTTTAAAATGGACCTACAGTTCGATTGCAGATCACTATGGCTCGTTCACTGTAAAGCATTATGCGAGAGCCACTGTAGTGTTTGGTGGTTATGGGGGTGAACCAAGCATAAAGGACTGTACTCATCAGCGTCGTGGTAAACATTTGAATGCGAACAAGGTCAACATTACAGGGGCGACAACGTTTGTTGGAAAGAAGGAGGACTTCTTGTCGAATGACGAAAACAAGCAGGCAATAATCCAGCTCATCATGCAATGTATGCGACAAAGAGGCTGCGAAGTGATTCAAGCTGTAGGAGATGCTGACGTCGAGATCGCAAAAGCAGCCGTCACAATGCCTGCTTCCAAATCTACCACCTTGTTGGAGAAG
This sequence comes from Pictodentalium vernedei, assembly GCA_031216915.1. Lineage (NCBI taxonomy): Eukaryota > Metazoa > Mollusca > Scaphopoda > Dentaliida > Dentaliidae > Pictodentalium > Pictodentalium vernedei. The sequence goes on along the minus strand of CM062292.1, from coordinate 408,507,859 downwards.
ACACAAACCTCCTCATACTCTTGCTACCCCACGTAGTTGTAACAAACTGCACTGAACTATATTTCCGTTCGGACAAGGCGAAATCAAATGCCTATAATATCAAAGTCCTTAAGCAGTTACTCGAAGAAGTAGTTTGCAGTGATCTGTTGTTTCTGCATGCCTTCACTGGATGCGACTCGACGTCCAGAATATTTGGTATAGGAAAGAAGATTGTGTTCCAAAAAAATAGAAGACTGTTCTAAAGCATTCTCCCCACCAAAGCAAAGTCATGGTGTTGTGGAAACCAACGGTTCTAGGGCAATGGTTGCTTTGTTCAATGCAAGTCAGAATGACTCCTGGCATCAATTCGATACAATATGCTCTGCAAGAAAGTTGCCAGAGCTAAGACTTTCGTTACACCGGAAAGACTCCCACCTACGACATCTGCCTGTAAATTTCATTCCCTGCAGACATACTACCAGGTTATGGAGTGGATGGGCAGTAGTGCTGACATGAACCCGACAGAGTGGGGTTGGAGGGTAGAAGGAGAAAAGCTCCTCCCTGTTATGACAGACAAAAGCCCTGCGCCCGAGGTACTTCTTCATATGATTCACTGCAAGTGTTCGAGTGGATGTATTACGCTAGGGTGTACCTGTAGAAAGCATGGGCTGGAATGTGCCAGTGCATGTGGGCCTTGCCAAGATGGCAACTGCGAGAATATGACAAATGAGCCACTGATAGAAGAGGATGAGGATGACGCATGAGAGAAACTGTACGGTAGCACGTCAGTAGTTAATACCAATGTTGCCCCCTCGCATGTACATCATTAATGAAGTGGCCATACAAATTTTGAGCAGATTGCAGAACTGACATAAAACGTCAATTCAGAGACCGCAAGTTACATAGGAAACATATATCATAATAGTTTATATGACAAAAACCTAACTATCAATTTTTCAAGATGGTGAATGTTGGCCATCTTGGATTTCAAGGTCAATACCCTAACTCTAACCCAACCCTAACCCTAACCTAACCCGACCTCGTATTGCAATAATAACCACGTAGAATGGTTGGGCATCATCAATTTAATAGGAATAGACACCTCATTCACGTCTCTAACTTAAATATTAACCGAGATATGGCAATATCTAATTTCCAATATGGCGGCCGGCGGCCATCTTCGATTTTTCATTTTTGGAGACTTTCCCATTGGTCAATTTTGTCCAACTTTTGATATGTTTTTCTCCACATCCAATAGTATAGAAAACCATCGAAAACAATTCTTTTGCCATTTTTTTATGTTAATTGCTATATTGACCCGTCTAGATATGAAATTTAATGCTACTGCCCTATACAAATCACCTTTTCTGGAGAGGACATTTTGTTTTGCCCAGTAGCGTTGTTTTCCACAACTCATTGTCGGTACGCGTTTTAACTGGTTGAGTGCTGGAAGCCACTATCAGAGCTTTTTCAAAAAAGTGAGGATACCAGAACAAAAGCCAACATTTCCTTGCTCATGATTCATATTCCGTCAAGCGCAAATAATATTTTGTTCACATAAATATGTTTTATTCCAAATTATTAGAGAGTGCCTATGGGCACTCCAATAATTTTTAATAAAATAAATTTTGAAGAACAAATTCAGACCACCAAAATAATCTAACCTTCAACCAGTTAAACAGATAAATGTAAAAACAACTCGTCCCATGCGTGTCATAAAGCAAGACAGCATCTTATCAAATTATCAAACATAAAAAATTCAGAACCCCAAACACGAAAGTTTAATGACTTTAGGGAGAGCTCACCTATAAAACAAATAGTCCTCTTTCGCAAACATAAAAATAGTTCAGTTTGGCATCAAAATAAAGTGGATAACTCTCTAACAGGGCGGATTGTGCGAAATATTCTCAGTCAAGGGGCAGACGATTTGCTTCAGAAAATGTGATTCAATACGTGGTGTTTGTTTACATTTTTATTCATGACTAAGTTTCCAGTTTTAGTTGAAGGAGTCCAATTGTTTTCTAAAAACATTTTGTAGAGATTAACCCTTTGAACCCAAGCGGCCGTCTTTCTGACCAGGAACATGATACGTCATAACATCATTATATAGGGTGGTTGTTCAGTAAGTGTGTGGAGTAGACCAATCAATATTTTCAACGTGCAGCCCCAAGGCTGCACGTTGAAAATATTGATTGGTCTACCTCAAATAATGAATATGGACTCTTCTAATTGCTGCCATTGAAATGACAGGGAAGATACCACTAGAGTTCAGAGGGTTAAACAAAATTGCCAACAAAGGAATGACATCCCCGTCAGCGACATTCACAAAATCGACGTCCATTTTCTAAAAAAAATTCACAATGGAACGAACTCATTCCATTGAGGGGTTATGTTTCTGAGACAAAAAGGAAGCGTTTTAGTCATACAAGAAATTCTTTTTGGACGTTTTATCTGCTACTCGTTGAAACTAAGGAAAAACGAAAGGTGAAATTCACGTTGAATGTACATTTAATTCATATAATGTTCGCTAAATATCATGTTTCTACATGCTTAATGTTATTGATTTTAGTATTCATGATACTTTGTATGAATAAATTAAAATGAGTTATATGTCGCCTCATTGGAGTATAAATGTGGGATGGGCGTGGTGAGTTGTATGAAGTGCGTACCATTTCATACAAAACTTAATATGCACATCCAACATTCATACCCCAATAAAGTTACAGATAATTCATTTCAATTGTTATAATTTAATTCAGACTGTTTGCTTGTATTATAATGTACCCTTACGTGGCAGATTTCTCCGTATCCATTTTTGTGCTCTCGACAGTTTTATTATTTTCAACAACGGCCAATACACAATCGGTTTGCAATACTCAAGAGAAAAAAACTAGGGTAAATAACCCATGTCAATACTAACTAACAACACACCTCCAGCACTTACAGTTTAATTGCACTGTTGGACACGCCCATGGGTTTTATTATTTGACAAATAAGCGGACAAAGCAAAACGTTCATACAGTAGGAACATTATTCAAGAATTGAATCATGACTGCTCAAAATTCACGAGGTGACGAAACAAATTTATCACGTGCAAATTCCATGACCCGCGAAGTAAGGGAGGGATGTGCAAAGACCTCCGTCCGTCCGTCCGTCCGTCCGTCCGTCCGTCCGTCCGTCCGTCCGTCCGTCCGTCCGTCCGTCCGTCCGTCCGTCCGTCCGTCCGTCCGAACTTTGTTTATGGTACAACTTGAACAATAGTTAACGGATTTCAATTCTTTTTGCTATATGTCTCTTTAGCAACAATGTCTTCGTCAATATATTCGATGAAAATTATTGAAGTTATTGCCCTTTGTTTAAAAAATAGTGCTTGTTTATGGCATAACTTTAACAATAGTAACAGGATTTCAATTCTTTTCGGTATATGTCTCAGATTGTGATTGGTTTCGAATATATTTGTTTGTGGGGTGGGGGTTGGAATAGCTTTGCGATACTTTTCTTGTTCCCCTTGTAAAACATAATCATTTTTATCCGAACAGGATATCGAATTGGCTTATCTACAAGGCATTGCCTTGACTAACCATAATTCTGTCAAGTTGTATTCCTAAAAAAAAAACACCTTACCTCTGATACAACCTGGTTCCCGTAAACTCAACATAGTGTCCAAAATACAACATCGACTTGGGGAAACCGTCTATTTATAGAATGTAAACAGAAATTACAGACTGGAAAATCGAATGTAGTGCGTAATATCAATGCGCGATGTTCAAATATCACACGAGCAACTGGTATTCATGGGATAAATCACGTGATCAACTGGTAGTCATGGGAAAATAACATCACCTGAGAATTCACTGACAATACAGTGTTCTTTGAAGAAAATTTTAGTTGTGGTGTAAATATTGAGTTAATAAGAACTCACCTCGATCAAAATCGGTTATCATTAGTGAATTTAACTGAAGGATAGATAAATATGAAGTTTTTATAGTTTCTTGTATAGGGTGCTTGTTCTGAAGAATGTTTTACATCCACCACTACTCGTTTCCTTAGATGTCTCTAATCATCGTAAATGTGGATTTTGTATTGCTGGCCGAGCAGCTACCCAAACGACGGATTATCTCGTGATCGAAGTAGTGTCTCACGTTTAGCTTAGACTTTTTGAACAACCCCCCCCCCCCCCCAGTACCCATCATTGACTTATGAAAATCGTCTTTCGATAAAGTTATCTCCCCTGAAAATATTAGACATGGCGAGGAAAGTTCAATTAAGAAGCATGTGATGGTTGGGGAAACACCTATGACATTAAAAGATTTCGTTTTTTGCTTTTAAGAAACGAAATTAACAGACAGCTTCCCCGGGGCTGTCTGTTGCTTTTATTTAGTAAAAGTTACCAAAAAACCTTGTTTTAATGGCAAGCAAAGTAGAAGGAACTGGGTGATTATCCACTTTGCATCTGGGTTTAGCGAATGTGTAATTATAATAATCTGCAAGTTTTTATTCTTCCCAGGAAAAAACAAATAGCAAATCTTACCTCCTAGACTTTTACATTAACCCTTTACCTAACATGAAAAGCAGACGACACTTGCAAAAAAAAATTCTTGAATAACTAATTTTTTTCATTTTTTGTCTCAAAAACATAGGTTATGACCCCTCGTTGGAACGAGCTCGACGAGCTCGTTCCAACGAGGGGTCATAACCTATGTTTTTGAGACAAAAAATGAAAATATTTTGAAAATTAATTGGCGATTTTTGAGAATAGCGCTGGCCGGTTTTGGCCGTTACGTTGGGTAAAGGGTTAATGGAAAGGATAGTGCCTATATTATATGTCATGATGCGTACACTGTTGATATAATGAACAGTAAAACGATACAGAGCCTCAAAAGATGGTGAAAGCGCCGTTTTCTTATTTTTAAATGGATTTAGACAGAGAATAAAAGTCAAACATTCAAACAGATAAGGTATAGATGTGTCGAAAGTGACTTCGAGAGTGACCTTGAGCCTTTACTAAGCCCCTGCGAATATGGATTTTTTTTTCCACTCGACTTTCGACTCGAACTGGTAAAAAAAATGTTCTAGTCGACAGAATATTGAATTCCAAACAAGTCGGCCGAAACCAGGTGTTCAAGTGCGGTTTCGTACGCGATATTTCCAGTTTAACATAACCACATTAGGATTGTTTTGGCATTGTACTGATGATTTTATCCACATATTCATGTTAACATTCAACAGTTCATACGTTATCAATGCAGCACACTTGAGCGCATGGTTGAATAGGAGACAAAGAACCTGTATGTACCTGTGATTGCGTGGCTCCCTTCTTGACTTTAAGCTTGACATCTTCCGATCTTGCCTTATCTTGAAGCGATGGATGCTTCTCACTGAAGGGTACCAGAGGTGAGATGCAGTCCCTGTCGTTTAAGTTTTGTTCGAAGTCTCACATGTGTTACAAGGGGTTTTATCCACACGCGTGATTCCAAATGACATTGGTAATACACTGTAAGTTCCATGTTGAGGGTGTGTGCTTGCGGTTCGCGCGCAAATCCTCGTCTTATTTTGACAATCAATTTAGCCAGTATAAAATGCACGAATGTACGTATACCGAGACATTTATGAAAAAGGTTTTTTTATATTCGATTTTTATATTCGTGATTTTACTTTCGACTCGAATTCGACTCGAATTGGTTGATCGACTCAACTTCGACTGGAACAATCAAATATTCGCAGGGGCCTAGCCTTGACTTGGGTAACCTTTCCGAAAAATCTTCGGGAAGGTGTTTTTGTTTAGTCGGCGCACTCAATTCCAAATTTCTCGTAAACTGTCATTTAAAATGTTCGAAAAACTAACTTTAATGAAAAATATGAGAATATTCTCATTTATAGTATTATAATTATTAAAATTCATCTGTGAGTTAAACAATTAGTTTGATAAATTATCGTGGGAAAGTGGGACTATTTTTTATGTTTGAGTGATTTGGCTAGTACAGGCTTGAAAAAACGTTCTTTGTTATTGTTTTGAAACGTGCGCGTTTGCTGTCAAATTGAGTAGAATATTGAGCAGTAAAATGTCTCGTAGCATATAATAAAAAGAAATACTACCCTATTTTAAGCGAATATCGGGAATTATCTCATTCATGTGGACCTGAAAGCGCTCGTGAAAAATAAACCTTTCAGGTCCACACTCAGATATCTCGCGATATTCACTAAAATAGGGTAGATAACCTTTATTTATCTGTTGTGTAGATAGGAGAGCAAATTGACCAACTGTATCTTCAAATATATTTTCACTGAGTTCATAACGTTTTGTCAAACAAGATAAAGTTAATTGAATTGTTCATTCCTCTTAACCCTTTGAACAATAGAGGCCTTTTTACCGGCCCAGGGACGTGGTACGTCATACTCTCATTAACCCTTTACCTAACGTAACGGCCAAAACCGGCCAGCGCCATTCTCAAAAATCGCCAATTAATTTTCATTATTTTTTTCATTTTTTGTCTCAAAAACATAGGTTATGACCCCTCGTTGGAACGAGCTCGTCGAGCTCGTTCCAACGAGGGGTCATAACCTATGTTTTTGAGACAAAAAATGAAAAAAAGAGTTATTCAAGAATTATTTTTGCAAGTGTCGTCTGCTTTTCAGGTTAGGTAAAGGGTTAAGTAGGATGCCTGCTAAGTTAAGTGTGGGTTTGACCAATCAATATTTTCAACGTGCAGCCCTAAGGCGCACGTTGAAAATATTGATTGGTCTACCCCCAAATAATGAATATTGACTCTTCTATTTGCTGCATATGAACTGACATGGAAGATACCACCAGTGTTCAAAGGGTTAAACAAAGGTGTAGCAATGAAGGGAATGCCACGCAACTCACAGCTGGCTGTGAGTTAAACTTGTGGACAGGAAACAGAAAGGGCATAATGATACCATGTAATGAACGAACATCATATACCCGATATATGTGTAGAATTAATTTATATCCAGTGTTTTGCTGTGCAAATTATTTATGTGCTCTATAAAAAACATAATTCGATCGTAAATCGATTAAAATCCTTCATCTAACAACAATAGCAGACGACACTTACAAACAATTTCTTGAATAACGAAACATTACGAGTTTATTGAGCTCGTCACATTGAAGGGCCGTAAACCGTGTTTTTAGGGCATAAATTTATTTATTTATTTATTTATTAGTGTTTAAGGTCACATACTTATGCACAATGGCTAATCGTGAGCGTGACAGTTTTACGGGTGGAGGAAGCCGGAGTACCCGGAGAGAACCACCGAGCAACGACGAACAGCTGTCAGGTCTCCAACATCGTAACTCTGGACTCTGCACCGCAGCACAGGCAGGGTTAGATTGGTTGAAGACATGCGCACCATCGACGTACAGTACGCCTCAGTACACAGCGTCATCGTGCCCCCATGTAGGCACTCGGGGTGAAGTGTCTTGCCCAAGGACACAACGCGGTTGCCGCAGGTGGGATTCGAACCAAGGACCTCTCGGCTTGCAGCCTGCACCTCTACCAACTGAGCCACCGCGCCCCCAGGGCATAAATTGTTTTTAAAAAATTATAAAATCACCACGAATGGCGATTTTTGTGAATAGCACGACCCGTTTTTGACCGTGATGTTAGGGCAAAGAGTTAAGTTCGCTGGGCTATCAAATAAAATGTTGTCGGTCGACGTAAAAAACACACAGAAATCCTGTGTTTGACTAAAACAATACAGCAAAAATCAAACAAGTTATTAAGCGTTTTTCAATTCTTAACCCTTTGAACGCGAAAGGCCGCTTTTTCCCGTTCCAGGAACATGATACATCATAATTTTATCAAGCAGGATGACTGCTCAGTGAATGTGTGGGGTAACCAATCAATATTTTCAACGTGCAGCCCAAAGGCTGCACGTTGAAAATATTGAATGATCTATACCCAGGTAATGAATATGGACTCTTCCAGTTGCTGTCATTGAACTGACTTGGAAGACACCATCAGAGTTCAAAGGGTAAGTGTCATTCACTCGTACGAAAAGGTAAATGCAAAATAGAGCAATTTAACAACTGCAAATATGAGAGAAGACTCAATAATATTGTCCTAACTCACCTGTCAAAAATATAACTTTTTGGAAATGCCGCTGGTAACTTCCCGCTTCGATTCTTTTAATATGATATATCACATTTATCCTATATTTTTGTAAATCCCGAGAATCTCACCATATTACCTGTCAGGCCATTTAAGCAATTATTACCCACCCGTCTTTGCTTTCGATCTTCAGTCTTCCATTGTACTTGCGTCGTATGGCAACGCGATAAATATTTAGCTGTATGAATTTACAGTGAAGGAACTTTTCATGTAACACTGAAAACCGGTCGATTTATTCATTGTTTATTTTCCCACTCTACAATGAATGTGAATAAAAGTGTAATAACTATTTTGCACGCCAGTTCGCCGAAGGGTACAAATCTTTCCCAAACCCTTTAACATTCGAAAGCTTTCTGTCCGGTTTTCGCTGAGTTTTCTATGTCAAATAATGCTTGTTTTTTCAACCCTTACTTTCCAGTGTATTAAAACATTGCTGAATAATAAACAATGGTATGTTGTCTCCTGTCGATATCCCAGTGTATATTGATTGATTTAAGGATGCTTAACGCCACATCAGCATTAAGGCTATATCGTAGCGTAACGGCGTTACGTGAGGTAAAACAGATCATTATCTTTTGTGAAGTAAAATATGTGAGTGCAAAGGTGAACAAATTACATTAAAATGGCAGTGAAATACGAAGAGAGGCGTGATTTATTTATTTATTTATTTATTTATTTATTTATTTATTTATTTTTATTGTGCTTAACGCCATATCAGCATCCAAGGCTATATCGTGGCTATAAAAAAAGTTATAATGGGTAAAAATGGTCACATGTACGTTAATTTACTATGAAAACATCATGCTTAGCAGCTTCCATCCAATTTTATTTTGTAACTCCAAATCTGGTCGCTAATGGAACTATATTTTAATGTGGACCTGTCAGTCATTTTGTGTGTGCCATTGAATTGAAAGAAATTAAGAAGGAAATAAATTCCTCACTTACACATTCTAGGATGTAAACAAAAATATTTCCAGATAGACTGAAATAAAGACCTCTGACCAAGAGGTATGATGTCCCCCCCCCCCCCCTCCTCCCCCACCCTCTTGGAATATCTTCGCGTTGGTTTATCCCAGTGTAAAAACCTGGATATGAAGATAATGTGATAAAATTTGGTACGTTCATAAAATAGAATAGGATAAGGCTAAAGAAAATTAATCTTTTCAGGCAGCGGCGTATTCGTTTTTTTCGGCCCGCGTTAGTCATATTTATTTCGGAGGCAAATTCAAAATGCATAAAACAATCATAGTTTGTGATATTAGCGCTATCGTGATTCGCTATGTAATATGTCGTATACATTGATACAGTATTGTCATTCTCTTCGCGAAATTCGACACGATTCTCATATGTATGTACAGAATAAATATTTATTCAAGTGGTTGAGACCTGGATTAGTTTTGGTGGTCTGAATTTGTTCATCAAAAACTGTTTTATTACAAATTATTGGTGAAAGCCAACAGGCACACTCCAATAATTTGTATTAACAAACTATTATTTATGTTTGAGTGAATACGAAACATGGGTAAGGAAAATGATGGCTTTTGCACTGGTAGCCTCATTTAACCCTTTACCTAACGTGAAAAGCAGACGACACTTGCAAAAATAATTCTTGAATAACTAATTTTTTTCATTTTTTGTCTCAAAAACATAGGTTATGACCCCTCGTTGGAACGAGCTCGACGAGCTCGTTCCAACGAGGGGTCATAACCTATGTTTTTGAGACAAAAAATGAAAAAATATTGAAAATTAATTGGCGATTTTTGAGAATAGCGCTGGCCGGTTTTGGCCGTCATGTTAGGTAAAGGGTAAACGGAAGGCCTAATTGTGGCTTCTAGCACTCAAACAGTTACAAAACTCCTTATTATTTTTTATCTCCCTTTTAGATGTTCCATGTTGATTTGGGGTTGTATGATCACTGTTACAAAAAAATGGCGACTATTCCATCAGAAATAAAAAAATAAAAACCGCCCTCCCTCATTCGTTTTGAACAAAAGTTGCCCGAGAATCAATTGTTTAATTTTGTTTGGCGTAATGGTATGTGTATAAAAACTAACAGAACCATTCCTTGAGAAAAGTAATCAAAATTACGCCTTTATTTTTGTGTTATCCAGTTCAAAACGTAGACCGTTATTGGAACCTTTTTTAATGTGGAGTCGACAATTTCGACAGTATTTGCTGATACTGTCGTTTTAACACACGGTTAAAATCAACTGAGCATCCATTTGTACCTTATATCTTTCAATTACTCACCAATGGGGCTCATTGGTATTTCCAAACAAGCTTAAGTGATTCGCTTATCTTCGGATACACCTTCCAATGAAAACGGCTATAAATACATCCATTATATTTTGTTTGACAGAATTCGTAGGTGTTTATCAAACAAAATATTATGGGTTGTAATACTCTCACACTGAATTCGAAATCTCTTAAAAGCGAAGGGATTTAGACATGGAATAATTTTTTATCCTTGTTAATTCCAGGGTGTATGAAAATTTACACTGGTTTGGAAACCAATAAACCCTTCGATTGTGCCTCAGGATGTATAATTTTCCACACCAGTGTAAATGGTGTAAATGTTCATATACCCTAGAAAAGACACGTGGAACTAATATTATCCCATCTCGTCTCATTTTAATTTCGTTGTTTCATCTCATTTTGGTTTCCAGCTTGTTATATATTGGGTACATGTGTCCCAGTTTGCTTCTCGGCGCTGGAACAAAATTCGAAGACTATTAGTTATCCTTGTGTTTTTCAGGGTGTATGGGAATGTACACCGGTTTGGGAACTCATACACCCTGAGGCGAAGCCGAAGGGTGTATGAGTTCCCAAACCGGTGTATATTCCCAAACACCATGGAAAACACAAGGATAACGGATTTGTTTCTAAGAATTTTGGTGTACTTAATACTTTAACCTACATTGTGGGCAAAAACTGACAGAAAATTTGTACTTTGCAAGTTTCTTAAATAAAACCAGACAAATATGGATGTCACTGGAACTGGCGCAATGAGCCAGTTCCAATGACATCCATATCTGTAATATTTTATTGCCCATAAATATTAAATTTCCTGTATTTTTATTTTTGTTCTAACTTAACCGAGCAGAAGGTATGAATTAATAATTAAAAATGGGTACTTTTTTATCCATATTACTTGCTCTTGTATATTCTTGTTTTTACACCGTGGTTAAACACGGTGTAAAAAAAAGCTACTGTGGATTGCAAGTTATTACATCATACCTCAGCCAGTCAAAATGCAGTATTTTGTTTCATTTGGAAATAAGAACATATATTATAAGACTTATAAGACTTAGTGTGATATCACAACATCAGAGAAATATGAGTGATCGCATAACTTGTAACACATTTCCGTGGATATGTATTGATTGTTTTAGCAGGAAGATGTCCTATCTAGCCATGCTGTCTCCCAAAGGATATCATTTTACTTTATTTATAATTCTCAGAATAAGTTTGAATACAGGGTGGGGTGGGGGGGGGGGGGGTTAAAAAGTGCGCATGCGTTTTTGGTTCACTTTTAAGCGTCAATATGCCTTATTCTAAAAGAGTGCACAGTGGAGGTTATCGTCAGACAGAGAAAAATCATTGGATTCACAATGCCATGTCAGAGAGACCAGTTGGTTTTGATGCCAATACACACAACGCTTAATCAGCAGATTATATCAAAAATAGTTTGTTGCTATTGATGTACAGTCCGCACCCACGAGTTGAAGACCAAGAACAAAAAGAAGCAACAAACTTCATTGAGAAAGTGAAACAATTTGGTCTATTCGTGGGGCAAGGTGGGTAGCTGGTTCAAAGGATGCCTAATAAACGTTTGCTGATCAGTATTGTCCGGATTAGATTTGTCGTTGCAGAGTTCATACAACGTACGTTTTCCAAATGAAGGAAATTCGCAGACGCGTCTGTGGGAAGTAATGTACGAAACCTTCGCATTTTCAAATCTCATTTCATTAACCCTTTGATACTTTTGTACGTGTTATTACATATGAAATCTTTTGTTTAATTTAACCCTTTAATACTTTTGTACATATTATTACATACGAAATCAAACAGCACGTTGATACTTTGTGGTCATTTGTTTTGTTATTATTTTTCGATTTTTTAAAGTTTTAACCTCAAATTTCTAATTTCTCCCGAATAGTGCTCAGTGACAACCGTTGAGCCAAATGTTATCGCAGCTTAAAATACTAATATAATCCTGCTGTCAAGACTTCTTAACTGGTTGAGTGCTAGAAGCCACTATCAGGGCTTTCAAAAAATTAGGATACCAGAGTAAAAGCCAACACTTTCCTTGCTTATATTTCATATTCAGTCAGACACAAATAACATTTTGTTTGTATAAATTTGTTTTATTACAAATTATTGGAGAGTGTCTGTAATAAAACAAGTTTTGAATAACAAATTCAGACCACCAAAATAATCTAGCCCTCAACCAGATAATCACTAATGTGAAAAATATCTTGTTATTGGTACTATCCGACGTTTGACGTCGCATTTTGAAAAACGTTGAAGAAACTGAATTCCGAGTTACGTTTGAACGTCACACGTCACGATAATTAAAGTCTCGAAGGGTTAAGAAGGGTATAACAGACGTTTCTATAGGCCAGTGCGAATCGGCTGTAACTGAAACAGTATGGAACCATCTGCGCCTGCCTCTCAGATAATGCATAATAAGTTCTGCAAAAGGCAAAACATTGTGCTTTTAAAATATATATATTAATTTTAGTATAACTTCGTCAATTTGCCGTCATGCTCGGAAGTTTACTTCCTTCTAAGCGGCTTTCATTTTTGACTAATTCTTATTTCGTTACGTTAAGTGCCGTACCAAGTTGTACCGCGTCATAGGAACGTAAAATTTAGCGTCACGTTGATCCTAATTGTTGAATATAACAATAACATGATTTTGGAGGGCATTATGGTTCATTTGCGGCCCTGCAGCAATGATGAACAGCCCGAGGGTTTATTAAAGGCCCGAGACGAAGTCGAGGGCCGTTAATAAGCCCAAGGGCTGTTCATCATTGCTGCAGAGCCGCTAATGAATCATGATGCCTGACAACAATTATGTTATTACTATTATTACCACACCCTGTTATAGCTAACCGCACGAGGGAATTGCTGGAAGAAATAATCAGTAAGTCGGTTCGATATTTCCGTTTCGATCGCGCGTTCGACTTCCGTTCGGAAATACAAAGAACTTCACCCGAATGGGAGTAATTCATTAGACCATGGAATCTAAAAATAGCCGGGCCGCGGGCCGCTAATGGCTATTTATACCATTATCCGCCCGCGGCCCGGCTTCGTCGAATGACGTCACCGAAATTATGGAGTTTTAACAGCCCTCCAAAATCATGTTAATCTACTAGTAACTTATAGATTTAGTGGTAATAATATAACAATAACATGACTTTGGAGGGCGTTGTGGTTTATTAACGGCCCAACAGGTGTGAATAACAGCCTGACAGCTTCTTAAAGGCCCGAGACAAAGTCGAGGGCCGTTAATAAGCTGAAGGGCTGTTATTCACACCTGTTGGGCCGTTAATAAACCACAAGACCCGATAAAGTCATGTTATTACTATTATTATTACCACTTTGCAGGGCGTTCCCTAGTGTATTAACGCTGTTATGCCGAGCGTTCAAAGTAAATAATGCATGGCAATCTCCTAAGTTCCGGGCCGCGGGCCGATAATGAAAATAATCGCCCTCTGGCATCATTGTTACATCACGTGATCACCGCTTGTTCTCGATCGGCAAGGAGCTGAATCGAAACGACGATACCAGGGAAATGATTCATAAACGACCGAACTTTTCTTACCAATGGCTAGATTGTTGTTATTGTTATTTTTTGTAACACTGGTAATAATAGTAATAACATTATTTTTGCGAGCATTATGGTATATTAGCGGCCCTGCAGAAATTATTAACAGCCCTCGGGCCAATTAGCGGCCCTCGACTTCGTCTCGGGCCGCTAATAAGCCCTTGGGCTGTTAATAATTTCTGCAGGGCCGCTAATATACCATAATGCCCTCAAAAATCATGTTATTGTTATATTACCACTGGGATTCTGAGAAAGGTTTCACCCCATGCCTTATAGGGCATCCGCCAACAGCTAAAAGATATGCGAATATAAGTCATCTAAGACTTTCCATATATTAATTTCTATTTTCTGAACAAAACCATACAAATACAGTGTATTGATGTCAATAGAACCTGGTCCCTAAATTGACTCCATATATACATATCAATACTTTATCATTTCACTGGGGCTGGGGGCATTTAATTCTTTAGTAGTTGATATGAAATCTACATTACTTTTCCAAACGCTGTGATGATCAAATTAAATAACTTTAATGTTTGACAAGGGCTAATTGAGGCAACTGAATTTTTGAAACCAGAACACTATTAATTTATTAATGAGACAATACAATTTATTTAGCAACTGTTTTTAATGAATAAAGGCTTGAAATGTATACATACTTAATTACTATATACAGCTGTTTCTTCTTATGAGCCTGGCTTTACTGGACAGTTTACATATTCAATAATCTAAATAAAACCACATTGTTTACGAGTTGAGAGCATTTCCGAAAACCGTCTCCACTTCCGAGTGAACGACAGCGGGAACAAAAGTCACGTGACGTGTCGGGCTGTTATTGAGATGGTCAACCCAATAACGGCCCGACACGTCACGTGACTTTTTGAAGTAGAGCGTTATGTTCTTGTAATGCCCAATTATACTTTGTTAATGTACTAGAGAACGCCCGCTAGAGTGGTAATAATGGGAATTATAAAATTGATCGAGATACGCGTACGTCTTACAGATCGATTTATTATTTGGCAACTGGCCGCCTAGGTCCTAATCACGAACCCGTCTATAAAATCGCCAATGCATATCTTCCTTGGGTGGCAACAAGTAAAGATATATTCCGCATTACACGTTGTTCACTGTTTTTAATTGTAAATTATGGACAAACAATACCTATCATATCTTCCTTAGGTGGTAGCAAGTGGAGATATATTCCGCATTATAACGCGCAAATTTTGTTCTCAGCCTTAGAATTAGGAGCATTCAATCTTTTATCTCAGCCTCGCCCTGCTAACAGAGGCAGAAACCAGTTCGCATGCAGTATTCACACATTCAACCATTCCGTGACCCGAATTGTTCAAACGCTTTGTTCACCATATTCAAGTGCATTGCTTGTAAAATCACCGTATCCAATCTCCCTTTGGTGGTAAAGATATGTTCCCCCTTTCATGTTGTTCCCCGTATCCGAGTCTATTACGCGCAAAATAACCGTATCATATCTTCCTTGGGTGGCAACAAGTAAAGATATGTTCCGCGCTTCACTTTGTTACTTTCAATTTTAGTGTATTATATATGTTTCTGCAACTTGAGTATTCATATTTAGGAATCATTGCAGATGGTTCCTTGTACGAAATTTGGACTGTGTTGGTGCATATTTTGTATGTTCGAGTGTGGGATCAGTGGGCATGAATGTTGGTGTCTACCATGCATGCAACACAGACAGGCCAAAATATCTGTGTTGTGGAGTTTTACGCTTCACATGTATACACATCTCAGTTGATGCATTGGTGCACATGAACAGTCAACCACCACAGTATGGGTATGTATAGAAGAAACGAAAGTGCAGACGTTTCAGGCGTTTTCATATCTTTTTCAGCTTCCCACAATGTAGTCAACCTTTCGTTTGTTAATTAAAAACCGGCGGACTGAGTCTCGTGCACAATGTGTTTGTCCCACTCCTCGCCACCCCAGTCGTGTCGAACTTTGCCTAAAATATAGCTTTTTACCCCTCACTGAAAGCTGTACTTTGGAGGCAAAAATAGGAACATTTAGGTGACTATGTTTTGTAAATAGTGCTGCTGGATAGGGCCGATCACTAGGTAAAGGATTAAGTTGGGGGGGGGGGGATGTCCACGCAAAGTTGTGCGTGTATATGTTCATGATATACTAGGGAAATGATTTAATTTTGCTGCGGGTACAATATTCTGGCTGAATTCTTTTTTCTCTGACTATTATTTCTTTTTTTCCTTGTTTAAACATGCGAAAGAATTCATAAATTTTTAATCGGCTTATTCTCGACAGTCACTTATATCACTTCAAAAACGTTGGTCAATATGGCATTTTGATTTCTCAACTTCTCTCATAATTCTCATCCAACTTCTGCTGCAACACCGAGTGTGTCGACTAGTGCGATATCGTCCCTTGCCATAATAGCCAAGTTTTCTTTTGTTACTTTCAATAAACTAAAACAAGAGACAGCTCCGAGAGTTGTCTGTTTGTTTTTCGTTTATTAAAAGTAACGAAAGTAAATTTGGATTTTCTGCTAGTGTCATAAGACTTTCATCAACAATTACGTGCTTCTAAGGGTGCGCGGTGGCTCAGTGGTTACGGCATTGAACTCCAAACCAAAAGGTCCACGATTCGATCCCCGCCGGGGGTAACTTCGTCGAGGTCTTGGGCAAGGTACTTCATCCCGAGTGCCCGTGTGTGTGTGTGAGGGGGGGGGGGGGCACACTAAGGCGCACTGCACGTCGATGACGCACTTTCCTTCAGCAAATGCTAATCCTGCTTGTGTGGAGTTCGTACGTAGGGGAGTCTAGCAGTTGCTCGCTGTTGCGCGGTGGTTCTCTCCAGGTACTCCGGCTTCTTCCACCCGTAAAACTGACCGACACGAGATGTCGAAAGTGTCGTTAAATCACAAAAATAAATAAATAACTTTATTCTAAACTGATCTTTCCAAGCTCATCTAATAATTTCAGGGGATATAACGTTATCGAAGTCGATTTTGATGACGAGACAAATCAGGAATGGAGTAACGAATGATATAATCATGTTTTCTACTCGAAAACGGTAAGATATTCTGTTTATTATATAAATTTCAATGTTTAATTGCAATTAAAATATGTTTTAATTGCAATTAATACACCCAATAACGCCGAAAACGCGCAGAGACATCGATCTAAACTTATTTGCATAATGTGCTTCATTGTTGGGGAGATTTTCTCTCGTGGCAAATTTGTAGAAGCAAATTAAGGGAGGTAATCGATGTATAGAATGAAATGAATTCACCCCTTTCCATTCATTTGGCATCGTACCTCTGACTTACTAGGACGGATCCTGCTCATTGAGAGAGAATTACCATAAATACGCCATGGGAAATTTGTAGATGGCGCTGGCGGGTTATTGAAGTTTCGTCAGGTAATAACTAACAACCTTTCCTGTCATCATACTTGTTTGGAGAGCAAACCGTTTGTATTTTCAATGATGTAAATGTAACATTCACACTAAATTCATTTATTTTGGGCACTCCCCTTTGCCCTAATTTAGGCACTTTAAAACTTGAAGTACCAGCCTTATCCTGTTATGTTTTATTGCCATGCCTTTCTTTTTGTTTCTATGGTCATATTATGATGGACTTATTCTCAAATGTAGAAGAGGTACAGAGAATTTATATATTTTTCTTGATGTCTTCACGCCTTCTCAAATTCGGGCACACCTGTAAACGATGTGAAATTGGGGTAATCTAAAGGCCTGTCAGAATGCTGATATTTTACTAGTGAACAAACGTTCGTTAAACTGGACTTTGATCCATAACTCTTTGAACACTGGTGGGATCTTCCATGTCATTCCTTTGGCAGGAATTGGAAGTTTCCATATTCATTTTTGGGGTGGACCAGTTAATATTTTCAACGTGCAACCATGGGGCTGCACGTTGAAAATATTAATTAGTCTACATCATACATTCATTCAGCAGCCATCCTACTGAATGAAATTATGACGTATCATGTTGCCGGGTCGAAAAAACGGCCTCTCGTGTTCAAAGGGTTAAGTTTCAAGTTGAACCATGAGTTCCGTGACGCCATCTATTCTGTTGCATACACATCGGAGATAGAAACAAATATAAAAATGGCAAGGCCCTAAAGTACACCAGTACCAACACCGTGCATCAGAAAATATCATCTGATGCACGAGTTGATCTACACGTTACCTAACATAACGGCCAGAACCGGCCAGCTCTATTCACGAAAAAAACTGCCTTTCAGTATAACAATGACATGAGTTTGGAGGGCGTTGCGGTTTATTAACGGCCCGAGAGGAATGAATAACAGCCCGAGGGCTTATTACCGTTGATAAACCAGAGGGCTGTTATTCAGTTCTCAAGGGCCGCTCATAAACCGGGACGCCCGACAAAATCACGTTATTGCTGTTATTATTATGACCGGAAGCGGACTGTTAATGAATTTCGTTTTCATTAACGCCCGCCGCTCGCTTCCGGTTACATGACGTCGTGAATTACTGAGTTTTACCTCCACGCCAAACTCCGTTAATATACTAGAGAATACCTGCTAACGTGATAATCCTTTTCATTATTTTTTCATTTTGCCTCATAAACATAGCTTATGACTCCGCATTGCAACGAGCTCGTGGAGCTCGTTCCAATGAGTGGTCATAAGACATGTTTTTGACGCAAACAATGAAAAAAATAGTTATTCAATAATTTTGGTTTAAATAATATTCCAAAACTATGAAATATTACGAAGACAAGCTACATTGTGAGCAAATATAAATACGCAAAGAACACAACTAAAGAACTGAAATGCGGACCCAGCAACAAGCCGAAGCTCATGTGAGCCGTCTCCTTACATGGACTTACAAGCCTATAATGTCAATATGGCAAGTGGGCAATATACTTGCCACGATGCAGCCTAGTGAAGTTTGCTTATTGAGTGAATTGAAGGTGCCGTGTCGGGGAAGACTAGCCATATTTTTCGGGGTCATAGAATCATATGAACGTGTCTCGATTAGTAGTATGTGGTCGCGATGGGTGGGGGGGGGGGGGGGGGATTCTTGTGTTAGGAAGCGGCTCTAGAGATAAATATGTTTTTTACGTGAAATGAGAAAGGTTGTGAATGGTTGACGGGTCCGAGGTTGCCTTTGATAATTTAATTCAATAATTTTGTTTGCAAATGTCGTCTGCTTTTCATTTTAGGTAAAGAGTTAACTGTGACACAGAGAAATCGGCCAGCATTCGCTGATTCGGTTTTCATATCAAATTTTTTAAAAATCTCGACTTACAGGTGTAAGTGTATCGCATTCTGATCGCGAAAGTGCCAATTTTGTGATCACAGTACTGAAGACACAGAAGGTTTAACAAGGGGTCAAATGCGTGTTGGTTAAGAATACAGTGGATCCTTGTTGATTAAAAAGCTACCTTGGTAGTGAAAATTATTCAGTTAACAGGAGTATTCAATTAACAAGGATTTGCTTACTTTCCTGAATTCTAGAGACAACCTGAAGATTTATTCTATTATATCTCATTGGACAGAACTCATGGAGATATAATAGATTAACCCTTTAAACCCAAAAGGCCGTTTTTCCAGCCAGGAACATGATACGTCATAACGTCATTAAATAGGATGGCTGTTTAGTAAATGTGTGGGGGGTTGACCAATTAATATTTTCAACGTGCAGCCCCGAGGCTTTTGACAAGTGCAGCAGACTATGTCGAATGAAGTGCTGTTTAACCCTTTGAACCCCAGTGGCCTCTTTCCCGGTCAGGAACATGATACGTCATAACGTCATTAAATAGGGTGGCTATTCAGTAAATGTGTGGGGTGGACAAATCAATATTTTCAACGTGCAGCCCGAGGCTGCACGTTGAAAATATTGATTGGTCTACCCCAAATAATGAATATGGACTCTTCTAATTACTGCCATTGAACTGGCATGGAAGATATCACTTGTGTTCAAAGGGTTGACAGTCTGAGTTGGATGTACTAAATATATCTAAAAAGGGGCTATCTGGAGCGTACATGTAATGTTGTCAGGGATATCCAATTAAGTGGGTTCCAATGTACCAATCAGAAGCAGCTTAATGTCAGACACGGTCATGATTAGCCATTGTGCATAAATATGTGACCTTAAACATCCATAAATAAATAAATAAATTAATGTCAGACGCGAACTACATTCAAATCACGATTTCATCTGCTGCAATACAAGATCTTAATATTTCTTGGCAAGAAATCTCAAACTGGGTAGTAATATGTGTGCGTCTCTCATATCCTCCTTTTTATGCACAGGACAGAACACACACCTGTTCCACGACCTGTCCCCCATCTTCAAAAAAAGGTAACAACAAAAGTTATGAAAAAAAGACGTGGAAAATAATCGTGTAAAACCCCATTCACGCTGAATACGACCGACTGGTCATCAATGATCGATTTGGCGTATGCAAAACGACTGTTTCGTCGCACACTCCGAGGTCGACCAAAAGATTAGTATGTCTTCAGGGATTTCAATCAGAAGCGACAAACTCTTTGATCTGAAAGGATTATCTTGCTAGATGTGTGTGTGATTGGCTGGAAAATTGAATGTTCACAGTGGTTGTTGATGCCAGCTAGATAAAAGAAGTAAATGAGATGGTGTACTAGGGCCTTCAACACGCCTCGACACGTGAAAACTGATCATATGCAGTCACTGAGGGTCGAAAGGGGCTTGTTCCCCAAACCGTCCCTGCGCGGCTCGGCGCGTGAAACCATTCCGTCCGTGTACTGGGTCATGTTTATTTGAATCCAAATTAAAAGAATACATTTTACCGATGTGTCTTGCTACAAAAGTATGTTTTTCTTTTCCTACATCTCTAAAGTGAATAATCAATTTACTAATCTGTAACGTCAGTTTACCAAGATACAGCTTTTGGCTATTGATGTAAATCAGGGACGTGACTTGAGATTTCGATTGGGATGTGGGGGAGGGGGGTGGTGTAGGGTAGTGAAGTTCCAATTGGGGGAGGGACCGGGAGGGGAAAAACCCCTCCCGGTCCCTCCCCCAGTTGGAAATTCACTACCGAGAAACATTTTGAAAATGAAGCCATGAAAGGGGGCATAAAATTGATTCTAGTTACTGAAATGCTATAACACATTTATGATAGAATTATCAGGTTATTATTATTTGGTATTCTTCTGGGAATTGAATATGTGCTAAACAAATGCTCAAGCTTAGAACTTTGAGCAATTCACACTGTCCTAACATTAAATCAGATCTTATGCAGGAATGAACAATTTTCGATGTTTCATCATTTTGTAACTATCAGTTATGGAATTAACCCAGGATAACGATTTTACATGATGTGATTTTCTTGAAGTGCATTTCGAGGATTTTTTTTTATTACGATAAATAAAAGTACTATAGACATCTCGTACCAATTGACATCATGCATACTTATGAAGCTGGATTTTGCGTACACTATAGTTGTAAATAGTAACAGTTAGAATTTTTGCCGATTTGAAGCCGAGTTTTGGGAAGTAAAAGAGACATCAGCATCGCTAAAGAAGCTCTAAAATCCAGATATACTCATAATTTCCAACTACTCATGACTTACCCTCCGAATTTCCAATTGTAGGAAATTATGGCCAGGTTGGGGGGGGGCACCCCCACACCCCCCCCCCGCCCCCCTTGTCGCCAAGTCCCTAGAGTAATTATTCACCTTACCAGACTGTAAGTTCAGTATAAGAATATCTGGAAATGCAGTTCATTGCGTGAATATTCAGCTTACTAAACTGTTAAATCTGTGTCATTTCGGTTAACTAATCTATTTATTCATTTTTCTAATCTATATATTCAGTTTACTGTACTGGATATAAGGTTTAATAAGCGATATATTCAGCTCACTAATATATAAATTCAGCCAATGATCTATATATTCAATTTATTACACACCTATTACTTTTTCCTCATTTCCATATTTACAAATCCGTACGGAACACGCGTTCCATGTGGATTTCCGGCGACAGACTATTTTCCACCTGACGTCATGGATCCATGACGCCATGGATCCATGTACACGTTACTGGAATAATAGTAGAGCGGTCCACCATGTTTTCCAAATTCGAGGCTTGTTGGAAAGAAGAAACCGATTCCTGTAATTTCGACAAAAGATTTCTGAAGGTGTGTAATGGAAGTTCATTGTGGTAATTCTCTACTTGACCTTGACACGTCGGTGGAAACAGCACTTCCAAATGCTGTAAAGGAAGGAATTAACTGCTCAACAGCAGGCAGTTTGTCGATATGTGTGGGAGTTATCAACTTACCAGATACATTATCCAAATATAACTGGACAAGAAGCGACTTCTTCAGTCCTGCGGATACCACAAAGCCATGGTTTAACAATTGTGTTCGTAATTTGGTCGTTGTCCAATTTTCCGGAATTGCGTTATCCCAAATTTGTGAGGTAGTTCGTCTTTTTGTAGAATCTGACACACTCCTGTTGGTATTTTTTGAACTGTCTGATACTTTTGTTTGTGACCGTGCACAAGCTCCGTATATGGAAGCTGACGTATCCTTGTTTTGGGCCGTTTTATCGGACCCATAATATAACCGTAACATGAAAGTCCCGCAAACTTGAACGAAAAAACGTCTCCTACACGTAATATCCACAGAACGAGCAGTGGCTTAAATAGTCAACAGGCGATGTTGCCGACACCGCACACACAAACGTAAACAGAGTATCTGAATCAAATAGGAAGCTGTAGTGACAACCGATAAATCGCAAATATTTTTGTTCAAATCCTCTTCCACCAAAATTAACGAAATTAAACTAATGTTATAAATTGGGAATAGTTTTATAACGCTCAAGTTCCGGCCTTGAAGCGAATATCTCTCAGATAACGGCAACTAATTTCTGTAGAATACAAATAAATATCCTATTTGGATATAATTTTCATTTATATTTTTCTTTTTACGCATCGATCTGTCACACGTGTTTGCCATTCACACCTGAGTTTTTTATTTTTTTTTTTTTTATTTCAGAACTCTCAAATTCTCCAAAGAAGTCCAAATTGTAAAATTGGTGGATTCTTTGTCATAGAGGCATGTGATAAACACAAAACGCCACGATGTGTGAATGCATTCGTTAATACGTCACACGTGCTATTGCAGAAGGATAGAACGACAGGATGCGCCTCTCGATCTGTGCTTCAGAGCTGACAGTCGTGACGTCTTGACTTCTTGTGTATCATTACTAATCTGAATATTTAGTTTACTCATCTATTAATTCTATTTAGTAAACTAAATCAGTCTGTATTTCTAAACAAACTGCATCTTCGACTTACTTATCCAAATATTCAGTTTTAAAAAGTTCAATTTGCTATACTGTTAGTGCAGTTTATTGGGCAGAATTGTCAGTTCACCAGTTAGTTAACGTAGTCTTCTGAATATGGCTGACAATTTTCGTCATTGGAAGAGATTTACGGGAAGGTTAGCTCCCCTTAATTTTCTGAAACTGTCAATAAATTTGACACTGAGGGTATGGGAATTTCATATATAAATTTCGAATGTTAGTGATTATTATTATTTATTGGTGTTTAAGGTCACATTTTTGCACAATGGCTAGTCACAACATGACTATCAACTCAAGACCAGGGTGTGCGTTAATAAGCCATGTTGCCCATTTTAGAGAGGGTTTGCACCGCCCAAGCATTGGTAACTGGGTCCTATTTTAACAGTAGAAATGTTAGTGATAGAAATGTCAACAAATGCAGTCTACTAAACTGAATATTCACTTTATTAATGTAGAAACTAGATCACTAAATTGAATATTCATTACACACAAAATAGCCATTCTCATTTTATTTTTAAAATGTTTTTACGTATAAAAAAAGACATGAAAATTCTTATCATCGCAAACCTTGTTAGGAAATGGATTGAACTAAAAGTATCAAAAGTTTCGCTACAGTAGTGGCGTTCTTGTTGTGTGTATATAACAATGGCGATCCATTTAGCAATAATATTTTCTCTGATAGTTTGTGGGATGATTGGGGTTTTCCAAACCGGTGGAGACACAGAACTGTACCATCGGTAACATTTTCAGGTATTGTTTGTGCATCAGGTGGTGACTGCTTCCAGCAGCAATTCCCTGCTTGGTTTAGCCAAATGTATGGAATAATTACGGTGATACTGGGACTAATTTCTATTCGCTTTTTGTGACTCATTATCAACAAATTTATTATATACCTATCAATGATTCGCCATGTTTTTCACTCATCAAATCCCGATCGCTGGATCACACTGGGTGGTTTTCCTTTTCCGAATCAGATTGTTGGTCTCAGAACGAGGACGGCACTGGAGAACGTCAATCGAGTCCGCCCAGGTCACCAACCGTTTCCAGGTACGCTTCATTTGTGTAAATAAACGCTATCGAATAACGTGAATTTCTGATATTGTTCTTGCCCTATTTTATATTGATTTCTCGTGTGAAAGGTGAATTTCCACAACGGTATTTAATAAACTGATCATTATGACAGTAAAGTGATCTGGTTTGTCGTATTCCGTCTCGCCGACGAGGTCAGATTGCCGGATCATACGAGCCGTCGAAGGCGGAATACGACAAACCAGATCACTTTACTGTCATAATAATCTCTATTAATCAATTCACTCCAATTTTCTTTCAGAGAATCCGAATTTGCATCAATCACTTGCAGATATGCGTATCGTTTATTCTCTCATCCATGTGTAGCTTCCCTAAACATTTCATGCAGAAGTCACATTTTCTTATAGAAACGAAATAGAGGCTCTCTAATGAGTCCCGATTTCATGTTAACCCTTTACCAAACGCAGACGATATCAAAATTTATTATTTTAAATAGCATTTTTTCAGATTTAAAAAAAAAATTCAACAAAACCATATCATGTGACCCCTCGTTGGGACGAGCTCGTCGAGCTCGTCCCAACGAGGGGTCACATGATATGGTTTTGTTGAAATTTTTTAAAAAATAAAATATTTTCAACTGCTGAATTTGCATATTACGCGGGCGGATGCGGGCGATTCGTTGGGTGAAGGGTTAAGTCGTAACGAATTTGAGATTCTTTTTATCACTCAATGTGTAATTTAACCCTCTAGTTAAGGTAACGAATAAAGCTGGCCAAATACCCTTCATCTATTTTTTCTTCAAATTATGGTCTAAAAATAACTTATGATTAATCATTGGAATGAGCTTGTTTCTATTAGGTGCCATAAGCTATGTTTTCGAAACAGAAAATGAAAATATTTAGTTATTTAGGAAATGTTGTCTGCAAATATCGTCTGTTATTTGTATTAGATAGACAGTTTATGAAAAATAAGTGAAGATTAATTCATTCTCCGAAACCAATTCACCGGTCGATGTTGACTTCTGACGTCTTTCCCATATTAGACTCGTTGTGAACGATATTTCCCAACTGAGCTATTTGATGGTGATCACGTGATAAATTCGAATAGGAACTGAATGGTAGACAAAAAACATTTGAAAAATAAATCATTTATTTAAAAAATATACATTGTCCATCTAATGCAGTGTGAAGAAATATAATATCTGATTAAAACAATAAAAAACACCAATCCTCAAAGCGACACCAAGATAAATAACAAACGGCCTTGAAACTTTTCAACGGGGTGTTCTCACTTTGCCAACAGGTAATGTTCTCATAAAATGGTGTTAATAGCTTAGAGAATAGAAATATAGTCTGTACTATATCTCTGGATATTTCAGTTGATTTATTACAAAACATATTAACTGACACAGCTTTGAAAATAAGTTTTATTGATTATTATTGTCTGTGGGAATTTAGACATAAATTAATATCATTAAATTATATACATTTTAGACATTAATAAATGTGTTTATGGAAATATTATTTTTACATACATCTTCTGCGCTTATATTCATTAAATACTAATTTATTTATTTATTTATTGGTGTTTAAGGTCACATATTTTTGCACAATGGCTAATCGTGATCACAACACAAGACCAGGGGTGAGCGCTAATGAGCGATGTTGCCCATTTTAAAGAGGGTTTGCACCTCCCAAGCACTGGTGACTGCGTCCTATTTTACCAGTAAAACAGAGCCTGTTTACCGTAGTGAATGGGCACTGCTTCACTTCCCGGGGTTCCCGCGGGGATAAATACTAAATAATATAAATTAAATTCCCAACTACATTATGGGGAAAAGTTTTTTTTTTTTTTAATTCAACAGTATATCTTCCCTTAAATACAAAAAGATGCCATCTGCAATGTCATAGAATTTCAAACAAGCCTTAAAACAATAAGACGCCACTAGCAATGCCATAACACTACAAATGGCGCCTTGTTGCAGTAAAGGGACGATATATTGTTGTATTAAAAAAATAAACTTTTCCTCAAAATGTAGTTTTAATCAATTCATTCCATTCTTGACTGACGGGGTAATAATGAATTGTTTGTTTTTTTTTTGCTGGAGCATCACCCACTTTGGAATGTTGAATTATAGCCCTTATATAGACAGATAACTGTTCTGATTTGTACTTCGAAGTTGATGACTGCTAATTAGGTTATCACATTTCTGAATGTAAGCTCATTACCAGAAATCGTCGATTCGTAGTAAACACTACTGACAAACGGAGGACCAAAGACCGTGAATATCGGTGACTAATACTAATACAGACTAAAGCAGAGGTTTGGAAATTTCTTACATGAGCTTGCTGGCAAAGTGAGAAAGCACCCATTCAATACTGACTTCCTACCTGGGATTGCTGCACACAATAATGGCTATGGTGATTCGGCGAATCCGTGTTATTTGTAGGGAAGCAGTAATCTAGAAGTTAAGTAATAATTTAATCCAACAGCCCTGTAGGGCTGTTGGATCAAATTAGTACTCATCCCTTATAGCTATTTGTTGTCTGATATGTTGTTTTGCTGACCAATGAATCTTCTTTTGTGCAAAATTCAGACGTTTGAAAGAGTTAAATTGTATTACAAACTCGGCTTTTGTCTGACTTGGGTCTCTGTCCTTTCCGCTGCAAAAGAAAATCAACCTCTTCCACTGCCGTTGTCTTTCTATGTGCAAACTGTTGGGTCGCGTTCAGTAGTCGCTGACGAATTCAACGTTTGATTTTTGTCATACCAAGGCGTCTGCAACAGAACGCACCTAAAATTGTTAACGTGAACTGATAAAAGCTACTAATATTGCACCTCAGATATTTAGGACAGGAGGTTTGAAGTTAGGCAAAGTGTTCGTTTATGAAATAGCGAAAGTGCACCAGTGCTACATCGCACTGAGTCTGGAGTTTCAGTCAAAATAATAACTCGTAGGTTCTGTAAAAAACAATTAAAAGATCGCTTGGAAAGTTTCATACAATGGACCTTTAGATTAAACTAGGAAGTATTTTAGAT
This sequence comes from Pictodentalium vernedei, assembly GCA_031216915.1. NCBI lineage: Eukaryota > Metazoa > Mollusca > Scaphopoda > Dentaliida > Dentaliidae > Pictodentalium > Pictodentalium vernedei. Next base: position 408,480,519 of record CM062292.1, on the reverse strand, counting down.
GAATCATTGCTTGTAGGTCTTTCCTATCTATTTTGTTCTGTATTCAGTTACTCTTCCCATCAAAACATCATCGTACTCAATACAATAATATCGAGGACGCCACCCTATCCATTTGAATATGTTAGACTGGATCTACCGTCAAAATGTTGACCACAACCAACTTTAAGATCGTTATGTTGAGATTTTGCTGCATGTGGAAATGCGTAAATCAGACGTCCATTATACGCGCGCAAGCGCTACTGTGCGCCCAAGGAGTAAAGGTCTGCTAATTCTGATAACATCAGAATATCAACAGTATATCAAGCAATCATATGCACTAAATGCCATAGAACAAAGTGTCTAGATGATGAAAAACTGTTACCTTTCCATCGTTCCACAAATAGTTCAAGACCACAACTATATTTGTTTGCCTGTTTCCCCATGGTACCTCTCTGAAAATGGTGTACCGGTCCGATGCAATCCCCTTTTGTGATTTTCCAATCCACTCACTCTCGCCATCTCACGCAGTAACCCTTGGACCAGTTCTCTCAACACTGTTTCGCCCTTATTCCAATTGGATTGCGAAATTTTACCCATTGTGGTAATTGGCCATTCTAATCCTCCAACATACGTAGGATGGAAAAGGGAACTTAGCCCTTTACCCAACGCACAGTACGATATCAAAATTTATTATTTCAATTATTGTTTTTTTACATGTTTCAAAAAATCTCAACAAAACCATATCATGTGACCCCTCATTGGAACGAGCTCGACGAGCTCGTTCCTATGATGGGTCACATGATATGTTTTTGTTTAAATTTTTGAAAAATATGTTTTTCAGCTGATTAATTTGTAAATTATGCGGGCGGATGCGGCCGATTCGTTGGGTAGCGTTCTTATTTATTTACTTAATTTATTTTTTATACATATACCTCCTGCTTTAGAGGGCTTCCACCTCGTGCGTTGGCTCTGGGCCATATTTTACAGGTGAGAACTTGTTTGCCGCTGTGAACAAGCACTCCTTTATTGCACGGGAAAAGGGAGTCTCCAACGCACAGTTTACTTAGGGTAAACTCCTCCTCTACTGCTGATGGATAATGCGGACGACGACAAGAATACTCTTACCACGAGTAATTTGAGACATTTTAGCAAAGTATATTTCACACTAATTGATAAAAATGCTTTTATCAGAAAAAATAAATACATAAAATGAAAAAAATAGTCTTGGCTGCTTTATTTTTCTGAGAAATATTCAACCGTTTAATGTTAATTATGTTATTGAATGAACCCTATTTACACCTCTGCATATTTACTTTTACAATTCATGTATTGCACAGTTTAATAATAAAAATAATCAAAAATAAATTGTTTGAGAACAGTATATGATAAGCACAATGTAAACTTACAGTCATGAAAATGTGAGTGAACTGATCAAATTATGACCATCTTGTTTCCAAATTGCCGGTATAGTCACATAGGTTACGATATAACTAAATCCTTTAAACAAGAGCGGCCGCTTTTCCGGCCAGGAACATGGTACATCATAATTTCATTAAATAGGATGGATGCTACGTGCATGTGTGTGGTAGATCAATCAATATTTTCAACGTGCAGCCCAAAGGCTGCACGTTGAAACTATTTATTAGTCTACCACTAAATAATGAGCAGGGACTCTTCCAGTTGCTGTCATTGAACTGATATGGAAGATACCACCACGTTTCAAAGGGGTAAAACAGTAAAACATCGTTCTATCTGTTTATTTAAAGAAACCGATAAGCCTATTCATTGGGGAGTGCCTTTCTCGTGAGGTCGTTTTGTGTACTTAGGGCAAATTGGTGAACTTGACGTCTGCTGTTTGGTATGCTGACGTCTACAACTGTAAAATCCTGACATTCTGCATGTTGTGGACCGACATATTTTTTCAAAGTCGTTTATATCAAACCGAGGCTAGGGATGAAGAAAGGCACGAACTGTTATTTATACCTTTTTGATAATATCAGTATAGTTTCCTCAGTTAGATGTGAATAAAGTACTTCCCGTCTGTATAATGCAGAGTGCCATATATAATAATATACAACCCACTTTAATGGTTGTCTATCACCACCAGATGGCGCAGATAGCTTTTTTCAGGTGAGGTGTCAAAAGCATTTAATTTCTGATAGAAAGTAGAGTCTTCCGTCACAACTTCCAGATTTGGTAGAAGTGTTTCTAATCTCAACTTTGAATGTTTTTGGGTGCTTAAATGATGTAATCTTCATTTTATTTTTTATTGGGAGTTTTTAGAACCATTGTGTGAGTAAAAACAAATCCGAGGTACGCCGTCGCCAGTTGACGCGGATGCGACAACGATTACTAGAAGGTGTTACTCTTAGAAATTGATGTAATAACACCTGGGCAAGTCACAAACTTTCCCAAAGACGACTGTTTTAGTATCCTTACAAATCCATTGCAGGATGGAGTTTGTATTCGTCTACCCGGAAAAGACTCCAGATGAGATCATGATTAGTATCTAATACTTACAGTGCTGTTTGTATATCTGTAGATAATTACATACGAATTATTGTTTAGCGGCCACACTCCATTGATGAGGGGTGAGAGTGTGATGAATATGAATTTTAAGTTCGGATCCAACTTCACTTTTAAAAGCTGGTCAGTTGATATATATTGGCCCTTTACCTGACGAATCGGAAGTGTCTGCCCGCATAATACACAAATTTAGCAGTTGCAAAAATATAATTTTTCCAAAGCATTTCAACAAAACTATATCATGTGACCTCTCATTGAAACGAACTCGTCGAGTTCGTTCCAATGAGGGGGTCACATGATACGGTTTTGTTGAAAGTTTTGAAAAAATTTCAAAACATAATATTCAAAATAATAAATTTTGATATCGTCTGCGTGAGGTAAAAGGTTAAATATAATGAAAAAATCTTTGATTCGAAAAGCTCAAAACAACATAAAAAGCTGTGTGAAATAAAGTTTGGATGAAAATGTTTTTAAAATGTGAAATTATGTGGACATGAAAGTTTTAAATACAAATTTGAATTCATCAGGAGAAATTATGGTCTATGTGAAATGAAGAATGTTGGGTGAGTGAGACTTGATAATTTCAGAAAGTACGCCGAGTGTGAATGAACGTGAACTGGAAAAACTCGGTAGAAATTCAAATCTCCCTCAGTCCAGCGATGAACAATATACATTATATACAGAGTACTTTTTATAATATACCGATATATTTAGAAAATTCAATTCAACAACAGGCGGCATCATAAAACAATATTATTGTAATGATAAAGATATGTCGAGGTAATCTCCATTGTATCACAGCAGTTCTTCTTGAGACAGAAATAATATTCAAAGAATGCATCCCATAATATAGGAAACTCAAACTTAATCTAGAAAAAAATAATCATTTTTAGCCTGCATGCCAAACGTGGTGCTCTATGGCAGTACAAAATTGCAAATGCCTTGCTCACAAATATTCAGATATTCTTTTATGCCCCAGTTATAGATATTCAAGTCAATAAGTATCTAATTTGCCTTTAAAACATTGAAAAATCAAAAAACTGATACAATTTTCTGACCAACTGAAATAGTCCCTCCGACTGAATCTAAAAATAGGCGATGCACTATTTAAGGGCTAGGCTAGTTCAGATCGTAACAGCGTCACATTCGCCTGAGAGCTTGAGTTCCATTTGTATCGTTAGAATCTCATTCCGGTTTTTGTACTCCATGCTTTTCGTAGTTTAAATCTCATAAAGTCAAAAGCCAATGGTTTTCAAGATACAGTTCGTGGCACACAATAGTTCAGTTCATCATTGCCATAATCAAGGTTATCGCATGCTGAAGACGAACAGGGATGATTTACTTCATCCTTAGTATTTAATTGTTAATACTCAACAGGCTTCTGAACATGATAAGCATTTATTTATATTAATACATAGCTTGAATGACTTGTACCCAGTGCTGTCTCTAACAGGGCCCTGCGAACCTTCGAAATTAGATCGATCCGAAATCGCCTCAATCATTCGATTCGAACTCAGTCATGCTGATTCGGAAAATTGCCAATCACCACGATGTTCTCAAAATCTCACAAGAATATTCTCCTTGGACTCTTTCGATACAGGGGATTTGATAATAAAAGATTTGAAGGCGATTCCATTTCTGAAACTACTTGGTTTCTGTTTTTGGAATATTTCGCTTAATCCTTTGAACCTTTGTCGTATCTTCCATGTCAGTTCAATGACAGTAACTGGGAGAGTCCATTATCATTATTTGGGGGTAGACCAATTAATATTTTCAACGTGCAGCCATAGGGCTGCACGCTGAAAATATTGCTTGGTCTACCCTACACATTCAGTTAGCAACCAACCATCCTACTTAATGAAATTATCACGCATAATGTTCCTGGGCCGGAAAAACGGCCCCTCGTGTCCAGAGGGTTAATTGATTGCCTACATATACGAATTGAGAATTCATACAATTCTCGAGTGGACTCTGGCAATATTTACGGCTGTAAGAATGTACAGCATCTACATCCTGAAGAGCGGTGAGAGTCGATTCGAGATGAGATTTGATTCAAAATCCTAAGCCTGATTTGATTTGAGATTCGAATTCACTCTAAATTTGAGATTCACGGGTCTCTAGGCAAGCTCTCAGGCCACAATTCTAGTTCTGTTCGGAATTTGACCCTGTTATAGGCTGTTTCAAACTCTCGTGACACCAGTCTAATTCTATTCGGAATTCGACGCTACCATGCCTGTGTTTTTACCCACTTTTTGTGGAAATTTGCGTGCAGACGACCGTTGGCGTGATGAGCCTTTGCCTACAAATATAACAGGTAACTTACAAATATATACATGTATTCTCTCGTGTCCTCGCTAGTGATATTCCAATCATAAGTATTTAATTCCCCTTGAAAACATCAAGATATTTTGTGGAACTATCTTCCGGCCTAACCATAAAACTACAGCCGTGGTGAGTCTTCATTTCTGATTGTAATGTCATCAAAATGTTGATCAGATCAAGTCTCGGTTGAGCAACAGTTCTTGCTTTGATTCACAGAACATAATTCTTTATGGAGATTTTTTCAATCATCTGAAATATATCAGTTTGTCGGAAAAGCGAACCAGAGGTTCGCTTTTCCAAGCAACTGAAATATTCCAGACGAGTGAATCTAAAAATAGGAGAAATCCTATTTGAGGGCTAGACTGGTTTCAGGCTATAACAGTGACGAATTTCTTGCAAAATTAGATCGGTGACATGGGAGCCTGGTCCCTAACTCTAATTAATGCCTGTTGTCTATTCAAGGAAATATACTGCAGTTATGAGAATGGAAAGACTTGAGAAAATAACTCTTTACGTAAAGTAACAGAAATATCCAACCGTCTGTATTCACAAAAATCTTCATTCCACTTTTATTATTTTTTTAATCTTGCCCCCAAAACGAACCTCATGACATCGAATGAGACCGAACTCGACAAGTTCGTTCCAACGAGGGTCATTGGCTATATAATTTTTTTAGATAAAATAGTGAAAAAGTTTTAGTTAAGGTTTTTTGCAACTGTCTACTTCCAGCAGTTTTAGACAAAGAGATAAGTTATACAAAACAATTGTGAATGTCAGTAATTGTTTTTACCTGAGATTCTTCACATGTCAGGTGATAAAAACGTGTGTACGGCAGATCATCGGTTTTATAGGCGGATAAGCAAAACTAGACACAAACAATTTAGTGGTTCTTCCCGTCTTGCTATATCGTGGACGGAATACAGGAAAGGTGGACAATTTGGCAAAATATGTTGCAGCAGAACAAATAGAACGACCAAGAAACACTTCTACTAAAGTAAGTCATACTCAGTTTTACAGGATGAATACAAATGAGCAATATTTTGAATGGTGATAAATACAATCTTTGTTCCGTTAATATCTTCTTGCAACGTCTGAAATTCTGTTACTTGTTTTGCGTTTCCCACACACCTTTATAAACGCTCCCTGAAATATAAAATATAAAGACGAAATAATTCATATACAGGGTACAGATTACAAAATAGACTGTTTTATTATATGTTAGCATGTGAATTATCTAAAAGATATTTCTGGATATCCATCGACTTGATGGATAACGAGGAATATCCCTCAGTAGCTTCCAAAATGACCTCACGCGTCACTTCGCCTTCGATACTGTTACAAGCAATTCAGTGCCGGTGTAAAAGGAATGAAAGTCCGTAGGAACGTTAGTCCCTCTGGACTATTATTCTGCGGAATTATAGTCCTAGGTCTAACATTTCTAGGAATAGTAGTCCGGCGGACTACTATTCCTAGAAATGTTAGACCTCGGACTATAATTCCGCGGAATAATAGTCCAGAGGACTAATTTTCCTACGGACTTCCATTCCTGTCACACCGGCCTTACCAGCGTCCCAGAAGTTCATGCTATTTCAAGCCGCCCTGGTGATTTTATAACTGAAAAATTAGATGCATAATAATAATAAAATAATAAAGTAAAATAATTAGATGTATAGAAAGTGACCCCGAGAGTGATATTGAGCCTTGAACTGGGTAACTTTTCCGAAAAACTTTGTTGATCGATTCGTCCTGGAAGTTTTGTTTTTTTTGAATGAGTCGGCGCACTCAATTCCAAATTCATTGTTATAAATTGACTTTTAAAATGTTCTAAAAATTAACATTAATCAAAAATATGAGAATATTCTCATGTTTATTATTATAATTATTAAATTTCATCTGTGTGGTGAACAATCAGTAGATTAATTTTCGCCGGAAAGTGAGACTACAGTACGTGGAGAGTGTATTATCACTAAATCACTCGCAGAGTGGAGATTTCACCCAAGCAATAATTGCAAATTTACTGCAAAGCATAACCAACACAAGCAATATTTCAGCCAATGGACCTCCGGGTTAAACCCGGAGGTCCATTGGCTGAAACATTGCTTGAGTGATTTGGCTAGTACAGGTTTGAAAGAAGGATCAGCTGATCTTTGTTATTGTTTTGAAACGCATGTGTCTGCAACCGAATTGGGTTGAATATTGTGCAGTAAAATGTCACATAGCATATAATAAAAAGATTATTGATCGGTACGATTAACCTGTTGTGAATGTTGGGCGTGTTTCGATTTACATTGAGCTATCGGATGGGGTTATCGATCTAAATAAGTTGGAACACATATTATAAACAGATTATTTCTTTTTGTTCAAGCGCGTTTAATGAAACTTTAATCTCATTAAACGGACGATTCAGAACGTTTGCTATTGTGTGAGATTGCTATTTTTGAGACAGGACGGTTGAATTTTATGTCTTAAAATAATATGATGGACACACACCTAATATTAATTTCATATGTGGGTCACCTGATGACGTCATCATTGACCTCATATGGCTTCACTGACCGCCACCATTTATCAACGCTGATTGGTTGATCCCGAGAGCTGACACAATAATGGAAATTTATAGACCTTGCATGCTTTACAGCGATTTAAAATGAGTAGAATATACTGTCTAGAAATCGTGTATACATTTATTTTTTTACTTTTCGCGTGCAACGAAAGTGCACAAACCTCATCATCACCTTGCTGCACGAGTGACAGAGTATCAGATAGATAGAACAGAAACTTCCATGCCTGTACCAGTAGTTAGGAGTGGTTTCACCGTTTGTCCAAGAAGCTGCATTACTGCCCAAACCAAATTACGATTTTGTTTCAACACTCGGAAAACATTTACCACACTTATTGGGTAGGGGATCCAGCTAATCAGTACAAAATGGAATGTCGACTTACCATTAAGCAGAAAAACACCACACCAGAAATAACAGCCACATACCAGTACTTTTTGAGCCAAGCCTTCATGGTTTCTAGAGTTTCCAATGAAAGAAGTTTCTTTATATTGCTCAAGGGTCCTTCTGGGTCTATCTATGAAAAAAGAGGAAAAGAATAATCGTATCTTCGGTTACATATCCATTAACTCTTTGCCAAACAAATCGACCGCATCCACTACGAAATTTACAAATTAAGCAGTTGAACAATTTTTTTTTCAAAAAAATAAAACAAAACCATGACATGTGACCCTCCCCACTCTAATTGAGCTCGTTCCAATGGGGGGAGCACATGAATGACATGATATGGTTTTGTTGAAATGTTACTGAAAAATAAAAAAAAATACTATTTAGAATAATAAATTTTGACATTATCTGTGTTGGTTGAAGGGCTAAAGCTACATTTTGCTTATAATGCGCTGGTATATCGTATATGCACAGAGTGTGTTTAGAACCAAGAATCTGTATCAAATTTTCAATTTTTTATCTTTCGCTGACAAAGTTGTAAGGTAATATGGAAATGGCGTTCATCCGTCCATCCGCCCATCACAAAGGTTTGTCCATATATCTCCTCCTACATTTTTATTGCACACTAAAAACTAAAGTGTTAAAACTGACACTTTCAAAGTGTTAAACCCATTCTAACTCTTAGGGTTTGATTTTAACACTCAAAGTGCAATGCTTTAAGCACTTAGACATTACAATCGTCAGACATCTGAAACTTGAATGGATGGCGCTTCCCATGTGTCTAGCACTGATGGTTCTTCCAGATTCGTCCATAATTTGATTTGCGCTTGGTGGGTACATAATTAAAAGGACACAACGCAGATGACGCGGATCAGGCTCGAGAGTTCGAGCCTGATCCGCGTCATCTGCGTTGTTTCCTTTTAAGTGTCGCGACATTACACTTGTCAAGTGGTATTATTGTAACACCTGTCAAGTTCTGGGATATCTACACTTGAACAAAGTGCTAGTTCAGCACTCAGTAAGTGTTAAATACAGCACTTCAAGTGTAGTTTTTAACACTTTAGTTTTTAGCGTGTGGCATTGTATGAAACTTGGGGTGATATATAAGAATGAGGTGAAGATACGCATGTAAAAATGAATGTACCATTTGACCAATCAATGTTATCAAAAGTTCTGGCATTTACATGTGTACACAAATGTAGGGGATTATTGATTAGGCAATTTTTGACAGAGTTATGCCACTTTTTATATCAAATGTTTTATCTTAAACGTTTGTCCCCTTCACTCCTCCTGCATTTGGTATTGCATTTTTCAAAAATTTTCGAGTAAAGTATACGTATGAAGTATAGATGCGCATGTGCAATGGAAATGCTGATCTGACATTTTTTTCCAGAGTTATCAGTTGGAGTTATGGCACGTTTTTTTACGATCTTCTGAATACCACAGGCCGATTATCCAATTGAGTTGTGTAAGGCTAATAATGCTTTACGTGAGCAAAATAGAAGTGTTTTTCATAATATGTCATGGCACAATGTTTCAGCAGACTCTTTAGTAGTAATGTGTGCAACACTAATAACTGCAGATATTGATCTTTTTAACCCTTTACCTAACCTGAAAAGCAGACGACACTTGCAAAAATAATTCTTGAATAATTAATTTTTTTCATTTTTTGTCTCAAAAACATAGGTTATGACCCCTCGTTGGAACGAGCTCGACGAGCTCGTTCCAACGAGGGGTCATAACCTATGTTTTTGAGACAAAAAATGAAAAAAATAATGAAAATTAATTGGCGATTTTTGAGAATAGCGCTGGACGGTTTTGGCCGTTACATTAGGTAAAGGGTTAAAGATTTAACCATATGACGAAAATGACTTTGAAATGTTATTTAGGACCAAATAATAAGGAGATTAAAAAAATCATTAGGTGATTATAATACTTACATTTCGGCATTCATGGAACACATCGCAGTAACCTTGATAATTCATGCAAGTAGTTCCAGAAACAGCTGTAACGTTTGCCATTGTTGGTGTTTCAAATGACGATCTGTGGAGAAAAATGTGTGGAAGAAAAATTAAAAAAGTACACCAAGTTCTGTATATTTTTATTAATTTTCGGTTGACACATTTGAAATGTGATAAAATGTTTTTCTATGTGGAATATAGCATCGTTTGCCTGAAAATTGACCATTCTACATCTCTACTTGGCCAATGTTCAAGACAACGCCCCCTTTGTACCACCCCAGAAACATAAATTTGTTTATAGTCCAAACGATAGCTCACCTTTTCCTCTTTCACGCTTTCATTTTACACAACTGAACAAAACTGCGATCCTCTCAACGTAAAAGTATTATTTGAATATTATAATTCGACATCAATAATCGCAGATATATAGAAACCTCCCAAATTCTAGTATGGTCGGTGTAAAGAGCAGGAGCTCGGTTAATTAATGGAAATTACATTATTATTGCTGTGTGTATTAACATTACCCGATGCAATAGTGACATTTAAAAATATGCTAGATACTCCTAAGCGAGGAATTCGGCCTGTGTGTAAGAACGTCATGAAAGAATGCATCTGACTGATCGTTACGCATCCGATTGACATTATGACGCGTTGAAATGCTTCGATACAAACAGCGTCAGGCGAGAAAGTGAACAGGTCGTCGAATCTGATATTTTTTCTTTAAAATATCAGCTTCATTAAATTAATTGAAGTTAATCGTGGTATAAATACAGAACACACTTAAGGAAGAGTACGCGGGATAGGAACCAACGACCCTTGTCGGAATTTTCTTGTGTTTTACTCACGCCTTCGGCAGTCTTGAAATACACTGAAAACTTCATCTAGGGTCGTTGATTCCACGTACTCTATCCGCGTTGTATTCTGCCTTGGTATCATATATATATATTCCATTAGATAAATGTGATAACTCGTTTGATATGTGAATTACGTATTAGATTTCTAAGGAAAATGTCGGGAGCGTTAACACCTTTTTATTGTCTTAATCTCTTCCCGAAATATGGTGGAAGACGTTGGTATCTTTCCTTGGAAGCCCACTTTGTGACACGTTGTTGCAGAGCACCCACCGAACCCTTTCGAAAGTACGTCATATGTACGTCACATAACAGCATTCATTACTGTGAGTACAAAGATGTATAGAGAGTTCGATCGGATCACGAGTTGGTCGCAATCCAGTTTATATTCTCCAGCCGCCTTCCCCCATAGTATTGTGGAATCTCTACCATTGAAAGAAAGACAACTGCGGCAGCTTTGAATATCAAACGCTATTTATACAATAAAATGATTTTCGAAGGCGTTTGGCTCCATAAACTGGACAACCATCTGTGATTAGCAGCCCAACAGTCATTAGCGGCCTGAGGCTGTAATGGGTGTGAGGCTGCTGATCACAGATGGAGATCCACTAATGGAGGCGGAAAGATGCCTGAGAAAATCATGGTATTATTATTATTATGAATACTTAAAAATTAAAAGAACGATTTTCGACCCTTTTGGATTTATATTATTTCGTGAAAAGAATCAATGTGAAACACCATTTATTAAGCAATTTAAGACAGAACACTTTATATTTAGGTAAATGTAAACAGACTTCCGGGAAGACGAAATGACGTAATGCGCAGAACGTCAGCGCTTGCAAGCCGGTCTGTGGGCACTAATGTCTGAAATAGTCATTATTGATCGAACCCGCTTTACAATCTTTGCTTCAAGTTTATTATGCCCCATTAGAGGCTGTGTGAATTAGTATTAACATGAAGGTAGCGCACAATGAATTGATAATTTTCTTCCTTCGGGCTTCAGTTCGCATTTCTTTATTCACGAAATCTCAGCAAACTGCTGTGTGTCGTCTCCGGATCGCAACATAATCAAGAAAAAGGTAACTTGTGACCACACAACTGTTTTGAACTTTATTTATTAGACATGATTTTCTTTCCCAGAATTGCCTTATACGGAGCTCTGCCGATATGACTTCAAACACGGTTGATATTACAATCATCTCGTCCCATGTGAACCAAGCTAAAGTTGCCCCTCTTGATGCGTTACTAGGCACAGCCATTTTGTTTATACGGAGTTCGTTCGTCCTTATTCGTCAAAAGCAAGCGACTAGTAAAATTGGCGTTACCTGGCAACTGGGGGTAGTTTTTGTATGGTGAGGAATTAATGATGACAGTAAGTAAGAATTAGGAGGATGTAGAGAAAAAAAAAGAAGAATGTTGTACACAAAACTCAACGCAAACTAAGAGTCGCAACCAGACATTCGTCGAGGTAATTCAGCTATCCGATCGTCGCGGCATCCCCACTGGGGATGCCGCGACGTTTAGATAGCTAAAGCGTCAGTCACAAATGGCCCGAGGATCGTCGAGCTCGTTCCAACGAAGGGGGCACATAATATGGTTGTGTTGATTTTTTTTTAAAAATAATATTTTTTCAACTGCTGAATTTGCATATTACGCAAATATGTAATAACCTGAAAGTGTCATCTGAATATAAAAGTCCGCAAATCAAATGTTCAGTTGTCCACTATTCTTAGCTGTTAAAATCAACTTTTGCACTGAAAATGAAAAAAATGTTGGGTTTCTTTCATAATAACTTACAGAAACGTCGAAATTAATATCTACAATTTTCTCCAAGTGGCACCATTGTGAAATAGTTCAAAGGAATTTTTTTGCAAATTTTATTCAGCATTGGCGTAACAACCCTCATACACAGTGCACTGTCGGACTTGAACGGAATCTGACGAAGTGACCAATCTAAAATCTAGCTTTTTGTGAATACAAGAAGGGTATCTGCGAGTGATAGCTAGCCCATTGTAAAATTAATATCTTACTTGCACTTGTTATCGACTGGATCTTTACAACAGACATGACAAAGTTTCTCGTCCGTCCAGTCATTGCTGACAGTTGGTTCACAATAGCATATTTCACGTCCACTTGCTATGCAGACTGCCTCGCTACTGCATTCCTGGAAGAGATATTATATTCAAATTTGGTCTGTGAATAGCCACAGAAGATGCGCGTTATGATGTTATGCTCGTTATATTATTCAACGAATCAATTTGAATATGATTTTGTGCTCTTTTGCTGGTACACAATTAAAACTGAACTTAGAAACACATGGAAGCCTGTTCGGAGTTTCATTTTTACTTTTTATCAAAACTGCCCAGGACACCATATTCCGAAAAAAAACTTAATAGTCACGTCAAAGTATGATAAAAATGGTTTGACTGTTTTCGGATTCCATGAACGTCCCTCAACTTCAGAAACATTCCGAGCTCGAAGTCAATTTTTTAATTTAATAATTGATTCCGCTCAATTTTTTATTTTTATTTTTGCATAGCTTTTTTCACCCAATGTACACGCTAAAAACTAAAGTGTTAAAAACTACACCTGAAGTGCTGTATTTAACACTTACTAAGTGCTGAACTAGCACTTTGTTCAAGTGTAGATATCCCAGAACTTGACAGGTGTTACAATAATATCACTTGACATGTGTAATGTCGCGACACTTGAAAGGAAACAACGCAGAATACGCGGACCAGGCTCGAACTCTCGAGCCTGATTCGCGTCATCTGCGTTGTGTCTTTTTAATTATGTACCCAGCAAGCGCAAGTCAAATTATGGACGATTCTGGAAGAACCACCAATGCTAGACACATGGGAAGTGCCATCCATTCAAGTTTCAGATGTCTGGCGATTGTAATGTCTAAGTGCTTAAAGCATTGCACTTTGAGTGTTCAAATCAAACTCTATGAGTTAGAATGGGTTTAACACCTTGAAAGTGTTAGTTTTAACACTTTAATTTTTAGTGTGTACCACTGTGGTGTGGTTTATAAGAGAAATAAAAAATCTCAATCTCTGAAATGGGCAATATAAGTATAAACGATTGGATAAATGTGACTTCATAACTTATCCTATTCCTGTAATTAAAACTAAACGTCCTGTCATGAAATGCGCACAAATAGCACGCCAATCTGCGCGTTAATCTATGAGTTATGGCCATAGTAAGGCTATCAAATTCTGTACATATGACCTGTGCACAAGCAATGTTTCAGTCAATGGACCTCCGAGTAACCCGGAGGTCCACTGGCAGAAACATTGCCTGTGTGTGCTAAGAGTAACCAGGAGAACCTGTCGTGCTTTGGATGTCATTCGATATGGCAATTGCGCGCAATTCCTACTCGCAATTAAGCCTAGATAAGCGCACAGTTCGTGACAGGACTTCTCGTTTCAACTGTATGTTCCGGCCATGATATAGCCATAGCGCTAACGACGATTTAAATAAATAAATAAATAAATAAATAAATAAATAAATAAATAAATAAATAAATAAATAAATATTATCACTGGTACCCATTGGAACCCCGTGAGAGCTGAATACTTATTTGTTGCAAGTTGAAGAAGACTTGTTTATTAAAATAAGAAATGGTAATTTAACACTTACCCCGTTATAACAAACTTCATTGTTTCCACATGGTGTTGAATTTGCTTTCAGTTCAGATGGTGGACACGTGGAGTTAAAATTTGCTGAAGTGGAACTGGTTAAGGATGTTTATATTTATCTTAGTTAAATTAACTAACTGAATTCTAATGTAATCTAAAACTATCCAGCGCTATTCACAAATATTGTCATTCCCAATTTCATTAATTTTTCAAGGCTTCCCTAAAAAACATAGCTCATGACTCCTCAACGAAACGAGCTCTTTCGGTTTTAGGTAAAAGGGATTTTTTTTAGCCATTCATGAAATGTTTTTTCTTGCAAGTGTCACCTTCGATTCATGTATGATAATGGCTTAACCCTTTATCAAACACAGACGATGTCAACATTTCGTCGCCTGAGTGCTATGGGACATAGGACATTCTAGCACTCAGGAGACGATTTGTTATTTTAATTTTTGTTTTCCAAAATATTTCACAAACTTTTAACAAAAGCATACCATGAGACTCCTTTACTGGAATGATCTCGACGAGCTCGTTCCAATGAGGGATCATATGACATGATTTTGTTCAAATATTTAAAAAAATGGGGATTTCCAAACAATTTGTCAAAGTTACCTTTGCTGCTACTTCATAGTATGACACCATGGCAGACAAGTTTTGTCACTGGAAGAGATTTACACTAAAGTTAGCTCCCCTTCATTTCCTAAAGCTGTCAGTGATTGTGAAGTACTTTTCAGTAGAATAGTATAAAAATACAGAAGCTGCCTTTTTACAATTTTTTTTCCAATCAGTTTGAACGTTTGACTCTTTTTCTCCGTTGAAACACATTTAAAAATAACAAAACAGCGGTTCCGCCATCTTTAGAGGTTCCATTACTTTTTTCTGTTCTTTATATCAGCATTGTACATATCGTGACACATAACACACATAACACATAACACTGACACAACAGATACAAATAATCCTTTCTATTAATATAATAAACTAAGGAGTGAGATTTGCTGATATTCCTCATAGGGAGAATAAAAACCTGCAGATTACTCTAAAAATACATTTGATAAACATACTCTTAATGACGTATTACCTGTGAAGTAGTTGCTTCTAATTAGCTTGCCATAAAAAGCCAAGTTTCCCTTTGTAACTGTTAATAAACGAAAACAACAGACAACTCCGTAAGTTAAAATTTACACAAGGAAACTTGGCATTTTTTTTCTCCTGATGTCACAGGTCTTCTCTCAGCAATTACTTGCTTCTTAATCAAACTTTCCTCGTTCGTCTAATAATTTTAAGGGAGATAACCCATCGAAAGTCGATTTTCATGACAATATTAGTCAATGATGGGAGTTCGGTACCACACAATGTAAACTCAATAAAATAATAAGAAAATTTAACAAGGTTTACTCACCCATTAACAAAACATTCAAGGAATTTTAAGAGTTCTGGAACTTTTTTTTGCAAATTCAAATAGTTTTCAGGAATCCCACGAGGTGTGGGGATCCTGCAAAATGTATATAATGAAATGAAAATCTAATACTTTCTAAGTGGGTCAGGCCCGAAGCTAAGAGCTTAAAATTTTCAGACACGGTAGGGTGAGAGTTCAAGTCTTCCTACGGTATTCACGGCTCGTCCGCCGGTACGAATTTGAAATCCAACATACAGTACGTGGAGAGTGGATTGTAACTAAATCACCCGCAGAGTGGAGTTATCACCCAAGTTATAACTTTCAAATTTTGTACATATCGACAAAACATACAAGCAATGTTTCAGCCAATGGACCTCCGGGTTTAATCCGGAGGTCCATTGGCTGAAATATTGCTTGTGTTGGTTATGCTTTGCAGCAAATTTGCAATTATTGCTTGGGTGAAATCTCCACTCTGCGGGTGATTTAGTGATAATACACTCTCCACGTACTGTAATATACTCCTTTAAAATAATGTCACAATAATAAATGAAACAGGTTGGAAACATTCGTTTATTGTCATTATTTTATTAAAGAATTATTTTCGTTTGATGACCAACCCTTTTCAAATGAAAATGTTGGCGTTCGAACGACCAACAGTTTTTTCCGACGGAGAGCAAAAATTTCCAACAGGGAGGGTCATGTGGTGCACACCCATTCGTTTGAGATTAGAGTTGACATTGAAATAGGTTTTGGTCGCTCGTGAAAATATGTATAATTTTCCATCAATCGCAAAATAATTTCAGTATACACACAGTATGTAAAGATACCCCTTATTTTTTGTAGAATAAAAATAATAAGAAGAAAGAAAAATGTTGATAAAAGGATATTCACAATACGCTGCTTTTGAACAGTTTGTTTCTGGTCTGCACAGTTCATTTTGAGCAAGTGTTATGAACTGGCAGCTACTATTACAACATGGGCCTGCACTTGGGCTGAAATTGAAAACAAAATGTAGTCAACACGGGTTTTTCATTTGTGTTATATTGAAAAAGAAGTACACGGTTATATAATTCCATTACCCAAGTTAACCCGCAAGTCCTCACATTAATTTTATGATAAATAACTATGGTATGTATATATGCACGTGGCTGCAGATAACTGAAACGCTTCTACATAATTGCTGGCTGCCAGGCCAAGCAGCCAACAATGTATAAATGCTGTCAAGATGAATGCATCCTACAGTAAACTTTTCAAGGAAGAATACACAGGACAACGTTTTTTAGAGCAATATAAAAAGGTCACTTTGTGGCTGTATGGGGACTTAAAGGTTAAGAGTGCTATATTGATAACAAGAGTGCTATAGTGATAACTCTGGCCGAGAAAGTTATGACAAAGCTTTCCATTCAGCACATGGTTTTGCCGACCTCTTGGGTATTTAACCCTTTACGAATCAGCCGCGTCCGCCGGCGTAACATGCAAATTCAGCAGTTGAAAAATATTATTTTTCAAAAAAATTCAACAAAACCATAACATGTGACCCCTCGTTGGAACGAGTGAGTGGTTACTCTATAACTGTGGTCGAGAAAGTTATGACCACAGCTTCCTGTGGTAGAGAGCATATTGCATTTTTATAATGGATTCAACTTTTTATTTTACAGGCCAGATCTACTGACGATTATTTATTGCAGGTACAGCTTTCTTGTGCGCGTCGGCTTAATGCGTCTTGGTTTTGTTAGTTGAAGGGTTATTCGCTTCATGTTCACTGTCTGTCGGTTGTTGGCTTGTCTGTAGTTCGGGCGGGAAATTCTATTGTTAGGGAGAATCTCGATTTGACATTCATAGTTGACAGGAGTACCTGCGACCCCTCTGCGATAATAAAAGTTGATTCCATAAAAAATGCAATTTGCTCTCTACCACATTCCCTTTCAGCACATAGTTTTCCTGGGCTCCTTTTTAGGTTTAATTGCCAGTCACAGTGAGTGGTTACTCAAATTCGGAGATACTCACATGGTGATAGATGTTACAGGACAAAGGTTATGCAGACGGCTACATGACACTTCGTCGAAAGACACTTCGTCGAATGGACACTTCGTCGAATGATCATTTGATCGAATGAACATTTGGTCGAATGGATACTTTGTCGAAAGGGCATTTAGTCGAATGCAATCTTCGTCGAACTTTCGACGAATTTTCGACAAAAGTTGTTTCGATTTTTTTTTTCTTCTCGGACATAACAATTGATCTTATCACAACTAGAGCATATCATGCAAGCGTTTTCACATGTGTGTGGGTTTGTTTGTGGTCATTACAATAAATGCATACACACCGGTGATATTAAACGTAACATTAAAATACACCTATACATTTAGCTCACTGGTACTGACAAGACCACTGAGAAAGTGTTAATCACTTAGTTTACAACAATAGCCCGGTCTCTATATACCTTTATACTACTTCAAGAAAACAAATAACAAAATGGAAAAAAATAAAGAGAAAGAAAAAATAAAAAAAGTTGAAATTTTAATTTCAACGAAATGGCCTAAGTTTTAGAAATGTAAATTCGACCAAATATGCATTCAATGAAGTATCCTTTCGACCAAGTGTCCATTCGACAAATTGTCCATTTGGCGAGGTGTCCATTCGATAAAGAGTCGTTTCGACCAAGTGTCGCTTCGACCAAATGTGCATTCAACCAAATGTCTTTCAATGAAGTATCGTGCTTCCGTACAGTCAAGTAATGATGAACTGAAATAAACTTTCCATCCAGGACATGGCTTTTCTTGGTGATCCTCAAAATTGGTTTTGAGACCAGAATCTGGTTACTCAGATAAGAGAATTTCTCAAGGTGATGCGGATGGTCAAGTTCAGTGAAAAGCAGGTCAGTATACGCTGGAGGAAGAAACCAGAGGCTCAAGTGAGTCTAAAACGCTCACCTGGCTCAACTTGTCCAACGAGATGAGTGTATCAGTAAGTGACCGGCATACGGAGCCCAAATATTAACCCAGGAACTCGATTTGAACAGACGTGAATCTGACATCCCTAGAGATGTCACACAGCAAATATGAAAAGATTCTAAGTGGTGGATCCGAAGAAGACGTTTTTTAAAAGAATTTTTTCTCACATTGCACTGAGTTAAACTTTGAGCCCCAACAAAGAGCCCAAATATTAACCCAAGGGCCCGATTTTAATAAACATGAACCTGACCCTCTCAGAGATGTTGTATACCAAATAGGTAAATATTCTTACTGGTGGATGTGAAAAAGAAGATTTTTAACCCTTTACCCAACGTAACAGCCAAAACCGGCCAGCGCTATTCTAAAAAATCGCCAATTAATTTTCATTATATTTTCATTTTTTGTCTCAAAAACATAGGTTATGACCCCTCTTTGGAACGAGCTCGTCGAGCTCGTTCCAATGAGGGGTCATAACCTATGTTTTTGAGACAAAAAATGAAAAAAAAAATAGTTATTCAAGAATTTTGTTTGCAAGTGTCGTCTGCTTTTCGTGTTAGGTAAAGGGTTAAAGAAATTCACTCATATGATACTATGTTACAAGTCCAGCCCCCATAGGGAGCATAAATATCAACCCATGGACTTGATTTGAACACAGTTGAATCTAACCCCCATAGAGATGTTGTATACCAAATATCAAAATAATCTGAATGGTTGATCTGAAGTCATTGTGCATCAGTATGTGACCTTAAACACCAATTAATAAACATAAATATCCATACGAAATATCAAAGCATTCTCTCTGGTGGTTCATGACAAGAATATTTTAACCCTTTACCTGACATGAAAAGCAGACGACACTTGCCAAAAAAATTCTTGATAACTAATTTTTTTCATTTTTTGTCTCAAAAACATAGGTTATGACCTCTCGTTGGAACAAGCTTATTGAGCTCGTTCCAATGAGGGGTCATAAGCTATGTTTTTGACGCAAAGTTTTGAGACAAAAAATGAAAAAATAATGAAAATTTATTGGCGATTTTTGAGAATAGCGCTGGCCGGTTTTGACCGTTACGTTGGGTAAAGGGTTAAAAGATTTTTAGGCTTTTGGGGCAATACCCAGAGCCCGAAGACGGCTGCTGCTTCATTTGAACAAAATAGAAAGGGTATACTCCATAGATGGTCTGTGTAATATATGTTTGAATTTGACTTAATCGGGTCGTGAAGAAGAAGACAAGTTTCTAAAAGTTAACGGACGACAGACGACGGACGCCAAGTGATGGCAATAGCTCACACTGACTTGCAGTCAAGTAAGCTAAAAATGTCACAGTCACTAAAAAGACTGTACACTGATAGTACGGGGGGGGGGGGGGGGTATTTTGTTAGCATGAGAATTTAGGTTACCTTTTGGTATCGGAAAAAAGGGTACATAAGGTCATTGTCGGCGTGAAATATAGAAATTCAGCAGTTGAAAATGTATTATTTCTTCAG
This sequence comes from Pictodentalium vernedei, assembly GCA_031216915.1. Classification (NCBI taxonomy): domain Eukaryota; kingdom Metazoa; phylum Mollusca; class Scaphopoda; order Dentaliida; family Dentaliidae; genus Pictodentalium; species Pictodentalium vernedei. Next base: position 408,460,456 of record CM062292.1, on the reverse strand, counting down.
CAAAATGTCAACAAAACCATTTCATGTGACTCCTCGCATATAACAAGATATATGGTTTTGTTGACATTTTTTTAAAAAAATGAAATGAAAAATAATCTTTAAAATAATAAATATTGATATCCTGTGCGTTGGGTAATGGGTTGAATTTTTCAGAAGAATTCTAGATGCGACAAAGTAATTAAACTGATTTGAACTTTTTTAAACAAGGTATTATTATAAATTTAAACAATATTTATTTCATACCTCGAAATTTTGAACAATATAAAACAACATAAAAAATGTGATACATGAGAACTTTATAAAATTGAGTTCAGCAGCAACTTAAAAGTTTTTGTAAGCTGTTTTCATTGGCAGTCTGCACATGAATCTGCTGGGCTAAGAATGTTATATACGATACAATAGTACTGTGATTAAAAAGAATGGATATCCAGTGCAACAGTACAACAATACTAAGAAAAGAAAGGGCTACCGATAGAATCGAAATAGAGCACATCAATTTGCCATGCATTATTATAGTATATGCAATGACAACCTCTAAACGTGTAAGGGTGTGATGAAGGGTTATCAGAATCCACCCACCCCCTTCACCAATACTTTTCCAGTCAGCACATTTTCGTCTGGATTGGGATTTTTGATTTCGATCCGTTCGCGCTTTTTCCAGAGACTAGATATATACTTACGTCACACATATAGTCGGTCACACCAATCTGCGGCTGTGGTCTCCGATTCACGCGAAAGCTAAATGGATATTTTAGTGACCCACAAATAAGTTTGCAAGAGGAATCCTAGGAGCATTGGACTTAAAATCGAAAGGCCCACGACTCTATCCCCGCCAGGGTTAACTGCGTTGTATCCTTGGGCAAGGCACATCATCCCGAATGTCACGGGGCACGGTGGCGCTCTGTACTAAGACGTACTTCAAGTCAATTGTGCCCTTGTCTTCAACTAATGCTAACACTGCTTGTTGTGGGGTCAGCACATTGGAGAGCCTGACAGTTGCTCGCCGTTGCTCGGTGGTTCTCTCCGGGTGCGCCGGCTTCCTCCACCCGTAAAAAACTGTCCGACACGTGGTGACTCTGGCTGTCGAAAGTGTCGTTAAACCCCAATAAATGAATAAACAAATAAATAAATAAATTAATAAATTAATTAATTAATTAATTAATTAATTAATTAATTAATTAATCCTGACTGTCTACTTTTCCAACTACACCATCAAGGCATGCCTTCGACGAAGGTATGCCTTGATGATGTAGTTTGAATATTTTATCAGTCGGGACTTGAGCCATCACAGTCAGGCACAGCAGCTGAGGTCCAAACACCTACAATCGATCATCTTCGCGACGTCCCTGCAAGTATTAGCTGTTAAGAAGACATAAATAATGATGAGCATAGGATGCATGTTTGCAAATACACAATGGTACATTTTGTACACGCGTATCTGCAATGGAATTGCAGATAATGTTGCAACAACATCTCATCCCCGCATCTATCTTTCGATCCTCGGGGGAAGGCTGGGGGAAGGTGTTACACATGTTTGCTCGATCATGACATTTATTTCCGTAGAAGTTCTTAAGGAAATGTGCCCTTGTATTTCCGCGAGCTACCAATAGATTCTACAGTAATCATAATTAGCCACAACGATCGACAATGTTGTGATAAAAACTGTGTCAGGATACAATGGCTTTTACCTCGATATTGCGAATTACTGAGGATGGACCGACTCGCATATTACCAAACTACCAATGGGGATACTGGTCAGGCAACAATACTCTCGCCCACTGCTCTGTCTATCGCGACAAAATATTTCTTTCTTTGTTTTTGTTTGTTCTTGTTTGTTTTAGAGGGTTGAGTTTTTTGGTGGGGGTATACACGCCTACCCCCTGAAAGTAACCCCTGCATCTGCCCGACTTCGTCCACAGTTACTTACTACTAAGAGGTAATGTGAAGCATGACAGTTTCTTCATTTAGATGTTTAACAGCGGAACGCAGTAATTTCTCGTGCCATAAAATCATATTTAGCTTCTCTCTATGGTTCTCATGCAGGTGATTTTTCAACAAGGAGATTGATCACACTTTGGCTTTTAACCCTTTACCCAACGTAACGGACAAAACCGGCCAGCGCTATTCTCAAAAATCGCCAGTTAATTTTCATTATTTTTAAATTTTTTATCTCAAAAACATAGGTTATGACCCCTCATTGGAACGAATCGTCGAGCTCGTTCCAATGAGGGGTCATAACCTATGTTTTTGAGACAAAAAAAAAATGAAAAAAATTAGTTATTCAAGAATTTTTTTTGCAGGTGTCGTCTGCTTTTCATGTTAGGTAAAGGGTTAATACTGTATCTAACTAGTAACAACTTTAATTCATCTTTTCCGTTCTTTTTCTCAAGGTTTTTATCAATAAAGCGGATTTCCATTCGTGTTTTCGGGTCGGGCGTATTATTTCTCACATTTGAACTGCCACTCTGTCAAACGTAGATATCTAGCCAACAGTATACGTTTTCCCTTTACCCAACGTAACGGCAAAAACCGCCAATTAATTTTCATTATTTTTTCATTTTTTGTCTCAAAAACATAGGTTATGACCCCTCATTGGAACGAGCTCGTCGAGCTCGTTCCAACGAGGGGTCATAACCTATGTTTTTGAGACAAAAAATGAAAAAGATTAGTTATTCAAGATTTTTTTTTTGCAAGTGTCGTCTGCTTTTCATGTTAGGTGAAGGGTTAATATATGCACATAACATACCTACATAGATTGCTGGGATTTAGCTTACAAGCGGCTCCGTTTCCGGCAGATGTCGATTTGGGAACACAACAACTTTCCGAGCACTCATCAGTCCATCCACAATCGCATTCTTCGTCAGTTTCCTTGACTCTGTTACCGCAAATCGTACCAGGAAATGCTAAAAAACGTACACAGTTCATTTAAAGGCTAACATTCTATTTCTACTAGCGAATAATTACACTCTAAAATCTATTGGGTTAAAAATCAACCCAAATCCAATAGGTCGAGTGAATATGAACCCAGTGGGGTTCATATTCACTCGACCTATTGGATTTGGGTTGATTTTTAACCCAACTGGTTATAGAGTGTGGAGACATTTTAGATGCATTGAACAAGGAACGTCACTTTTAAACAAAAGTGTGATGATTGTCTTGGCACTAATATCTGCGAAATAGTGTTCTGGCTTTTGACATATCCGTGAAACCTTTGGGTCACAGAACACTGTTTCCAATTACTCATATACAAGCGTAAAAGGTGGGTCGCTGAACGAAACTTTTTTTACGTAGGAAAGTACCAGCCGAACTGCGCACTAAATATGGAAATGGATTCAAATTATCCGGAAGCAGGCCGGCAATGCGTGCGCCGATCGTGTTTATAATTAACTGAACGATTTCAGTCTACTATTCCACATCAAACGACTATCAAAAGACCATTTCACCGTAAGTTGTTTAGTAACATACATTATTAAACATCCATTAAAATTTAAACTCTTGTATTTCGCGGAATCGCCGCTGTGAAATAAATGTTTCTGTACTCAACTTGTGATGTACCTACCGGGACTTTTTTCCCAGCACCGTTTATACTAGTTCCTTTCCCGTCGAGTCATTAGTTACGCTTCGAAAAGTTTCCAAATTTCGTTATGCAATTATCGATCGTCTGTAGTGTATTGTGAAAATGAAAACGTCCAAAGGAAAATAAAGTCGGTTCACAGAAAAATTAGTTAACCAAAAATGAGATAATATAAAAAAAAACTCCAATCATTTCCAACCAAAACATTAACCCACTCCCGTGTTTGTCTCGTCTGCGAATCACGTTATATCTAAATTGGTCAACTTTATTTTGGTAAATCTCCGGACATCTTGACACGCTTCAAATTGAACTTCTTTTAAAAAAGTTTCTCCCAGCTGTTTTGCAAACTCCCCAAATTTGTACTTTTTACTAACAGTAATAGCCACCAAATGGTTGGGCCTGAATGGACACCAGCCGAAGAAAACAGCGATACGAATTTCAACAAGCACGCCCAATAGAAAAGATAACGAATGTAATTTAGACTGGTTCCCAAAAGGTTGTTTGGAATTTTTATCGATCCATTTGATCAGTACAGCTTTAAACAAAACAAACGGACTCGTTTAAACATCGGAATTAAAATTTGTTTATTTAAATGAATTTTAATGCATGGGATGTGTCATAAACACAGAACGCAATATGCGTTTGAATCGATGGGTGTTTTACATAACTCGTTGGAATGGCGTAGCCATATTTTGCTCGAGCCTACGACTCTCGCGAATATGACTACGCCATTCCAACTCGTTATGTAAAACACACATCCCGTTCTGTCTATGTATACAATTCATTGGCCTTTGGCACGAACACGATCAAATGACACCGCGAACGGAGAAGTAAATGGATAGATTGATCACATCTCAAGTTTTTGTGTTTTTTTGTAATTCCATTTTTTTATTTTTAAGAAGGTCAAGAGAATACATTTGTGTTGTGATGAACACCAATAATTTATCTATAATTAAGTTTGTAATCCGATGATCTATGCGAAATGAAATAATCGTTACTGGTCGTTTTCGGGTATGATGTCTCGGAAAATGTCATCGCATCAATATAGTTCCATCACCAGGTATAGTGTTAACAAAATTAATGCTCTAATGATATAATACTAAATGCACGGATTCTACCTGACCATTTCCTGGAATTTCACATGTCATACACTAATACAGTACGTGTTATCGCCTGTGATTTTTCCTTTCTCTGATTGGCTGACAGGTACTATACTATATCAGATAGATGTATCTGTCAAGGGTTTTAAAATTAGTGTACACGATTCTCGTACACTATACACTTTCTAAACATAACAGTGGAATATTCTTGGACACTCGACTTACGAATCATAACGCGCTCTATTAACTCTTTTGGTGCGGAATAATCTTAGAAACAGAATTCTTAGGGCCTAATATTTATCGGGGATTTTACAAAAAGTATAGGTTGTTAGACTAAAGCCTTATTATTTTAAAAGATGTTCTAATGATTTCATTGACAGTTTTTCAAATGATTTCCTGTATATATTTAAATGACACCTTCATACTTTCTAGGGACGAAGGTGCTGATGGTTTTATTTCAGAAATCACACAGACTCAGGTACTATCGACCGATAGAACGTGAAAAGAAACGTTCTAATATTATAATATATTAAATTTCTAATATTATAATATATTAAATTAGGAAAAATATCTTGAACGGTTTTTCTTGAATGTGAAGACAAAAAATGGTCTTGTAATGACCAGAAGTTATAAGTTCAGCGAGGGCAATAATTCTTGAAGAAATACCTGAATATAATAAAAGCTACACATTAAAATTGTAAAAAAAAATCTTGAATAGTTTTCTTTGAAAAGTGATGACAAGGAATGGTAATATGATCTGATATGATGACGAGAAAGTCTAAGTCCAACAAGGGAAATAACTCTTGAACAAATAGCTGGATAAAGCTGGTCTGCCCCAAGGCTGCATGTTGAAAATATTGATTAGTCTACCCCTAAATAATGAACTTGGACTCTTCTATTTGCTGTCATTGAACTGACAGGAAGATGCCACCAAAGTTCAAAGGGTAAATGTATCTGAACCCATTCACGCACTATGTTGAACTTCTTCGCCTGGTGATATTATACAACGTTTCACAATAAAATAAAACTAAAACGTACGATAAAAATGACGTTTTCCGTATATCGATAGCAAGATTTTGCCGAATCAAAGAAAGAAATTACTGAAGAGAATAAGAAAGAAACGTCCAATTAAGATAATCTAATCGAGGCTTGATAATGAGTCTTTCTTGCTGATTTTGCGTTTTTGTTTGTCCCGAAGACAACTCTGTGACGAGTCGTTTACACCATATTAGCCCGTGATACTGAACATACAATCGCCCGGGCATGTTCACTCAGACAAAGTCCTATTAGACACTCTCGCGATTGTATATTCAATTGCTTTCAATAGTGTAACCTATACTTACCGGAAATATCAATAGAATGTCGTTTCTAATGATAAAATACATGGAACACACTTCTTTTGTTTACACTTCTATTTTTGTCTGCGTGAGACTCACATCTTTGGTTTACAGTTATCTCCTTTCATAACCCAACTATAAGACGATAGTTACAAAATATTTTCCTCAAATAACAGTAAAAAAATTCATTATCCCTTGCCCAAGAAAAGTTTGGCGGGGGATATACAAATGGATTCAGTGTGCTCGAGCGTCCGCTTTGTTGACAATTTGGTATTTGTCTCACCATGACTTTGTGAACGCGATAACCTGAGCACAACTAATCGGATTTTCATTAGTACAGACATATTGCGGGAAGATCTCGCTGTGGTTAGATATTCACCCAATATTATTGATTTCTGTTGGAGTTGTGCCCATCTTTGGTTTGTCTGATAATGACTTGGAGAACGCGATAACTTGAACAAATATAATTGGTTTTAACCCAATTTTATTTACTTTTTTCCATACACATTTCGATCCAGTTCTCTCTTTTCGCGCGGGAAATTTTACCATCCCGTGGCATATGCTTGTTAATTTTTTCTCCTCATTGAAACGAGATTAACGAGCTCGTTCCAATGTTGGGGTCATAGGCTGTATTTCCAAAGTAAAAAGTAAAAGAAAGGTTGTTTAGGCGTTATGGTAGTTAATTAGTTGAAGGCGTGGTCACGTTGCGGTAACCGGTTCTCGTCAGATCACCGAAGTTAAGCAACGTCGAGCCCGGTTAGTCCGCGGATGGGTGACCGTCTGAACGATCGATTTGGACTCCCGCGTTGAGTCCTTGGTCAAGGCACTTAACTCCCATTGTCCAAGTGGGGGCACGATGATGCCGCGTACTTAGGCGTACTGCACATCGATGGTGCGCATGTCTTCAATCAATCTAACCTGCCTGTGCTGCAGTGCGGAGTTACGATGTTGGGGAGCTGGCAGCTGCTCATCGTCACGGTTGCTTGGTGGTTCTCTCCGGGTACTCCGGCTTCCTCCACCCGTAAAACTGCCACGGTCATGATTAGCCATTGTGCATAAGTATGTGACCTTAAACATAAATAAATAAATAAATAAATAAATAAATAAATAAATAAATAAATAAAAATAAATAAATAAATAAATAAATAAATAAATAAATAATTGATTACAGTAGCCATATCTTGACAGTCGTACTCACGTTTGAAGCATCCATCACTTCCCCGGGCTTTCTTTTCCATCACTGGTCCCATTTTGTTAACGCTGCAGTCAGAGAACTTATTGTTATTTTGTTTGTCGCCAGGAGTAGCTCTTGAATACATGATATAATTTCCAGCAGAAGTAGATGGTGCACATGTTGTTTCATCTGGGTCGTGCTGAAATGCAAATTGAAACGGGTACGTGACAGCCGTTACTTATTCCCAGTTTCTTATTTGACATTCGTTATCAACCGATAAAATCGGTTGATGACGAATATCGAATAAGGAACTGGGAATAAGTAACGGTTGTCATGAGTTGTTGAAACTGTCATATGGAGAAACTGCCATTATCGATTGCATGTTCCTGAACAGTGGGGGGGGGGGGGGGGGGGGGGGGGGGAGGGGGGTACAGTACTTACCTCGAGGTATTGTATTTTATAGTTGAGGGAATACATTTGGATATGTATCATAAAAGGATAACTTTTTTAATCACACACTTTAAATTATTTACCAAAGTTTATTTTTTTACTATTTACTCCATGAAATCAAGAATATTAAAGATTTATTTATTTATTTATTGGGGCTTAACGATACTTTCGACAGCCAGGGTCACCTCTTGTCAGACAGTTTCACGAGTGGAGGAAGCCGGAGTACCCGGAGAGAACCACCGAGCAACGGCGAGAAACAGTCAGCTCCCAACATACTAACTCCACACAAGCAGTGTTAGTACTGGCTGAAGACAAGTGCACCATCGACATGCAGTACGCCTTAGTACACAACGCCACCGTGCCCTCACGTGGGCAATTGGGATGAAGTGTCTTGTCCAATGACACAACGCGGTTACAGCCAGTGGGATTCGAACCGAAGATTTCTCAGTTTGCAGCCTGCACCTCTACCTACTGAGACACCGCGCCCTCACCAGTTATAGATATATCAACCTATAAATATTTAATGCACATCGAAACCGTGAAGATATTTGAACGCAGTTAGAGGAACAACTCGGCGTAAAACAACAGTTGTGGTGAGTTTTCATTCATAGTGATACTATCATAAAATGATCGGCCATATCAAGACGCTTTTGAGAAACCTTTCTTGCGTTGATGTAACCCTTTACCCAACATAACGGAAAAAACAGCCAGCGCTATTCTCAAACATCGACAGTTAATTTTCATTATTGTTTTCATTTTTTTGTCTCAAAAACATAGGTTATGACCCCTCGTTGGAACGAGATCGTGGAGCTCGTTCCAATGAGGGTCATAACCTATGTTTTTGAGAGAAAAATGAAAAAAATTAAATTAGCTGTTCAAGAATTTTGTTTGCACATGTCGTCTGCTTTTCATTTTCGGTAAGGGTTAAAGAAAACTAGATATCACGGAGATGGAATCCATCTCTGCGGGCCTCACAGCAACTAACCGATGTTAGGTATAAACTGATGTGAACCTTAATACTAAAATATTTCAAGCAATAGGTAAAATCTGATTAAAATCCCTTCCCAGACACGAACTTGTCAGAAAAAAACCCAAATTCTGAATAATTTGACCTGGTGGTCAAACTTCAAGGTCAAGGCATGGCAACCTTGGTACGCGGCACGTCGTCTTGAGATAATCTACCCACATACCGAATATCAAAACCCTATCTATTAAGGGAAAAAAGTTACAGCCCGGACACGAACTTGTCAGAAAAAAAAATCTGAATAATTTGACCTTGAGGTCAAACTTCAAGGTCAAAGCATGGCAACCTTGGTACGCGACACGTCGTCTTGAGATAATCTATCCACATACCAAATATCAAAACCCTATCTATTAAGGGAAAAAAGTTACAGCCAAGACACGAACTTGTCAAAAAAGAACCCCGAATTCGGAATAATTTGACCTTGAGGTCAAAGTTCAAGGTCAAAGCATGACAACCGTGGTACGCGACACATCGTCTTGAGATAATCTACCCACATACCAAATATCAAAACCCTATCTATTAAGGGAAAAAAGTTACAGCCCGGACACGAACTTGTCAGAAAAGAACCCCGAATTCTGAATAAATTAACCTTGAGGTCAAAGTTCATGGTCTATTAAGAGAGAAAGATTACAGCCCGGACGGACGGACGGACGGACGGACGCACGCACGCACGCACGCACGCACGCACGCACGCACGCACGCACGCACGCACGCACGCACGCACGCACGCACGCACGCACGCACGCACGCACGCACGCACGCGCGCGCGCACGCACGCACGCACGCACGCACGCACGCACTCACTCACGCACGCACGCACGCACAGAGCGATCACTAAAGGGCGTCCGCCTCACGGCGGGGCCTTAATGAATGTTTATGGTATTTATTGGATTCAATCGCCTGGAATATTTCAGTTGGTTGGAAAAGTGAACCTATACGGGTCGCTTTCCCGACCAACTGAAATATCCCAGACGATTTAATCTAAACACAGACGATGGGCTAGTTAAGGGCTAGACTGGTCCCATGCCATAACAGCGTCGAAATGTGAACAGAATTAGATTGGAGACATGAGAGCTTGTAAAATACATTGCATAAGATAACGCATGAAGGAACCAATTAGAGAACAATCAGTTGACAGGGACATCCCTAACGTCGCATGGGCACGTGAATTTTACAAATAAGTATAATTGAGTCGTGATGGGCTTAGCAAGTATATTACAACATCGTTATTATATTTTTTTCTTTGAAAAATAACACAATATGTTTTTGAATTTCAAAATGAACCGTTACCAGACGATAGGGTGGAACAACTATTGACATTATAAGATGTGAGTTAACATATATATTGCTGTAAATGTAAAGGACAAACGAAGCACCAATTTTAGGCACAACTACCTTAGTTGGAGCTCAACACTTCTGACATAACAAAAGTCAGCATTTACAGCTCATCACTTTTGTTACAACATTAGCCCTTTACCTAGAGTAATGTCTATAACCGGTCAGCGCTGTTCATAAAAATCAATTCAACTCCTTACATGCTGCTGGCAGATTTTTCTGGCCCAGGCAGCACTTCTCTTGCCACAGAAATATGTAGAATTTAGGCCCATTTAGTAAAACGATTTCTTAAATTAAATATATAAGATTTTTTTATGAAATCTAGTCATGGCTGCTTCATAGCAGCCATGTCTAGATTTGATCAAAATATCTTAAAATTACCCAACGGATTAAGAGTTAAATTTTATTATTTTTTCATGTTTGCCTGAAGAAAATAAATAGCTTATTATCCCTAACTGAAACGAGCTCGTGTCAGAGTAATTTCATAGCTGTATTTTCGCATGGAGCAAAATATAAAAAATTTCAATTGTTTTTATGCCGCCATTTACCACTTTTGTTATTATCCGATCTCTGATTGTGATAAAGGTGTTTGATTTTGTAACAAAAGTAGCGACCTGTAACCACAACAAAGGTAGTGTATTTTTTACAATTGTGGTTATTGTATAGAAAGTGGTTGCCACAGACGAATCTTAACTCTTTGCATGCTGCTGGCGGAAATTCCTGCCCAGCACATGGTTTCTCTTGTCTCTGAAATAAGTGTAATTTGTTCATATTTAATCATATAACCTCTCGGTAAATGAAATGGATTTTTTCAGCAATGATTTCTTGTGTTACATTTAGATTAATTTTTCATCAAATCTAGTTATGGCTGCTTTAAAGCAGCCATGACTAGATTTGATGAAAAATATCTAGAAAATACTCAGCGGAGTAGTAGGAGAGCGATGGATCGGGCCTTATTAGGGGGATCTCATGGGGGGATCTCATATGTGACGTCATAGTCACGTGACCTGGTGACGTCATGTTGTGTTGTTATGGTAACCCGCGTGAGCGGCCATCTTGTGACGTCATCTCCATAGTGATACGTGGTGTGAGTGCGCATGCGCAGCGCGTGTTGTTAGGGTGATACGTGTTTCCGTCGTCCATTTTGTATACTGGAGGCCGCCATCTTGGTTTCTATGGTAGCACGTGGTTACTATGTGACCTAAAGTCTTACAACAAGACAGGGGTATGTTCGGAGGGTATGTTCCTTTATAAACCCGACAACTTGTATTATTTCGAATTCTTTCAGAATTCTCTGCTTCTATCTATATATACAATTGTTTTCGTCTATCGGGGCATGTTCCTTTGCTCCGAAGTATACTCCAGTAGCGAATAAGATCCTATCAGTTGGAACAGCTTTGCTTATTGTTACTATATTTAGCTCTCATGGTCTGTTCTTGTTAGTTCTGACCCTATTCCAAGTACTCTTGTAGTTTCCTGTATCTAGATCCTGTATATAGATTATAACTAACCAATCAGATTGCTTGATTTCCCATAATCTGTATGTAGAGTTATCTACCTTGTGTATATCAAAAAACATTCCCAAAGCCAATAAGTCAAGAGAGTAATTGCTCCATGAGCAATTGTTCGAACGACTCGAAGCTCATCGAGCAAATGAGCCTTAGAGCAATTGCTCGGTCGAGTGACTCCACATACTGCTCGAATGACTCGAATTCCATCGAGCAAATGAGCCATATAGCAATTGCTCATTCGAGTGACTCCTCGAACGACTCTTCGACTCATTTCAGTATTTGAGGATATCTATGGCCCGGTATTGTATTATTTGAGGATACCTATCGAGGATACCTTTTATAGGATTCTTATCTGAGGATACTATTACCTGTATCACAAGGCATATACCTATCCCAAATACCCCTTATAAGCTAAAGAGCCGAGAGAGTAATTGCTTCATGAGCAATTGCTCGAACGACTCGAAGCTCATCGAGCAAATGAGCCTTAGAGCAATTGCTCGGTCGAGTGACTCAACATACTGCTCGAACGACTCGAATTCCATCGAGCAAATGAGCCAAAGAGTAATTGCTCGTTCGAGTGACTCCTCGAACGACTCATTTCAGAAAAAAAGGATTCTAGGGCCTAAAAGGGATTCCGTAAGTAGGGCTTCTTTTCTCAAATAAGCCAAAGAGCCAAGAGAGTAATTGCTCTATGAGCAATTGCTCGAACGACTCGAAGCCCATCGAGCAAATGAGCTTTCGAGTAATTGCTCGATCGAGTGACTCGACATACTGCTCTTAGCCTCATCTGGGTATTTTAGGATACCTGACATTGAAATTTATATCCGGGTACTTCATGCTACATCCGGGTACTTCTGTTGGGGTAGTAGATAAAAACAAACAATATATATAAACATTTCATTTTTTATTCACGTATACAATTCAATTTCTCAAGGTATTTGTCTTTGTAGTTCTTCTAGCATGGGCTAACCATTTCATCTTCTTGTGGGTTGGAGCTTCTTCCCATTGCATGGCCAGGTTCTTGATAAATCTCTCATTTGATAATTTGGTTTTGTTGGCTGCTTTAATTTCCTGGCTGTCATCTTTGGGTTTCTCTTTCTCTAGCTGTTTCATAGTAGTAACTTCAGTCTTCTGAACATCATTCTTTGTAGAAACCTCATTTGTGGTTTGAGTGGAAGCATTTTTCTTGGTTTGGTTCCTCTTTGAATCTTCAGTGGAAACTTCATTCGTAGTGGTAACTTCTTTCGCAGTAGAAACTTCGTTCTTAGTGGTAACCTCATTCTTTATGGGAGCTGGCATCTTTTTCTTGTCTTTAGTAGAAACTTCTTTCTTAGTGGTAACATCTTTCACAGTAGTAACTTCATTCTTGTTTGTATTGGAAGTCAGTTCTGTCTTTATTCTTTTGTTTACTGATCGGTTAGTATCCACACATCTTTGTTTCTTTCCACCAGCATCCATGTCTAGATTTTTTCTCTTGGCTGCCTTTACCACACGATTCACTTGAGTCAGTTCTGGGGAAGTCAGCTTTAATCCAGCATCATTCTTGAAGATTTGTATATGTAAGTCATCTTTGAATCCGAGCACCGTTGTTGACACAGACATCTTCACTCTTTGACGTCCAAGACGGAAATGAATTTATTTTCATACCACACTCCTTTTATACCTTTTTTCTAATCGTCTGTTTCTTCTTCTTCTTCGCCATCACCATCATCTACTCTGAATGAATAGTTTGTCATAAGGTCGTCAAACAGAAATCGTCGCTTTTCCAAAGCATATTTCTGGGATTCTTCAAAGTCATAATCGTCTCCTTCACGTAGACGCCTGGCTGTTTCTTGAATTTTCTTGTGAATTGAGTCGTTGCAAAAAATTCTAATGTGCACAAGGGTATTAATGTATTTCTCACTAATGGCTTCTCTGACACTCTTTTGAAGTGCTCTTTTTGCTGTTTCAACTGCATCATCTCTATCCATTCCATCCTCAATATATTTGTTCAAGAGGTTGTCAAAATCATCCTGGTATTTGCCATAGGCACTTTGGACGATAGTTTCCATCACAGAAACGTCTTCTTCTTCCTCTTCGTCTTCTTCTTCTTCTTCATATTCCATATCTTCTGATAGTTCCGAAGACTCATCGGTGTCCGAATCTATTGACCAATGTTTTGGTGCACAACTGGATTGCATTGTGTCCGCTCTTTTCGAAGGTCAGATTACAAATAACAAATTTCTTATGAGCACGACCCTTTTATAGGATATCGGACAGAGCATTGATCACGGGTTTGATTAATTTTCCTAAAAATCCTCCTTTCTGTATGAGCCGTCTTCTTTTCCGATAAGATAGTTCTGTCTTTGGTGAGGCAGTTCTCCTAATCTGGTGTTTGTATGGAATCAACTTAGCTCTCTCGGATTTGGTTATAGGTACTGCCCCTTTCAAGATATTTGAGGCACAATCACATATACATTCTATCAAATCATCATTGGCCGTCTTGAGTATAGTCTTGGCTTCATATCGATCCGCATCAGATAGGGTTCACAGTGGCTCTAAATTTCTTTCTAATCTTGTAGTGTTGCTCGATTTTTCCATTTGTCGGTTTGGGCAAACTTCTTCTTTGTGCCTCTTCATGTTAAACTTTCGAGAAAATGTTTTTCCACAGTACTCGCAGTTATGAATCGCCATGTCTTCACTCTTCCGTGGTCGTAGAACAAATGAGTTTATTTTCACATCAACACTCCTTTTATACTTTTTCAGAGCTAGGACTGGATTGATAAGCGCCGAGATAAAGCAACTCTTTCGTAATATACTTCTTTTTATATCTGGAGAAATTCCATCATCTGTTAGCAGCTTCAATACATGTTCGTATTTTCGCAGGTCATCAAATTCAGACAAATTCAGTGGTATCTTATCTTCGAGGATGTTGGTAGCACATTTGCACAAACAGGTAATCAAATCTTCATCAGCAGCACGTAGAACGGCATCGATTTCCTCTTTGTCAGCATACCGTAAAAATTCTAAAAGTTTTTTTATTTTGGTCAGTCATTAAATCTCCAGTATCTCTCTCCTCTTCTTTTCTTCTTCGACAGTAATGTTCTTCATGCCTCTTCTATTGTATGGTTGGGCGAACAACTTAGTACAATATCTGCTGTGGAGCCGATGATAGATCTTCTCGTGTCTTCTAGCATGATCCGATCTAGAAAATAACTAAAATAAAGTATCTGCATCGAACTGGTAACATGTCTTCACTCGACGACGGTCAGGACACAAATAAATTTATTTTCGTACCAACAACCTTTTTATACCTTTCCCAACAGAAGTACCCGGGTGTAGCATAAAGTACCCGGATGTAAAGTTCAATGTCAGGTATCCTAAAATACCCAGATGAGGCTAAGAGCAGTATGTCGAGTCACTTGATCGAGCAATAACTCGAAAGCTCATTTGCTCGATGGGCTTCGAGTCGTTCGAGCAATTGCTCATGGAGCAATTACTCTCTTGGCTCTTTGGCTTATTTGAGAAAAGAAGCCCTACTTACCGAATCCCTTTTAGGCCCTAGAATCCCTTTTTTCTGAAAAGAGTCGAAGAGTCGTTCGAGGAGTCACTCGAACGAGCAATTGCTCTTTGGCTCATTTGCACGATGGAATTCGAGTCGTTCGAGCAGTATGTTGAGTCACTCGACCGAGCAATTGCTCTAAGGCTCATTTGCTCGATGAGCTTCGAGTCGTTCGAGCAATTGCTCATGGAGTAATTACTCTCTTGACTTATTGGCATTGGGAATGTTTTTTGATATACACAAGGGAGATAACTCTACATACAGATTATGGGAAATCAAGCAATCTGATTGGTTAGTTATAATCTATATACAGGATCTAGATACAGGAAACTACAAGTGTACTTGGAATAGGGTCAGAACTAACAAGAACAGATCAGGTGAGCTAAATATAGTAACAATAAGCAAAGCTGTTCGAACTGATAGGCTCTTATACGCTACTGGAGTATACTCCGGAAGAAAGGAACATGCCCCGATAGACGAAAACTATTGTATATATAGATAGAAGCAGAGAATTCTGAAAGAATTCGAAATAATACAAGTTGTCGGGTTTATTTGGGTAATTCTACAAATCGGGAATTTACTCTTCTACAAAGGAACATACCCTCCGAACATACCCCTGTCTTGTTGTAAGACTTTAGGTCACATAGCAACCACGTGCTACCATAGAAACCAAGATGGCGGCCTCCAGTATACAAAATGGACGACGGAAACACGTATCACCCTAACAACACGCGTGGCGCATGCGCACTCACATCACGTATCACTATGGAGATGACGTCACAAGATGGCCGCTCACGCGGGTTACCATGACAACACAACATGACGTCACAGGTCACGTGACTATGACGTCACATATGAGATCCCCCATGAGGTCCCCCCAATAAGGCCCGATCCATCGCTCTCCTACTACTCAACGGGTTAAAACCTAACCATACTTTACAAACGAACTACTAAAAGACAAGAACATAAAATATTTACTGGTGATCCCATATTGTGTCCAACTTCGTGTGCAAATGTTATATGACTGATCGATCGGGGCACATCTTTCTGATAATTCAGCGTAGTCACCAATCCTGTATTCAAACTCCTCTCTGTTCCCTGAAAGCTCTACAAAAAATATAATTAGATATTAGCATTTTTCTAATCAGTGTTGACATAGGATGGGTAAGGAAACCTCACTCGCTGGGCAAGTTATTTTGAGTCAGACAGGAGGAATGTTGACTATCTGGCATATATATCTTTTCCCGAGGGTGAGATTACTACACCCCACCAATTGTGAATAGTTTTTCTCCCGCCCAGATGTCAATGGGACATCACTTGGGTTCGAGAGCCACTTGATCTACCCGAAGGCGGGTTGATCGTTGGCGAAATAGAAAAATGTAAGGACGTCAAAAAGTTGTGTTTATATGGGAGGTGCATACTAGTATATACTGTGGGGTTATAACAATCGCTGTTTCACAAGGAAAACTGAAACAAATATAACACTAGAGAAACAGAATTTACTGCCACCAGTAAATTGAAGTCTGTGTGTTAAGGGTAAAAGAATCAGGAAAAAACTATATAGAAAGAGAATTTATGGAGGCTTATTTTCAGGAGTAAAATATTTTTTAAACAAATCAGAAATGGGTTTTTGTTAAGAGTATTTACAGGTATTCATAAAAGAATCAGAACAATTCTTCTAAGAAATCAGAAAAGGCATATACGTGCACAGCATTTAAAGGGTTCGATCGAGGAATCAGAAATGGACATTATAAGTTATGGGGCTTTCAGTGGCCAGATATGGTGTGATATAAGGCGAAGTGAGATCAATATTAGGCGAGACCGAGCCTAATATTGATCTTGCTGAGCCTTATATCACACCATATCCACCCACTGAAAGCCCCATAACGTATTTATTATGCCAGTACTTTGAAAGAGACACAACCATAAGTGTTATTTATGTTTGATATCGATCTACCTTCAAGTCCAAGCATTCAAATCGAAATGAAACAGACGATAAAATTTACAGTCCAGGGGGAATAACTTGAAAATATTTGCATGACCTGAGAAGAGCAGATTTTTCGGGTAAGGATTCTCGCCTGAGTTCGTCTCAGACAGTGCCAGTTGGCTTCTATACATGTCGTTTTAGTGGTTTATTTATTGTATTTATTTACATTTGTTTATTAAAATTTCTCAAAGACTGGAAGAAACGTATTATAGTTGTACGTTGATCAACAGACTCACACGCGAAATTATTTGTTGTTCGTTGAACACGCGAAATTAGGAAAAACATCGAAGCGAGCGTTGGATGTCAAAAACAAAATGTCCGCTGGTCAGCTCGATGATACACAGTCTCATATACGGTCACTAGATGTTGAAGCTGATTGGTCAATAACAATTACTGGCATAATAGTAATAGTTCTGCCACTTATTTAAATGAAGACATACATGTATATTCTTCAGATTTGTATTTTAGTTTTTATAAAATGCAATTCCTTGCAGTTCTGAAAAATACGCACTTAATGACCTTTCTTTACCGCATTGAGGTGGACCATATTTTGAACCTACAGCAAGTTCAACTCATTCGATGTAGGTCCGACGTCCATAAGTCAGTGAAGTATGAGTATAATCCACTTTAAAAATATTGGCTCCGCCAACTCCGGATGTGCCATATTTGTAGATGAGAGCAAATATTCATATTAGCTAAAATTGTTAAGGTACATAGTACCTCTGGAAAATATATTGCAAGTGAAATAAATTTAGTAATGCTGGAATATAGACGTCAAAGGGCCTTAAAGGCCCCCAAGAGCCTATCTGAAGGCTTATTGACATTTGCAAAATACCGAGGTCCCGTTGATGCCCATGTGTGTTTTGAGCAACATTGTGAGAATGGAAAGGGTTAAGATCACTCTCACACTGCATTAAATAACATTTTTGGGACCCATGTTAAGACCGGAAGAGGATTAAAATACTCCGCTTTAAATACTCCATTTTAACCCTTTAAAAATGACATCATTCCAATGAGCAGTCATAAGCTATGTTTTTTTCAAGCAAAAATTAAAAAAATAATGAAAATTGGATGGGAATTTCTGTGAATAACCCTGTCCGATTTTCTCCGTTACGTTGAGTAAAGAGTTATGAATGCTTTATTGATAGGGTTAAAAGCAAGCCATTCAAAAAGTACACATCGTCACCGTGGCTCTTCGCCTGCAATCGGGATTATGTGCCTTGCCAAGGGCACAACTCAGATACACCCGGTGGTGTGGGAACCGTGAACCTTTTCAGTTTAAAGTCCAACTGCGTAACCTCATCGCCATCACGTGCCTGTCTGATCCATTTAAAGGACCTTAAATGCATCTAAGGTCCTAAACAAGGCGTACGGGAAATAAGAAGATGGTTGGATTTTAAGAATGGCTGCAGTAAACACACGGGAAATGTGACAGAAAACCTACAAAACATTCTGCTGTCGTGAGTTAAATGAAAGTATTTGGACCCGCATTGGAGTATTAAGAGAGTTAAAAAAGAAGTCATTTAAATATTCTATTTTATTATAATTGTGATAGGTGTTTTGAGAAAGCCACTCACCATTGCTTCTTGAAACCCGTCGATCTTGAATTATGATTGAGAATAAATAATGTAACAGAGCACAAGTGTTTGGCAATGAACAGTAGGGGTTAATCGGGACCGATTCTCAAGTGATGTCTATGGGTAAAATTAACGGACAATACTCAGATTTGAAATTGGACTTGGCCACTGAGGGTTAAAAGATATTTCAGCTAATAAACCAACAAAGACTACTTAAAACGAGGTCCCATCGTTTGGAGCAACATTGTGAGAACAGAAAGTGTTGTCATCATTTCTGTTTTGCAAAAGTAAAAGTTTGGAGTTCCATATTAAGCTATTGAGAGGGTTAACACAATCCCTTTAAATGCTTGACCCTTTAAAAACGAGCTCATTCCAATGAGAGGTCATAAGCAATGTTTTTCAAGCAAGAATGAAAAAATAATGAAAATCGAATGGAAATTTCCGTGAATGACGCTGGCTGGTTTTCGCCGTTATGTTGGGTAAAGGGTTAAGAATGCCTTACTTTGAAAGGTACATCTGAAAAGGTGTCCGATTCCATATAAAAATGAATGTTACAGAAAGGAAAGCGTAAAAACATTCTGTTGCCATGAGTTATATGAAATGTGTTTGCACTCACATTGAAGTATTAAGAGGGTTAAAAACAGACCATTCAAATATTCCATTTCATTACTTTATAATTGTGATAGGTGTTTCAAGAAAGCCACACACCACTCCATCCCGAAACCTGTTGATCCTGAGTTATGATTGAGAATGAACAAATTTTAAAAATGCTTTGAAATGCGAAGGGTTCTTTCTTCAACGGGAATTAATTTTTGTAACATGATATTAAGTAAACATACAATGCAAAATTCTATGTTACAGCTTTCTCTTTGACATCTTTAAATAATGGCTTTTGTTTTCAGTGGACTCATTTTACTAGTTCAGTCCATCAGTACAACAAAAACATTAAGATAGGATTGAGTGCATTGGGGTTATCATTATCGGTGTTCACAAACAGATCACAGAAGGCAGAAATATTACAACTACACCATCAAGCCATGCCTTCTATGAATGTTATTTATTTATTTTGGGGGGTTTAATGACACTTTTGACAGCCACTGTCACCTAGTGTCGGACAGTTTTACTGGTGGGGGAAGCCAGAGTACCCTGAGAGAACATCAAGCTAAGGTGGGCAACTACCAGGCTCCCCAACAGACTGACTCCACACAAACATGGTTAGCATTGGTTGAAGCCAAAGTATTTCTCCAGTACGCGTTACTGCACAATGCCAACATGCCCCCCACATGGGCAATGGGGGTAAAGTGTATTGCCCAAGGACGCAACACAGTTGCAGCAGCTGGGATTCAAACTGAGGACCTCTCGGTTTGCAGTCTTCCAGCAATTCTTAAAATGCACTTAATGACCCCTAGGTGACCTCGGCGGCTTTGATCCATATTTTCTCCCCCCATCCCCCCTCCTCCCCGCTGAGGGTCGACTCATTTGTTGTTAGACCTAGGTCCATTCATCGTACCATACTTGAGATATGAGCGTGTTCCACTTTCAAATTCTTTGGCCACGCCCACTTTTTTACGTAAAAATGCATTAATGGACTTTGGGAATGCATTAGGGGGTCCAAAAATGTGATTTCCAGCAATTCTAAAAAATGTACCCAATGACTCCTAGGTGACCTCCATGACCTGACCTATATTTTGAACCTCTATCGAGTGTCGACTCATTTAGTGTTGGTCCTAGGTCTATGCATCATACCATGCCTGAGATATGAGCGCGACCCACTTTCAAAAAATTTGACTACGCCCACTTTTTTTCGTGTAAAAATGCATACATGAACTTCGGGAATGCATGAGAAGGGTAAAAAAATGTGATTTCCAGCAATTATGAAAAAATGCACTTAATGACTCCTAGGTGACCTCCATATTTTGAATCTTCATCGAGTGTCGACTCATTTGGTGTTGGTCCCAGGTCCGTACGTCATACCACGCCTGAGATATGGGCGTGACCCACATTCAAAACACCCCTACGGACACCACTAATGCTCCAGGAATTTGAGAAACACAGGTGTCCAAGAACTTGTGACTGTCTATCAGCATGCCAAAAATCACTGAGATAGGACTATTCGTTTTCGAGTTATCTTGCGGACAAAAAGTGCATAGAAGACAGGAGAAGAAGAAGAAGAAGAAGAAGAAGAAGAAGAAGAAGAAAAAAAAAAATAAAGAAAAAGGAATCGTACAAAAACAATAGTCTGTGTGTTTCACACAGACTAACTAATATGTCTAGATTCGACGTTCATTTATTGTGCTGTCTCATAACAATTGTGCCGACATTCAATCTTCACAATTAAAGACCAAAATGCTATGATCCGACAAAGATCTCTATTCAGGTCTTTTGTGCATCTATGCACTTTGAAATCTGTAGGTTACAAATCAACAAAGATCAACTGTGTTGTGGGAGTATGAACCCAACTGGGTTCATATGCGCTCAACCCAGTTAATTTGGGTTGATTTTTAACCCAACTGATTTTAAAGTGTGTTCAACCATGACAGTGACTTGAATCCATTGACACATTGCCTGCCTGGGGATTGATTTCATAAACAGAATGGTTCTGCTGTGCAGTTTCCTTTAGGTGCTATATGAGTAACAACAAACGAGGAAAATTGCAAGTAGGACATTCCATCAAAATCAAATACATTTAAACAAATTATATTCCGAAATGAAGGTTGGTGTGAAAAGAATATGAAAAATACATGCTTTTAATTGTCAAAGTAGATGACAAGCATGAATGGTTCCTGAATGTCTTATACCACACTCGTACCAGAACTGATAACAAAATAATCTTTCATGAAAGCTACTCGTAGCCAAATTTGCTTCAGATATCGAAGAGCAAAGCTAGGAGTTTCAAACACTTCAAGATGCTACGACAGGCTGCATGCAGGAAACCGCTAACACTGTGGTTTTTTACCCGAAGAAGGACGTCATAATATTTTTATTAAGAAATATATCTGGTACAAATACGGTAGCAGACCGTCAGGAACTATTTATACCTGCTATCACCTGTCCGTGTTAAAAACATATGTTTGTGTTCTGTATACCACAACCTTCGTTTGATAAATAATTTATGTTTATTTATCTACGTATTAAGGAATTTGAGACTTGGGATTTTTATAGAAATTCATTTGTTGTTACTAATATAGTGCCTTAACCTTTTACCCAACGCAGACGATATCAAAATTTATTATTTTAAATATCATTTGTTTACATTTTTCAAAAGAAATCAACAAAACCATACCATATCATGTTACCCCTCATTGGAGCGAGCTCAATGAGCTCGTTCCATTGAGGCGTCACATGATATGGTTTGTTAAAATATTTTGAAAAATTTAATTTTTTCAAATCCTCAATTTGCATATTACGCGGGCGGATGCGGGCGATTCGTTCGGTAAAGGGTTATCCCTGATGGGTTGAAGTTACTCCTTCCTGAAAATAAATCTACGAACTATACAGTGTGGTCATTTGGCACGTACGTATACACTTACCGCTTTCTTTTCACACACACCACCGGCATACACCAAATCTCCTGTCCACGCTAACCCTAGCACACCACCTTCAAAATCTCGGTACGTAAATATATAGGCAAGGCAGAAAGCGTCAAAGTCGTCTTCAGAAAACAGTTCAAGATATTTTTCTACTCCATAATTTCCTTTAAATTTGTAACCAGAGGCGTTTTCGTCTGAGTGTATTTTAATTTTTTCAATGACGAATCTGATGCCATCAGATGAGCTGTCTTTATCAATATCTGCAATTATAGATTCGCATGAAAATTACATCCCCAACTAATATCGTCATGAAAATCGACTTTCAATATAGTTATCTCCCTTGAAAGTATTAGATGAGCCACGATAGTTCAGTTAAGAAGCAAGTAATTGTTGAGAAAACATTAGAGCTGCACAGTATATCGATAAACCGATATATACCGGTATTCAAACCAATATCGATTGAATACCGGCGTAATTACAAAAATATCGGTTTATCGTCATTATTTATTTACCCACAATTTAATTTTCAAGATGTCTTGAGTTTTTTAACTGTAGCTCAGAATGAATAATATTATCGCTTTACCCAAGGAATCGTCCGCATGTGCCCACGTCATATACAAATTCAACAGTTGAAAAAATAATTTTAAAAAATTTCAACAAAACTATATCATATGACCTCTCATTGGAACGAGCTAGTTCCAATGAGGGGGTCACATGAAATTGTTTTGTAGAAATTTTTGGAAAAATTTGATTTAAAATAATAAATTTTGATATCGTCTGCGTTGTGTAAATGTTTTTCGAACCGCATCATCAAGGCATACTGATTCGTTCCGACTGTGATGCATCAAGTCTCGATATTGGTACTTATGTTCAGATATCTGAACAGTTTATACCGGTATACCGCGGTATTTTTTTTAATACCGATACCGGTATTCTGTTTTGAATATAGTGCAGCCCTAGAAAACATCCATGACATCAGTAGAAAATAAAGCAAATTTCCCCTTTGCTACTTTTAATAAAAGAAAACCACAGACAGCTCTTTGAGCTGTCTGTTATTTTCGTTTATTAAAAGTAACAAAAGGAAACTTCACTTTTTATGGCAAGCTAATTAGAAGCAACTTTTTCACAGATAATCCATCATTAAGAATATATATCAGAATCACGCATGCCGACATTAACCCTTTACCCAACGTAACGGCCAAAACCGGCCAGCGCTATTCACGAAAATCGTCAATTAATTTTCATTATTTTTTCATTTTTTGTCTCAAAAACATAGGTTATGACCCCTCGTTGGAACGAGCTCGTTGAGCTCGTTCCAACGAGGGGTCATAACCTATGTTTTTGAGACAAAAAATGAAAAAATATAGTCATTCAAGAATTTTTTTTGCAAGTGTCGTCTGCTTTTCATGTTAGGTAAAGGGTTAAGTGACCATATTGGCTTTTTGTTTGGCGAATGTATTTTTACAGTAATTTGCAAATAATTTTTATTCTTCCTAGGAACAAAAATTCGCAAATCTCACCTCATAGACTTTTATATTAATGGAAAAGACAGCAAGTCACAAAATAAGCAGACTGTCATCTTCAAAATGAGGTCCCAAGAGGGTGAATTTAGTGATGCACAGCAGGGTAGCATCACTAAATGTACCCACTGTGAACCTCAATCTGAATCAGGGTCTCAAAACTAAACAGAAAGAGGAACCCAGAGAATAAAATGGCCCACTGTATGGGATAGCATCATCAAATTCACCCCCTGGGGACTTCATTTTGCAAATGTCAGACTGCTTATTTTCAGGCCTGAAAGACAGTGTCTGTATTATATGTCACGGATGAACACACTGCTGACATAATTAACAGAAAAAAAGCTGCAGAACATCAACAGACGGTGAAAACGCCATTTTTTTATTTTTAAATGAGTTTCTGTAGAGAATAATTGTCAAACATTCAAACTAACTGTGAAAATTGTAAAAAAAAAAAACAACTTCTATATGCTTAGACTTCTCTACAGGAAAACGCCTGAAGTTTGTGAAATGAAGCACATATTGATGATACAAAGTCTCTAATATTTCGAAATTTCAGTTTTTATATGGAATTCCCCCATACCCTTAGTGTTAAGTTTTCTGGCAGCTTTAGGAAATTAAAGGGAGCTAACTTTCCTGTAAATCTCATCCAATGACGGAAATTGTCAGCCACGAATCTTTTGACTTGACCCTGCATATTTGACTAAAATCGGCTTGTACAGTACCGTCTTCAGTAAATGGGCCAATTCATTCTTCACTCCTTGTGCTTCAGTGATAATTTAATCCGGCAGTCTCATCAGGTTGTTGGATTAATTATTTCTGAGCCTTTTACAGCCTTGTGACACAATGAATTACATGCTTATCAGCTTCCAATTTTTCCTTTTTTTTATTACTCATCGTAATAAAATAATCCTCGAAATGCACTTCAAGAAAATCACATTATGTAAAATCGTTATCCTGAGTTAATCCCATCACTCTCAGTTACAAAATGATGAAACATCGAAACCTGATCATTCCTGCATAAGATCTGATTTAATGTTAGGACAGCTTGAATTGCTTAAAGTTTTCAGCTTGAGCATTTGTTTAGCACATATACAATTCCCACAATAATACCAGATAATAATAAACTGATAACTCTATCATAAATGTGTTGGCATTTCAGTTACTAGAATTAATTTTATGCCCTCCTTCATGGTTTCATTTTCAAATTTTTTTTTTGGTAGTGAATTTCCAACTAGGGGGGGGGGGGACCAGAGGGGGTTCCCCCTCCCGGTCCCACCCTAGTTGGAAATTCACTACCATACACCCCAATCGGAAGCCTCTAGCCACGTCCCTGACTCTATGAGGTAGAAATATCAAAATATTAAGTAACACTTCTCTTTCAACGCAACTGCCACATTTAAATGGTGTTTATGTGTATACCTAAGCATTGCTGCCTAAAATATAATGTTTATTCGGGGGGGGGGGGGGGTGACTCAGTTGGTAGAGGTGCAGGCTGCAAGCCGAGAGGTCCTCGGTTCGAATCCCACCTACGGCAGCCGCGTTGTGTCCTTGGGCAAGACACTTCACCCGCATTGCCCACGTGGGGGTGGGGGGGGGGGGGCACGGTGACGCTCTGTACTAAGGCGTTCTGCACGTCGATGGTGCATCTGTCTTCAACCAATGCTAACCCCGCTTGTGTGAAGTTCGTATGTTGGGGTGCTGACAGTTGCTTGCCGTTGCTCGGTGGTTCTCTCCGGGTACTCCGGCTTCCTCCACCTGTAAAACTGTCGTGGTCATGATTAGCCATTGTGCAGAAATATGTGACCTTCAGCACCAATAAATAAATAAATAAATCAGGTTACATTCCTGTAGGTCATACCCAAGTGTTTCCTGTTTAACATAATGCCACTTATATTGAGCTAACTGCTGTCATAAAAACATTATGATTGGAATGACTCTCCATACTTACTAGATAAAATCGTTCTCTTCACCAGCATGGTAGGCTTTGTTTACATCAGTTTCTTGAACATATTTTCAAACCTTTCCAGTTTTACTTCTTTGTGACACAATATATCATTTTTAGGCCTCAGATCATATATACCACAAATAGGCAGAATTCTTGATTTTTTTTATCGCGGTTAGACTTCGCCACGATAAGAATGAGTGACAAGAGAAAAATATTCTTTAAAACTGAATTTATTGAATATTTAAATTGTTAAAAGCCAAACTGTAGTTCTAAGAATATGTTATTTATTGTATAGAATGCAAATGATCTAAAAATACATCACAAACTGCAATTAATGACCCCCTTTTTCCAGTATGTTATTTAGTGATTTTCCCCATGTTGTTTCTGCAGATATTGTCCTTAACCCTCTACACACTGACGTCAAAGCATCAAAATTTCAACTTGCAAATTTTTCCCATAATACAATTTGGAATCTCACCAATTCAGTCTTGCTTGAGAAAAAAACCCGTACTATATGTGACGTATTCAATATTACTAAACATTCATACAAAAATTTATTCAAATCAGAACTTTGATACAGAAGTTCTGTAAAAAAACTGATTGCCCCAATTTTGGTACAAAATGGCTGCTGTGGCCATCTTGAATTTTGGGCCACACCCAAAAACACTTGTTCTCATCCCACGGTGATAACAAAGGTACCCAAGAAGTTTTGTAAAGATCAGTTAATAATACGGTCTCTAGCCTGAGCCGTATAGAAGTTGTGTAAAAAAACTGAGTAGACCTAATTTCGGTACAAAATGGCCACTGGTAGCCATCTTGAATTTTGAACCGCACTCAGAAACACCCGTTCTCGTCCCAAGGTGATAACAAAGGTACCCAAGATGTTTTGTGAAGATCGGTTCATAAATACAGACTGTAGCCCGAGCCGTATTGACATGTGTGCTTTCTGTGTGTAAGTAGCGCTGAAAAAATCAAAGTTCATCTAATTTGCATAATTTCTGCACGAGAAAAAAACCCCGTATTATATGCGACGTATCCCATGGTACTAAACATTCACACACAAAAATTATTCAAATCAGCGCTTTCAAATGGAAGTTCTCCACAAAAATCTGATTGCACCTAATTTTGTAGAAAATGGCTTCTATCGGCCATCTTGAACTTCGGACCGGACCCCAAAACACTCGTTCTCGTCCCACGGTGATACCAAAGGTACCCAAGAAGTTTGGTAAAGATCGGTTCATAAATACGGCCTCTAGCCCGAGCCGTATTGGCATTTGCACTTACAGTGCTGAAAGTAACACTAAATACATCAAAGTTAGTCTAATTTGCATAATTTACGCACGAGAAAAAACCTGTATTATATGTGATGTATCCCATGGTACTAAACATTCATACAAAACATTATTCAAATCAGAGCTTTCATATGGAAGTTCTGCGCAAAAATCTGATTGCACCTAATTTTGTACAAAATGGTTGCCAGCGGCCAACTTGAATTTCGAATCGGACCCAAAAACACTCGTTCTCGTCCCACGGTCATAACAAAGGTACCCAAGAAGTTTCGTAAAGATCGGTTCATAAATACGGCCTCTAGCACGAGCCGTATTGAATTGTTGACGGCCAGACGGCCAGTCGGACGACGGACGACTGGCCATGGCATAAGCTCAAAATTGACTTACGTCAAAGTTGAGCTAAAAATTATAAAAATGGTCATTCAAAAATTTGGTTGGCAAGTGTCGTTTGTCTTTCATGTTAGGTAAAGGGTTAACTTAAATGATTTATTTGATGCATCTTACCCACTGCAGGATATATCTCGTTGATAGCTTGGACATATAGAGTCAGCTCCTCTATAACTCGCTCTAAATCAAATCCCATTTTTTGGTAAAATTTATGATCAGCTTGTAAATACATGGAACAAGTGGTCTTAGTTGTATCAATAGCCCTCTTCGATCTGAGGTTGGGTATTTCCGAATATCTGTGATAAGCATTCTGCAACTCTGGTTCGTACTTCAATACGGTTTGGTCTTCATTCACATCATCCTGAGGCTCTCTGATATATTTTTTTAGCTGATCAGATTTACAACTAACTGAATCCATGTCAAAGTCAACATCAATATCACGATATATCACAGAATGAAATGGTTGCTCATTTTTGAAGAAATCATGTGTGTGCTGTATCATGTACGTGCCATTCTTCGTCTTTATTTTTCCTTGGAAATGGCCTTCTTTTGATAGAGTTCCATGGACGGTTTCATCTCTGCCTATTGAAAAAATGAATAAGATTCCAAAATGAGACTGCAAAACGTGTGAATGATATAATTTATTTATCACTTTGTCTGAATTTGCGCATGCTCAAACAGGCCAGGCAGAAGCCGTCCAGACAAAGCTCTTCTCAATAATGTGCTAGTTTTTAGATTTGCTGGAAGTTTTGATTATTTTCGTATAAATTGAAAAATGAGAATGCTCAACATAGTCACACAATCTTATAACAATATTTCGTCCCTGTAGATTATCAAGGCGATATTTGTAATGCTAAAGAATTGCTGATACCGCCTTGATGTACTTGGTGGACGTTTTAGTGTTGTAGTTTGCGTTTTATATCCTGGGACTGATATATATTTCTTTTTACCATCAGTCACCATTGACATTTTTCCGAAGAAATGGTGGGGGCGCGGTGGCGTTACGGTAACCGGTTCTCGTTAGATCACCGAAGTTAAGCAACGTCGAGCTCGGTTAGTCCTTGGATGGGTGACCGTCTGAGCGATCGATTCGGACTCCCGCGTTGTGCCCTTGGGCAAGGCAATTAACACCGATTGTCCACATGGGGGCACGATGAAGCCGTGTACTGAGTCGTACTGCACGTCGATGATGCGCATGTCTTCAACCAATCTAACCCTGCCTGTGGTGCAGAGTTACGACGTTTGGGAGCTGGCAGCTGCTCGTCGTTGCTCGGGGGTTCTCTCCGGGTACTCCGGCTTTCTCCACCCGTAAAACTGTCACGGTCATGATTAGCCATTGTGTATAAGTATGTGACCTTAACCATTTACCCAACGAATCGGCCGCATCCGCGCGCGTAATATGCAAATTCTGTAGTTGAAAAATATTATGTTTCAAAAAATTTCAACAAAACCATATCATGTGACCCCTCGTAGGAACGAGCTCGTTCCAACGAGGGTCACATGATATGGATTTGTTGAAATTTTGTGAAAAATTTGAAAAAATTATATTTAAGATAATATATTTTGATATCGTCTGCGTTGGGTAAAGGGTTAAACGCCAATAAATAAATAAATAGATAAGTAAATAAATAAATAAATAAATAAATAAATTATCCGATGAAATGATAACGCAGCTATTTCATGCTTTTATCGATAAAGGACTGAAAGATTTAAAAAGTAAACTCTCCATAACAGACTCTCGTTATTTTCAACGGTTAACTTATTTACTCTCGCTTACAGGTTAATGGTAAATGCAAAATAACTAAGGTGTTCTGGTAATTATTGTGAACAAGTGTAATAAGAGGACAGGTAACTGTCAAAACCAAACTATTTTTTTAATTATTTACATCTGATGGAACTGTTCCCCCGTTGTGTTGTCTTTTCTCCTGCAGTGTTGGCAGTGAGGTGAAGTGTAGTGTGCAACTGTCAAAGCCGTTGTGCATTGCATCTGACAACCTGCACTGCAGTGGAACAGAGATCCGTGGAAAAGCATATCGTAAATTTAGTATATCTTACTCATTTTGGAATTAAGACTCTTATTTTTTATACAAGAGAAGTAAATTGTTTTAAGAATTTAAAAACTGAGTTTTATCAAGTTCTATCACACTTTTCTGCACAGGGAAATAACCATTACTGAATCGGTATAGTCCACCGATTCAACGTCTTCAACGTCTTTATACCACGATTAGGTGTGTATTCAACGTTACCCGATACAAAGCAGGCATTGAATAATGTTTCAGGAAAACCACGCCCAGAATTCGGCCTACATGTAAAAATGGCATTAAGAATGGTTCTGATTGGTCGTTACACTGATTGAGACTCAGTGACGTAAATGAAATGCCTTGACACAAAAACAACAGCATCCCTCACTAAAATAAATATTATTTTCTTTAAAGATCGAGGCTTCATTTATTTAGTAAATTCAAATACAGAACACAACTCGGGAAGGGTGCCGGGGACTACGACCGTTGTTGACGTTTTTCCTGATTTCCAATTCCCATATTTATATATGGCGCTCGTAAAATACCAGAAAAACTCTCAACTCGGTCAATTGATTCTTGTCCTAGTAGTCCACCCTCACTGTGTTCTGTCTTACTGCATTAGTATAATCCTGTCGTCATGTATAGTGCCCTCGGAGTCAAGGTCAAGGAACTTGTCCATTGAGTTCCAATTTGTTCTATGTGCTAATAGGCACAAAGAAAAAACTGGAACTCAGGGGACGAACTGTTCTGTTTCTACCTTCAATCAATGTCTTAAAATTTAACATGCATTTATGTACTCAACCTGTACTGACAACCAGATAAAGTCTTGTCACCAAATAAACGAAAAATGAGTTTATGTCGATTTTATAGCGCTATTCAAAACTCTGTTGTAAATTCAACAGTCACTATAAAAATAGATATAAAATTCTTCATACCAACAAAGGGACAACAGTGCCAAACACTTAACAATTTCTTACAGCTGTTGTTGTCTTCTGATTTCCAGTATTGATGTAAAATGGTACCAATTCTTAGAATGTTCTAAGAAGCACGACGCCTAAACAATCATATACTGGTAATCAATTCAGCCCTCACATAGGTACACGTATACTTACAACTGGAGGGCATCCTCACCTAGAGTTGAGGGGTCGACTGAATGTTTCCTCATTTTTATGGTTCTTAGAGATCGGTTGCATTGAATTGTTATAACAGTTAATTCGTTGAGGAATGTCAGTGACGTCACTGGAGTTGTAGATATGTGGGGAGTACATATGGGAGCAAGCAAGTATTTTGTGGGGAATTTCGTGCTCTGGTTAAAAAAAATTACGTTCATAATTTTTAATTACTTTTAGAGATAATGTTGTACACGATACAGGCATCTCGTCCATAATTCAATTTTGACCGAGAATATTTCACACTGTTCCTATATACTTTACACGATGTAGTGTTTTTGTCAGGAATCGTATGTTTCAATACATTTTCCTCATTACTTCATCACATCCACGGGGTGTTTTTCTGTTTATTTGTGTTTTGGGTTTGGGTATTTGGGACTATTTTCTGGAATAAGATGGTGTGGGCGTATTCCTTTACAGTTTCTTCGAATATTTGGCCCTTACAAGAACGTGACATGATATACCATGGTATTAATCCAAATTGCGCAATAGCATTCTACAGTATTTTGGAACAATACCACGGTATTGCGCGGTGCATGTTATAGGAGTGACGTTGTGTCTTTTTGCCAACATAATTTGAGAGGAAAGTTGAAGTTCAAACAAAACTTAACACAGTCAGAATTCCAAAGCAGGATTGTTTTTCGTTGTTGTAGTTAACAAGTTTTAGAACCGTGACCACATAAAGACCTCTTTCTTGACTATATCGTGATCAAGGGACAATACCATAAATCTCTTACAATTGTATTTTCTACTTATAACTTTAAATGGGCTGAAATGAACCATTAGCATTTTCAAAGATCTGGCAATTTGCCATTTGGCAAATTGCCATATCTTTTAAAATGCTAATGATTCATTTTAGCCAGTTATATTAATAGGTAGAAAATACAGTTCTAGAAAATACAATTGTAAAAGTTTTTTAGTATTGGCCCCGGCTGGTCGCGACATACTTACACCAAATTTTCTAAATAAAATCAAGAGAAAACCAAGGAAAACAAACAGAAATAGTATATTGGGGTTTAATGATCTGATATTTCTTTTGACAGGTGAGATTCTATAGGGCTGCATGAAGGAACGCGACCAAGTTGTGATCTGGACGAAATTCTATGACCGCTTTTCTAATAACAATACTGTATTTTATCAAATGAAGAAACGTTACAGGGACTGAGCACGCGATGATAAAATCAATACTTGTAAACGTACTGCGACATCATTCATCGTCTACACTTTAAAAACCACTCCCTTCGACTCATTCTTCTTCTTACGTAGTAAGATTTTTCGTAATTAAATAATTTATTAACAAATTTTCCAGTTCTAGAAATGATATGAATAAGTTACTCAATACGATATTTATTTATTTATTTATTTATTTATTTATTTATTTATTTATTTATTTATTTATTTATTGGAGTTTAAACGGTTGAGTGCTAGAAGCCACTACCTGAAGGCTTTCAAAAAATGAGGCTACCAGAGCAACTACCAGTATTTTCATTGCTCATGTTTCATATTCAGTAAAACGCAAACAATATTTTGTTCATAAAAATTTGTTTTATTACAACCTTGAGATTTGGAACCCTGCCTTGCTGTATAGTATATAGGGACGTCCTATGGGGCGTCATCCCAGATAGACGATGTTCAGATAGACGCTTCCCAGATAGATGGTCTTAGATAGACACGGCGTACAAGAGAGACGTTTACGGATAGACGGGTTCCAGAATGATGTATGATGCTTTCCGTCCATTTTAGAAGTGTCTTAATGAGACCCTAAGCTCCCATGCCACCAGCCTAAATCAGTTCGGAATTCAACGCAGTTATGGCGGTTTGTTTACCCACGTTTGTGCAGACGCCAGAGGATGTAAACTGATGTTCCTTTACTTACAAAGATGTACAGATATTCTTTCCTGTCGCAGTTACAGATTTTCCAATCAGTAAGCATTTAATTCCCTTTGAAAACACCATCATATTATCAGAATTTGTGGTGAGGCTTTATTTCTGATTGTAATGTCGTCAAAATGTCAATCAAATCATGTATCGACCTGGCAACATTTTTAGCTTTGATTCACAAAAAAGGAATCCTATGAAATTTTTCAGATTCAATCGTCCAGAATACATCATTGGTCGGAAAAGGGAACCGTAGGTTCGCTTTTCCAATCAACTGAAATATTCCAGACGAGTGAATCTAAACATAGACAAAGGCCTATTTGAGAGCTCGTCTGGTTCCAAGCCAAAACGGCGTCATTTTTTACAGGATTAAACTGGTTATCCTGAGAGCTTGATGAGACCTATTTATTTACCCGGGGAGCGTCTGCCTGGGTCCCGTCTACGTGGGAAGCGACTGTAGGACTCAAATTATCTGTCAAGGACAGTATATTGACTGATATGTACTTGTTGAACTTACCTCCATCTTCTAAATGACCGATGTACGCTCGGTCAAAATCACAGTCGTGTTCTCCGTCGGAATCTTCAATGACTATATCCCTAGACATAACTCCATGATCTCGCTGAAGTCGAATTTTGAACTCTCTAAAAAGAAAAGGAACGTTAATAAATTTAAGGACAGAATCTCACGAAGGAAACAGAATATTTAAGTATTGTTTTGATCTAGCGAATGAGGGAGTCAGATATGACAAGCGGTATATCAGTATGGTGTTGTGGCACCACCTCTAGCACCGCACCTGTATTGACCATTGTGGTGCCATTGGTACTTTACAAAAGCAGAGCAAAGTGACAGTAAGTGTAAAAAAGGTAAGAAGAGTCCGTGCATGTATGCCGTCTCACCTTCAAGACACAACATTTTACGAAAAACTCTCGTTTTGTTCTCGTGGAAGTTAAATACACACGAACAATCGACCGGTTAACTTATTCTCCTCTTCAGCCGTAAACCTCTGGTTGACATCTAACCTTTCATTCAACGTGAAGGCCATGTACGGCCAACGCCATTCGCATAAATCGCCAGTCAAATTTTATTATCTTTTCATTTTTTGTCTAAAAAATATGGCTTATACCCCCTTCATTGTTACAATGAGGGGCCATAAGCTATGTTTTTGAGACAAAAAATGAAAATGTTTTGTCATTCAAATGTTTTTTCCGAGTATCGTCTGCTGTTCGGATTGTGTAAAATGTATATCGACCTGAAATACTCCAGGGCTTCTCTAAAGTTTTTTTTTCATTGAACCAATGTGATCAACAGTGCATCACATAATACCATTTCATTAGCAACAGTAACTGACTTTAACCGTTTACCCAACATAACGGCAAAACCGGCCATGCTATTCACAAAAAATACCATTCAATTATTTTTTTCATTTTTTTGCCTCAAAAGCATAGCTTATGACCCCCTTATGAGCTCAACAAGCCCGTTCCATTGAGTGGTCATGAGCTATGTTTTTGATTCAAAAATGCAAAACAATAGTTATTAAATAATTTCTTTTGCAAGTGTCGTCTGCTTTTCATGTTAGATAAAGGGTTAACGACCTTGGGCTCGCAGCAGACAGAATCGTGTCATTGAAATCCAAGTTAAAAAATTAACATGATTGACTTGAAAGTGTACTGAACAACCGCCCAGTCATATCGGATCCACGTAACCTGTCTGTAGGTTATTACAGAATTTTTCGACACGAGATGACCATGGCTGTCAAAAGTGCCGTTAAACCCCAATGAATAAATATTACAAAATTTAGTTCCCTTTACTTCTAGAATATATTATGATCTTTGCATGATTCTTCTTTTCAATATGAAGTCTATTTGTCGCGTAGTAACCAATCAAACATATGTGTGGAGCAACCTAGTCGTAGAGTCTCCAAAGGTACTTTGTTTAGTCCCCCACCCCCAGAAGAGGAAGAAAACTGAAAAGCCCATCAGATGGCGAAGACTATTTATTGACACTTTATTACTTAAGGACTTTAAAAACCACATTCAAGTCGCCTTTGATAGAATGTAATCTGACAACGAACAAAGTATTATTTTTTTTGGAGGGGGTTAATGCCGGACAGTTTCACGGGTGGAGTAAGCCGGAATACCCATCGAGAACCATCGAGCAACGGCGAGTAACTGTTAGACTCCCGAACGTGCTAACTTCGCACAAGCAGGGTTAGCATTGGTTGAAGACAAGTGTACCATCGGCGAGCAGTACGTCTTACTCCTAATACACAGCGCTACCGAGCCCTCACGTGGGGAATCGGAATTAACTGCCTTGCTCAAGGACCCGACGTAGTTACACCTGGCGAGGATCGAACCGTAGGCGGTTTTTAACCCTTTACCTAACATGAAAAGCAGACGACACATGCAAACAAAGTTCTTGAATAACTAATTTTTTTTCAGTTTTTGTCTTAAAAAGATGGGTTATGACACCTCATTGGAACGAGCTCGGCGAGCTCGTTCCAAAGAGGGGGTCATAACCTATGTTTTTGAGACAAAAAGATGAAAAAAAAACATAATGAAAATTAATTGGCGATTTTTGTGAATAGCTCTGGCCCGTTTTTTTCCGTTACGTTTGGTAAAGGGTTAATCCAATACCATGACCACTGAGCCACCGTGCTCCCACCTATCAAAGCAAATGTTCACACGAATGGTAAAACATCCGCGGATGCGACGTTATACAGATTACTGGACTAAGATAAGACCTAATATACTCATACATTCTGCCATGGCCATAACTCTTCCCATCCCTCGTGCACAAGAAAAATACCAGTAGTAGCATTTAATAACAAAACGACACCATAACAAAAAATCGGTAATAATTTAATTTTACAGCTCTACAGCGAGAAATGATTAAATTATTACTGTACTCCCCCTTCTCTAAATTCAAAATAGATTCGCCTACTTGGCTGGAAATTATATCCTTTTGGGGGAGACACTGGAGTAGCTCAGAGTTGCAAAAGTTAAGAACATGCATTTAGTTTATTGTTATCGTCCAAAGTAAGCTGTACGTTCACGACTACGCCGGCTCATGTACAGTACCAGTAAAAATGAGTTGTAGGGGGAGCTCGGTGGCTCAGTAGGTAGAGGTGCAGGCTGCAAGCCGAGAGGTCCTCGGTTCGAATCCCACCTGCGGCAACCGCGTTGTGTCCCTGGGCAAGACACTTCATCTCCATTGCCCGCGTGGGGGCACGATGACGCCGTGTACTAAGGCGTACTGCACGCCGATGGTACGCATGTCTTCAACCAATCTAACCCTGCCTGTGCTGCAGTGCGGAGTTACGACGTTGGGGAGCTGGCAGCTGCTCGTCGTTGCTCGGTGGTTCTCTCCGGGTACTCCGGCTTCCTCCACCCGTAAAACTGTCACGGTCATGATTAGCCATTGCAGACTAAAAACTAAAGTGTTAAAACTGACACTTTCAAGGTGTTAAACCCATTCTAACTCTTAGGGTTTGATTTTAACACTCAAAGTGCAATGCTTTAAGCACTTAGACATTACAATCGTCAGACATCTGAAACTTGAATGGATGGCACTTCCCATGTGTCTAGCATTGGTGGTTCTTCCAGAAATGTCCATACTTTGATTTGCGCTTGGTGGG
The DNA here is from genome assembly GCA_031216915.1 of Pictodentalium vernedei. Classification (NCBI taxonomy): domain Eukaryota; kingdom Metazoa; phylum Mollusca; class Scaphopoda; order Dentaliida; family Dentaliidae; genus Pictodentalium; species Pictodentalium vernedei. The sequence continues at coordinate 408,424,472 of CM062292.1, read as the reverse complement.
TACATAATTAAAAGGACACAACGCAGATGACGCGAATCAGGCTCGAGAGTTCGAGCCTGATCCGCGTCATCTGCGTTGTTTCTTTTTAAGTGTCGCGACATTACACTTGTCAAATGGTATTATTGTAACACCTGTCAAGTTCTGGGATATCTACACTTGAACAAAGTGCTAGTTCAGCACTTAGTAAGTGTTAAATACAGCACTTCAAGTGTAGTTTTTAACACTTTAGTTTTTAGCGTGTGTGTATAAATATGTGACCTTAAGCATAAATAAATAAATAAATAAATAAATAAATAAATAAATAAATAAATAAATAAATAAATAAATAAATAATGAGTTGTAGAGTAACTACAAAAACATTTCATCCCATTTGTCCCACTCTTGATAATTCAAACACTTGACATCGTTTCTTGGGAAGTTCACTCCGAGAGCTTCCCAAGATATGATGTCACGGGGTAGAATTACCAACAAAGGGAAAATGAAAGAGAAAATGTCTAGTGGTTATTAAACAATTTCAACAGGGACTTTCCGTCATTTGAATTATTAGTTCCAGATTTTGCTAAATCTCATGGAATGATCTCTCAGATAGCACGTTCTTCTTATTCTTATTGAGGTTTAACGACACCCTCGACAGACAGCGCCACCTCATGTCCGGCAGTTTTACGCCTGGGGAGCCGGAGTACCCATAGAGAAGCACCGAGCAATGACGAGTAACTGTTAGACTCCCCAACGTAATAACTCCACACAAGCAGGGTTAGCATTGGTTGGATACAAGTGCACCATCGACGTACAGTACGCCTTAGTACATAGGACCACCGTGCACCCACGTCGGCAATCTGGATTGAGTGCCTTGCCGAAGGATACAAGGCAGTTATCCCTGGCGGGGATCGAATCGTGGACCTTTCGGTTTAACCCTTTACCCAACGAATCGCCCACATCCGCCCGCGTAATATGCAAATTCAGTAGTTGAAAAAATATTATTTTTCCAAACATTTCAACAAAACCATATCATGTGACCCCTCGTTGGAACGAGCTCGTCGAGCTCGTTCCAACGAGGGGTCACATGATATGGTTTTGTTGAATTTTTTGAAAAATTTGAAAAAATGATATTTAAAATAATAAATTATGATATCGTCTGCGTTGGGTAAAGGGTTAAAGTGTAAGTAGAATGTTTAAAACAACTGTGTACTGCTGATGTCACTAAAGTATCAGCAGCAGTACACAGTTATTTTAAAAATTCCACTCACACATTAATTAGAGAGGCCGATTTTGTGCTCTATTGTACGGAAACATCTTTTTTAGGTTTAACCCTTTTTGTGAAAAGAGTAGATTAAGGAATTGGAATCCGACTCGATTATTCTGAGAGTGATGATATAAACTTATCAGGACTTATCATCACTCGTCCGTTCCAACGAGGGGTCACATGATATGGTTTTGTTGAAATGTTTTGAAAAAAAATGATATTTAAAAAAATAAATTTTGATATCGTCTGCGTTGGGTAAAGGTTTAAAGTTCAATGTCATAACCACTGAGCCACTGTGCTCCCTAGATGGCAAGTTAGGCAAATGCTGACATGCTGTAGCTACAACAGCAACAACCAGAAACAACTTCAGCTTAAACCCAAACCATGCGGTTTGTTCTGACTTGTACTGTTCTTGTTTAATGTGTATTGACTAACTTTCTTCTTTTATTTATCCTGGTTACACGCAATTTTAAACTGGAAATTCTATTATCTTTTTTCAGTGGTTTTCCATTGTGTTCGTTCTCGATCGATTGTTGTTTGCTGGAACCAATGACTACTACAAAATAACCCCTCACCAAATGTACATCTATAATCATGTTTGTATAAAGCTTTATTAATTGGCACCACACAAAGGTGTGGGCGCATGCGTAAAATAAAAAGAGGTAAGGGGTGTGTTTGTAATAATTCCTTCCTCTTTACTGACTGGAAAAAAAAATTCTTTCAAAGTATGCATCAATTTTGGCGCAAAGGAAAATCTGAGACGAAATGACCAAGGATTGTAGAATGAAATTCTTACCGAACTACCATATACCTTTGACGACACAACCGATATATTTTCATAACAAATATTATTACCAGTTTAGCGGGCGTTCTCTGGTATATCAACGGAGCTTAGCAGGGCGGTGACTCCCCGTAATTCATTGGGCCATGCAACCGGAAGCGGACGGCGAGCCGATAATGAAAACAAAATTCATTAACAGCCCGCCGCCCGCTTCCGATCATGGTAATAATAGAAATAACATGATCTTGTCGGGCCTTTCGCTTTATTCCCTCAAAGAACTGGCAAATTGCCACATCTTTGAAAATGCAAATGGTTCATTTCAACCCATTTAAAGTCATAACCAGAAAATACAATTCTAGAAAATACAATTGTAAAACTTTTATAGTATTAGCCCCAGGTCCTTTTAGTGATGATCCATAAAGTTTATTTTGAAAGGTAAAAGTGAGATCTTCTTTCTTGGGGTAAAAAATAAGATTTCTGGTATCCTTTATGAATACAAGTCGTCTTTGTAAAGGGTCAAAAATAAATGATAATGGTGTTTTCTGAAAAGGTTGTGCCGGATACAAGGTGGTTCCCTTTGTGGTAATCTTCTGTTTAGAGTAACCGTTACGTGAACTACTGCCAATCTCCAGCTTTGACTTACCATGTATGCTCATTGTGTTTTTAGATTTTTGCATACAAACATTATGTAGCCCACAGGTACTCGGTACATATTTATATACCATTACAGGGGCACGTCAGCATAGATTCAAAAATGGTATCAAATATCATTTTTCTTTCGATTTCCCAGCTTGTGCCGAGTACCTATGATGTAGCCAGAAGGTTTTACAACCGATTGACAATACTCCAACAAATAACAGTAAGCAAATTTTTCAGGAAGATACAGGCAATCTTGTTTTTCTTTTGTCCTTTCAGACTGCGTCATGTGAAATGTTAAACATCAGAATACAGATCTGTGATAATAGGTAAAATGATTTTTCTCATTCTTTCTAACTTACCTATCGAATGCCCGTATATCCAAGTTTATGGATTCAGATACTGTCCTTTTAACTCTGTGGTGTTGCTCGTACACGGCGGTATGGTCGTAATTGAGGGGTTCGTAATGACGAATGCCGTCACTCAATCTGGCACCTGCAATGATTCGAAAATAAATATTTTATCATGTGCTTTCTGACTTTTGTTGCCACTGGTTACGTCATAACATGAACATTGTTATTGTTTCCCAGGGTAGCGAATCACCGAATTCAATTCACACGCCAATTACAACTTCAGATCTATAGTTTTGGACCAGCTGATCTCTTCTTTCCTCACCTATGGCCCACCTAGTTTATCTTTGGTTTTAAAACAAGGAGAGCAGTAATGTACCCCTAGAAAATCACCGATCAGCGGATTTTACAAGCGGTTCTCATATAACGTGGAAACACAGTGACTTCCTTTCAATTCTGAACGGCCTGAGCAATTTTATTCCACCACCCCGCAAACTATAGGTTTATCGACTTAACCCTTTGAACCATGGTGGTATCTTCCATTTCAATTTAATGGCAGCAATAATTGGAAGAGTCCATATTCATTTCTTGGGGGTAGACCAATTACTATTTTTAACGTGCAGCCCTCGGGCTGCACGTTGAAAATATTGATTGGTGTCCACCTCATATTGATTTTGCAGCCATCCCACTTAATGAAATTATGACGTATCATGTTCCTGGGCCAGAAAAGCGGCCTCTCGAGTTCAAAGTGTTAAGAGTGGTTTCTAATTAAGTCTCAAGCCACGTGGTACCCAGGATTTGACTAGAAACCACCTTTAAGGTAATTTGATTATCTGCAGGACGTTTTGTTCATTGCTTGTTAAAGTTTGTTGAAGTCATCCTTTAACTGGTGGAGTGCTGAATTATTTTTGGAGTCAAAATTTGTTCGTGTGGCTTTGATTTTTGAAATTTATTGGAGAGACCCTAAAGAACATTTTATAATTATTTGTTTTGGTTAAATAAATAAATAAATAAATAAATAAATAAATAAATAAATAAATAAATATTTCTGCTTTTGTGTTTTGTTGTTGGTTGGGTCGTAAGTGACTCAGGCGATAACCGCTGTTAAAATAAAAGTTGCTTTGCTTTGGTTGAGTAAGTCACTTGCCATTTTGTATCATAAACATAAAAGTTTTTATGTCTTCCCGAAGGATGATCGAAGGGAAACAAATATTTCACTCTCTTCATAATTAAGTTATTTTTGGATATAGCTGCTTCAATTGGAAAAGAGTACTCCGTGAGTACACGTGATCGATAGTTTCAGTTATGTATTCTAACTCTAATGTATAAAGGTCTTTTCATTCCAGTTCTGCTTGTTGACAATCACTTTGCAGATATATTTACACACAAAACCACAACAGGTCTGCATTGAATCTTTTGTTAAATACAATACAATACTCGTAAGAAAAGAATAGAGGTCCTCGTGTTAAGAGAAGACTTTTCCGTATTATTTATATATTGGGGTTTAACACTGTCGACAACCAGGGTCACCTCGTGTCAGACAGTTTTACGGGCGTAGGAAGCGGCGATTAACTGTCAGACTCCCCAACCTCCTAACTCCACACAACCAGTGCTAGCATTGGCTGAAGACAAGTGCATCATCGACGTGCAGTGAACCTTAGTACATAGCGCCCCGTGTCCCCACGCGGGAAATCGGGATTAAATGCCTTGCTCAAGGACAAAGCGTAGTTACCACTGGCGAGGATCGAACGATGGACATTTCACGGAAGCCCAAAGCCATAACCACTGAGCGACTGCGCTCCCACTTTCTTCTCTAAACTATATCTATGATTATCCATTTAGTGTAGCTATGTATTTTACAGTTAAGACTTAGTTATTTGGGCTTTTTACTGCCTCTGTTATTAAAATCGATGATGATGATAATGATGGTGGTGATGATGACGAGAAGCACTGTCATCATCAACAATGGGTTCTACACTGCAAAAAATATAGGTTCTCTTTAGAACCCAAACTGGTTCTAATCTTGTCCCTGAGATGGAACCAGTTCTGTTTGAACAGTATTTATTTCAAATCAAATAAATTTATATAGATTAACATTAAATATTAACAGAATTAAACATAAATTGAGGGGGTTTCAGTCGTAAGTTTAGAGCTTATACGAGGTTGTCTCAAATCATTAAGCAAAGGAGATATGAACAGTTGGCATATCGAACCAGTTTTGGTTCTGTTTCGTACCAAAACTGGTTCGATATGCCAACTGTTCATATCTCTTTTGTTTAAAAATGTTCGGCGACTGCGTTGAATAAGCTCCAAGTTTAGTGCTGAATCTACTTCAGTTCATGTAATATTCTGTTAAAATTGAATGCTAATCTTGGTAAATTTATTTGATTTGAAATAAATACTGTTTAAACAGAACTGGTTCCATCTCAGGAACAAGATTAGAACCAGTTTTGGTTCTAAAGAGAACCTATATTTTTTGCAGTGTATTTACTGTATGTTCTGAGACAGAGTTTTGGTTTCATAAAAAAATTTACGCACCAATGACGGCTTTTCAATAATGGTGATGATGTTAGAATGCATCATACTATGAATAGTAAAAGCCCGGAAATAAGCAGACTGTCATCTGCAGAATGAGGTCCCCAGAGGGTGAATTTGGTGATACTACTCCGCACAGCAGGGTGGCATCACTAAATGTGAACCCCAATCTGAATCAAGGTCTCAAGCCTAAACAGAAATAGGTACCCGGAGGATATATTGACCTACTATATGGGATAGCGTCAGCAAGTTAACCCTCTGGGACCTCATTCTACAAATGACTGATTGCTTATTTCCAGGCTTGGACTAGTAACTTTTTTATTCTTAGACTTCTACAATGAATATGAAATCATCGTTAATCATTCATCATCAACATCGAAATGACAGTGATGCTACAATGCATCATCCTATGTCTAGAAAGGCTTTATTCTAATATGTCTACAGTGAATACAAAGTCATCATCGTCATCATTCCCGAAATTGCGATGATGCTGGAATGTATCATCCCACCACTCCTAAGGTGTTATTGTAAAAATTTTACCGTGAATACGAAATGTCGTTCAATGTGTAAAGCGTATGATACAGGCAATCATCAACGATAGTTTCACTCGTATTTAACCCTCTACCTAACATGAAAAGCAGACGACACTTGCAAAAAAAAATTTTTGAACAACTAATTTTTTTCATTTTTTGTCTCAAAAACATAGGTTATGACCCCTCATTGGAACGAGCTGGACGAGCTCGTTCCAATGAGGGGTCATAACCTATGTTTTTGAGACAAAAAATGAAAAAAATAATGAAAATTAACGGACGATTTTTGAGAATATCGCTGACCGGTTTGGGCCGTTACGTTGGATAAAGGGTTAACCAACACGCTGGATATCAAACTTTATTACTTTAATTATTATTTTTTCAATTTTTCAAAACATTTCAACAAAACCATATCATGTGACCCCCTTCATTGGAACGAGCTCGTTCCAATGAGGGGGTCACACAATATGGTTTTATTGGAACGTTTGGAAAAATATATATTTTAAACTGCTTAATTTGAAAATTCGATTCGTTAGGTAAAGGGTTAATGCTAATTTTCCTGGAACAGTGCTTCCCGTACACCTATCTCATCAGAAAGATGTGAACGCTGTGCTATAAGCACTATTTCTGATCGAACCTAATCACGAACAAGACCTCTCTCAATTTATTGAGTTACAATAAAAAAATGCTTGCAAGTAAACAGAGGAACCATGACTCCGTTTGATGGGCTACAGTTTACAATTGAGTAATCAAGAAGAAATAAATGCCTTCTGGTGTTTGTTTAAAAGGTTTAAAATATACAAAAACTAAGATCAATAAAGTTGGAGTGATTTGAAGAGTTGACTTAAAACTAAACGCAAAAATACATTTCGGGTATTTGAATGTGTATTGAATTTATCGGTGCGTTTGTCTCCGCGCATTATCAATACACTTAACATTGTTCTTGAGTGTCAATGTCATGTATCTATCATGGCTGACAATTTTCGTCATTGGGAGAGATTTACAGGAAAGTTAGCTTCCCTTTATTTTCTAAAGCTGGCAGTAAATTTAACACTAAGGGTATGGAAATTTCATATAAATATGAAATTTCGAAATATCAGCGAATTTGTATCATCGAAGTACAAATCATTTCACAAACTTCAAGCATTTTCTTGTAGAGTAGTATAAAAATACAGAAGCTGACTTTTTATAATTTTTTCCTAATCAGTTTGAACGTATGGCTATTATTCTCTGTTAACCCTTTACCTAACCTGAAAAGCAGACGACACTTGCAAAAATAATTCTTGAATAACTAATTTTTTTCATTTTTTGTCACAAAAACATAGGGTATGACCCCTCGTTGGACCGAGCTCGACGAGCTCGTTCCAACGAGGGGTCATAACCTATGTTTTTGAGACAAAAAATGAAAAAAATAATGAAAATAAATTGGCGATTTTTGAGAATAGCTATGGCCGGTTTTGTCAAACGTTGTGGCGGAATGTTAATATTATTGCTGTCTTTTTTCACGTCATGTTCGATAGAGAGCTTTTGTGTTTTAGTTTGTAGATGATTAACCCCTCGAATCTGGTATGAATAGTGAAAGCTCTCAGGTCATCAGTCAAATTCTGTAAAGGATCTGTCGCTGTCATGGGCTGTTTCTTTATCTATTTCTCGTCAAGGTTACGCGCAGTCTACCTTTGATTTAATGTGATGCCTCCCAAAGACATACGTATATTCTTTCGTGCTCCATTCGCCTTGAAAACATCGGAATATTAACACAATTGGTGGAACTACGTTGCGTAATCATAAAACAAAAGCTGATGTGAGTCTTAATTCATAATAATTATTTAGCAAAAAACATGTCAAAAAGTGTTGACAAAGTCGCTAAAGATTCATTCAAATCAAGTCTCCGTGGAAAACATTTCTTGCGTTGATTAAAAGAAAATTAGAGATGGGCGGTATTGGAATTTTGAGTTCGGTATCGGTTTCTGTATTTTTAGGGGGTGTACCTCAGTATCGTTTCGGTATTCGGTATCTGACTTGACTGAGATTTGCTTATAGTACCAAAGAGGAATTCACATCAGGAAAATACAGAATAAGTTGTTGTAGTACCATTCTACCACAACGCTATAAATGACAATGCCAATAAGCTCAACAGTGACATTCTTTTACGACCACAAATCACATGTACAGTAAGTTTGTGACTTGTTCTAAACGCCCCATAATGTTCAAAAACCTATTTCGGGTTCTTGTGGTCTCAGAGCATGTCTCCTGACCATGTCATCTTTAGGAAGTTCTGCTGACAATAGACAAAACACCTGGGCAGTGATTTCTAGTCAGGTCTTGGCTGCCTTAACAGGCAGCCAAGACCTGACCAGAAGTCACTGCTAGGCAATTGTACATGTACAGATTGCAGTCTGGTATGAATTCTGGACAGTTTGCCCAGTTCACTTTCACTGGGGGTTAACAAAACTGAAAAGAAAATCAGTCACTTCTTTCTTGAAAATGAACCTTTCAACTGTTATCGAACCTCAACAGGGACATATAAATAGCGAATGTAGGAAAGTTTGAAAATTCAGATGGTTTCGGTATTCAACGAATGGTTCGGTTCGGTTTTCAGTAACCCCATGATATCAGCATCGGGTAGTTTTTTCGGTATGTTGTCCATCTCTGAAGAAAGCGAATGTTTATGATATTTTTAGACTTCAGTAAAGGTCGGCAAGGCGAATTGGTCGGGTTATTTTTTTCCGGTCAAAAGAAATAATCCTTCCGTTTGAAGCACAAAATTGGCGGCGGACTATTTAAGATCTAAAGTGTTTCAAGACCGTAACGGTGTCAGATTTGTTTAAGAATTTAACTGGTGGCTTGAGAACTCGCAGAACATTGTCAAAACTAATTAGTAATAATTTGATCCAACACAGTAAAGGTCGGCAAGGCGAATTGCTCGGGTTATTTTTTCCGGTCAAAAGAAATAATCCTTCCTAAAACTGTGACATCTAGTATTCCTGAGCACCTGTCCTTGTATCGCAGACCACATTCCCCAAAACCACCCCAACCCACCCACCCCCTTTTCGTCGGTAGGACTAGTGCCTTTGTTCACCTTAATAAATTCTTGAGGATTGTGTAGAATTCTTTCAGATAACTCTTTGTCAGGGGACACTCCTGGGACACAGACCACCTACCTAACTTTCGTGAGTGTCGACTGTGATGCAAGGAGGGAACGTTCTTCGGGTAAATACTACTTGTGGTTTAAACGTAGGAACACACCCTGTAACCAGCTCTTCCAAGCCTAGATTACTATTAAAATTATCTCCATATTAGCATTATTTAGAATGGTTCCTTTCGTGTGCCTGTGATACTTTTTTATGTACTCAACCCTAGCCACCCAAGCGTAATATAATCTCACAGAGAAAACGTAAAATACTCTGAAGGCTATTTAAACTTAGTACACTATGACATGGATACCGGTCAAATCACGGGCATTTGCTGCTTGCTTCTTTTTTGTATCGGCACATCCAACCCCTATCTACCCCACTCCACCCACCAACTTTGTAATTTATCCTGTTAACGAGAGAGAGAGAGAGAGAGAGAGAGAGAGAGAGAGAGAGAGACTGTATTATTCTCAACGTGTATATTTTATGACTACCACAGACATATTTTTTAATTTATGTAATGTACTTCATAGTGCTTTGAATACCTTATATAAGGTAAAAGGCAGAAATAAATCATCATCATCATCATCATCCGTTTGAAGCAAAAAATTGGCGGCGGACTATTTAAGATCTAAAGTGTTTCAAGACCGTAACGGTGTCAGATTTGTTTAAGAATTTAACTGATGGCTTGAGAACTCGCAGAACATTGTCCAAACTAATTAGTAATAATTTGATCCAACAGCAAATTGTTCTTTTGGGTTAAATTGTAATTACACATGTTTTCAAATACTAATCGGGTTGCTTGCTTACATCCTCTTTTATAGCATTTCATATAACAATAATATGATTTTCAAGGGCGTTACCGGCCCAATAGGAATGCTGTCTTATGAACGGCCCGACACGGATTTGAGGGTTGGTAATAAAACAGTGGGCTATTACTCATTCATGGTGGGCCGCTAATAGAACTGTAACGCCCGATAAAGTCATGTTATTTCTGTTATTATCACTAATCCTCTTTCGAGCTGTTGTTATCTACCAAATATAGAATGTCCGGAATTAAGACTAAATATAAACGTGGGCAGGGCCGGCGGAAGCAGCAAAGGGCAAGGGGGGCGAAACTTTCTGATGAGGGCAAGTGCACGTATATTGCCTAAAAATTGGGAGGGGACGCCTCAGATGCTGAAGGCATCTGCACCGAGTGCCGAAGACACGAGGTATTAGAAGGGGGGGGGGGGGGGCGGTGGAGGGGTTTTCCCCCAGGAAATTTTTAATGGAACTCTCAAATTGTGCATTCTGGTGGCCTTTGGCCTGAAATTCCTCTTGTATTTTTATAATAGAAAGAAAATGATTTTTTTACAGCCGGAGGCCGGACCCTGGAGCAGTTGGCCTGTTTACCTACCCCCTCTCGGTGCTAGTATAAGTCTCGGATTATCTTGTGCCATAGGCTTCGAACCAGTTTTGTTGTCGACAAACTCGGCTTTTGGCCATCTAACTAATAAAACAGTCAGGCTGAGCAGGTAGGCAAAATTTGCTGATTCATAGGCCTACTATCCATTGAATGCCATGCCCATGGGCAATTAACCCTTTACCTAACATGAAAAGCAGACGACACTTGCAAAAAAAATTCTTGAATAACTAATTTTTTTCATTTTTTGTCTCAAAAACATAGGTTATGACCCCTCGTTGGAACGAGCTCGACGAGCTCGTTCCAACGAGGGGTCATAACCTATGTTTTTGAGACAAAAAATGAAAATATTTTAAAAATTAATTGGCTATTTTTGAGAATAGCGCTGGCCGGTTTTGGCCGTTACGTTGGGTAAAGGGTTAATGTATACATATACATCCATGCCGGAGAATTGGTTCTTCAAAGATACAACTGAATAATAGGCTGATCAGTATGATCCTGTTTTTTTCTGATGGTTGATCAATAACAATGCTGATTTTTTATTTTCGGACACTTTCGCCCCCGCTCGCCCCCGTGGGCGAGGGCAAGGGGGGCGACTGCCCCCGTCGCCCCCCTTCTTCTGCCGGCCCCGAACGTGGGGCTCTTTTTATCTTGACGAGTTTGTGGAATTTTCAATTGAGAGGATTTTTTAATATTTTTTATTCAGAATTAAATATTGTACACATATATACATCTCTAAGTAGAGAAGTTGATAGAGTTTACATATTAAGTGGAGTTCTCTACAGATATATGGATTTGAAAGCAGAATCGTTTTCTTCATCGGGAATTACAGAGAATCGGTAGTTCACTGGACAGTGTCAGGGTACTGTTGCATAAGCTAGTGGAGGCTTTACATAAAAAGGGGAAAATATTTACAGTGTCGAAGGGTATTGTCCAGTGAGTGTGAGGAATTACCGAATAGGCTGACTGAACAGGGATTGTGGAGATTCCCATCTGGTCTTTATCGATATTATTTTTTTCGGAGTACATTTCAGGGAATATAGCTCAACTTCACGATACCGACGAAGGTCTTCAATAAAACCATAGAAGCTCGATTGAAATTTTCTCACCCGCACGAATAAATAAACTTTTAATATATGATAAAGAGAAGAGAGAGTGAGTGTTCTTGTGGACAGGCGCGATATGCAAAAGTTTGTTCAATCAGTGATTTTTCTAATTTCTCAAACTATTCTTCCGAAGAATCAGTGTTGGATTCCTGGTTTCATGAATGATGAAAAAAAGAAAAGAAGACGGAGTTGTTTATTACGCTCACCATCCAATTGTTTTTCTTCAAGAATTACACTACTGTGATCACAACAATGGGCAGAGAATCTCGATCGACTCGCCACTTGGTCGTAATCCAAAGTCTGAATGCTTTGTCTGCGAACCTCCCTACAACACTACACAATTTCACCTGTCGAAAAGAAATATCAAGACAGAACACGAAGGGGGGGGGGGGGGGGAGGAATCTCAATCGGCTCGCCACTTGGTCGTAATCTAAAGTCTGAATGCTTTGTCTGCGAACATCCCCACAACACTACACAGTTTCACCTGTCGAAAAGAAACATCAAGAGAGAACACGAAGGGGGGGGGGGGGGGGGGGGATCTCGATGGACTCGCCACTTGGTTGTAATCTAAAGTCTGAATGCTTTGTCTGCGAACATCCCCACAACACTACACAGTTTCACCTGTCGAAAAGAAATATCAAGAGAGAACACGAAGAGGGGGGAGGAATCTCGATCGACTCGCCACTTGGTCGTAATCTAAAGTCTGAATGCTCTGTCTACGAACCTCCCCACAACACTACACAGTTTCACCTTTCGAAAAGAAATATCAAGAGAGAACACGAAGAGGTGGGGGGGGGGGGGAGGAGGAATCTCGATCGACTCGCCACTTGGTTGTAATCTAAAGTATGAATGCTTTGTCGGCGAACCTCCCCACAATACTACACAGTTTCACCTGTCGAAAAGAAATATCAAGAGAGAACACGAAGAGGGGGGAGGAATCTCGATCGACTCGCCACTTGGCGTACTCTAAAGTCTGAATGCTTTGTCTGCGAACCTCCCCACAACACTACACAGTTTCACCTGTCGAAAAGAAATATCAAGAGAGAACATGAAGAGGGGGGAGTATACTGAGGACTGGAATCAACGACCCGAGGTGGAGTTTTCCTCTATTTCACGATCGTCGAAGGCGCGCGTGACATTCGAAAAAAACTCCACCAAGGTTAATTGATTCTTGTCCTCGTACTCAACCCGAGTTGTGTTGTGTATTTATAGGTCGTTAAAGCTTGAATTAAGAATGGAGCTGATATATTCAAAGAAAAATAGTACTTTCGTCGGTCTGAAAACTTTCTTGCATGACATTGTTTTACGTCGAAACATTTCTTTCACCTTATTTCGTCACCCAGACGCGTGACGTCCAATCAGATGCGTTCTTGTATGACGTTCTTAAGCGTAAACCAGACTGCACGCGTGGTGTTCATAGCACTCTCCCATTGTCAGTATTGTATCGCGTAACATAATAATAATAATAATATACACATTTATATAGCACCAAAATTATAGTTCAGAAGATGTAGAACCATATTCTAAGCCGCTGTACATGTTACTGAGCTCGTGCAAATATACAAACAGAATATATACAGTATCTTACAGTCCACAACATCACTTATAGGCTTTTTGAAACAGGTATGTTTTGAGATCTTTCTTGAAAAGGTTGACATTTGACAGTCTTTTTAGGTGTTCTGGTAAATTATTCCACAAGTGAGGGCCAGCAAATGAGAATGACCTATCTCCAAATGTCTTACACCTATGTTTTGGAACATGTAGCAGCGTTTTACCATCGGACCTCAGGTTGTATTGACACACATTCTTGGTATTGAGGAGTTATTCTAAGTGGGCTGGTGACATGTTGTTTTGTGTCTTAAAAACTAATAATAAAGTTTTGAAAATTATTCTGTACTTGACTGGCAGCCAGTGTATATCCCTCAGAACAGGAGTGGTGGGTTGAGATCGTGATACCCTACATACCACTCGGGCTGATGCATTTAGTACCCTCTGCAGGCGAGAGTAATGATATTGTGGAAGGTTGAACAGTAAGGCATTACAATAATCCAAATGTGAACTTACAAAGGCATGAACTAGGGTTTTTGTGGAGTCTTTCGTGAGGAATTGTCTTATCTATTTAACTTTGTATAGACTCCTGAAAGCCTTATTGCACATATTTGTAACATGTCTGTCCATAGACATGATAGAGTCGAAGAAAGCACCAAGATTACGTACATTGTTACTTGCACACAGTGTACGTAACGTTGAATACGCACTGCAACCGTGGTATATAATATAGATTATTATATTCTTAATAAATAACCACATTTCTATTGGCTGGATCTTATACATGTGACTTGTACTCAAAAATCCATGTACACCGGTTTTCCATTGAATATCAACTTTCTAAATATAGCCTTTGGAAATCCCCTCTCTAGTTTCATTTCACTCGACGTTCGTACGTAGTCAACCAGCCTTCCGTCTCATTTTTATGTTTTTTCTACAGACTATTTTATTGTTAAATAAAAGTATTTCTGGTTGATATAATTGAACTTTTAATTGACAAATAGAAGATTGTTTTTAAACAGTTATGGACTTTTGTGGTGGTAAATATGATGTGATATGAACCAAAAAACTTATATTGACCGAGGCTAACGCCTCGGTCAATATAAGTTTTTCAGGTTCATATCACATATTCATCACCCCCAAAGTCCATAACTGTATAATATGATATGCTACTTTTATTTTATTATTTTATTTTTCTTGGGGAAATCTGGACTCAATGAAGTACGTGTGTTGTGATTTGATTGCTAAAAACGACTGTTTTGTGATCACAGTACCCAGGCCGTAAAACTGGCTAACGGAGGAGTAAATCTCCAAATCAGCAACATTCTGCAAATTTTCGGAAGAGACAAATCAAAAATTTGTTCGCTCACACTACAGCAGTGAATTGTTCCAATTTGTTTGAATTTTATTAACCCTTTTTAACGAATCGCCTGGTCCCTCCAAGTAATAAGTAAATTCACAAGTTGGAAAAAGAATTATTTTAGAAAAAAATCAACAAAACCACACCATGTGTCCCCTCTTTGCAACGAGCTGATCGAGCTCGTTCCAATGGGGGAGGGGGGGGGGGGGGTCAGATGATATGGTTTTGTTGAAGTTTTTATTTTAAATTTGAAAAATGTTATTTAAAATAATAAATTTGCTTTGGGTAGAGGGTTAAGAGAATGTAAACAAAAACATTCGTGTCGTAATTGGACCGAATTAGCTGCTTGGAATTGTTATACAATATTATTTGAATGACAAAAGGCACCAAAAATAACATATTTTGCCATTTCGGAAGTGAGTATGGGCTACCAATTTAACCCAAAACGTTTACGCAAACATGAAGCAGCATAATAAGCAGACAGGAAACTACCAACAAATGTATCCTACAGCGCAGGATATGAGAATAAGGCTCATATTGATGACCCCAATATTGAAAAGTGGCTAACGCTGGAGTGGAAATGATTCGCTGGAGGCTAACATAGAAGTCTGAGAGAAAACTGTGACTGGCGCAGACACTGTTGTTAGTGAACAACATACTTTATACGGAATTTTGGTTACGAAAGTTGGGGTTTGCAAGTGAGGTGGAAATGATCAATTTGTTCTAAAAACTTATAATGAAAAGTAAATCTAGTGTTTTTGAGTGGATACCGATCATTTCCAGCAATAATTCAACACGTATTCACCTTGAATTGATGCATGGAACCCGCTAGTCCAAACATGGCCTGAAAGTCCGTAATATAAGTTTTTGGTTTGGTCCGTCCTTTCAAAGGACGTACCAAACCAAAAGCTTATATTACGGACTTTCAGGCCATGTTTGGACAAGAAACCCGCCAGCTGAATCAGACTGCAAGACGCTATTTGTTCCGAGTATCGATCAAATCACTTCCGCGTATCAATGATTCAATGTGCTATTTACTTTCATGCATCAATTCATGGTTGAAACGAGTGAAATTATCCGATTCTTATAAAAAGCGTATAATAAAAAGAAAATCTAGTGTTTTTGAGTGGATGCCGAAAATTAATCATAGCACTACTTCTTCGACTCTAGCGGGTGTTTATGGGGATGACACCCCACATCCCAGTATTTTTTCCAGTCGGGGAATTTTCATCTGGATTGGCGTCTCAGATATCGATTCTCCGTTGTTAATAATATAGTCCAGGCACATTAGACATAAAAATGAGAAAGTAAGGAAAAAAATCGGAGAAAGCTGATTTTTTTATATGTTTCTTGGACACACATTGCGGATAAAGTGTGAAAAGTCCCCGCGAATCCGAGTTGAGCTTTTTTAGTTATAGCGTTTTTT
Organism: Pictodentalium vernedei; assembly: GCA_031216915.1. Taxonomy (NCBI): domain Eukaryota; kingdom Metazoa; phylum Mollusca; class Scaphopoda; order Dentaliida; family Dentaliidae; genus Pictodentalium; species Pictodentalium vernedei. The sequence goes on along the minus strand of CM062292.1, from coordinate 408,408,421 downwards.
TTGATGAAAAAAAAAAATTAAAAAAAAATTCGACCCAGCTCCATATTTCTCATTCTTATTCGCCTTAGTAGGGTGAGAATCATAAATATCGTGCTGAATTATATTGAGAATACATATCCCCAACAGAAAATGCCAACTTTGTACCAATCCTCACACTCAATGGTGAAATATTCACGACAATGTACAAAATTACGAAAAAAAATTATTGTATTTATACACACAACGGTACACAACGTCCATTAAATCAAATCTACAACTACTTTGGGAGTTAAATTATATATCAAAAATTGCAGAAAAGCAGTGGCTTTATAATGATATATAACAATAGTCATTTATTCCATAATGAACTGGTGAAACGTGTGAAATATTAACCATACCCCCTAAATTCAAATTCAAACGGCATCGACTTTTCTCATTCATTGTGTTTGAAGAAAGCCGAACACTAGATAACATAGACTGCACAGAAGTCAATGAAATATTCTGTGGACTTGCCAGAGGTGACTGTACAACAGCTGACGCTGTCAATCAAGAAAGTGTCAACCATCTACTGTCAAAATTACACGAACTGCTCCAGAATGCGTCCGTAGGACGCACAGGAAAGCTTTGGGTACAATACTACGAGCAAATAGGTCTTCTCCAGTTGTTCTTGAGAGCAGAGCGCACAGGCGACTGGGAACTCCACACATATTGTGTTCGCAATATGATTCCAGTATTTCACGCAGGTGGTCATTTTGCATACGCAAAAAGTTCTCATCTCTATTTGCAGCAGATGAATGAGCTAACAGAAATAATGCAACAGGATGATTTGAAGTTGTTCACTGAGAAAGGTTACTTTACCATAAGGCGCTCAGATAAATTCTGGGACGGGATATATTCTGATCAGACCATAGAGCAGTGTTTAATGAGAATGTTCAAGCTCCCTGGTGGTCTCACACATGGCAGGGGAATAACCGATAGCACTGTTGCGAAATGGGTACATGGACTACCTCTTTGCCTTCCGATATGTAATGCTCTCGAAAATTTTGTTCATGTTCACACTGGTCATGGCGAACAACATCGGGATCTCCGTCAAAGTTCACAATTGACTGATGCCAATGATATCACCAAATTATTGAACTGGCTCAGAGTGCATTCCCCCTTTCAGAATAGAGATCCACTACAATTAGTCTCTATAGCGACCGGGCTTGTGGCCGACGAAACTGTGAACTGTGACCAAGTTCGCAAAATTGGTGAATGTTGCGTATCGAATGTTGTAAGCAAAACGTTCAACAGCATCAAACTACGACGTGTTGACACTGTGAAGTCTTTCGCATCGATGGCAAATAGCATCAAAGTCCGTGGAAGTAAGGTAGTGATTAACCCCACAATTCTGTTCAACCGCATCACATGTGTTATTCAGTCACAAGCAGAGATGGAAGAGTATCTCAAATATGAACTCGCCCCGAAACCACCAGCATTGTTTGATTCTGCTGGAATGAGGAAGACACAGAAAAGCACGTTCGGTAAGATCCTCAAAACATACGGTTCCGAGCAAACTAAAATCCCAGAACATTCTCTGTTTGTTGTAGATGGTGGATTTTTATTGAGGGCAGTTGTATGGCCTAAACAGTCGTCATATAAGGACATATGTACATCATATTCCAATTATCTAGTGAGACATTTTGGGGCGAACGTCGTGGTTGTTTTTGATGGTTATGCTTGTACAATGTCGACAAAGGGCATGGAACAAGCCCGTAGATCTAAAGACAGGTATTCCATTGATATCAATATCTCACCCGAGTTACCAGCCACCACACCCCAATCCGATTTCCTTGCAAATGCCAAGAACAAAACCCAACTGATCGATCTTCTAATGCAGGAGCTATCTGCTATCAATATTCAGTCCAAGCAGGCTGATGCTGATGTACTGATAGCCGAAACTGCACTTGACATCGCTCAAGATGACAACAATGTTGTCGTTGTGGGAACAGACACAGACTTGTTAGTCATTCTTACCTCTCGAGTTCAACCGGGATGTAATATTCACATGATGTATTCCATTACCCCAAACTTACTAGTTTCAGTTAGTGAAATAGCAACCAAAATGGGTGACCATAGAAGCAACCTCCTTATAGCACATTCTATAAGTGGTTGTGACACTACTTCTGCACTCTTTCGAGTTGGTAAGAAGAAAGTATTCAGTACAATTGTCTCCGATGTTACTAGCGACTCACAACAGTATGTCAACACAATTTTGGCGGATGACAGTACACCAAGTGCAGTAGCCGCTGCCGGGGAACAACTTCTCCTGATCTTATACGGGAGTAAAACTGTTTCCTCTCTCGACCAATATAGATATGTCACTTACAAGCGTTATGTAGCAAAATCTAAACTGAATAAACCCATCGACCTAGCCTCACTCCCACCAAGCAGCGATGCTGCACAACAACATGTCTACAGATGTTATCTCCAGGTCCAACAATGGCTGGGCACTTCGCTTCCTCCGACGGATTGGGGGTGGTCACTAGACAATGGACTTCTTATACCGACTGCAGCCACAAAGCCATGTGCCCCCGATAACCTACTGAATCTGATCAGTTGTGGTTGCAAGAGTGCTTGTACAAAAAGGTGTGGGTGTAAGAAGGCAGGACTCTCTTGCTCAGGTTTGTGTAATTGCAGTTCGGATTCTTGTAACAACCACAGAAACACTGTCCTGTCGGAAATTTCTGAGTTCGATGAATAATATGTATATAGGTCATGTCATTTCTGTTTATAGCGTTGATAATAGTCAATGTAACTTAATCCATGTTGATTGATTTGTACATTCTGTAAATATTATTTATTGATTTTTGTACATTCTGTAAATATTATTTATTGATCTAATGCTGCCAGACACAGACGTGTCTGTTCGGTCCCAAGCCCGAAAATAGTTGAGTTCTCATGCTGACGAATTTTATGCCAAAAGGGGAACTCGGCCAGAAGCAGAGGGGGTCTTCCATAATGTCTATTTTGTAAGCAATGATAAAAGTCTTCAAATGGTGGTGGATTTTTTATCGTCTGTCCAACTAACATCCCGTTCTGTACTACGACCCTTTGGGCAAATCCGTTAGGAAAATCGTCATTTTTTGCGTAAATCTGATACTCTTTTGTGAATTTTCAATAATTTTTCGCAGAAATTGTCACAGATTCACATTTTTCTCTAGGTAAATGTATATTAGACATTATGTAGCTCGAAATACGCGTAAACAAAAAATACAGTTGGATCAATTCGAGGTTACAAAGTTCGTGCGATTTTTTTTGATTTTTTTCAAACGCGTTTTCGAAAAAAGGCTGTAGAAAAAAAAGCTCAACTGGGATTTTAGGGGACTTTTGTCTAATCTTCAGTGACATGTACTCGACATTCCCTGAAAAAATCAGCTTTCTCCGATTTTTTTCCCTAGTGAAACCTAATGTTCTTGGGCTAATAATGTACTGACTTGTGATACTATATTTGGTGCTTGGATTTATGTCATGCGCACAGTCGGTCATACAAATTGAGGTCTGTAGTAACCAATTAGGACTGTTATGAGTACAGCTCGGCCAGTTTGGAGTACCGGTACACATGGACATTTACAGTGAACATACCGATGTCTTAGTTTTCAAACCAGTGTAAATTACCTTACCACACCTCTAATTTTATTGACTAAGAATGTTACGTGCATACCGGCGGTAAATCCCGTACACGGTGGCTGTCATTTTAATATCCAGAGTTATCTTTCTGGGGTGAGAAGCCGCCATTACTATTTTGATTCGTTTCCACTCGCTTCGAATTTTCAAAATTTCAATTAAACCAAAATATCACCCCACGGTGGCGTTGTGTACTGAGGCGTACTGAACGTCGATGGTGCACCTGTCTTCAACCAATGCTAACCCTGCTTGTGTGGAGTTGGTATGCTGGAGAGCTGACAGTTGCTCGCCGTTGCTCGGTGGTTCTCTGCGCGTACTCCGATTTCCTCCACCCGTAAAACTGTCATGGTCATGATTAGCCATTGTGCAGAAATATGTGACCTTAAACACCAATAAATAAATAAATAAATAATCAAGGTACCGTATTTATTGATTAAAAACATTAAATATTTCAAAAAATGGACAGAAAATAATGCGAACATTTTCTTTACAGTTTATTCAACGGATTAAAAATCATTTTTTGAAAGTTTAAAAGTGCTTTGTTAACCCTTTTCAGGTTGTAATGACAGTATATGTATGTAAAATTGTTGGTTTTTATTCAACGTTTCATTAACCTTATTCCTGAAGTTCATCGGTGGGGTGTTTTCGTAACATAGTCAGCAAATGACCGGGTACGGGTTTGGTATAAAGCCCACAGACCAGGTTCCATCTGCACCCAGACACTTTCTGTCTCTGTAACTAATAATACACCACGAACTGTACAGGGATACCTAATATTTTGTACATCAAAGGATATTGTCGTCTTCGCCTCACCTGGTATAAAACCTACAGACCAAGCATCATCCCTTATCCATGTCAGTTGTTGACAAACTAACTAATAATACACCCCGAACTGTACGGGGATAACTAATATTTTGTTAAAGACTGAGTCAAAAAATAAGAGTATAATAGAAACAAATGTGAAAAATAGCATAAACGATGAAATATAATAGTTCTAATGTTGCATGTTTGTGGACAAGAAGCCGTGCAAAGAGTTTAATGACATGTTGTTGTTGTCCACCCAACCATATACAATTTTGCTACGGATTTCAAAATAGCACGTGTTACCCGAGAATGTCAAATTGAATGGGTGACCGACGATTTTCTTTGTGTTATGTTGTGCTAGAGAGCCTGGGTTATTGAGAAAATACGCTAATTTTTGTCTTCCGCCATTTTAAAAAATGCCAAGGTTAACCGAAAATCAGAGGTTGAGTGCCATTGGTATGCACGAGGCTGGAATACCTCCAGATGAGCTCGCCGCTGAGTTCGGAGTCACTGTGGCCACTATTTGCCGCCTCATTGGAAGGTATAGAACCACAGGATCTACTGCCGACCGATCGCGTTCAGGTCAACAAAGAGTTACGACCCCTGTACAAGACCGACACATCAGGACGTCTCACTTGCGGGATCGCTTCCTTCCGACGACGAGGACAGCAGCAATTACTTATGGTAGAACTAACAATAGAATCAGTGCACAAACTGGCCGCAACAGACTCGCTGAACACGGCATCCGCAGTTGGCGTCCATACCACGGACCAATCCTTACCCAACGTCATCGTACCGTCAGAATGGAATGGGTACCTCAGTTTGTTCTCTGGATTCAGCAGCGTTGGAGCACGGTTCTTTTTAGTGATGAATCAGGATTTTGTCTACGGCGCGCTGAAGGTTGGGCAAGAGTGTATCGCTGGCGAGGAGAACGGTTTTCTGATGCTTGCGTGCGGGGATGCAACCGTTTCGGCGGGTGTAGCGTAATGGTTTGGGCAGGAATTTCCTTGCACCATCGAACGCAGTTGATCTTCATCGATGGTAATCTGAATGGACAGCGATATGGGGACGAAATTCTTAACGATGTTTTTGTCCCGTTGTTCAACGCTAACGTTGGATTGCAGTTATTCCAGCAAGACAATGCCCGATGTCACGTGGTGCTTATCTGTCCTGACTTTCCTGAGAAGCAGAACATCAAACTTCTTCCCTGGCCCCCACTTTCGCCAGATTTGTCGCCAATCAGGCATCTTTGGGATCAATTGGGCTGTCGGGTACGACTTCATGATTTGTAGACGTTAGGCGATTTACGTAATGTTCTGAGGCAGGAGTGGAACGCAGTACCACAGGGTGACGTCCACAGACTTATCAGGTCCATGCGCCGTCGATGTCTTGCCATCCAATAGGCAAACAATGGACATACACGCTATTGACTGTATTTGCGAACTTTTCATTTCACCCCATGTCTGAATTGCGACGTCCTGACGTGACGCTGGCAACAGTAAGAACATGAAATTATGCAAATTCATACAGCTAGATTCGAAATATAAATTTACAATAATTTGTTTGGGATTAAAGTCGATAATACTAAAAAGAAATTGCTCCTCAAAGTTTACTGTACTTTCTTTTTTGACTCAATTTTCATCAAAGGATATTGTCATTCCGTGATTGGTCACCTTGTCGGGGTATCTACACCTATGTTCCGGTTTTTGCCCGGGTACATAAAAGCATGCTACGCTGTTCATGGTCAAGGGTGATAAATCCCGCTGGCAAATTGCGTGAAATTTGCACACAGAAGACGAACACGTCTAAATATGGAGTCACATATGCTTTGAAATGTAAAAAATCAAGTGAACAATGAAACATTTTGCGAACCATACAGACCAGGCATGTCAAAGTACCGCCGGTACCAACATAACCGGTACCGGGACGGGACAGAGTCTGTCTCGCTGAAACCGGTACCGGTACCGGGACAAGTCAACAATTGGGTGACATATCACAATCAGATGGGAGAAATTCGCATTTAATCCGACCCAGGCCCCAAGATCGCAAACACAAACATGGCATCGTACAATTATTCCTCGGCGACATCAAAGTAATCATAAAGCACGAAAATCGTGCTTTTTGATTACTTTAATTTCGCCACAGAATAATTTCTTCGAAGTAACCGATGACGGCGCTTTCATTGTCTTTGATGCAACGTTTGAAAAGTCACAATGGTCGACCTTACCGAGGTCGCTGTGCAGACAGAATATGCACCTTTAAAGTGTTTTGATATGTTTATTCACAAATAAGTTGAAAGTATGTCATGCAAGTGTGCCATACACGATTATCAGTCTGTTTACCCTCGTTCAGTTCTAAATTTCCACATAAAATAATTTTGTCCCGGTACCGACAGGCGAGACAAAAACTTCAGTAGCGGTACCGGTTGGAGCATGAGGGAACCGGCGGTACCGGTACCGCTACAGGTACCGGTTGACATGCCTGATACAGACAAACATTAGTTGCAGCTAATAAAAAAAGAATAATAATAACTCGACAACTTAAACTTTTCGTATATTTTTGAGTGATAAAAAGATGTACAACATCTTCGCATTTATTCAAAAGAGTAATCTTACGAAATATCCCTTTATTTTCGCATGGGTGTAAGGAATGAAGATGGTTAAAATTGCAAAACCATTGTGCTCAAAACCTTTTAAAATGTTATTTGCTTGAGTGTGATTAACTCTCAACATGTGATTAACTCTCTTTCTTACGAATCAGCGGCGCCCGCCAGCCGCGTAATTTACAAATCAATCAATTAAAAAAATAATGTAAAAAAAAAATATCAACAAAACCATATCATTTGACCCCAATGTGGAGTCACATGATGTGGTTTTGTTGGAATGTTTTGAAAAAATTTAATAAAAAAAACCCAAAAACTAAATTAATAAATTTTGATATCGTCTGAGCAGGATAAAGTGTTAATTTGGTTTGCGGTATGACAGCTTCGTTATGCAGACTTTTGACAGGGTACATAACCCCATGTAACCTGTCCAAATTGTGTGTACCTTTCACCTTTGGCCCAGGAAACCTGAACTCTCGACAAGTACACATTGTACCCAACCAAGGACCCGTATAACTTATAACCTCCAGGTCTGACATTTTATTTCATAGTTGATTTACTGGAGTGCCAATCTTGAGGTTAACATAAACAATATATACGTTATGGCTATAGCATACCTTCTGCTTGGCTAAGGATAAAACATATTCCAAGAATACCACAAAAAACTACTGCAGTGAGCTTTCTTGAATATTCTGGTTTGAAATAAATTTCCATGATCAGTTTTCAAAATTTCACTTAGTTATTCACTAAACATTAACAAAAGACACTTCCATCCTCCTCATCGATTTGTGCAGTTTTCCAGTGATGTGTCCTCTTGTCGGATTTTACTGAAAGTGGAGAAGACATATTAATGTTTACATTTTTATTATTTATACTGTTTACTTAACACAGCGTTCGATTATTATCCAGTCCTTAGTTTCCGTGTAACTGACAAGTATAACTTTCTATTTTTCCATTAACCCCTCAGTTGTGGAGTTGGAGATGCATTTATACCATATGCTCGCCTATGTTACTACCTGTGAAAAGCCTGTATGTTAAATCTTAGCTTTTAACCCCACTACCGGTGTAAAGCTTCTACTGCGGTTAAAAAGTTGGTTCATTCCCACTAGAACCAATTCCCACGAGACCAATTCCCCGTAGACCAACTGGTGTGTTCTACTTTAAAAATAATTCTATATCAATAATTTGATATATTTATAAATATTTATAAATGTATTTAATATTATTAATAGTCAAGTCTGAAAATAAGCAGTCTGTCACTTGCAGAATGAGGTCCCCAGAGGGTGAATTTGCTGATGCTATCCCTTACAGTGGGCCAGTTTATCCTCTGGGTACCTCTTTCTGTTTATGTTTGAGACCTTGATTCAGGTTGAGGTTCACAGGGGGTAAATTTAGTGATGCTACCCTGCTGTGCAGGGTAGCATCACCAAATTCACCCTCTGGGGACCTCACTTTTCAGATGATAGTCTGCTCATTTTCTGGCTTGTTGATATTTTGTAGATGTTGGGCAGACTTTTATAAATAAATGTTTTCCTAATTATCCTTAATCAATAACAGTATGTAGTTGGTCTAAGGGGAATTAGGCTTTTGGGAGTTGGCCTAAAGGGAATTGGTCTAAAGGGAATTGGTCTAGTGGGAAGACACCAAAAATTTTTTACCCCCACAGTAGGAAGTTCATCCATGACGTGTGACATGACGAAATTTGCCAACTTCGATTCATTCACACTTCGAAGTGTTTCATTCAAACATACGACGTTTTGCGGTACTATCTACTACGTGCAGTGACTTATTAAGTTTAAAATACCTACAATTAAATATTTAAAATAAAATTTAAGAATTGTTAATAATAATTTGACTGAAAAAACAAGGTAAATTCAGTCAGCATTGACCATGTGTCTAGCTGTTAATCAAGCATTCACGTGCAGCCGGTAGTAATGCCCACCGGCGCAGATGTAAACAAAACAAACCCGAGCGTTTGCGACAGAAAGTGTTGTTTTTTCTACATTTTTAGTGACAAAGTCGATTATTTATTTACAGCATGGTATGAATAAAACAAATAGGTACTAGGGCCAGTAATCAGATTTAAACCACTCGTAGAATAAGGGTTTTAACCACTCGGCAAGCCGAGTGGTTAAAAGCCTTATCCTACTCGTGGTTTAAATCTGATCACATGCTCTAGTACCTATTAATTCTATATGTAAATCATAGCTATTTTCATTTTTTATTGGGATTTAACGATGCTTTCGACAGCCAGGGACACATGTCGGACAGTTTTATGAGTGGAGGAAGCCAGAGTACCCGGGGAACCACCTAGCAGCGGCGAGCAACTGCTAGACTTCCCAACCTGACAGCTCCGCACAAACAGGGTTAACATTGGTTGAAGACAAGTTCAGTACCGACGTGCAGAACGTCTTAGTACACAGCGCTACCGTGCCACCACGTGGACAATTAAAATTAAGTGCATTACCCAGGTGGCATTGTTAACCCTTTACCCAACGCAGACAATTTAAAAATTTATTATTTTAAATATCATCTTTTAAAATTGTTAAAAAAGTTTCAACAAAACCAGATCATGTGACCCCCTCATTGGAACGAGCTCGACGAGTCGTCCCAAAGAGGGGTCACACGATATGGTTTTGTTGAAATATTTTGAAACATAATATTTTTTCAGCTGCTGAATTTGCATATTACGCGGGCGGATGTGGCCGATTCGTTGGGTAAAGGGTTAATACAGGACGTCGAGCATCTTAAAACACAAAAGGAATGGCTGGGATTTGAACATTTCGTCCCCTGAGTTCCAATGTGTTCTATGCACCAGGAGGCACATAGAAGACATTGGAACTCGGGGGACGATTTGTCTACACCGATCGCAGAGCGAAACAATGCCACCTACCTTGTCCCTCAAATCCAACACTTAAGTCACAGAACCACCAGAAGACCACATTTATTAATCATTTTGTCGTCTTCTTGTCGACGGAAATTCTTTACCTCAAGCAAAAACCTGTGCATACATGTTCAAAGCGTCAAGGTATCTTGAGTTTATTGACAAATATCGAGCAGCACCAAAAGTGTTTTTATTCTCAAAGTGTTTATTTGCTTTACCTTCACTGCAAACCTAACAAACCGTAACCAAACCAAAACGCTTTATTGAACATTTGTCAAGAGCCTATGGACGTTACTACTACTTATTTTATAGCCAAAACCTACTTCGCAATCAAATGAAGGTTTGCCGTGAGTATAACACACCAGAGATCGTTTTTCGGCAAAACTGTTTATACGAATTTCAGTATATTGACCGTTTACCTGACACGAAAGACAGACGACACTTGCAAATAAAATTCTTGAATAACTATTTTTTTTCATTTTTTTGCGTCAACAACATAGCTAATTACTCCTTATTGGAACGAGATCAACGAGCTCGTTCCAATCAGAGGCGACGGAGTCAAGGGGACACAGGAGACACGTGCCCCTCCATTTTTTCCACAGATGTGTTTCGCAGTTACACGACGAGTCAAAATGGGCGCATACAATATACAGGTATTTCTGTAACATTATTTGCAAATCCAAACAATATTTAGCTAAAGAATCCCACTTTTGGTCGCTTCGGTCCAAAAGGCTGGCCTTCGGGTTGGAAGATGGGTGAAGTAGAGGAAACGGACACGACAGTGACCACACAACGGCATATTCATCTGAACGGTAGACTATAGCGAGTCATGGTACATTTACCGATATACGATTGTAACCTTTCTCACACTGGGTCGAACCATTGTAGCATTGTGAATTTGTACCCCTCCACGCTTAACAAGTTTCCGCCACACCTGATTCCAATGAAGGGTCATAAGCTACGTTTTTTGAGACCAAAAAATAAAAAAAATAACGAACATTGAATGGTGATTTTTGTGAATAACGCTGGCTGGTTTTGATGTTACTTTGGGCTAAAGGGTTAACCTTTATTTCAGGCTGATTTCTTTCATAGTGTTATTTTGTATTGTGAGACAAATATGTCAACGCTAAGTACGGTCAGTAGGGGGCCCAAGGGTCGGGATGGTCAGGGGTGAGCCAGGATTCAGGTGGAAGAGGTGTCTGAGGCCTTCAGGCAGTGTCGTATGAGGTATATCCTGATTCAAATTTATTTACTCCCCATTTTTCCCATCTAAACAATAATTTACTACCCCAAATAGAACGAATTATCAAACAGTTATATAATTGTAAATTAAAGGCCAACGGCTCTGGCTAAAAAAGGAATTTCAAAGTTACTGAAAATATTTTTTTTTTTTGGCTTGCATTTTATGTCAACAATTTTTTTAAACAATATTTTATTCGCTTGAAAAGGTTCGATAAACAGGCTAATGCCTATATAAATACCTCACCGTGTCAATAAGTACCGCATTTCCTTGATCAGATGGTTAGCCTGTATTAAATAGAGGTCGTGGATTTATTTATTTATTTATTTATTTATTTATTTATTTATTTATTTATTTATTTATTTATTTATTTATTTATTTATTTATCTATTTATTCAGCCAGGGTCATATCGTGTCGGACAATTTTACGGGTTGGGGAAGCCGGAGTACTCTGAGAAAACCACCGAGCAGCGACATGTAACTGTCGGATTCTTCAACTTAGTAACCCTGCACAACAGCTGCTCGTCGTTGCTCGGTGGTTCTCACCGGGTACACCGGCTTCCTCCACCAGTAAAACTGTCACCGACACGATATGACCTTGGCTGTTAATGTGTCGTTAAACCCTAATACATTTAAAAAAAAAAAAAACCTGCACAAGAAGGATTACGTCGGATGCAGACACGCATCCAATCTACGTACAGTACACCTTAGTACATTTCCGCCGAGCTCCTACTACCGGCCTTCGATGCACTCTGCGTCAGAACATGCATTGCATACAAACTAAAAGCCTGACTTATTCAGAAACCTGGTCCTGAAACCAGTTGAGTGCGAACAGTAAATACTGGTGGAGAAGTACAGAATCTACATCATAAACAGAGTGTAGCAATATACAAGACAAAATGCAGTATTACGTGACAGGAGCCTCTTACTTTGGGTTTCGGGGATTGATTACCAGAGGGTTGGGGGTTGGATCGGGCGATGGATGGTTGTCGGTAAGAAAATTTTAAATTCCAGGGTCCCAAAACCCCCATTTCTATGCATCTGAGTGGATATTTTGAGATTTTCCAGATGTATTTGAAAGATTTCACACTTCGAGAGCCGTTAAAAAACGTCGTTAAAGCATACAGGTGAGGTCTATTTTATTGATAAATAGACCTCACATGTATGCTTTTCCAGTCGTTTACAGCAATTATACTGTCTGTGGATTATCTTGTCTGGGGGTGGATTTGGTACTTGTATGTCTGTAAGATTACGATCTATCTCCGTTATCCGTATTATTAACAGATCAACATCTGCGTTCTTAGGGGTTAATACCACAATACACTAGCCTACACTTTGAGACAGGTGCGCGTCGATCATCGCTAACGACATCTAAACTTAGCCTTCGCTTGGGGTCGTAATCTATTCTCTAATTTCGGGCTTATAACTATCCTACGTCTACCTAATCTGACAATTGCGGCGTACAGCGGAGCTTCGTGGATTGCCCAGCAATTCCACTCGTACGAGACCCTATATGGCGCTTCCTATTCTGCCGAACCGAAGTCTCACTCCTAAACGGTCGGAACCCAAGTCTCACTGAACTAGCTAGTTCTCCACATTTTATTCCTTATCCTAACAACATTTCAAAATGCCTAAAGATGGCACGCGACATTTCTGAAGATAAAATCACCGTGCGTCAATGCATATTCTATCAAGCGTATCTCTTGGAATAATATACTTGATAACCGTGACGATTGAATCTAAGTGCCGGTCACTTTTCGAAATTAATTATCTTCAGATAGCATGGAGAAATTTTATTCTGACTAGTGATATGCCCGAGAAGTATCCCACTGTGAATCGTCTTAGGCTAATTATCTAATTAAAACATGTGAGTTACTACACAGAGAGAAGAAATATATACATTTATCATATGACTCGTCCGTTTTGTTCACTTTAAAACATTTGATATTTTGTTTTCTTATTAATCAGTGATAAATAAAGCCTTCCGTCAATTTCATTGGTCAATTTCAAAACTAGACAATTTGATTGGCTGAACAAAATACAACTGGGCCATATCTTCATAACTTGCATAATTAGAGTTGGGAGCTTTCATTGGTCAATTTCAAAACTGGACGAATTGATTGGCTAAACAAAATACAACTGGGTCGCATTTGCATAATTTCAGTAGGGAGAACTTACGTTATCTGTCCTATTTAGGGTGGGTTATATTGTATTAATCTTTTACCTACAAGAAAAACGCCATTCATTTTTTTTATATTTTCACTTTTTGCTTCCAAAACATGGGTTATGACCCCTCATTGGAAGCTCGTTCCAATGAGGGGTCATAACCTATGTTTCGGAAGCAAAAAATGAAAATGTTTAGTTATACGAGGATGTATTTTCCAAGTGCCGTCTGCAACTCAAGTTAGGTGATGGGTTAAAAAGTCATACCAAGTGGCTAATTTGTGCGTGTGTGTGTCATATGATAAATATAATATGAAATGAGTGTTTTTCTCATATAATATTTATGAAACTCGTCCGAAATTTTCGTTTGGGCTCGCCAGAGGCTCTCCAAAACGGAAAAGTCTTAGACTCGTTTCATAAATATTATATGAGAAAAACACTCATTCCATATCCTCTATATATCTGAACTTGAAAATATGGGGAGGAGGCCTCTTCCATTTTAGACTGGCTTTGCCCTGACAAATATCAACTGTCAAAAAATAAACACATTATTACAGCAGTCAATAAGTCTCGATTGTCATATTCCGCCTCGTTGTCGAGACCAGATCAGCCAGTCTGCGGCATCGTGTTTGATTGGGCTGATCTAGTCACGTCAACTCAACGGTAAAAAGACAACCCACAACAATTGACCGTTGAAATAATCTCTACTTAAGTAATATGACAAGAGATTCCTTATACGACAACATATTTGTTTCTTGAACACTTTAAAGATTTCATTTTACGCCTTCAGAACACTGCTTGTGGCCCGAGCTCGTTCCAGTGTGTTCCAATGAGGGTGTCGTAAACTCTGATGGGGAGGGGGCATTATTCATTGAAAAAATATAAAAAAAAAAAAATTTCGTGGCGATTTTTATAAATAACGGATATGGTCGTTTTAATGGGTACAGTGTTGTAAAAACAACGAATGACCTTGAAGGAACTCAGCCCTTGAGTAGAAACCGGGCCAAAACAGATTTTCGAAAAAGAACCCAGAAAGTTCGGTATTTTGTTTGAGGCAATACAGTAATGCAATATGATTCTGCGCATGCATCATTCAAGCATCCTTTGTATTGGATGGACATCAAAACAACAAGCTTGCAATGGTAGACCTGTCAGTGCTGTTTCTTGCCTGATCTGTGCCCCCCCCCCCCCCCCCCCCCAATAACAATCAACAAATAGAACTCTCCAGAAGATAATAGTAACAAAAACGTCTTTTTGTATAAAAAAATGAAGCTATTGAAAGAAAGGCGAACGGTGTAAATTGTTATACACAAATATACTCACCTGGTTTGAAGCACACCTACGGAGTTTCGCCTCTGGCTTTTGCAAAATGGAGTGAGTCTGCGGGAAAATCAATATTGTTTCTGTGACGACAAACTCGGATTTAATCAAACACAACCGTTTCACCTGAAGGTGTGTGAGGTGATGGAACAAATTGATTGTGTTATATGTTAATGAAGAATCAATAATATAAATGATTCTACTGTAATGTTTCAGTTTTATTTTCTCTGTTTCGCACTCATAACATGCAACGAGAGGGTACTAATATATATAATCAAAACCTTCGATAACAATGTCTTTGATAGTCTCTCCGACTATAGATATGACGAAATGGCTCCTAATATTGTTAGTTAGTTTGTTTGTTTTGCTTTATTGGGGTTTAACGACACCTTCAATAGCCAGGGTCACATCGTGTTGGACAGATTTTCGGGAGGATGAAGCCGGAGTACGCGGAGAGAACCATCGAGCAGTGGCGAGCCGATGTACTAACTCCGCACAAGCAGGGTTAGCATTGCTTGAAGACAAATGCACAATCGCCCTGCAGTAAGCCTTAGTATACAGCTCCGGCATGTCCCCATGATCCAGAGAAAACCAGCTAGCTCCGGCAAGCAACTGGTAGATTTCCTAACGTACTAACATTGCACAAACAGGGTTAGAAGCAGCTGAAGGCAAGTGCACCATCAACGTGCAGTACACCTTAACCCTTTACCCAACGTAACGGCCAAAACCGGCCAGCGCTATTGTCAAAAATCGCCAATTAATTTTCATTATTTTTACAAAATTTTGTCTCAGAAACATAGGTTATGACCCCTCATTGGAACGAGCTCATTGAGCTCGTTCCAATGAGGGGTCATAACCTATGTTTTTGAGACAAAAAATGAAAAAAAATAGTTATTCAAGAATTTGTTTTGCAAGCGTCGTCTGCTTTCGTGTTAGGTAAAGGGTTAAGACTCAGCGCCACCGTGCCCTACGTGGGCAATTGGAATTAAGTGTCTTGCCCAACGACACAGTGTAGTTGGCGCGGGTTAGGATCTCTAGAGATGATTTGTGGTTTCCCAGGACAAACCTCCGATGCAATTCTTTCCTATAGTTTCCCTGCTCTTTGCTGTCAGTTCGTATGTTATGTTAATCCTAGTAACATGAAATGGATGAAATGGGACCGGATGCAGTTTAGATATCTGATAAAGAACATTCTCTCTGAAATGGTTACCAAAATTACAAAAAGTTAATTAAATTTTCATTAGAATTCCAATGATAAATTTCATTAAAATTTGCTATTCTTTGTCTCTTCCAGCAACAACATCCATAGGCGACAGTTTTCAAACAACAGGATAAATGAGTGAGATTATTATAATCCCTGGTGGGTGAGAGTGTGAGATGAAGGAAATCTCACCTGAGGGCAAGATATTTTCTCGCTCCACCAAAATACTCTGACGTCATCAAGCGTAATTCACGGGCATGTGCAGCTATATTGAACATTTTTGTTGTCCATTTCTGAAAAAAACTGATTTGCTTATAATTATCGGAAAGAGCACACAAACGTTCTGTATATACCATGGATATACCATGAAATTAAATCCAACGCCGGCAAGACATGGGTTAAAGATTTGTAGCGAAATGAACATTGACACATTCCGATGTGCAACTCTCTCCACTCATAATGGCGTTCACCCCAAAATTCATATAAAAGAGTCAAGTGTTCTTTGGTTTTGCGGTCTGTGTTTTTATTTCTATTTTCTTCGACAAATGTTCGTCTGCTGATATTTCCGAAACGTGACGCCATGTTGTTTGTTTACGGAAGAACGTACAATGATTAAATAGACCGCGCGCTCATTAAATATGCTAATAAGCCGGTCACGTGGGTCGTGTGAGATAGATATCTATCTAGCATGGCCTTCTCACATGAGACACGCATATCTTGCATGGGTGGTTGGGAGGGGAGAGAAAGGTCTATGTACAAAATCTCAAATGGACTGTCATAATGGTCACATACATATTCGGAAAGATGATCAAACATTTGTGATTGGAGGATATTATTAAGCTTATTATCAAACAAGAGTAATTTTATTCATTATAAATCCTTTAAAATATTTCCTACTTTTCAACATTGTTATACTCATAACAGTCATTTTGGTAAGCATTTTGGATACCAGCTGTATAAAAGCTATTTATATGTCGTTTGTTTGAAATTTGTTACATTGTAAAAACACGCATGCTGCTGAATAAAGTATCTATCTATCTGCACCCATGTTTCAGTGATGATAATGTCACCATAAAGTAAGACTGTATGTCAAATCTAGCAGAAGATACAAGAGAAAAACTGCCGAGGGGGGCTCTTTCCTGGAAATCGTATATTTCCCCAGAATCTGTGTTGAATTCCATGTTGGACATGCAGATGACTGGAAGCAAGGCCAAACATATTTTGGGAGGGTATGTTTACATGCTACCCAATGGTTTTGGTATACTACAACAATTTAGTGAATTTTAAATTACAGGCCTTCGTCGTCCTTTTTGTGACAAATGAACATTTTACACATTACGTTGAGCATATTGGCAGACTCGTGGATTCATCCTGTGTGCAGCCTTGGGCATGACACTTCTGGACTGAATGCATTTGTCATCAGAGATATCAGTGGCAACTTTAAATCAGAACTTGTGCTAAAATTTAGCAAACATGTATCGTCCCGTGAGTGCAACAAGGCGTCATCTGCAATGTTTTAGCATTGCAGATGGCACATTGTTCCATTCAAAGGGCGATTTGAGACAGCCTCCCAAGGCCCTATGATGAAAATCCACGTTTTCCTAGCAGCTATTTTGTACTCCATTTCGGACCCGTAAACAGCAGGTATGGTAGCTAAATACATTGTGTTGAAATTCCACTTTTTCTCGAAAAGCCAACACAATAATATTTCAGTATTTCTAGACCTTTACTCTGGACGTCTTTGAGTGTGAAGAAGATCATTTTTCAACTTCTGGTCGTCATGTTGTGAACATTTTTGATCTCGAAGACTCTTTGCAACATAAAAGTGTCAGAATTCAGTCAAATATATTCAGAAACATTTAACTGGCTTTTTAAATTAAAGAAAAGAAAACTTGTAAGCATAAGTCATTATTATATGGCTTAATTGGAAAAATCTGTTTTCGTTAGCCTTTTGGGCAGTCACTTGGGTTTTTCAAAGCAGAGCTACTTTTTTCATTCTGTTAACATCCAAAGTGTAGTTTAGGATACTCTTGGGAAAATAAAGAAGTTGATTTTGTTTATTTCTGCGGCACATAGTAGGCCCTAAGTGCCGTTACCTCCGAGACGATTGCTCGGATATTCTTAGTTTAACCCTTTACACAACGTAACGGCAAAAACCGACCAGCACTATTCACCAAAGTCGCCAATTAATTTTCATTATTTTTTCCATTTTTTGTCTCAAAAACATGGGTTATGACCCCCTTTTTGAACGAGCTCGTCGGGCTTGTTCCAATGAGGGGGGGTCATAACCTATGTTTTTGAGACAAAAAATGAAAAAAATTAGTTATTCAAAAATTTTGTTTGCAAGTGTCGTCTGCTTTTCAGGGTAGGTAAAGGGTTAAACAATACTTTATTCAATGAATATGCTGTACGTTACAGAACCGAACACCAAAAAAGTTACAGTACAAGGCACAGCAGCTCACAATATATCATATATTTAACAATAAACAAATTGCTAAATAATAGAGGGATTTGCCAGAAAGCTTGGAGCTTATGTGAGTCATCTTCCTAATATTCGGATGTTCTCAGTGAAGTGACCACTTTATTTCGTAATAGTATTGATCAAGTAATCAATCATCATCCGTGATGATTTGGCAAAAACAAACCAAAGCTGATGATGATTCAAACTGTGTATAAGGGAGCCCAGTGGCTCAGTGGTTACGACATTGTACTTCAAACCGACAGGTCCATGGTTCGATCCCCACCAAGGTAACTACGTTGTATCCTTGGGAAAGACACTTAATTCCAATTGCCTACGTGGGGGCCCGGTGGTGCTGTGTACTAAGATGTAATGTACGTCGACGGTGCACCTGTCTTCAACCAATGCTAACCCAGTGCTAATGTGTGGAGTTAGTACGTTGGGGAGTCTGACAGTTGCTCGCCGTTGCTCGGTGGCTCTCTCCGGGTACTCCCGCTTCCTCCACCGGAAAACTGTCCGACACGATGGTGATTCTGGTTGTCGAAAGTGTCGTTAAACTCGAATAAATGAATAAACTGTGTACAGTCACGTAAGTATATGTTGCGGGTCAGAGTCACAAAAGAGTGTTGAATGTCTAGGCCACACCGGTTTTCGAGTTGAAATTTTGCATGTAAGCATTGGAGAATTCTTAAAGATTTAATCGGGGCGCCTCAACACTTTACCCAACCCGAACAGCAGACGACACTCGCAATAAATAACTTGAATGACTAAACATTTTGACTTTTTTTTGTTTTTGTCCCCTCTTTTGAACCAACTTCTTGAAAATTGAAAATAAAATTTGAACAGCGTTGTTTGTGGGCGTTTCGTTGGGTAAAGGGTTAATGAAAAATAGACAGATAAAACTATGTTTACTTTGTTTGTATGCCGTTCTGATGTTGTAGAATCCTTAAATGCCCAGTGTTTTCCTTTAACCCTTTACCCAACCTAACGGCCAAAACCGGCTAGCGCTATTCACAAAGATCGCCAATTAAATTTCATTATTTTTTTCCCCATTTTTTGGCTCAAAAACATAGGTTATGACCCCTCTTTGGAACGAGCTCGTCGAGCTCGTTCCAATGAGGGGTCATAACCTATGTTTTTGAGACAAAAAATGAAAAAATTAGTTATTCAAGAATTTTTTTTGCAAGCATCGTCTGCTTTCATGATAGGTAAAGGGTTGATGGCTTCACACAAAATGAAGGTTTTACTTACAAAATGTTGTCTATGCAGACTCATTCTGTAATTAATTAAATTTCATTTCTTCAAGTTTACTGCTAGAATAATGTCGGAGGCTTGTTATTTAGTGGTGTTTTCTTCAAGAAAAGGACAGAATAAGACCCTTCAGCAAACTTGCAAATGTTAATATTGTGGGGATTCGTAAAACGCCACAATAGGGGAGATAATCTACATATGAAATATCCTCGACAATTTAAAATTAGAAGTTGTGAAGTACCTCGGCATTTGTAGTGGAATAACCGTAAAAGCCGTGGGCTTTCCAAACCACTGGATTTTTCACCTGACATTTAATTATAGTTCTTGAGAAAATTTATTTATTGATTTATTTATTGGTGTTTAAGGTCACATATTTCTGCACAATGGCTAACCATGACCGTGACAGTTTTACGGGCGGAGGAAGCCGGAGTACCCGGAGAGAACCACCGAGCAACGGCGAGCAACTGTCAGCTCCCCAACATACCAACTCCACACAAGCATGGTCAGCATTGGTTGAAGACAGGTGCACCATCGACGTGCAGTACGCCTTAGTGCACAAAGTCACCGTGCCCCCACGTGGGCAATCGGGGTGAAGTGTCTTGCCCAAGGACACAACGCGGTTGCCGCAGGTGGGATTCGAACCGAGGACCTCTCGGCTTGCAGCCTGCACCTCTACCAACTGAGCCACCGCGCCCCCTTCTTGAGAAAAGCACACGAGGCACTTCCTAACTGGCAGCAGATGTTGCGCGGTGTCCAAATCCAATACTGTTGACGATTCAGTTGGGTTTTTAAAAGCTGCTATATCACTGGCGCGACATATATCGTTTTAAAAACATAGTCGGCTGGGGGCGATCACACGTTATCGTGTTTAACACCAACAAAAATTGGCATCCGAAATTCAGTCCATTATCTTACACGACTTGAACATCACTTGCAAATTAATTCATAAATAACTGAACATTTTTAATTTCTGCTCCAAAAACATTACTTATTAACCGCTCGTTGGAACAGGCTCGGCGAGCTCGCTCCGATGAGGAGTTATATCTATAAGTTATGTTTTAGGGTCTAAAATCGAAAAGAAAAAAAAAATGTCGCAAGTTTTGTGATTTGCGCTGGCCGGATATAAGCATTTCGTAGTTTCAAAGGCCAATAGACTTCACAATGACATCAGAATGCACCATTTAACTCTTTACCCAACGCAGACGATATCAAAATTTATTATTTTAAATATAATTTTTTAATTTTTTTTCAAAAAAATTCTACAAAACCATATCATGTGACCCCTCGTTGGAACGAGCTCGTTCCAACGAGGGGTCACATGATATGGTTTTGTTGAAATTTTTTGAAAAATAATATTTTTTCAACTGCTGAATTTGCATATTACGCGGGCGGATGCGGGCGATTCGTTGTATAAAGGGTTAAGATCATGTGTTCGCGCTCCTTCTTAAAATCCAGCGGGCCTGCACAAGAACGATAACAAAAGCTTACCTTCAGTGCGTTATCAAAATTTCGAAATCTGAAATCAAAGAACTAAATTTGTTAAATTCCCAGTTGCAGTAAAATTGGAGCTTGAAATTTTGATACTTCGACATCCATGTGGAGAGGGATAGAGGTAGTATATATAGTAACATAGTACCCGCAAGAACCAGCCCAACCCAAACCTACCTCCTCAGACCCATGAGACACTAATAATAACAAAGTAATATGTTAAGATTCTACATTGTAGTTATACTGCGATGGTAAGTATGTGCGCACGGCATAGTTTGTTGCGAGTGGTGTTCTTGAGGTTCTCCTCAAGCATACACATGCATATTTGTTGGATTAATGCATAGTTGTAACATATTATCTCCCTTGATAGGCTCATTGGCGGACAATCTCCCTTTGTTGTCACTCCTTGATACGAACCGGCTCTCTCAAGATGTCTTTTGTGGATTAGCTTAATGCTCCACATAGTGTCACTAAACCTCAATGAATCATTTAGATATATCATTTCACCACATCTTACAACAGGAGCACGCGGCAGTATCTCGTGTACAAGACATTGTTTCTCGTGGGGACGACTTAGTATTTCGTGCACGCATTATTTTATTTTTTACACATATCCCAAATAGGACTTCGGTGGGAATAGAATAAGACTGATACTAACTTGTTTGAAGTTGCTATCATATAGATTAATTTTTTTGTGTGTTAAATTTCTCTTGAATATTTTCAAATTCCAGCATCACAGACTTAGATCAAAAAACATATGTGAAAATTAGTTTAAAGGAAATTGTTTTGGGGCAGATCATTTGAAAATTAAAATAGCTCAGGGGCAAAAAAATAGTCCGTCATCGCTGAGAGTGGAATACGATCCTGGGAGCGGAATACCATTTTCGGCGAGTGTGTGTGGGAATACGATTTGTTTCGGGATAACAAAAACGAATGAAAATAAAATGAAACTACCCCGGGTAATGAATATGGACTCTTACAATTGCTGTGACGTAGAAGACACCATCAGTGTTCAGAGGGTTAACCCTTTGAAGTCGTAAGACCGATTTTTCGGTCCAGCGCATAATCTTTTCCCATTGTTTGTCTTATTATAACAGGTCTATACACGGGGCATTGACGATAAAATAATATCTGCAGTCTGCAGCCAAGCGGCTGCAGGTTGCAGTTATTATTTTACCCTCCCCATATAGATATATACATATATATTGGACGGACCCATCTCACTGTAAGCGTACACAAAGGCGATACTATTCTATTCCAGGAAACGAGGGTTCAAAGGGTTAATGTTCGGGGTATTTTACCTAACATGAAAAGCAGACGACACTTGCAAAAATAATTCTTGAATAACTAATTTTTTTCATTTTTTGTCTCAAAAACATAGGTTATGACCCCTCGTTGGAACGAGCTCGACGAGCTCGTTCCAACGAGGGGTCATAACCTATGTTTTTCAGACAAAAAATGAAAAAAATAATGAAAATTAATAGGCGATTTTTGAGAATAGCGCTGGCCGGTTTTGGCCGTTACGTTAGGTAAAGGGTTAAAGCACGTCAGAGTTCACTGTGCATTCCATCCACTACTGAATTACGAGAAGTATGGCGTAGGATAGGTATTTCATTTTATAGCCGAGATATATTTTAATGAGATTATAGCTGTTGAATATTTTGGTATTAAATAGCCCTCTAGTTTAGCCGACGACCGACAAAATGTTATTCTACTTTAGTTTTAATGACCCTTTGAAAGCCATGTTATTTTACTAGTTGCTGGAATAGCTGGCCAAGGTGACAGGGCCGTAACTAACAATTTCTTTCTTAGGGCGAGGGTAGTATGTCGTTGCCCGACAGCCGGCGATATCACCAACTATTTGAAGCATAAATATTGCTTTTATCAAAGACATACGCTACAAATATACTTTCCATTCGGGGGGGGGGGGGGGGGGGGGTGTCTTCCTAAAAATTCCGGACACAAGGCCGGGGTGGGTGGGTGGTCGGATGGGGGCCAAAACACCTTTTTTCCTGGAGTTGCAATTTTTTTCCTGGTGTTTTTTTTTTCAAATTATTTCACATAACAAGGCTATATTGTTGTTTAGTAGTCTAATAGGCACCTGTTTGTCAGGTAGGGTTAGTGAATAAGGCCCCACTAGGCTGATTAGGGGATTTGTTCTCTTTTTTGTAGATTAAATTAGATGCATTAAAGAATAGTGTACTCCAGTTTGACTAAAAACAATCAGTTGAAATTTATGAATTTTAATTTGGGAATGGTTAACATAATTTTCATAGCTGAATCATCACGGCACAATTTGGATTTTACAATGAGTAGCAATGTGTTTAGCAGAACATCTAAAATAATGTAAAAAATTTATGGAAAACAATCTAAATGCCCAGTTTCTCTGAGTAGAGCTCTTGTAACCTGAAACTAATGAAAATTCTCACTCTGCGTCTTTGATATAAAACCCCACTTACTCAATTCAAGCTCATAGTGATAGTACCAGGGTTTTCACAGAGGGTTTGTCTGGCTATCTCGTGAAAACATGAAACAAAAGTTACAGTTAATATTTGAATTCAAAACTGACCCTGACTGAGCCAGAGTATATAGATGAGTAGCTGAGCATAATACTATGCAGCAAAAGAAGATTATTTTAATCCTCTATTTGATGTTCACAAAAATAGTCTAATTCTTACATTATATGCTGTTATATGCAGAAATCAATGCCGACATTTTTTTCGGAGACGGACCAGGATGGACAGTGAGATTCACAATAGTGTTAGGTGACAGATTTTCAGCTTTCCTGCGCTATCAACTATCTTTTGAGTTATGACAATTGGCTGAAACCTCAAGCCTGGACACTTAGCCTGTAGTCAGGTCATTAAAATTAAAACTTCTTCACTAAATTTAAACTGTTTCTTCAGTCTTGGAACTTAACACATGAATGATAATTATTATGAGAGCATTGAGGCCAGAACTTTCAGTTGAGCATTTGTAATTCATGCACTTCAATAATATGCCAGTATACACTATGCCATAGTGTATATAGGCATATTATTGAAATGCATGAATTACAAATGCTCAACTGAAAGTTCTGTCATCAGGTATTAGAACCACCAGAACATAAAGATGTGAAAAAAAACCAGTTATCAGATAAGGCAAGGATTGACAACTGGAAGCTCAGTGTAATAATTTTTCATTACCCACTGTGGTGATACACTGAAAAAAATATAGGTGGTGGGGTGGGTGTCCAAGTGGTCAGAGGAAAAAATATTTTTTTTGCACGTGGGTGGGTGGGTGGTGGTCAAAAGGTGGAAAAAAATATTTTAGGCCTTGTGTCCGGAATTTTTTGGCAGATCCCCCCCCCCCCCCCCCATCCTGTTCCATTGGTAAAATACTTACATGGCAGGGAAGTTATTAGAGTTTATGACAGTGCCGTCAATTACACAACAGCTAGGGAGAGGTGCCCGATCATCTCAATGCTTTCAACAGGTACCGGTCATTAAAAATCAACCCAAATCAACTGAGCTGAGTGAATATGAACCCAGTTGGGTTCATATTCTCCCAACTTGGGCGATTTGAGCTGATTTTAACCCAACTGATTTTAGACTGTGTGTATATTTTTGTCGGGCAAGCAAGAAATATTTTGCCCAACTGAGGGTGAATATATTTTCGTCGGGCAAGCATGGACAACTGCCCAATTTGGTATTTCTTAATTTCTTGCCATTTCTGCCCGACGAAACCCATGATCGGGAGATTTGGGGGAGGGGCCACATCCTCTGACACTCCCAGACGTTACGCCCCTGCAAGGCAATTTAGTTGTTAACAGAATAACATGGCACACAAAAATAATAAAACCTTGTCCTTGTAGGTATACTCGTTTGCTAATCAGTTAATTAATGTCCCATCTCCGTATCTGATAATTTATATTGGGGTTTATTATAAGCCTGTTCTATGAAATCCAAATCTACAACAACTCCAAACCATGCGGAAAATGAAAATCCGTTCCGCATACATGTGACGAACAGAATGAACGAATGAATGAAATTATTTGAAGTATAGTTTACATAGATACGAGCAATTATTATTATTTATTTATTGGTGTTTAAGGTTACATACTTATACGAGCAATTACATAACTGTGAAGAAGACAACTATACTACGGGAAGTGATATAGCCTGGTTGGCTGTCTTTCTGTCACTCCCCGGAAAAGATAGAAAAAATAAATCATAAAATAATTCATGAATTTCCAAGACAGCAGCAGTTACAAAAAATACAATAAATTTCGGTGAGTCAAATTACGGTGGATACAGAAAAATGGTGTAGGAGACCATTTGTCTCTCATAATTCCTGTTCCGCACAAAACACCCCAAAGTTTTCTACTTTCCGTGTATTATGAATTAGGACTAACGAATCAGCTTCAGAACTTGGACAATATGCTACAATTGAGGACACAAAAACGTCAACAGCAAATACATTTACAGGCATTAACGGGTTTTTTGTGACGTCACAAAACCACTGTCCATACGTTCTGATAAGAAGTTACAAAGAGTACAACTGTGGCTATGGTCTCATGAAGGGGTTGATGAGACTTCAGATTATTTGAAATAGTTGTATATTAACAAACAAACAAACATTATAAATGCGAGGTAGAACGTTAAGCACAATCATGGCACTCGGGATTATTACAGTGGACCTCTGTGCGATATGAGTTCAGGAATTTCTCTGTGATTGCTTTTTTAAACTCAGATCTTGAATTAATTTTGTAATTCCGGAGGGATTTCAATGCAGAGTCTAGAAAAGGTGTGCAATGGTAGATCAGAGGAGAATTTGGTTCTCGGTGTAAGAGTTTGTATTTTTCCAGTCTGCCTGGTTTCCTTACCAGGTGGATTAGTATATATACTACTCAAAGTTTGCTAAGCACCAAATATGTGACACATCATTGTGAAATTTGCTTGTGACATATTTGCGATATTTTTGGTGGATATGATTGAGGAATCCATGGTCCCCAGTGTTCAGCTCTCTTGACAGGCAGACTTTTCGTGACAGTCATGGAAAGCATGTACCCCTCGATTTTCATGATGTTTTCGTGTACTGTCGACGAGCTCGTTCCAAAGGGGGGTCATAACCTATGTTTTTGAGACAAAAAATGAAAATATAATGAAAATTAATTGGCGATTTTTGATAGTAGCGCTGGCCGGTTTTGGCCGTACGTTGGGTAAAGGGTTAAAATTAATATCTATAATGCAACAGTTTAGTTAAACATACTTTTTATTATTAATTCTAACACACCTCAATCAAGTAGAATAAATATTTATGCTGTTTATTTGTCTATATTTCATGCCTACCATAAGTCCATGAAAAATGTTCCAGTCATACTCATTCGTCAACCGAGTCACAATAAAGGTGTACAAAGCGCGTTGTAATTCCCAAGTCCCAAAATGAACCTATAACAAATTATAACTCGTGGAAAAAGCAACCTCTAACAAAATGATAATTCCATTCCACCAAAATTAATAGTCACACCCAGTTGTTAATCTTAAATAACTTCCTCGATCTGTTTATTAAACATTCGCAGGATCGGATGGAGTAGGGAATTGCTTTTCTTACTGATCGTAATTGTTCCTGTTTTCGAGATATGTTAACTTTCACTGTTTGGAACTCCTTTCTATTTTTGCTATTTCAGTTTATAATATATTTATGGAATGGATCGTGTCCTCCATTACTACAGAGAGTGACATATCATCAGCAAATAGTCTTATATCCGAACCACTTTCCTCGCCAATTAGAGATGAACAATATACCGAAAACCTGAACCAATACCGATATCATGTGGATACCGAAAAACCGGATGGAACAAATCGTTGAATACCGAAACCGTCTGGATTTTCAAATTTTCCTGCATTCGCTATTTATTCATCCCTGTTGAGGCTTGATAACAGTTGAAAGGTTGAGTTTCATGAAAGAAGTGACTGATTTTCTTTTCAGCTTTTGTTAACCCTCAATGGAGGGTCCAGAATTCTCACCAGACTAAAACCTGTACATGTATAACTGCTTAGCAGTGATTTCTAGTCAAGTTTTGACTATACCTATTAACTGGTAGAGGGCTAAATTATTTTTGGCCATCATATCTTGTACTCATGTCTTAGCCTTGATACAATCTATGTTGTAACAAGGCAAACCCTTACAGACTAAATAATATCACTTCAAAGATAATACAAAACACATCCACTGAATATGAACCTTCAAGATGTGGGACTTACACTTCAGAATAAAGCCCAAATATGGGCTTCTATCACTCTACCAGTTAAGGAAGCCAAGAATGCCAAGATTGACTAGAATTCACAGCCAAGGTGTTTTATCTATTATCAGTAGAACCTTCTAAAGATAGCATGTTCAGGGCACATGCTCTAAGATTGCAAAAGCCTGAAATAGGTTTTTAAACATTAAGGTGCTTTTAGAACAAGTCACAAAATTACTATAGACATGATTTGTGGTCGTAACGAATGGCACTGTTGAGCTTATTGGCAGTAACATTTATAGCGTTGTGATAGAATGATACTACAACAACTTATTCTGTTTTACCTCTTTGGTACAATCAGCAATCTTAGTCAAGTAAGATATTGAATACCGAACCGATACCGAACCGATACCGAGGTATACCCCCCTAAAATACCGATACCAAGGTATACCCCCTAAAATACCGATACCGAGGTATACCCCC
Source organism: Pictodentalium vernedei (assembly GCA_031216915.1). Taxonomy (NCBI): domain Eukaryota; kingdom Metazoa; phylum Mollusca; class Scaphopoda; order Dentaliida; family Dentaliidae; genus Pictodentalium; species Pictodentalium vernedei. The sequence goes on along the minus strand of CM062292.1, from coordinate 408,380,659 downwards.
CTAAAATACCCAAACAGCTGTACTCAAACTTCCAATACCGCCCATCTCTACTACCGTTTTCAACTAACCAAGAGAAAAAGGCAAAGCCAGGCTCAAAATAAGCGGTGTCGCGTTGCTTTTTGCTATGCAAAACTCGCAAAAAGCTACACAATGTTCAATTATGTATAGCATTTTGCGATACAAGATAATCAACTGCAGCCTATTAGGCTGCAGTTGAATATCTTGTATCGCAAAATGTAAATGAAAATTTGTAAACAAATTTGAAAACTAGTTCACTGATGCTTTACTTCTGATTGTGGAACATCCCAGGCATAACTCAGATTAACTCTCCATCAAACATCATTAGCAACTTCATATGTAAGATTAATTCTATTGGTTTAAATTCTTCCTGTTTTTACAACATTTTGCATAAAATGTACATTAAAAATAACTTCAAGCCCATCAAATTAAAAATTCCAACTTCCATTTTGAGAACTCTATTGATCAACCAAGACGCTATTTGAAAATATCCAAGTCCATACAACCCTTAAAAGCAGTTCAGTTTAAAAAAAAACATAGTAAATGTTTCATGTGTTGCAGATCATTTGGAAATGCCCAGAAATGGATGGAAACTATTCTATCTACTTAGGAGAATTCAATACAAAACAGCATAGCATAACTCTGGTATACAAAAATAGCTATGTAATTTTTACAAAATGCTATTCATTTTTTGGAAATTTGTAGCATTTTGCTACGCAAAGAAAAAAAGTTATTTGAGGACTGGGCAAAGCTGGACTTTCTTTTCACCCTCAGATTGCTATTCCAACTAACTTTGAAAAAAATAAAGTAGCTTATTGTTTTGCCCTTTCTTAAGATATCGGCAAAACAAGCCAGTGCTATACTTGAAAATCATCATTTGAGTTTTGTTATTCAAATTTTCCTACATTCGCTATTCATAAGGCATTGTTGTAGATTTATAGCAGTTGAAGAGTTCATTTTCATCAAAGAAGTGACTAATTTTCTTTTCAGTTTTGTTAACCCCCATTGGACTGGACAACTGTCCTGGATTCTCACTAGTTTACAACATGTAGATGTCCAATTACTTAGCAGTGATTACTAGTCAAGTCTTGGCTGCTTGTTAAGAAATCAATGCCCAGGTGTTATGTCTATTGTCAGCAGGACCTCCTAAAGAAATGATTTGTGGTCGTCACTATTTATAAGTCCCTGTTGAGGCTTGATAACAGCTGAAAGGTACATTTTCAATAAAGAAGTGACTATTTTCTGTTCAGGTTTGTTTAGCCTCAGTGGACTGGGCAGCTATCCTGAATTCCCACTAGTCTACAACCTATACATGTCCAATTGCTTAGCAGTGATTGCTTAGCAGTGATTTCTATTCAAGTCTTGGCTGCCTGTTAACTGGTAGAGTGCTAAATTATTTTTGACCATCAAATCTTGTACACATGTCTTTGCCTTGTTACAATTTATGGGAGAGTGCCTATGGGCACTCTCCCATAAATTGTAACAAAGCAAACCTTTACAGATTAAATAATATCACTTCAAAGATAATACAAAGCACATGCACTGAATATAAGCCTTCAAGTTGTGATACCTGCACTTCAGAATAAAGCCCAAATATGGGCTTCCAGCACTCTACCAGTTAAGGCAGCCAAGACCTAACCAGACATCACTGTTCAGGTGTTTTGTCTATTGTCAGCAGAACACCCAAAAGAAGGCATGGTCATGACACTTGCTCTGAGATCACAAAAGCTTGAAATAGGTTTTTAAACATTAAGGTGCATTTAGAACAAGTCACAAACTTTCTGTAGATATGATTTGTGGTCGTAAAAGAATGTCACTTCTGAGCTAATTGGCAACGTCATTTATAGCGTTGTGGTAGAATGAGACTACCACAACTTATTCTGTGTTTCCTGATGTGAATTCCTCTTTGGTACTATCAGCAAATCTCGCTCAAGTCAGACACCGAATACCGAACCGAACCGATACCTAGGTATATCCTCGTAAAAATACCGAAACCCATACCGAATTCAAAATTGCAATACCCCTCTATCGACAATATCTTGATAAATATTAGAAATAAATGTGGCCCTAGAATGGAACACCAAGAAACACCATTTTCCATCTGTTGTCAATTGGAGTGGTGCGAGCCTGTAGCTACCTTTCTTTCGTCGAGATATGATTTGAACCAGTGCAGGAGAAGCCATATTTATCAATTTCATCTAATGTCTTGATTAAGCCTTTATTCCATATCTTATCAAGAGCAATCTCTTTCCAGTTGTCCAAGGCTGAAACTATTGATTCATTTTTGTCAGTCACGCAGGAAACCGTGGAGTTATTAGGGGTAAGCCCTGACTGACATTTAAAAAAAATTGTTTGCCTTGGGGAATTCAAAGTCCCTAAAAAACAAACATTTTCAAATACTTTATTCAGGGCGATAAAAACAGAAAGTTGACAGTTGTCAGTAAAATCATATTCGCCCCTGCTCTTAACCTTTTGAGCTCAAAGGTCCTTTCTTCCGGCCCAAGATCGTGATACCGTCTGAATTCACAAAGCAAATAGTTGCTCAGTGAATTTGTGAAGTAGAACATTCAACATTTTCAACGTGCAACCCTAAGGCTATTGATTGGTCTTCCCCAAGTAACGAACATAGAAGACTCTACCAGTTGATTGCTCTGAACTGTCAAGGAATATACTATCAGGATGGAAAGGGTTACATACTGGTGAAACATTTGCCAGTTTCCAATCCTGTGAAAAGTAGAAATAGTGCATGTGCACAGTGAATATTAGTGTTATCGGACAAATTACACTTTCATTACAGGTTTTTAGAATGTTCGGCCTAATCACATCAGAACCAATTGTTTTCTGGAATTATGAGTTAAATCTGTTCTGCACCCCCCCCCCCCCCCCCCTCTCCCCTGTTAGATTTATTGTATTCAATATCGGTTTTTAACTGGTAGAGTGCTAGAAGCCCATATTTGGGCTTTATTCTGAGGTGCAGGTACCACAACTCGAAGGCTTCATATTCTGTGGATGTGCTTCATATTATTTATGAAGTGAAATTATTTAGTCTGTATGGATTTGCCTTGTTGCAATTTATGGGAGAATGCCTCAGGGCACTCTCCCATAAATTGTTACAAGACAAAGTCATATGAACATATTTTGATGACCAAGAATAATTTAGCACTCTACCAGTTAAAGTATCTGGAAAAGGTGATTCCATAGCCCTAATTAACCCTTTGAACACTGATAGTATCTTCCATGTCTGTTTAGTGTCATCAGTTGGAAGAGTCTATATTCGTTATTTGGGGGACGACCAACCAATATTTCAACGTGCTGCCCCAAGGCTGCACGATGAAAATCTTGATTGGTCAGCATGACAAATTCACTGCAACCATATACTTTATTAATTCAGGTCGTATTAAGATCTTGTGCAGGAAAAACGGCCGCCCAGTTTCAAGGGGTTAACAGACAGACAACTCTCTGCAGACAGGTAGACCTAGTTATCTCCCGTGAACCCACTCCCCGTTTCCACCATGCACGTTTTCTGCATGCAAAAACTCTCCTCGTAATTTAACCCTTTACCTAACCTGAAAAGCAGACGACACTTACAAAAATAATTCTTGAATAACTAATTTTTTTCATTTTTTATCTCAAAAACGTAGGTTATGACCCCTCGTTGGAACGAGCTCGTTCTAACGAGGGGTCATAACCTATGTTTTTGAGACAAAAAATGAAAAAAATAATGAAAATTAATTGGCGATTTTTGAGAATAGCGCTGGCAGGTTTTGGTCGTTACGTTAGGTAAAGGGTTAAGAATGCATGGTTTGCTCATACCAGTTGCCAACATGGGGTCACGATAACGCCGTGTACTAAGACGTACTAACATCGATGGTGCACACGTCTTCAACCGCTGTAACCCTGCTTGAGTGGAACTTGAACAGAGTTAGAATGTTGAGGAGCTGACAGTTGCTCGTCGGTGCTCGGTGGTTCTCTCCTGGTATTCCGGCTTCCTTCACCCATAAAACTGTCACGGTCACGATTAGCCATTAAGTATGTGACCTTAAACACCAATAAATAAATATAAATATACTCATACTGTCAGACCAAGGTGCGTACGTTCCTACCTAATTCAAGAAATGTTGAAATAAAGTAATGAAATATACTGCATTTACATTTACAGTAGATCATAAATTTTACATTATGCTCAATCATATGGTAATTAGAACCTCGATATGGATCTTGAAAACCTTGCCCTCTATGGTATAGATGAAAAAATGCTAATTGCACGCGGTCGTAATGATTGTATTAGAATAGTACCTTGACGACCAGTGAAGTATAAAAGTTTGAGGACATGGGCGGTGTCCCTTTAATACTGAGTTCAGGATAAGCTTACTGTAACTGTATAACTGTAACTGTATAACGGTATAAACCCCTTCCGCCGAGTTTTTCCAGAAATATTTGAACGAGAGCGAGAGAGAGAGAGTGTGTGTGTGTGTATCAAATGACACAATCATGTTTTAGAGGAATTTTGAATGTTGGTTTCTGATCCCCCGCCGGGCTTCGAACCCCCGGCAACACCGTCTGGCAATCAAGAGTCCAACGCCTAAACCACTAGACCATTGCACACCGTCAAAAACGATGGCTGGAATTTATCTTTTTAGATGAAGTGTGTGTGTGTGTGCGTGCAGGGAAACATTATCTTTTCCAACCCGCCATTGTATTCTTATAAGAAATTAATTGGAAGGAAGTGCGTAAACTCGTTGCTTTTTTCCAAAGATTCCCTCGTTTGATTTTTCTCGACTACGGCCAACAAAAATGTATATTTCTGGCTCCAAATACCAATACATTGTTTCGGTCAGATGAGGACTTTTGTTAAATATGGAACCAAACTTTTTCTCAATGCAGATGTGCGTGATTCTCCAACATAGTTTTGTGTGATGTATCCCTCCATGCCCTCAAGACCGACGAGACACACAGATATATATATAAATGTGTAGATACCCTTGTATGATACGCTCCTCCCACGTTCGAAATGTTTTCTGTGCCCCTATTTTTAAGAATAACATCTTTCCATTACCATTGCGATAAATAGAGGATATCTCATCCCCTGAGTTCCAATGTGTTCTATATGCCAGAAGGCTGCCAGAAGGCACATAGAACACATTGGAACTCAGAGGACGATCTAGTGTTTTTGAGTGGATACCGAAAATTATCTCATGAGTAACCGAGACAAATGTTTATTAATAATATTAATTAAACACGGCCACGAGTGAGATAATTTTCGGTATCCACTCAAAAGCATTATATGTTCTTTTTATTATACGTTTTTTTTTTATAAGAATCTGATCATTCTTATCGATAATTCCACTCGTTTCAACCTTGAATTGATGCATGAAAGTAAACAGCTGATGCGCATTGATACGCGGAAGTGATTTGATCGATACTCTGAACATGTAGCGTCTTGCGATCTGATTCAGGTGGTGGGTTTCATGCATCAATTCACTGGCAAGCCGAATACGTGCTGAATTATTGCTGGAAATGATCAAATCTAGTATCATAAGTCAGTAAATTATTATTTACAAGGGAGAATCGATATCTAAGACGTCAATCCAGATGAAAATAGTACGTTTTTAGAACAAATTGATCATTTCCAGTGATAATTTGACTCGTATTCACCTTGATGTGATGCTTTGAAAGCTGTTATTTTGATTGATTTCGTGAAAGTGAAAAATTACATATCTTCGCAGTGGTTGATACGATGTATATCTTTCCGCAATTTTTTCGATAATCTATCGATTAGCGTATAATTAAAAAAAGTTCATTGCGTTTCTTACTGCTGTCTGTTACTACTTTTCGACATTTTTCTCAAACATTTGTTGAATAAAAATGGCTCCCGACCTTTAAACCTTTCACCCCGGTGTGCATAAATTTTGGCGTGAAAAAATTCGTAGTGGACGAGCAGATGATATAAAGAGCAAAAAATCTGAAACGAGGCTCGGTAATAGTTTAATCCAACAGCTCGAAAGAGCTGTTGGACTAAATTATTACCGATTCTCCAAACAAACCAGGATGGTTCGCCCATTTCGCCGTCGACAGTATAGGGTGAAATGATACCTTCCAGTGCACCAGTGTTTAACGGGATAATATTCTATAACGGATACTTTTTTATCTGAACATGTTCCGTTCAATCGTCGTTAAACGAGGAAAAAAATATATTTTACAGCCGGTTTACACCTTATTTACCTTCTACACCAGATTCCACTGTGCTACACAGACATCTCGTGGATCTTAGCCGAGTTACACGATTTCTCCTGGATCTAACTTCGTGTAGTTAGTGATAAGAATTAACAGACGACCAAATCATCTTAGTTTAAACATTATTTTATTTCCATAGTTATATAATTACATTTTTAATGAAACTAAAACTATATTAAGAACAATGATACTGTATCTGCCAACTAAACCGTGAACGCCCTGTAACGTATTTATTATGCACGGCATGCTAAAATGTCACCGGGGAATTTAACTCAAGGAATTGTTAAATTATGCGCACTTTTCGGTATCTTGGGCTGGTTTGTGGCCTATTGTTGGGATTTTCCTGAACGCTGGAGTGGAGGCTTCTCTCTTGAAGTTAAAGGATTAGCTTTCGCTATGAAATGTGGAAAACTCCACCTTAATAAACGATGAACGGCATATTTTAAAATATAATAAACCTTTACACCAAGAATTATTGCAAAAGTAAAACCAAATTCACGTTGACGAAACACACAGTTGCTCCACTTCGCAGGACAGTATTAAGTAAAGTGAATCCCAGTGACGTAATTTCTCTGAAGTGTAACGTCATCACTGACCTCAATATGGAGATCAATGAACGTTATTCTATTTTTTCAATTTGCGTCTTTCCATCGATAAGGCAAATGAAAAAGTTCCTCTTAAAATAGTTTTATAACACATTTTGTGGTCAATATTGTGAGATAAATTTATCATCACCACAGTGTGTGTCTCGGGAAATTCTGATCAAGTCTCGTTGTAGGCACAGAATCGCATTTCGACTCGCCCTAACGGGCTCGTCGAAATACTATTCTGTTCCTACAACTCGACTTGATCTGAATTCCAGGAGACACACACTGTGGTGAAAATCTGTATGTAAAAAGAAATTGAAAAGGTAAAAGAAAAAGAAGAATACGAGATGAAAGAAGGGAAGTAATAATAGGAGTACCCAGGTTAGATTAGACAGGGAGCCAGGTTAGATTAGACAGGAGGTTCACCATGATTAGAGGAAGCATACACATCTCAGCCATCTATTTCAGTTCTCCTTCTGTCATGCACACCTGAAAATCAACTTCGTTCCGCAAGTGCTTATTGTGGCTTGACTTGGGATCTGTGAATGTATTTTGCGCAGAAAATCAGTCGCCATGATGTTTTCAGGCAGGACACAAGGTTGATTACAGGGGACAGGAATCAACGCCCCGAGTTGGAATTTTGCCTTTATTTTACGAGCACAGAAGGCGCACATAAAATATTGGTAAAACTCGAACAAGTGTCTTTGATTCCCATCCCATGTACTCTACCCGAGTTGTGTTCTGTATATATCACACACCTATCAATGTAAAATACGGGATTTCCACTACTCTGCCTGTACGATAAAAATAATGTTGTATCACACATGTGGTGATACAAAGCGCATTCTTCATTTTCGTTTCCAACGTAAACAGAGAAGGAATCCGTCTAAATAAGCCACGCCAATCATTGATCGAATGTACCCGAGTTGAGATCGCTTGGAAATTCCAAGTTCCTCGTTTAGATTTGTTTACCCGGGATATTTCAACAATCAGATTCGAGTCAAAAATTTACAAAATAAAAATAACATCCTGACTGCATGTTCCTTGACAAATACTTTCCACAACTGGTCATATAATAATGGAGTGTGCAAAACTTATTAGCTATTTAAAAACTTGTTGTTGTGTTATTCCCTGCAGTTTAGTCAATATTTAAAGTACAATCATCTTGTCCGTGACACTGATCGATGTCATTTGGTTTCGACCAAATGAATGCCGTAAAATTTAATAAGCAAATTAGGGTTGGGGCCCGGCAAACTAACAGTTATGTCTTGTTGGCAACGAAGGAAACGCGGCAATTATCCAGTCAAAAGGTGCTTTTAGTTCATTTTTCGTGTAGACTGGTTGTTACATGGGAGGTGTGTGATAAATACAGAACCGCACATTCGTTTGAGTGGGTTAAGAATTATCGCACGAGATTTCTTTGGACCAGGATATCACTAGAGCCGAAGGCTCTAGTGATATCCTGGGCCCAAGCAATCGTTTTCTGTATTTTTATACCACGATTAAACTTGAACTAAGTGAATAAAGTTGATAGATTTAAGGAAAAATGTCACCTTCGGCGGTCTTTTTACATTCTTGCTTTACTCTGTTTTGTTTCGAACATTTCATTCGCATCATAACGTCAATCGGATGCGTAATGACCAATTAAATGATTTCTAACATGACGTTCTAACGTGCGCGTGGGCCTGATTCCACGCATGATGTATGTAGCACATTTCTCAATGTCTGTATTGTATCAGGTAACGTTGAAAAACACAGCAGTGGAAGTATCTTGCAAATGGAATGCTCATGTAAGCAAAACATGCATATTCATTATTGACATGATCTGTTTGTTGGGCTTTCAACTTACTGTTCTGTTTAAATGATGCATATCAGATTTATCTCGTCATGAAAATAGACTTTCGGTAAAGTTATCTCCCCTGAAATTATTAGATGGGCGAGGAAAGTCTTTGTAAAAAGCATGTAATTGTTGAGAAAACACCTATTACATCGATAGAAAATAAAGCTAAGTTTCTTTTTGTTTCGTTATTTTAATAAACGAAAACAACAGACAGCTCTTGGAGCACTTGGAGCTGTTTGTTGTCTTCGTTTATTAAAAGTTACAAAATGAAACTTAGCTTTTTATGGCAAACTAATAAAATGCAACTAAGTAACTAACCACTTCGGCTTTTAGATTAGCCAGTATATTGTTCAGCAATCTGCAATGTTCTATTTTTCCTAGGAAAAATATAGCACATCTTATCTCCCTGATTATTATATTAACCCTTTCCGACTACGGTTATCGTTAAGTCTTAACGTCACGAAGAATCAGGTTTAGGCGACGTCAAACGCAGTCGTTAGCCCTTTGAACCCTGGTCGCATCTTCCATATCAGTTCAATGACACCAGCAGGAAAAGTCCATAATCATTATTTGGGGGTAGACCAATTAATATTTGCAACGTGCAGCCTTATGGCTGCACGTTGAAAATATTAATTGGTCTACCACACACATGTACTTAGCATCCATCCTATTTAATGAAATTTTGAAGGTCAAGTTCCTGGACGAAAAAGCGGCCGCTCGAGTTCAAAGGCGGAGTACGTAATATTACGTACTGTAGACGCAACGCACGGTAATTTTCGTACGTAATATTACGTACCGTAGTCGCAAAGGGTTAATGGAAAGGATAGTACCTGTATAATATATCACAAAGGAAGCCCACACTCTTGATATAATGAACAGACAAATAAAAGTTACAGAACACCAAAAGATGGTAAAAGTGTCGTTTTCTTATTTTTAAATGGGTTTAAACAGAGTATACTAGTCAAACGGTCAACTGATTGGAGAAAAGTTGTAAAAAGCCAACCTCTGTATTTTTATACCACTCTGGAGGAAAATGCCAGAAGATTGTGAAATAATGTACACATCGGTGATACAACTTCTCTAGCTTTTCAAAATTTTATTTTTTATATGAAATTTCTATACCCTTAGTGTAAAATTTACTGAAAACTTTAGAAAATTAAGGGGAGCTAACTTTCCCGTAAATCTTTTCCAATGGCAAACATTGTCAGCCATGGTGTGGGTTAATTGTTGTACTCGGGTTTCCCTTTAACGATAAGGTAATTAGGGCACAAAATGACTTCCCACGCAAGCATTTTGTGTTATTCGTGAGTTCATGCATTTTCTTTGATCATTATCATTTTTGTTCTGTATGGGTTTTTTATTGTTGCTTTTAGAATACCCATGCATTAATATGTGTATTATTTAAAAGACTTGATATATAGTCAGTTCTATCTAGTTGTTTTTTTTTCTTTCAAGGCTGACGTTAGACGACACGGGTCGAAAGGAAACACCACTTAGTGAAGAATGTCGAGAAATGTCTTCGTTGAACAGTTTCTATTCTTACCCCTTGGTCTAAATTCAACTTACCGGATCGCTGCTGCCAACGAGTAATGCGTGTGTCAAGATCCAGATCCAGTCGTTTACATTTTATGACACTATTACACTGACTACTGTGTGCGTGGGTGTGTGTGACTGAAATTCTGTTAACGTTCACAAATTAAGATCGCTTCCCCATATTATTTGTCCATTCATAATTCCTTTATTCCCCCTTCTCTCCTTTCGTTTCACTCATTTCACCCCAGCATCTTCAAATGCCTCTCCCCTCAACTTCTTTTCTTCTCTCCCTACTTATTTTCAATGATTCTTCCACCTCATCTTTTATTCATCCACTCACTCATTCTCTACATTCGTTCAATCCATTGTTTTACTGTAAACTCTTTTATTTATAAATTTATTTGTTCAATCATCCATCCGTGATACCATATCGTTTCCTACGTTCCAATATGTTCTATGTGCCTACTGGTACATAGAACACATTGGCACTCAGGGGACGATATCACTGCAATCTTACTTGTATGTATACCACAGTGTTGTTATTCCACTTGTACGGAGTAATTTTGTTTCCAATCAAACCCCCAATTACAGACTATTATTGCAACAGACTGACTAAAAATGTAAAAGAAATATCGTCTAACCCTTGCCAAAATTTCAACAATGTCTGCCCGGGCCTTAATTTACTTTTATCTTGGAATAATATATTCTGTGTATGTCGTGTATATTTGTCCAACGGGAAAGGCTGGTAGTATGTTGGTGAATAATGGTCGGTATCATTACACTGAATAATGGTGGATATCATTACACTGAATAATGGTGGGTATCATTGCACTCGGCGAGGTGCAGGAGGATGCAGAGTCGGACTTTATACGACTCTATAATGAGAAAGTATGTTCCTTGCCCACAAATGACTGTAACTACTTTTGGCCAAGTGAATTTCGATCAACTGCTCGTAAAATAGACGACTGAGTTCATCTACTGTCTGGATTTTTGTACCAGCCTCCATGTCCCTTTTAGAAAGTTTTAGACACAGGATATCCAGTGTTTTTGAGTGGATACCGAAAATTATCTCATGAGTGACCGATACATATACGATAATACCATAGTGTGTTTTGATATGTTTGATATCTCAACGAGTTGAAAGTGAGTTTTTTTCGCGAGGCTTGCCGAGCGAAAAAAACTCACTTTCAGCGAGTTGAGATATCAAACATATCAAAACACACTATGGTATTGTTGTATTTATCTTATACCGACCATTTTTGTTCTTTTCTGCATTTTTAAAAGGGTTTTGGGGATGATTTCGTGTCAAAATGTCGACTCATCTGGAGTGGAGTCGACTGCTTTCTCTTGTTGGGCATGAATACATGTGATGTGCCCGGAAAAGCTGTTGGTGCGTAACAAGGCTACAAATTCAAGTGAATGATAGAGTATAGTTCCCCTTAGAAAGTGGCCCTGTAACTGGGAAAACAATTACAGAAAATATACTTACGCCTCAATTCTTAAGATTTATGACAAAAATATGTTTGATAATCAATTTCACCAGATTTGACACGATTTATAAACAATTTTGCGAATGTCATCATTATATTATAATATAGAAAAAGACTATAGTCCGTTCTCCAATCTATATGACATGGGGGTATGTGTTATAGATAATCTATAACACATGGGCTATATCTTCAACAGGTATAAGATAAAAATGTTTATTTTTCGCGAGCTCTTGCACGAGCGAAATTTCCATTTATCTCGATCACACGTGAGATAATTTTCGGTATTCACTCAAAAACACTAAATTTTCTTTTTATTATACGCTTTTTATAAGAATCTGATAATTCCACTCGTTTCAACCATGAATTGATGCTTGAATGTAAACAGAGCATTGAATCATTGATACGCGGAAGTGATTTGATCGATACTCGGGTTTCTAGTCCAAACATAGCCTGAAAGTTCGTAATATTAGTTTTTGGTTTGGTACGTCCTTTGAAAGGACGTACCAAACCAAAAACTTATATTACGGACTTTCAGGCCATGTTTGGACTAGTGTGTTTCATGCATCAATTCAAGGTGAATACGTGTTGAATTATTGCTAGAAATGATTGGTATCCACTCAAAACACTAGATTTTCTTTTCATTATACGTTGCTAGAACAAATTGGTCATTTCCAGTGTTAATTTGGCTCGTGTTCCCATTGAAGTGATGCTTTGAAAGCCGCCATTTTGATTGATACCGTAGAAGTGAAAAATTCTATATCTTCATAGTTGGGGATACGATTTCTAACTTTCCGCAAGTTCTTCGATAATCTACCGTTTAGCGTATAATAGAAAAACATATTTTAACTCCACAAATAAATACAGAAATTCACAAAGGATCTGTTGAACGTCTAACTGGATTATCCGTATGCACAAGGATTAATAGATTTCCAAATCTTTATTTATAAAGGTAAAGAATGCGACCGGATATTATCGCCACATTCCGTTTTTTCTGTTTTTTGTGTCTGTTGGCTGATACCTCCGTATTTAAATTGAGAAGAGGACGTGCTTGCAGTCATTGTTCGTCAGATTTATTCTCAAATATCCAAACAAACTTGTTTACTTTGATTTGCGTCGCTTTCTTTTTAATACAAAAAGCCGAATTAAAGTAGGAGAGAATAATGGAGTTGGTATATTTTCTGTCTTATCGTATTATCAATGAAATATGTTTTTAATTGCAAAAAACTATGGATGTGCTTCGAAAGTGCAAGAATATCGGCAATTCAGCTTGGTCCCGAAATCAGCAGCCTTTCAAATGTGTTTTTTTTTCCGGCGTTCTATAATTATCCTCGGAAAAGGGTGTTCTCAACTGGCGAAGACAATGTGTTCACCGTGTGTGACGGAATGGAGTTTTAAATGGAGTGTATACGTAATGGATAATTTCATCCTACAGCCCTAAAGGGCTATGGGTTTAAATTGTTACTGAAATTTCCTACAAAACCAAAGTGGCTTCATTCTACATGGGCGATTTGCTTACAATAATCCCTTTAATCCTCAGCACAACGAAATTTTAAAAATTTCAAGCAGCAATTTTCCCCCGTGATGCAACTAGGAGTAGGAGTTTAACCAATTCAGTCTTGTTCGACAGAGCTCGCCGAGCTCTGTCAAACAAGATTAAATTGGCTAAATTCCTTGTTGTTTTGTGGGAATAATTTACTGTTTGACATTTCCATATTTTAACAGTTGTGTGTAGAGAGTTGAAGTGCGGAGGGTTAAAGGGATAGGTGTTTTTTTCACTTTTGCTTCAACACCTCATACTGTGCCCGAAGGTTCCCACTTAGAGTAAAAATATACTGTTATATTTTGGAAGTATCTTTATTCTGATGTACTGATTTTTAACATATTTCCAAACAATCAACTTACTTAATTTTTTGGGGGGTGATCGAAAAAAAAATTTGTAAAGACTTCACCTGACCTTCATCTCTTGAATATATTGAATGCAATGAATGCAGTGAAATGTCAAAAGAGAGTTTATAGTTGGACGTCACAATATGTGATCCTCAAATAACAATGAAAGCTTTCTGGACCCGAGTACAAAAATATGTACCTGACCCAGTCTAAATGATTGTTCAAGCAGAAAACCTATTTTCTAAAGATCTAAATTTAGATCTAATTTTGTCATGAGCTTTTTGACGAACTGCACTCTGTTGGTAAATAAATAAAATCGCAGTTTCTGTGGACAAGACGGCGAAAATTACTAATTAAACACTGATTTTCAAAGTTCACACTATCAGTGGATTTAAGCCTTACGCCGATTTATGAATTCTGGTGAGTAGAGATTTAAATATTATAAATCCATTAAAGTACAAGAACTTGTCAATCGAGTTCGTTCATATATTTGAAAACCTATTTTCTTTCAAAAAGATTTTCACACAACTGTTGAATCGTTCATTCGACCTATTATTGACCATTTTCTTTTATATTTAAAACTTTGTCATGTTAGAGTTGTGTTTACGGAAACATTCTTATCTCATTTGTAATTTGTATTCAGGAGCGGAATTGTGGGTCGGGAGGTCTGGAAATTTCCAGCAAGGTCGATCGGTTTTGGTCAAATGTCCGTCACAGAATGTTATGTAGAAGATGGTCGCTATAATTAGTGATGCGTATCGGTTAGCAAAATGCCGGTCCAGGGCTGTACGTGTGTATAAAAGAGCTGGATCGGTCCGGGTGGTCCACGGCGATCCAGATGGGCATTGTATTGTGTCATATTATCGTTAGTTCGGGACATAACGCTCATTTTTTGATTTTTCCTTCCAACTTAACCTGTGAAGTACCGAGGCAGAGGCGGCGGAGCCAGGGGCACAGAGGACACGTGCCCCACCACTTTTTTCCACAGATATGTTTCGCAGTTACGAAATGAGTTAAATGCAAACGTGTCAATATACAGGTATTCCTGTAACTTTATTTGCAATGTTTAGCCAAAGAATTCCACGTTCGTCGCTTCGGTCCGTTTTTTACTTCAACCATCTTCCAACCCGAAGGCTGGCCTTCGGGTTTGAAGATGGTTGAAGTATAAGAAACAGACAGGACATCGACCACAAAGCGGCATATTCATCTAAACGAGAGACTATAGCGATATACGAGTGTAACCTTTCTCACATTGGGTCAAACCATAGTAGCATTGTAACTTTGTGCCCCTCCACTTTTATCGAGCTTCTGCCGCGCAATACCTTGGAGATTAGTTCTGAGAACACGCTTCCCTCACAGTCTAACATCCAATTCGTTCCAGATAGAAGGCCTCTGCCCATTACGAATGAAGGCATAAATGATACAATATATAGTCCCTGGTGTGCAACGAGGTGCCATCTACAGTGCTAAATCATTGCTGATGGAGCCTGGTTGCAATCAATATCAACACGAGAAGACATAAAACTCGCTCGTTACACAGCCATAATGCCTTATGGAATTTTTTCTTTTTTCTGGCAGTTTATCAACATGTCTAAAATCCCCCAGAAACCTATTGTCACCATCTACCATCGAATACACTCACGGAAGGTGCCAACATGCTTTATATTGGTTGAAAAAACAAAAACACTGTAGGGGACCTCTTTGGACAGGTCCAGTCGAAAAAAAATCTTTCTTTCTCTTTTATAGGGGAATGCAGGAAGACAGCCAATCTGGCTATGCTTTTCCCATGCCAATATACATGTGTATCCTATACATAATAGTTTGTTATTGTTATAAATATATGTGGATTTATATCTTATTGTAATTTATAGTATACTGGTGAATAAATATATATATCAAATATATATCAATATGTTACCTCCTACAAGTATCTGGGAATTTCATTGGTTCAAAGACGTCACATGCAGACTGCATATAAAACCATATACTGCCTGTCAACATTAATATACGCTGACAGCTATGGGTAATCTCCCCTTTGTTCATTGATTATTCAAAATGGCGGCAGCCAATGAACGCTTCGAGTTGAAAGATTGAGTGCTGGAAGCCCATATTTGGTCTGAAGTGCAGGTTAGGCAACTTAAAAGGCTTCATATTCTGTGGATGTGTGGCATGTTACCTTCGAAATGAAACTGTTTGGTATGTATGAATTTGCCTTGTTATATATGGTGTCAGTTAATTCCATATTGGACTCGAGCATCGCTCTCGTCCAATATGAAATTAACTGACACCATATATATCATATTAGGCCTCCAACAAGCTGTGTAACTAATAATATATCAAAAAACTGTTGTGCGCACCCAGGTATCGAACCGTATCAGAACGCTATTTTTGTGTACAGGGCCACCGATGGCGGTCCGGTGCGACCCGCCACACTGGCTGTAATGAATGAAAACAGTTCAGGAGAATCGGTAATGATTTACTCCTACCATCCTGAGGGAATGTACAGGATAAAATTATCAATATCAAAACAGATTCGCACATTTGCAGTAGATCGTATTGTAGAGGAGCCAGTGTTGAGAGGCTTGTTCCAGAAGGCCATTGGAGGGTTATTAGTTTTTTTATCAATAAAGAGGTAGCTTTATCCATAAATACATGAATTCCTCGGCAACACACATGAAGATGATAAATATATCGCAATACAACCAAGTGTAACTTTCAGCAATGTGCAACCGCATACAGGTCTCATTTGAAGAACTTCATAATGTTCGTTCATTTGCTACCAATACATAGAGGTCAATATTCCATTAGCACTTTGCCTAACACGAATAGTAGACGACAATTGGGCAATATATTTTTGAACAACTAAAAATGTTCATTCATTTTGTGCCCCAGAAACGTAGGTTATAACCTCTTATTGGAATAAGTTATAACCTCTCATTGGAACGAGCTCTACGTATTAAGGCAAGAAATGACAACACAAATTTTTTAATGGCAATTATGTGGATTTATTTATTTATTTATTTATTTATTTATTTATTTATTTATTTATTTATTTATTTGGGTTTAACGACACGTTCGACAGCCAGGATCATCTCGTGTCGGAGAGTTTTACGGGTGGAGGAAGCCGGAGTACCCGTAGAGAACCACCGAGCAACGTCGAGCAACTGTCGGACTCTCCAACGTACTAACTCCACCAAGCAGGGTTAGCATTGGTTGATGATAAGTGCATCATCGGTGTGCAGTACGCTTTAGTACACAACGCTACCGCGCCCCCACTCGGGCAATTGGGATTAAGTGTCTTGCCCAGGTTTCAGCGGCTGCCGCAGGTGGGATTCGAATGCAGCCTGCAGATCTACCTACTGAGCCACCGCGCTCCCAATTATTGTGGATAACGCTGACCGTTTATAGCCATTGCGTTAGGTAAAAGGTTAACGTGGAGTTTTACATTTTGTCTGTTTGTTTATTGGGGTGTAATAGCGCTTTCAATAACTAGGGTCACATTGTGTCGTCCAGTTTTACTGGCGGAGGAGGCCAGAGTACCTAGAGAGAACCACAGAGCAGCGACAAGGAACTGTCAGACAATCCAGTTTACTGGCCAGGCACAAGCAGAATTAGCAGCGATTGGAGGCAAGTGCGCCATGGATGTGCAGTACACCTTAGTACACAGTGCCTTCGTGCCCGCACGCGGACAATTGAGGTTAAGTGTCCTTCCCAAAGACACAGTGTCGATGGCGCAAGTTAGGGTCTAACCGTTGAGCTTTCCGCTTGAAGTACAATGCTCCTCTTCAATGAACCACCGATCTTGGAAGTACGCGGAGAAAGAATTCCACAAAATGCATTCATTGAGTGTACTTTCCTCTCGATCAGTGACTGAAATACATAAACGGAAAAGTAAGGATTGACTTGGTGGACCTCTGGATAACAACCTGGTGTCCATCCGCTCAAACGTCGCTCGTGTACTTTATTTTGACGCAAAACTTGAGTTATTGACTTTGCAGAACTCTATGTAGTGTTTTAAACCTTTAACCAACGCAGACGATATCAAAATTTATTATTTTAAATATCATTTTTTAAAATTTTTCAAAAAATTTCAACAAAACCATATCATGTGACCCTCGTTGAATAACTAAAAATCTTTTGTTTTGAATTCAGCTTTCGACCCCTCGTTGCAGCGACCTCGATAAACCCATAAACTATGTTATGGGGACAGAAATTTTCAAAATTGGTAAAATTTTAATGGCAATTTTATGAACAGCGATTTAATATGGCTGTTACTTTAGTTACGGGTTAACCCTTTACCCAACGAATCGCCCACTTCCGCCCGCGTAATATGCAAATTCAGCAGTTGAAAAAATACTATTTTTCAAAAAAATTCAACAAAACCATATCATGTGACCCCTCGTTTCGTCTCGACCACCCTGCAACGAGGGGTCGAAAAGCTTTCGACCACCCTGCAACGAGGGGTCGAAAGCTCAATTCAAAACAAAAGATTTTTAGTTATTCAAGAGTATGTTTTGTTTGTGTCATCATCAAGTCGTGTTAGTTAACGGGTTAAGGCGTTAGTGTTGAGCCTGGAAGTAAGCAGACTTTCATCTGCAGAATGGGGTCCCCAGAGGGTGTATTGGGTGATTCTACCCCAATCAAAGTCCCAAGCCTGAATATAAAGAGGCACTCAGAGGATAAATTGGCCCACTGTATGTGATAGCATCGACAAATTCTCCCTCTGGGAACTTCATTCTGCAAATCTAGAATGTTTATTTCCAGGATTGGTTAGTATTGAGTTAGAATCACTGACTGAAGACCGATACTAATATCTCAGCCCTCAAGGGTTCATGTTGAGCCCTTCGATTGACTCAAGGTTTTTTTCGATGTTGACTAACAAATGGGTCAAAATATTGATCAAGTTGTTAAATTCTACATGCCTATGCAAACTTTTCATATTTTTCAGTTATTTCCGCGAACAATAAATGTATTTCGCGCTTTAGGTTTTCCTTATTCATCAGTACAAGTGGAGGAAATATTCCTTGAAACAATGTTTTCCGTCGTTTATTCTCGGCAGTTGTTGACACAGTTTCTCCACCCTTGGTGTGAAATGTCATAAACAACGTTTCGTTGAGTTCGAGAGTTGCGTGGAGATAGGGATTGTGGTCAGTGAATGGAGAGGAAGAGCAATACCCCACCTCACGTTTGACACACCAATCCCATCCAATTGAGGTGTCATAATTTGGGGGGGGGGGGGGGGGGGGGGTGCTTTGAATGAATAAAGTTTGGAACGTTCAGGTATTCGGAATAAAATATTGGTACTATCATCTGAAACCTTAGTTAAACCCTTGCCTAACACAACTAGATTCAAACTTTCAACAACAAAAAATCTTGCTAAACAATTTCTTTCAATTTTGTTTAGCTAAAAACATAACATATGACACCTTATTGGAATGAACTTGTTTAATATCTAAAGGCTTGCTGATCCATAATCGTTGGGTTATCGTGCCTTCAGAATAATGGGAGAACACTTTGCAAATATGATGATAAAATGAGACCAACCCTTTATCCAACGAATCGCCCGCATCCGCCCGCGTAATATGCAAATTCAGCAGTTGAAAAAATACTATTTTTCAAAAAAATTCAACAAAACCATATCATGTGACCACTCGTTGGAACGAGCTCGCCGAGCTCGTTCCAACGAGGGGTCACGTGATATGGTTTTGTTGAAACTTTTTGAAAAATTTTAAAAAATGATATTTAAAATAATAAATTTTGATATCGTCTGCGTTGGGTAAAGGGTTAGATTATCAACTGAATGCAAATCATTAGGGTTCATGCCTTCCCCGGAGCAGCGTATCTGAGAGTTCCACGAGAGTTCCATGATCCTAGACGAAAGCGTTGTTCAGTTAGTCTTGAAACCGGTTAGAGCACCATGTGCCCTTGACTTTTGGCCTTTTGACACCCCCCCCCATTTGAAAGTCCGTTCGTTCCTTTCCCTTAGGCAGTATAAAACAAAACAAAAAAAACCGTGTCTTACTGGCGTTTCTGCTTCACAGTATCAAGCTGATCACACACCCAACTGGAATCCTTGAGGGCCTGTCCCACTGAGGCATTTGATAAGGTGACCACATGTGACCAAGCTCTCGCAACATGGTCGCCAGGGTGTCACCTGTATGGTCGCGAATAGTCTCCTCGGTCGCGCAGAGTCGTAGCCTCTTTCTGGCCGTCACTTTTTTCAAAATGTTCAAAAATGTTCGGCGACAGTGCGTTCGACGCCAATGAGCGTAACTTGACTTCTACTGACGTAGGTGCTGTCGTAGGTTGTCGCCAGGTGAAGTATGTTGTCGTCGGTGATGACTTCGGTGAATTCCATCTGAATCTGGTGGGAACGATGCCGAAGGCGTTTTCCACCACCCTCCTTACCCTAGACAGCATGTAGTTGAAGACCCTCTTCTCCCTTCATCATGCTTCATTATCCATGACCTGATTGCGAAGGCAACATCAGCAACCAGTGTTTAGGGGATGTCAGGGTTATCTTCTCCTGGCAAAGGTTCTGGATCAAAAAAGCCTACTCTTCCTTGTCCCAGTGCTTGCCCAGGGGAGGTCTGCCTGCAGGTCCCATCATCTGCGACACTGCCGGGTGTGTCCACATCCACAAACAGGAAGTTGTAGTTTGCATCCACCACAGCCATACGTACGATGGAATGGAACTGTTTGTAGTTGAAGTTGAAGTACACAGAACCCCCCCCCCCCTTGGGTGGGTGGACACCTGATGGTCACATGCTTGCCGTCAACTGTCCCATATGTGTGCTCGAAGTTCCATCTGGTAGAAAAGCCCTGCGCCACTCTCTTCCACTCATCTGTTGTACTTGGGCAGTCCATGGCGTCATTTTCATAAGCAGTGATGATGGCCTCACAGATCTCCTGGGCAACCTTGCTGATGGTGTTGTGGGCCACAAGAAAGTTGTAGGACAAGCTCATGTAGGAGTCCCCTGATGCCAGGTTGCGGAGTGTTATGGCTAGGCACAGGCCTAGTTGCAATGGCGGTAGTGGCTTCCTTGTGAAGATCTGCTTATTTTCTAGGAGAGGCCCCACTCGTGTTTTAGCTCCCGAAACAGCTCGGGCGGGGGGTGGGGTGGCTAGTGAAATTTTTGAACGCACCTTCATCTTCCTGCTGGAGCTCAGTTATCAGCTTGTCATACTGGCCGAACCTGTGTCTCTTCAGGGACAAGGTCTTCAATCACCCAGACCTCTTCTTGGTCTTCTTCTTCCTCGGTCTTCTTCTCCTTCTTCTGTCTTGCCCGATCTTTCAGCATGAGGGTTGCCGCAAGCAGCGCGGGTATTCTTCTTCTTGTAACAGTAATAATGCTGCAATCTGATGTTGCTGTATGGTAGTCATCATGCCGAATGCTTGCACACCCTATCCTACACTTCATTTTATAGGAAAACTGGATGATTGCATTCAGTTTTGGAGGCCAAAATGACATAAGTTTTGTTCAGGTGTCGTCAATTGGTTGTAGGTTGTCGTCTGTGTGGTCGTACGTTGTCGTATGTGTGGTTGTAGGTTGTCCTAGGTGTGATCGTAGGATGTCGTTCTTTGTCTAGACGATTGGGTTGCCGGTTGTCTTTAGCTTTTCGTAGATTGACGTCGACTAGGTGGGAGGGTGCTGTAGCTGGTCGTAGACATCGTGGTGAGGGGTCAAGTCGACGGTTTTTCGGCTACCCACTCCGACTTTGACGGTCGCCGGCAGTCGCCTACAAAATAGCCCTAGTGGGACAGGCCCTTCTGGGTGATGGTAACATGGCCAAACATGGCTGATAATTCCCTTTGTGTTCAAAAAATATATGGGCACTTTTTCAGGGACTGAATATAATTTATCTTCAAGCCATGAGTCATGTGGCATCTATAACTGTGATAGAATGATATTATGTAAGGAATAACGACAATAACAAAAATTAAAAGTCACAAAAAAATATGTTTTGGATTCCCATCAAACTTTGCCAGCACAGGATTAACCCTTTACCGAACCTAACGGCCAAAACTGGCCAGCGCTATTCACAAAAATCGCCAATTAATTTTCATTATTTTTTCATTTTTTGTCTCAAAAACACAGATTATGATCCCTCTTTGGAACGAGCTCGTCGAGCACGTTCCAATGAGGGGCCACAACCTATGTTTTTGAAACAAAAAAATGAAAAAAATAGTATTCGAGAATTTTGTTTGCAAGTGTCGTCTGCTTTTCATCTTAGGTAAGGGTTAATAAATGCCTAAATGTTTCCAAGAGTATGGTAAAAGTAGTACAAGAAATCACACTACAATGATGGAGTCACAAAAAACGTGAAAACATTCTTCAATTGGAATGATGAAAAAATAAGATATTTCTGTCAATTGTGTACATGGGTGTCATGGCGTCCATTTAAGGAGAGCTGTTCATGGCAGCATGCTTTACCAGTCTATTACAGCTCACACGTCTGTTCAGTCAATCTGCAATCACAGTAGTTCACCCTGGTATTTCTGAAATATATTAACACGTTCTTCGTATGCCATCAGAAGAGGATGATATGGACAGGAGATAACTCGCTTCGAGAATTGGGAAGTAAACCTCTAAATCCTGCAGGCAGTCATACAATCTATCGACAACATATAACCCTTTACTGGAGGGAGCAAGTCCTACATTGATCAGCCTGTTTGAAGATCTGTCTTTGCCGAATTTGACTTTGGCCCTAGTTACCAGTATCATAACCTGCTCTATTGCAAAGTCAGTGGCTCAACTCTTCTTACTGGCACTGTCCAATTTCATCAAACGTAAATCATTGATAACAGAACTCCATCATTACGGTGCAACGGTCAATTATACCGTGTTTCTGAGGTTCAAACTGTACGCCACATCGGCTGCACCATCAATTTGCAAGCAAATAATTTCATTCGAGAAGGGGATCCGATTCAAGCTGTTGGTGACAATTTTGACTACGACAATTTCTTCTCAGAATGGTCAGAAACGGACCCACAGCCTGGTATTGATTATTATAGAGAGGTTATTCGCTCAAGACTGGAGCGAAAACGTAATTTACAAGGCTCGGGGGCTACTATTAATTCCGATTTCTCAACAGAGGTAGAAATAATTGGATAGAGAGGTCCTCAAGAACCTCTCATGCCAGCTTCAGAGGCTACAAAAGCTGCCATGCCTCTTTGAGTTCTTGCCCACCAGGTAGTTTCGTTAACTCGAGCAAAGGATATAGATTTTCTTTTCCTGAACGCGATGGCCTCAGACGAGAACACAACAGATTACAATGGGTTCAGCACTCAACACACACGTGAGTCTGGTTGTTCCCCAGAACCAACTACCAAAGTACAGTATCTTCCATTTCTGGACATAATGCCAGTTGATCCTGAAACTGTAACAACAATGAATCCCGTAAAGAAGGTAAAAGAGGATGCAGGGCAACAATACACGATATACACATGCGACACATGCACAGAACGATACACGTGTGTGAATGAGTTAATCGATATGGCACGAGTGCCAGCGCGGAAGGATAAAACGAGAGGCCACTGGCGATGGCACAAGTGCCATATCGATTAACCCATTCATACACGCTTGTCGTTCTGTGTTTATTACGCGCCTTTATGTTTATAAAAGCAATTATTAAAAGGACACTCAGCAATTCACTTGACGACTATCAACAAAAAAGAGCACATTTTACCGCCAACCAAATTTGCGAGGAGAACCTGTGTTACTATTTCGTTCCCCGAGTTCTAATGTGTTCTATGTGCCTAGAGGTATGGAAAAGAACCTCATGGGATGATAAAAGACATAACACTGAATCTGAAATCAGTCCAGAAATGGTAGTGAACTGCAGTGATCTCCATGAATTAAATGAAAATCTCCCCCACGGAAGAGAAGGCATCATCCAGCATTAAAGCGGACCTTGTCAGTCACAAGAACACCCGAATCACCCTCAGCACACGCATATCTCTAACGGATACTGATGAGTATCCCGATGAGATAGTTACAATTGTTGATGGCAAGCAGCTAACCAGAGATAGTATGAATGTCTATAGAGTGTATGAAGTAGCCCTCAAACAATATGAAGACTTCCAAACTAGTCTTTCTATTGTCCATTGAGCAAGAAAGTGGTCACAATGGCGTTTAACAAACACACACAATCTAAGTGGATAGGGGAGCGCGGTGGCTCAGTGGTAGACTGTTGGACATCTATGCTAGAGGTCCCGAGTTCGATACCCGTCCTTGGGCAAGGGGCTTTATCCCGGTTGCCTACACGGGGGCACGATGACGCCGTGTACTTAGGCGTACTGCACGTCGATGGTGCACATGTCTTCAACCACAGTAACCCTGCTTGAGCGGAGCTTGAACAGAGTTAGAATGTTGAGGAGCTGACATATGCTCGTTGATGCTCGGTGGTTTTCTTCGGGTACTCCGGATTCCTTCACACGTAAAACTGTCATGGTCACGATTAGCCATTGTGCATAAGTATATGACCTTAATCACCAATAAATAAATAAATAAATAAATAAATAAATAAATAAATAAATAAATAAATAAATAAATAAATAAATAAAAGTGGACGAATCAACATTAGATGCCACTTCTTTGATGTATTCGAGAATCATTGCACTTCAGTCCTCTATCCAGAAACTGCCGATGCAAGATACTCAAATACGAACTTGCACCGTTCCTGTTGTCCATATTTCTTAAATCATGTGACTCACGTGTTGCAAAATCCACGCCGGATTAGAAGAACAAACTGTCAAATGTAGTTACCACCAAACAGTTGCCCGACGCGAGGTTCACTATTATAGACGGTTGTGCTATCATGTGGATATTGCATTGGCCCACAAACGGAACTTTCAGATTTCATATCACCATTCTCAAATTATATCATGTCGCAACTGAAGAAGTCCGATGTGTACTTCATGTTCAATAAGCACTTTGACTTCAGCATTTAATCAGCTCCATGCAGAGAATGTAGCAAGAGAATGTCAAGGATGCTTAAACTGACACAAAGCATTCAGTTCCCGCCGAAGCAAGCTAAGTTGTGGAATTCGACAAACAAGAAGCAACTTATAGATCTTATCTGTGCACAAATCACTCAAATCGCCGAGACAGATAGTCACCAGAATTCTCCTGTCATCACATGTGAATCATACAAACCAACACTCATCAGTTCAGGCATTGTGCTTGAACTTGATGGGTTATATACCGATCACGAAGAGGTTGACGTCACCATATGCCAACTGGCCAAGTATATTCTATTCGGGTACAGCACAAAAAGTTACCCTAAAAACGTCGAAAAAGTTGTCTACCCCAAAATTCTTAAAACATTAACGGGGCAGGGTTTCCATTTACACGATAACTTGCATTCTGTTTAAGTGTCAGATATACAATTAAAATGTCTGACAATACTGACTTCCGTATTAGACCTTATGCTATTTCACGGTATTTGAGACTTGATTGTTTGTTTGTTTATGGGGCTTAACGTCACTATCAATAACCTGTTCTGGAGAGAACCGCCTAGCAACGGCGTATAACTGACGGACTCTCCAACGTATTAATATGGACGGATTAACTCTTTGCATTCTGCTGGCGGCTATTCCTGCCCAGCACAGGGTTTCTCTTGTCATTGAAATCAATATAATTTGAGCACATTTAATCAGATTTTCCCCTTGTAAATTGAATTGATTTTTCCATCAAAGATTTCTTGTGTTATACAAAAATTATTTTTTTATCAAATCTAGTCATGGCTGCTTTGAAGCAGCCATGACTAGATCTGATGAAAAATATCTTAAAAATACTCAGCAGGTTAAGAGTTAAAACATGGTTAACATTAGTTGAAGGTACGTATACCGCCGTTATGGCACCTGCTGTACTCATGGTGTACCCCTTTTCCTTATACGGAAATTATGTTGTATATTTTCTAATATTAGGCTATAAAGCTTAACCCTCTGTAGACTTATGTCAAAAGGCCGTAATTTTAAGAAGGCAGCAAAAGTTTCCCATAACGTAACTAGGAATTTAACCAATAAACAGAGATTATTATGACAGTAAAGGGATCTTGTTTGTCGTATTCCGTCGAGTTGACGAGGTTAGATCGCCGGATCACACGAGCCTTCAGCGGCTCGTGTGATCCGGCGATCTGACCTCTTCAACTCGACGGAATCCGACAAACCATATCACTTTACTGTCATAATGATCTGTTTAGTATATGCCGTTAAGGAAATTCGCCTTTCACACGAGAAATCAACAAAAAATTGGTTAAGAACAATACGAGAAATTCACGTTATTCGATAGTGTTTATTCACGCAAATGAAGCTTACCTAGAAACGGTCGGTAACCTGGGGGACTCGATTGACGTTCTCCAGTGCCGTCCTCGTTCTGAGACCAAGAATCTGATACGGAATCAGAAAACCACTCAGTGTTATCGGCGATCGGGATTCGATGGGTGAAACACACGGCGCATCATTTAGAGGCATATAATAATCTTGCTTGACAGAGCTCAATGAGATCCATCAAACAAGAATGAATTTATTAAATTTCTAGTTGCATTTTGAGGAAATACAGGTTGAAATTTCCGTTTTCGACATTTGTGTATAGGGAGTTGACTTCGAGTCATCCCCGCTCTTCAGTCATTTGATTTACTGCTATAGTGACATTGTGCTAAATCGATATTCATCGAAACGTGAAACTCTCGGGTGAATCGTATTGTAGGTAAAGTGGAAATCGGATCCAATCTCGAAAGTTTAAATTAAATGGACAAACTGTTTTTATGCAAATCATTATGGGTATATTGTATAATTTTTGCTGATGCTATTGTCAACGAAGATACAGACCGCGGGCAGTACATTAGCCTTAGAACAAGGGTTTGTTCTAATAACATCACTACCAATAATCTGTTCTGGAGAGTATTAACTCATTTTCTGCAATAATTAGAGGTTTACATGGTTATTTTCATAACGGCTGAGATATCAGCCCGAGGCTGCTTCATATCAGCCTGAGACGGAAGGCTGGTGAAAAGTTACCGAGGGATAATATCTCGGCGGATATGAAACTCACCAAGAAATAACAAAATGTCACCAAATTTGTTAGTTTTCCGGTGGTGTTATTGTTTCTCAAATTTTCATGAAGTTCGAGTTTTCCTATTCTCCTAGAAAAGTTATCGGAACGTTTCGGCACTCCCAGTAGGGAAGCCGCAACGTTCAGATAGTTGAACTATCTCTTCTCTCACTTCGAAGCGTACCTTGAATTGGTCAGTAACCTGGACAGACTCGAGCGACGTTGTCCAGTGCCATCCTCGTTCTGGGAAAACAATCTAATACGGAATCACTCAGTGTGATCAGGATTCGATTAACACTTACGCTGGCGAAAGTGAGTATTGTCGCCTATTCTATGATGATTATCTGTACGTTCTGGTATGCGCAGATCAAGCATACCATCTGATTAATTTTTGGAAAGGGCTCAGAGAGCCCTTTCTAACAATTAATCAGGTGATAGAGTTACAGGTATGCCATAATTTTTATTAACCCTTTACCTAACATGAAAAGCAGACGACACTTGCAAAAAAAATTCTTGAATAACTAATTTTTTTCATTTTTTGTCCCCAAAACATAGGTTATGACCCCTCATTGGAACGAGCCCGACGAGCTCGTTCCAATGAGGGGTCATAACCTATGTTTTGAAGACAAAAAATGAAAAATCATGAAAATTAATTGGTGATTTTTGAGAATAGCGCTAGCCGGTTTTGAACGTTACGTTGGGTAAAGGGTTAAACTTCCTCGCATACATGCGTACATTGAGGGCTTCTATATATGTCTAAAGTGTAAAGTGGACGTGACAGTAAAATGGTTAATCTCCAATTACGACTCTGAGTCTTTGTTGGCTTTGAATTTTGTGCACAGCTGTTTTCTTTTTCTCCTCCTATTCCTTACTTATTGCTATAACTAATTCCTAATCATATAAAAGTTCCATCCTTCTACCCTGTAACGTCAATTTTATTGATTGTGTTCGACGAATAACGGTGAACGATTTCGCTGTAAACAAAATGGTTGCTTCAAAGGGCACGGTAACTCTAGCTTGGTTCATAATGGCCGAGATAGACATCATATCAGCCGAGTTTGAAGTCATATCAGCCGAGCTTAATAATTGGCAATTCTGGGAAAGAAAAGCATATCTAATAAATGAATCCTTGTGTGTAGATGTACAGTTTCAGACAATGGACCTCCGGGTTGAACCCGACGTCCATTCTCTGAAACACTGCTTTTGTCTGTTATTTCTTTTTTTCTGTTTTACTGGTATGTGGTGCCCGTTAATGAGAGCCTGGGATGAAAGTCGTCCACAGAGGGTAATATAAGCAAAAACAATTGACTAAATTTGACTTTGAACTTATGTTGCGGAATGATATAGCTTTGGATTCTGAAAGTAACATAAAACACATATTAATAAATATTAATTACAGAAGGACTGAGATTTATTGATTTTATTCTGTTTTAAGAACAATTAGGCCCCACGAAGTAGATCTGTTTCTCAGGCCATTTTATTGTAAAACTGCTTGCGGGCGGGCGGGCGGGCGGGCGGGCGGGTCTCGGGCGGGTGGGCTTTCTTCGATTTTTGATTTTATTTTTTTATTTTTGTAATTCTTTCTTTGCCATCGGAAGTTCAAGTTCTTGGTTAAATTTATGTTTTAGACCCCATAATCTACAGAATAGCATGGGTGGTGGTGTATTTCGCCCCTTCAGTGCAAGAAGGCTTTGCAATGATACAGCATTGCAAAGCTTTGTTGCATTCAAGGGTCACGTTTATTAATTTCATTAACTTGGGTAAAATATCAAACATAAACCATTTAGTTTTTTAAGTTTGCAAAAGAGAGATTGTGGCAGCCAAAAGGACATGCGGGGGGAGGGGGGGAGGGGGAGGGGCTGAGAAACAGATTTTTAACTTTTTTAAGGCCCCACTGAAATGTTGCCTCTCAGATTTAAGAGAGCAACCCATGTCCATTGATTTCAATGCGCCATGTTTATGACTTAAATTAGAATTAATATCAAATATCTGTTGAAACTTTAATGAGAGAGAGAGAGAGAGAGAGAGAGTTCTTTGTTTTCCAACTGTACTTGCATGCTCTTCCTACAAATTTGTATTTTTGAATCATATGCTTGACAGGTGTTTCACAATTTACTCATCAAATTATTGCATCTCATTAAGAACAACTCGACAATTTACAAAGTAACCATTGTCTACAAGGATGATTAGAAAAATACCCAACTTGGTACGTGTCGCATTCGTAAGAGGCGATGAATTTGACAACTCTTATATAAATACAGCTGCAAACACATTTATCATGATGTTACACCTTCATAAAATCTAGAAGATTCATATTCTTTTAAACAGTGTTATGGAAATATAAAAAAATTAAACGAGAGCTAGATATCAGAAAACATAGTTATTTCCTTCAATGAAAGGTGTGAGAGCGTTAATGTCATCATAAAAAGCGTCTCTGAAATCAGGTGAGATCTTTAATTTCTATTATTATATACCAAACACGAAACTCGGTCTAATACCGCTATCGTGGACCAATTCAATCCGATCTGACGAAGACGAGAGGGTGTTTTTCCAAATCTTTTTCTCGCCCTTTCAAGCCAGGCTGTTGGTCTTTTTACGTCCACGTTTACGATTACGCACCAGCTGGATTCAGGGGAGCGAGAGTTGTGTACTTTTTTTAACCCTTTACCTAACGTAACGGCCAAAACCGGCCAGCGCTATTCTCAAAAATCGCCTATTAATTTTCATTATTTTTTTCATTTTTTGTCTCAAAAACATAGGTTATGACCCCTCGTTGGAACGAGCTCGTCGAGCTCGTTCCAACGAGGGGTCATAACCTATGTTTTTGAGACAAAAAATGAAAAAAATTAGTTATTCAAGAATTATTTTTGCAACTGTCGTCTGCTTTTCATGTTAGGTAAAGGGTTAAAAGCCAATTCTTTCCAATCGGCAGATATTTGTACTGCTCTATAACTCTTGTTTACGGTTGGAAAACGAAAATATTAACAATAAATTCAACACCATTAAATAAAATAAACAGCTTCAACATTTACAATATCTTACCTCCTACAAGTATCTGGGAATTTCATTGGTTCAAAGTCGTCACATGCAGACTGCATATAAAACCATATACTGCCTGTCAACATCAATATACGCTGACAGCTATGGGTAATCTCCTCTTTGTTCATTGATTATTCAAAATGGCGGCAGCCGATAAACGCTTCAAGTTGAAAGATTGAGTGTTGGAAGCCCATATTTGGTCTGAAGTGCAGGTTAGGCAACTTAAAAGGCTTCATATTCTGTGGATGTGTGTCATGTTACCTTCGAAATGAAGCTGTTCGGTATTATGAATTTGCCTTGTTACAATTTATGGGAGAGAGTCTGTGCCCTTTCCACCATGACCATACTGTACTACTTCATTAACTCGGTGAATGGATGACCGGCAGAAAATGGCTTAATTGAAAACTATTTACACAACGTTTAAATGGATTCGTTTTTGTGTGTATTTCTTTTTATCACCCCGCAAGGGGGGATATATAGTGAAGACCTCCGTCCGTCTGTCCGTCCGAACTTTGTTTATGGCATAACTTGAACAATAGTTAACAGATTTCAATTCTTTTTTTGGTATATATCTCTATAGCAACAATGTCTACGTCAAGGTCGTTGACCAGCCATATTCAATGAAAATTTTGGGAGTTATTGTCCTTTGTTAAAAAAAATCGTGTAATGCTTGTTTATGGAATAACTGACACATTAGTAACCGAATTTCAATTATTTTTTGTATATATCTCTTCAGGAACAATGTCGATCTCAAGTTCGATGACCACCGTTATCTGATGAACTTGTCGGAGTTATTGCCCTTTGTTAAAATATATCGTGTAGTGCTTGTTTATGGCATAACTTTAACAATAGTAACTGGATTTAAATTCTTTTTAGCGTATGTCTCCATAACAACAAGTTCAGAAACCACTGCTATCTGATGAAAATTATTGGAGTTATTGCCCTTTGTTAAAAAATATCGCGTTAAGCTTGTTTGATTGATTTTCGAATATATTTGTTTGCCGGGTGATTGGAATCGCTGAATCAGTTACTGTCATAATAATCTGTATTTATTATATGGCTACCACAACGCGCTCCTCATTGCCTATCTGATCTCTATACAACTGGATTGCTGGGACGCTCATTAGTCATGTATAGAAAAGTCTCACTCGCCGCCATTTTAGAGGGCGGAAGTTGCTATAAACAATGCTCAACAAAACAAAAAATTCAGTTTCCCGAAGCTTTGATCGTTTTTTGAAGAATATACTTTGATGTCTTTGAAAAAATGAATATGTTGATGACGTGAACATTTTGAAAATGTTCACGTCATCAACATATTCATTTTTCCTTTCGTGTATGAAAATTGATGTCTCGAAAATCTTCACGCGTTAATGAGAAAATTTGTATTAACGCAAATTGAATATTTACAACATATTTTAGTAATTATTGGCAAAAACAAATGCCGAGATTGCAAAGTTGATACAATTTTACTGGTTTTTGTGTGAGGTAGACGAAATGACGTTTGACGAAATGAAAGCTGTTACGCTGTGACTACATCATCAAACGTAATGGTTTGGAAAGAGTTAGTGCGTTGATTGACATGACGCCATTTTGGGGGCAGCGTGAACGGCGACGTTTTTCGCTGACGTTCCAGCAATCCAGATGTATAGAGAGATCAGAAAGTTTGTTCTACAATATATCTGGCTTGTCGAAAAAACGAGAGTAGCAAGTTTTCCTGATTCACATCTGTTTGAAATAATACTGACATGACGTCATTAACGCGTGAAGATTTTCGCGATATTAATTTTCATACACGAAGTGAAAAGTCGAGTACATTAACATTCAACACTCCTGACAAACATTTCATAATTTATTATTAGTTTACATTGCAGGTGTTGTATTCAATTTTTAATATCCGCTGCCATATAATAGACAATTTATTACAACTGTCAATTATATTTGGTCTCAGCATGTTAGGTCTGAATGATCTGGTCTCATCAACTCGATAGAATATGTTACCCAGATCAATTGATTGTTGTAAGGCTAAATAAAATTAATCTTGTGATTCTCAGGCACCGACACATTCGTTTTTCGGCCCGTGTTCGTCATTATTATTTTGGAGGCAAAATACAAAATGTATAAAACTACCATAGGGTGTGATTTTAGTGGTATCACATCGCGATTTGCGATGCAATATGTCGTATACATTGATACAGTATTGTTATTCTCTTCGCGAAATACGACACGATTATGTATGTACGAAATAAATATTTATTTAACTGGTTGAGAGCTAGGTTAGTTTTAGTGGTCTAAATTTGTTCCTAAAAATTGTTTGATTATAAATTATTGGAGAGTCTCAACATGCACTCTCCAATAATTTGTAATAGATCAAATTTGCATAAACAAACTATTATTTACGTTTGACTGAATACGAAACGTGGGTAAGGAAAATGTTGGTTTTTGACATGGTACCTTCATTTTTTGAAAGGTTTGATTCTGGCTTCTAGCACTCAACCAGTTAACCCTTTACCCAACGCAGAAGATTTCAAAATTTATTATTTTAAGTATCATTTTTTCAATTTTTTCAAAACATTTCAACAAAACCATATTATGTGACCCCTCGTTGGAACGAGCTCGTCGAGCTCGTTCCAACGAGGGGTCACATGATATGGTTTTGTTGAATTTTTTTTTAAAATAATATTTTTTCAACTGCTGAATTTGCATATTACGTGGACGGATTCGGACGATCCGTTGGGTAAAGGGTTAAAAAACTCCAAATTATTTTTAATCTCCATTTTAGTTGTTCTATATTGATTTTGTGTTTTATGATCACTCATTATATTTATTTATTTATTGGTGTTCAAGGTCACATTATTCTGCACAATGGCTAATCATGACCGTGACAGTTTTACGGGTGGGGGAAGCCGGAGTACCCGGAGAGAACCACCGAGCAACGGTGAGCAACTGTCAGCTCCCCAACACACTAACTCCACACAAGCAGGGTTAGCATTGGTTGAAGACAAGTGCACCATCGACGTGCAGTACGCCTTAGTACACAACGCCACCGTGCCCCCACGCGGGCAATGGAGATGAAGTGTCTTGCCCAAGGACACAACGCCCGTTGCCGCAGGTGGGATTCGAACCGAGGACCTCTAGGCTTGCAGCTTACACCTCTACCTACTGAGCCACCGCGCTCCCATGATCACTCATACAAAAAAAAAAAAAAAAAAAAAAAACAAAAACAAAAAAAAAAAAAAAAAAGACTATCAGTGAAATCAACACGGAAGCTCTAGTATTTAATTTTAGGCTCTCACGGCGGGATTTTAGGCATCGGCGACCATTCCATCAGGAATAAAAAACAAAAATTAAAACCACCCTCCCTCATTCGTTTTAAAAAATAATTGCCTGAGAATCAATTATTTAATTTTGTTTGGCCTAATAAACTGTAAATACCGATGTAGTCTCATAAATACGTTTTCATATTTAAAAAAATGCATATTGTGGGTTAGAAGTGTTGAGTGGGAAATTCTACGTATCTGTGTGGAAGTCATTCATGATATCTCTGATATAAAGATCACAGTACGTGGGAATTTATTCCACTATAAAGTTTGTCTAATTGTACTGGATGTTATTTTCAATATTACAAGTAGTTCAGTTTGAAAGACTCAATTCTACCATTCACCTTCTGTTATTTTCCCTTAATTGTGCAGACTTTAGTGTCATTATGACGTCGCGTCTCCGCATTTTAGTAATGTAAAAGTCTGTGTGTGTTCGATTTTGTGTCGTCGTTAAAACTCCAGTACCTGCAGTGACACTCATATCTCGGAGCAGTCGCTAAGATCGATAGACTTCATTCTGTAGTCACCTTTCAGGAATCCTTCAACTTCCCGTTTCAGTGGTGACATCGCATCCTTCGTATTGTAAAATATTTATTTCCAGCCTCACACTCTTTATTGCAGTCTCTTGTTTGCATGTTCCAAGTCACCAAAGATAAAAAGAACAATATAAAAGCTGAATGTGAATTATTGAATATTTTTTCCAATATCTTCCATGTATTGTATTGTTTCTGTTCTGCTTTTTTTTAGAAAGTATTTTCCTTTCGTCGTTAAGCAGACATTTCATTTTAACACTTGAAAATCTGTTTTTACAAAAAGATATCAGTTCAAATGAGTGTGTCGTCCTTTGACTGAAACAGAGTGCCATCTGCAAAGCACTAGCATTGCAGGTGGCACCTTGTTCTCTTCAAACACGGTATATCGATTTATTGATATGTGTGTAGTATTTGGTGCTTTCTGTCTTAAGACTCATCCAAGAAGTGACAGGGTGATTGTTTTTCTATTTTTAATCTGCCCTGGTGATGGACACCAAAACGTTGTTGCACTGTCGAAAGAGTACAGTTGCGTAGATAGCGAGCTCGTTCCAACGAGGGATCATAAGCTATGTTTTTGAGACACAAAATGAAAATTGAATGGTGATTTTCGTGAATAGCGCTGGTCGGTTTTTGCCGTTACGTTGGGTAAAGCATTAAGTGTCTTGTCCAAGGACACAATGCATTTACCGCTGGTCGGGAAATGCTGATATATCGATTCCGACTGTTAGTACTATTTTAAAACACTATCATTTGAACAGATTCCGCGTGTTACGGTTTAGGGTCACGTTTGCTGTACTGAACTTGGTTTTTGGCATAATTAAAACTCCCAATATTCTAGTGCATGTGTATGAGTAGGTTGTCTCTTTACGTAAATGGAATGAATGTGGCGACCTGCAGGCAAGAAAGGGACATATATATATATATATATATATATATATATATATATATATATATATATATATATATATATATATATATATATATATATATATATATCATATAACTCGTCCGTTTTGTTTACTTTAAAACATTTGATATTTTGTTTTCATATTAATCAGTGATAAATAAAGCCTTCCGTCAATTCCATTGGTCAATTTCAAGACTAGACAATTTGATCGGCTGAACAAAATACAACTGAGCCACATTTTCATAATTTGCATAATTAGAGTTGGGAGCTTTCATTGGTCAATTTCAAAACTGGACAATTTGAATGGCTAAACAAAATACAACTGGGTCACATTTGCATAATTTCAGTTGGGAAAATTTGCGTTATCTGTCCTATTTAGGGTGGGTTATATTGTATTAATCTTTTACCTAACGTAACGGCAAAAACCGTCTCGCGCAATACAAGAAAAATGCCATTCATTTTTTTTATATCTTCACTTTTTGCTTCCAAAACATAGGTTATGACCCCTCATTGGAACTAGCGTGTCGCGCTCGTTCCAATGAGGGGTCATAACCTATGTTTTGGAAGCAAAAAATGAAAATTTTTAGTTATACGAGGATGTGTTTTCCAAGTGCCGTCTGCAACTCAAGTTAGGTGATGGGTTAAAAAGTCATACTAAGTGGCTAATTTGTGCGTGTGTGTGTCATATGATAAATAAAATATGAACTGAGTGTTTTTCTCATATAATATTTATGAAACCCGTCCGAATTTTCCGTTTGGGCTCGCCAGAGGCTCGCCCAAACGGAAAATTCTTAGACTCGTTTCATAAATATTATATGAGAAAAACACTCATTCCATATCCTGTGTACTATCCATTTAATATACTGAAAATGCGTCTTCCCTGTTTGATGTTGTTTTACGTCATATATATGAATAAGTCTAATCTACTGTGACAAGAAATGTTAAAGTTCTAATGCACTTGACAAGGTTGCAACACAACTTTTCAATAACACAATGAACCGCCTTTGCCACAGTTGGTCCATTCAACATTAACCCATTAATCTCTGGTATTTGAGATGTATCAATTAATATATTCAATCTGTACATTCAAAGCATGAATGATTGGTGCCCCACTAGTTCCCTGAGCTGTAGCTGACATCGAAATCAAAATCTATCAATGCATGGGTCGAAAATGTAATCTTATTTGATCGATAAGACAAGAAGATCACGAAAGTCCTTATCACAACCCATCTCTTCCTGAACGGAGGCACGGTGGCGTTGCGGTAACCGGTTCTCGTCAGATTACTGAAGTTAAGCAACGTCGAGCCCGGTTAGCCCTTGGATGAGTAACCGTCTAAGCGATCGATTCGGACTCCCGCGTTGTGTCCTTGGGCAAGGCACTTCACCTCGATTGTCCACATGGGGGCACGATGACGCCGCGTACTAAGGCGTACTGCACGTCGATGGTGCGCATGTCTTCAACCAATCTAACCCTGCCTATGCTGCAGTGCGGAGTTACGATGTTGGGGAGCTGGTAGATGCTCGCCGTTGCTCGGTGGTTCTCTCCGGGTACTCCGGCTTGCTCCACCCGTAAAACTGTCACCGACACGATATGACCTTGGGTGATAATGTGTCGTTAAACCCTAATAAATAAATAAATAAATAATCTCTTCCCGACCAATGGATTATGTTTACTTAAATATTTTATCTTAGAACAAGCATACATTTTCTCCAATGCATAAAAATTATCATGACCATGTGCGTGTCCTGTAATTTGTATCAGGTCGTGTTTACAATCGGATCGCAACGAGCCCCGATGGGCTCGTTGCGATCCGATTGTAAACACGACAGAGAATCTGATACAAATTACAGGAAATACGCATGGTCATCATAATACATTTATCTAACAATCCCGTTACATAAAGCCCGTTTCACTCATTTTTCTGTTTAAATTGGGTTGAAATTGGTCAAAATTTTGAAATTCAGGAATTATATTTTAATGCGTAATAAGAATGCACATATATGATAGTGCGGTATTATATGGTTTTGTTCAAATATTTTGACAAAATAATAATATTTAATATAATAAAATGTGATATCGTCTGCGTTGGTAAAGGGTTAATTAATATAGCAATGAGTAGAAAAGACCCAGATCCTGCCTAGCGCTTGTTCGTAGTTTCTTTTAGGTTTTGTTTACTATTTCGAGTGTTTTAACCCTTTACCACAGAATCGCCCACATCCGCCCGCATAATATGCAAATTCAGCAGCTGAAAAAATATTATGTTTCGAAAAATTTCAACAAAACCATATCATGTGACCCCTCTTTAGAACGAGCTCGTCAAGCACGTTCCAAAAGGGGTCACATGATATGGTTTTGTTGAAATTTTTTGAAAAACTTTAAAAAATGATTTTTAAAATAATAAATTTTGAAATCGTCTGCGTTCGGTAAAGGGTTAAAGAAACTTTGAAGCCGTAAAATTAGTTTTGGGATCGTAAAAACAGCCTGGGCAAAAATGAGATATTTTTAATTGAGCGATGCGATAAAAGATGAAAGCTAGAAAAAATAAATGAGGCTAATTTTATTTCTAGTCATGTCCCATTTATGGTATTTAGTCTACACCCTACATTGAATTGCACAGCCCGATAATTGTATTTTTAATGGTAATCTGAGGGAAATCTGATAAATTATATATTTGGAAACAAGTTTTCACGTTTTGGTCATTAACCAAACCAACGTTTAATACTCTTTGTGAGTGGGGTGCTATCGTGCTCTGTCTGTCTGTCTGTCTGTAGAAAGGTGTAAGGGTATGTGCATGTAGCTGTGTGTGTGAGAGAAGTAGTCAGTGTGTGGGTGTAGGAGGGAAAAAACTGCTGTACTTAGGTCTCACGAAATAGATCTTCTGTTTCCCAGACCTTTTTTGTGCAACATTTATATTTTTTATTTTACTTTTTATTTTGATAATTATGTCTCTGCCATCGTAAGTTCAGGTTCTTGATTTGTTTTATGTTTAGGCCTCATAATCTACAGAATAGCAGGGGTGGGTGGTGTCTTTCGTCCCTTGAGTGCAAGAAGGCTTTGCAATGCTAAAGCACTGCAAAGCCTTGCTGCCCTCGAGGGACAAATTTATCAATTTTATTAACTTTGGTACAATATCAGACATAAACCATTTAATTTTAATATTTTTAAGTTTGCATTGATTATAAAAAGTGAGCATGCGGCAGCCAAAAAGACCATGCGGGAAGGCCTGAGAAACAGATTTTAACTGTTTTAGGCTTTATCAACATCAAACTTGATTTAATGGTAGAATAGAAAACATTGACTTTGATGACTGTAAATCAAAGATTATAGTCACAAGTAATGAACTTACATTTTGGCCTCTCCCCGCTGTACGTATCAAGATATTGTAACCCTTTACCTAACGAATCGGACGCATCCACTCGCCTATTTTCTATTTTTTTTAAATTTCAACACAACCATGTCATTCTACCCCTCGTCGAGATCCTTCTAATGAGTGGTCACATAATATGATTTTGTTGAATTTTATTGAAAAATTTGAAAAATAATAATTAAAATAAGAAATTTTGATATGTGTGCTTTGGTCAAAGGGTTAACCAAGTTTTAATACTCAGTGATAAAAGACTTATGTTAATCAATTGGGTACAAGTTATCTTGAACACAACCTTGGTTTGGAAGCGTAAAACTGATCGCTCTGCATCCGATAAAGTCGAATAAGGTCCGCAACCCAATGCCTCTATAGATAAATTTACGAAAAAATAAAATATCCCGACTTCAAAGCAATGCAACTGAGTCGCAAATCCATAGCAATTCGGGGTTAACCCTTCGAACTCGTAAGACTAATTTTTCTGTCCAAGGCATAATTCCGTCCCATTTTTATCATATTATAAGAGGTCAAAACACGGGGCACAGATGATAAAATAATAACTGCAGTCTGCAGCCAGACGGCTGCAGACTGCAGTTATTATTTTACCCTCCTTGTATATTGATATTGGAATGACCCATCGGAATGTAAGTGTATACAAAAGCGATACGAGGGTTCAAATGGTTGAGTTGTTTTATTGATTGTAGCGAATACATATGTGAATTTCTTAGTGCATTTGTATTTGTACACATGAAAGTGTACTCGTCTCCAATGCGCCTTATGCCTCAAGAAAAGATTTTCTGACGTATATATATATATATATATATATATACAATGAATTATACCATGTAATGCAGATGAAATCAGTGAGAATCAATCTCTTTTTCAAATTTCCTGCTTAAGGTACAGAATACAGAATTCGGCACTTCTGTTATGCACTTTTAGGATGAAAGACTCTGACGCCGATGGGAATCGAACCACTGCCTTGATGAGAGTACATTTCTGCGGCTCCAATCGCCTAGCGAAACTGGACCGGCGCCATAGACCACTCGACTACCGACAAGCCCCAAATATACAAGCCCCTGTATATATATATACAGTACTCACATTTTGCCGAGGATCACTCCTACCCATCTACATATTTGATACATAAACGGTCAAATATGTATAGTTTTAAATTTGGTTATTTGTTCATTAGGGTTCAACGGCACTTTCAACAGCGTGGATCATATCATGTCGGACAATCTTACGTGTGGGGGAGTCGGAGTTCCCGGAAAGAACCACTGAGCAACGATGAGTAATTTCCAAGCTCTCTAATTTACCACCCTGACAAAAGCAGTTAGTACTGGTTGAAGGTATACGTTGCATTGGCATTTGTACATCTATGGTCGATGTCCACAGTTCACTTGCCTTCAAACAGTGCAAACTCTGCTTGTGCCAGGATGATAAATTATAGAGAGCGACAGTTACTCAGCATTGTGAGTGCTTCCCTATGGGTACTCTGGCTTCCTCTACCCATAAATGTGTACAATTGGATATGTTCCAGACTGTTAAGAGTTACTCATCCACTGGTGTGTTGAGCTGGCTCTGGGTATATCTATTACCACTCGTTCTAATATATTGATATTTATCTCTTAGCGTAAGAATTCTGTTTCGGGCGATAAATGTAAATTTTGCATCTAGTTCAAAGTTTCAAAATTTAATTCAAAGCCAATTTAGTACACGAACGTGAGCTTCTTCGCCCTTAGCCCCTCTCTCCTCTCTTGCCTCTCCTTGACTCACCCCTGTACTTTTCAGCTGTTAAGACCGCCTCATTTCCCCATACTTTCAACCTCTTTTTCTGTTTTCTTCTTTTTCTTCTTCTTCTTCTTCTTCTTCTTCTTCTTCTTCTTCTTCTTCTTCTTCTTCTCTTTCTTTACCCTAAGGTGGGTGACACTAACACAGCCAGCTGGCTACGTCACCTACTGCAGAAAACAAATTGAAAGTGTTGAACTCAAGTCAGTGTGAATAACTTAATGTATTTATTTTTAATATCATCCATCATGTAAAAAAGTTGTACTGTAATGTTTCGTTCGTTCGTTCGTTCGTTCGTTCGTTCCGTGATACACTATAGTGTCTTGTTTAAATGAGCATGCCGCGGTGTGGTCACTGCCCTTCCATTTCTTCTACTTCAATCATCTTCCAACCCGAAGGCTAGTCGAAGTGGAAGAAATGGATTGGAGCGACCAAAGGTGCGAATAATTGGCCAAATATTAGATTTGCAAATAATTTCTTACTGGAAAAGTTACATTCGTACATCGGTACATGTACCGTGATACACTGTAGTGTCTTGTTTGGATGAGCATGCCGCGGTGTGGTCCTGTCCATATCTTTTAGTTCAATCATCTTCCAACCCGAAGGCTAGCCTTCGGGTTGGAAGATGGTCGAAGTAGAAAAAATGGATTGGAGCTACCGAAGGTGTGATTCATTGGCCAAATATTGTTTAGATTGGCAAATAATATTTTACAGAAATGTCTTATTCAATTCAAGGATATTGAGAAATGACCTGTCGTTATTATTGTGGGACACAAGTTGACGTTATAGGTATTTTATACGATACACTGGTGCGTTGTTGGTGAATCGGGGACACTATATTCAAACTTGAACAAATGCTTTAATAATTTTTACTGAAGAGACAATTAATATAACGAGATAGATTGCATGTTTCTCCAGACCACAACGGATCTGTAGTGTAGAAACACCACCAAAGAATCCCTCTTGTCGGACATTGGGCGTATATACACATGCTTTATTTCAAGTTTTCGGAATATTCTCATGAAACAATATTGTTCCCATTTTGTTTGTGAGTCTGAATGTTTATTATTACTCACGAAAATGTTTGAAATGATGGGTGAAAGGGAAATTGGAGAAGTGTGACCATAGAATGTCTGTACATCCCTTGTAGCTATCCCGTGATATTCTCATACACCCCGTTGAACTTCGTACACCCCGTTGGAGTTAAATGTACCGTACTGGATGCATTGGTTACTGGCCAGTCGGGAAGCTTGTGTAATTTAAAAGTAAATAAAGTAACATACACCATCTGTGGTTAGTGGAGGTTGTACTGAACTGAAGACTATATGAATTGGAACTAGAGATACTTCAAAACTATTTTTCCAAATCTTGTGAGTCTCTTATTCACTTTGAAACGTCGTTTCTAAAGTTTTGTGCATATATATACTTGTTCCAATGAGGGTCATAAGCTATGTTTTTTATACAAAGAATGAAAATATTGCGTTATTAAATATTTTTTGTAGGCCTAACAGCTGTTTTTTTAAGTCGTATAAGGTTATAGTGGGTGCAGGTTTCATGCAGTACAAGGAATGCGAACAATTCGACCTCGACCATCGACTTGCAGAATTCACATAGATTATAGATTTGATATTGGGGACAAGGGGACGCCGGCCGTGTACTTCAAGAGTCTTATGCTCATAATAACATCAAATGGCACCGGCCGGCGGCCGAGGAATTCTTAGAGGGGGCGTCTTCTATCATTGGTTGAGAGCGGGTCAGGTATCGTTAAGATAACTTTTCCAATTAGATGCTCCCAGAGTCAACTTGAGTGAAATTTCGGGTAAACACTACCTGTTCATTTTTTACAGAACTTTTATTATAAGAATAATCAAGTCGATTGCCTTCACACACATTTTGTTGAGTTTACACCTTGGAGCTGGAGAAGAATTAACTCGTTTGTGCTACAATATAACAAATATTCTGTCACTGACGTTCCAA
This sequence comes from Pictodentalium vernedei, assembly GCA_031216915.1. Classification (NCBI taxonomy): domain Eukaryota; kingdom Metazoa; phylum Mollusca; class Scaphopoda; order Dentaliida; family Dentaliidae; genus Pictodentalium; species Pictodentalium vernedei. The sequence goes on along the minus strand of CM062292.1, from coordinate 408,339,086 downwards.
ATAATAGTGAGCAGAGAGAATCATAAAATCTGAGCAGTTGTTTCTTATCAAGATTCGTCTGCCCGAACAGGCAGACGACATTTAAATAGAAGCACATGTTCGGTCATAAGTCTTGAGCTGTATGTGATGTTCTGTAGATTCACTTGTATTTTCAAGGCTACGTACGAGTTGACCCCTAACTTATCGAAACGGAAGCATCGATCCGCGTAATTGAAAATTGAGCAGTTGAACAAAAAATATGTTTTAAAAATTTTCAACAAAAGCATATTATGTGACCCCTCATTGAAACGAGCTCGTCGAGCTCGTTTCAATCAGGGGTCACGTGATATGTTTTTTTCTACATTTGTTTGCTAAATTTGAAGAAAAAAAACAATAATTTAAATAATAAATTTTAATATCGTCTGCGTTTGGTAAAGTGTTAAATGCTACATTCTGTGTACTTTTTCAGTTCTGTTTCTTTAACTATCTCAGATTTGAGTGCAGTATTGTTGTTACTCTCAGTAACTTTTTAGAGACCTTTTCAGAAAGAATCTGCTTTGATTTGATTGTGTCGTAGTCTAACTGCGTAACCAATATTCAAATTAGCATCGCATATAATAAACAAAAACAAAACTCTTTACAACTCTTGAAAAACAAGTTATTATGGTTTGAATTCGTATTAGTTTCAGATGAAGAATTTTAACCCTTTACCCAACGAATCGACCACCTTCTCTCGCGTAATATGCAAATTCAAAAGCTGAAAAAATATTATTTTTCAAAAAATTTCAACAAAATCAAATCATGTGACCCCTCTTTGGAACGAGCTCGTTCCAATGAGGGGGTCACATGATATGGTTTGGTTGAAATTTTGGGAACATTTCAAAAAATGATATTTAAAATAATAAACATTTTGATATCGTCTGCGTTGGGTAAAGGGTTAAAGAATAGTAAATAAACTTGTTTCAAAAGGATATGCAGTTAAAATCCCCCGCTAAAAGACATAACGCCTCAATTCATAATTTCTTACTTTCATATACACAACCTTCTTTCACCTCAATGACTCGAAGTGAATTCATAATGTTCTACCGTCACGAAGCAATAGATAAACAGTATTTATTTTTATAATTGCAGCACGAGAAGTGAACAAAACGAAAAGTTGAGAGGGCGTCTCTTATTTAAAAGTATAAACCCATTTAGTAGGGTAACCATTTCAATTTACCTGCCTTCATACTAAGAGAAACTCTCACGGTTCTTTTAACCCTTTACCCAACGTAACGGCCAAAACCGGCCAGCGCTATTCTCAAAAATCGCCAATTAATTTTCATTATTGTTTTTCATTTTTTGTATCAAAAACATAGGTTATGACCCCTCGTTGGAACGAGCTCGTCGAGCTCGTTCCAACGAGGAGTCTTAACCTATGTTTTTGAAACAAAAAGTGAAACAAATTAGTTATTAAAGAATTATTTTTGCAGGTGTCGTCTGCTTTTCAGGTTAGGTAAAGAGTTAAAAAGTACTGATACTACGCAAGATTTCGTTCCTTGAGTACATCAAGGCACCATCTGTAATAACCATTTCAGGTGGCGCGCCTCGACGCAGTCAAGGGACGATATTTTCATATTCTTTGAAAGTACTATCTACTGAGAATGAAATAGTACTATCATTATTAAAAAACATTTGGGTTTTTTTAGATTGATTGGGGAATGCCCTTTAAGAATCATTGACAAGCCTTTCAAAATAACAAACTGATGATACCTGGAAACGGATTCACAAAACTTTCCTCACACAACCTTTCTTCACAATATTTTCAGCAGGCGAAAGCAGTGACGTAGCTACGGAGGTGCCTGCGGGCCTCCCACCCCCTAACCTTTTTGCTGCTCCCCCGAAAAACATTGGCCCAATGTAAGTTTCTCACAACATAGTGCCCCCAAATGGCCGTCAATATATACACATCCAAGTGTCCATCTCGGAAACCAACAGGGAGTATAGCCATTTCAGTTGTCAAAATTTAGCTTTAATAATTTCATACTTTTCTTCCAGGTGTTTTTGCTGATCGATATAGTGTTTTAGTGTTGTATAGGTGTGATTTGTAATAAAAGATAGTTATATTAGTGTTTAGTTTAATTTCTCTGTCGGGTTTTAGTGGCATGTTCCCTATCTTCGCGCGGGTCATTTTCGGTGTTTTGTTTTGTTGTGTTTACGTTTTCGACCGCTTTCTCAAATTTTTAGTTCCTCTTTGTAATTTTGGCTTTGTAATTATTTGTAATCATGAGTGGTAAGTGTACGACGGGTGTTCAGACGGGTGTTCAGACGGAGGTAAGTATGGGTGTTAAGGGAGGTCTGAGGGAGGTGAGTCGAGGGGTGCAGGTGGGGGAGAGTGAGGATTCGGAGGCATGCAGACAGTGTAATATAAGGTATGGTGGTGGTCGGTCAATGGAGAGTAGTGGGGTATGTGCGAATTGCAGGGATATTTTACAGTTGTTAGAGAAGTGTGTTGGATTCGAGCGGGAGATTGCAGAGCTGAGAGGGAGGTTGGGGAGGGCCGGTGTATCTGGAGTTACCCCATTGAAGGTTACCTACGATGGTGAGGTGGAAGGTGGGTGGAAGGTCGTTGTGGACTCAAGGAGGAAACTGGGAAGCAGGAAACGTGGGGGAATAATGCTTGATGTGGGGGGGGGGGGGGTAACTGAGGAGGGGGTTCTAGTAGGAAAATTCGGAAGGTGGCGTCAGGTCAGGGCTGCGTCGAGTCCGGAAGCCAGAGTCGGCGTAAGGCTGCCAAGGTTGCTAGGCGGTGTTTAGAAAACAGGTTTAGTGTTTTAGACTCTGATACCCCTGGGGACGAGAGTGAGGGGGAAAGTGTGGGGGGTGAGATGGTTGTTGATGATGATAGGCCAGTCGGGGTAAGGGGGGCGGTCAAGAGAAAGAGGGGACCAGGAGCTTGCAAAACGAGAGGAGGTGCAGATGATATAGGAACTGGGGCCAGAAGAAGAAAATTAGTGGTAGCGGGGAGCAGCATTGTACGTGGGATTGACAATGTAGTTTGTGGTCCTGATAGTTCCAATCGAACAGTCTTGTGCTTTCCGGGGGCGAAGGTGGAGGATCTCAGGGACCGGGTAGATGGCATTGTGGCAGGGTCAGGACCGGAACCGGTAGTGGTGGTCCATGTGGGGACCAACAATATCAGGGAGAGAAGGTCAGTAAGTTTGGTGGAGTCGTATAGAGGCTTAGTCGGCAAACTGCTAAGTAGGAATGCAAGGGTAGTCGTATCCGGGGTCCTTCCTGTCCTTGGAGGTGGGGCCGAACGGAACTCAAGGATTTTGGCGCTAAATGAAGAGTTAGAGGACTACTGTGTTGATCTGGGAATTCCCTTTATCGACCATTGGGACACGTTTTGGGGCAATGGGAGCATGTACGGGCGTGACGGGCTGCATCTTATCAGGGCGGGGAAACGGGTATTAGGGGATAAAATTCTACGGGTAACAGAGCCTTTTTTGGAGAGGAGCGGGGTGAGAGGTCAGAGGCAAGTATAACGAGAGTGGACATAGGTGGGGTGAACAAGAGTGAGGGGGACAGAATAAGTTTACCAAGACTAGCACCAGAAAACAATGGGCCCAATAGGCGGAAGGCAATGAACCTCGGTACCCTGAAAGTGGGTTATAGCAACATCCAGGGTCTCCACCGGAAAGTAAGTGAAATTGCTACATTGATCGAGGCAGAGGAGTTTGATGTCATGGGCTTAAGCGAGACGTGGGTAAGACACGAGGAACGGGTAGACCAAGTAAGCGGGTGTGTGTGGATAGGTGTAGGGCGAACGGAAGGCCAGAAAAAGGGGGGAGGGGTAGGCATGTACATTAAAGAGGATTTAAAACCGTCGCTGATTACAGATCTGGAAGATATTATCACCTCGGCTGATGTGTCAAAAGAAATTGGATGGGTAAAGATCAGTCTGAGAAACAAAAGTATTGCCCTTGGGATTGTGTACTGTGCGGTGGAGGGAAGTAAACCCGAGTGGAATGACTCGATATACTCAACACTAAGGTCCAATATCACTGAACTAGAAAACAGGGGGCTCGGTATAATTCTGATGGGCGACTTTAATGGACACATAGGTGACAAGGAAGAAGGCATAGAGGGTGGGGACAAGAAAGTCAACAGGAATGGAAGGAAGCTGTTGAACTTCACAAATGAGCTCGGTCTGAAGATTCTGAACAGGGACGCTAGATGTAAGGGGAAATGGACCTGGGAGAGAAACGACAGAAAATCAATAATTGACTACATTCTCATAGATATGAATTTATGGAGGGAGGTGATAAGGGTAGAAGTGGATGATGAGGGCAAAATGGAGTTGGATAGTGATCACAACTTGATTACAGTGACGATGAGGGCCAAAAACCCAGAGAAAAGGAAAGGAAGCTTCAAGGATATTTGGGAACTCAAAAAGGATGCCGACTGGGTGAAGTTCGAAGAAAAACTGAAACCAAAGCTTGCAGCCGTACACAAGGGGGGTAGTGTCCAGAAGATGGCCGACGCCATAGTTGCGAGCCTAGTGGAGGCAGGGAAGGAAAGTGTAGGAAAGATTAGGGTGCCAACACGGGAACTTGGGTACAGAGTGAACGAAGAACTGAAAAGGGCCATAAAGGTTAGAAAAGCTAAATGTGCTGCATACAGGAGAAGTAGAAAACTTAAAGGGGTGGAAAGCAATGAGGCCATGGTGGCAAAGGAAGAATACCAACAAGCACGAAATAAAGTAAACAAGATAAAAGACGACAACCGGAGAGTGCGAAATAGCAGTCTTATTAGGACGATAAGAACGACAGGGGGGTCGAGTTCGAGCGTATTTTGGAAATGGGTGAACAAACGTAACAAAGGGAATAACCAACAGAGCATTAAAGTAAATGGCAGAGTTACAGAAGAGCGAGATCAAATCGCATTAGAACTAGTCAAGCACTGGGAAAAGGTAAACGATAAGCGATGGGGCATGGGGAACCCACCGGAGTGTCCGAACCAGGTCGAGGAAAATCTCTCGGACTTCGTGTGCAGCGAAATCAAAACTGAGGAGGTGCGGAGGGTGATCTCAAAATTGAGGAATGGAAAAGCGGGAGGGGTGGACGAAATTCCTAACGAGTTTATCAAAAAAGGGGGAGAGGAACTCTTGGAAAGCCTAACTGCCCTATTCAATTTAGCCATAGAAAAACAAGAGGTCCCAAAGGAGTGGAGGGAAAGCAAAGTGACATTTATTCACAAAAAGAGGGAAAAAGACGTTTTGGATAACTATCGAGGGATCTCTGTCAGTAGCAACATTGGAAAGGTTTTCTGTAAAGTCCTTTATGGGAGACTAGAGGAGGTAATTGAGGAGAAGGGTTTTTTGGGAGAAATCCAGAATGGCTTCAGGAAGGGAAGGAGAGTTACTGACCATCTTTTCACACTATCCCAAATGATAGAATCCGCGAAAGCAAAAAAGAAAAAGATGTTTATGGCCTTTTTGGATATCAAGAAGGCATACGATAGAGTATGGAGGGAAGGTATGTGGCGCAAGCTGGAGGCTATGGGCTTAGGAGGCGAGTTTGTTGAAATTATGAAAGCATTATATCAAGATGTACAGAGTGAACTTAGCCTGGGAAACATTACAACGAAACGTGTGCCTATGGAGATAGGCCTAAAACAGGGGTGTATCCTTTCGCCGATCCTGTTTGCATTGTACATCAAAGGCTTAGGAGATGAACTCCTGCGTAGCGAGGAGGGGGTAGCAGTTGGTGACGTGAAGATCCCAGGGCTATTTTTTGCAGACGATATGGTTCTAGTGTCAGAGAGCGAAGAGGGGCTAACGAAAATGCTGGGAATTGTTGGGAAATATGGGAGCAAATGGAGACTCGAACTTAATGAAAGCAAGAGCAAAGTTATACCTGTGGGCCGCAAAGTGGACCCCACTCGAAGGTGGAGAGTGGGTGAGTTCTCCATTCGGGAAGGGAGCAGCAAACTTCTCAGTGTGGGAGAGACGGGTGATTACGAGTATTTGGGGGTAAATATAAACATTACAGGAAGAGGCATCTACCGGAACCACACAAATAAATTGATTCTGAAGGGGAAGCGAATCCTTAACCAAATGAAACTTATAGGGAGAAACAGTTTCAATAAGGTTTTCATGGGGAAAACCATTTGGGAAATGGTGGGGCTGCCAAGTATAACATACGGTACGGAAGTGGTACCCCTAAACCAGACGGCCGTAAAGAGCTTAGAAATCCTGCAGAACGATGCAGGCCGATGGATAACGGGGTCGAGTAATGCCGCAGCCCTAGAAGCAATCAGGGGTGAGCTTGGATGGATGAGGATCAAGGACAGGATAGACCTGTTGAAGCTCGGTTATCTTAATTATTTGGTAAATCTCCCCGACAGCCGATGGTGTAAAGTAATGTTCCTGAGAATTTTCAACTCAAATATCAAAACGGGGTGGATGGTCCAAATGAGGGAGCTAGTAGAGAACTACTCATTGGAGATCTCGGACCTGGACGTTGGGGCAAACCAGGGTAAAAAAAATCGTCAGAGAAAGGGTCATGGAAGATTGTAACCGTAATTGGCGAGAGGGGGTCAAATCAAAGAGGTCTTTGGGTGGCCTGCGTGATAAAGAGAAGCCAGGTTTTGAAGAGTACCTTGATGGCACCTTTGGGGGGTCACTGTTGTTCAAGCTGAGGTCGCGATCCCTGGAGCTGAGGGGAAAAATTGGGAAAGACGGTGAAAGGGAGTGCCAGATGTGTAACGTGGACATGGTGGAGACCCTGGAACACTTTCTTCTTGATTGCCCAAAGTATCAGCCTAAAAGAATGAGATTCACTGGGAGTATAATGGGGAAGTGGGATGGGAGAATGAAGGACATGTGGTTAGGGGGAGACTCAAAGGAGAGGGTTAATATGCTAATCGGAGAGATTGGGAAGAATGGGACAAGGGATATCATCAAGCAGTTCGTCTCCGAGTGTTGGGAGGAGAGGAGAAGCGTGGGAATAGGGAGGCAGTTGGGAGTACAGGGGTAACCATGGCCTTCTCGTCCGAGAACCGCGACAAATCAGCGGCTGGCCAAAGTGTTATTATTATAGGGGCCACACACGCTACAAATTCCTCAGATTCGATCTAAGAGCGCTAAATTTTGGAACAATTTTTCTCAGGTGTGTGTGCGGGGGTGGGGGCTAGTCCTAACTAGAACTTCGGGTTGTTGCCAATCCTCCCACTTCTCCCACTTATAGTATCAACTTTGCTCCTCTCCGCCCAAAACTGGATAGGGCATCCCCTATTATAGAATCCTGACTACGCGCCTGAGCGAAAAGAAATTTTAGTGAGTTGTTGGTGCTTAGATTTTTTTTATTACAAAGTTCAACTACCATATGTGAAACTCTTTACATAACTCGTCTGATGGTTGCCTTTTTTTTAAAAAAAAAATGTTGAATAATTAAATATTTTATATATTTGACCTCCAGGACATATAGCGTATGACCCCTCATTGAAACGAGCTTGATGTGGGGTTATACGGTACTTTTTAAGACGAAAATTTAAAAAAATAGCGATTTTTGTGAATATCATCAGTTGGATATATTCGTTAAGTAAATTCTAACTAGGATGGTGGCATAGCTATGATAAGTAACAAAAGAATCCTACAGCCTTTTTTCGTCGTCTTTCTAAATAGACCTGATAATATGTTGCTAACGAAAAGTAATCAGAGGGATCTTTGCAACGGTGTTCTCCCTATGGCTATGTCAAGCTTCGAAATCGCCCCCTTGATTCCATTCGATACGAGTCGCACCGATTTGGAAATTTTCGAATGGTCTAGATGTTCTATACATCCTACCAAGTGTCTCTTCTTGAACTCTTCTTCTGTGCAGGAGACCCGTTGATAGAATAAGAGTTCGATGAGGTTCCGTTTCCGAGGCTACTTTAATTCCGTTCAGGAATATTCCGCTTTTTGTGGACTGATTTGCCCAGACGAGTCGCCGTAACAAAGAACACTTGAGTGGCGCATGAACATGAAAAGCAGACGACACTTGCAAACAAAATTCTTGAATAACTAATTTTTTTCATATTTTTTGTCTCAAATAACAAAGGTTATGACCCCTCTTTGGAACGAGCTCGTCGAGCTCGTTCCAAAGAGGGGTCATGACCTATGTTTTTGAGACAGAAAGTGACAAAAAATAATGAAAATTAATTGGCAATTTTTGTGAATTGCGCTGGTCGGTTTTTTACGTTACGTTGGGTAAAGGGTTAAGTAGAGATAAACAATATTTACGGTTAAAAGAAGGTGCAATACTTATAACTTGAAGAACGTTGAGATTCGATTCGATCCGAAATTCTTTTCCCGATTCGATTTGGGATTCAGTTCGACCCGTAATTTGAAGTCGCAAGGCCCGAGTTCTCTCATAAACAAAGTTCGTAAGAGAACATTAAGTTTTATCGTCATTATAATAATATATAGATATGGTCACGCGTCAGATGAACACCAGAGACAATTAGAGTAAATTTACACAGGCGGGTGGTAAGTGACAGATTATAAGCATTCCCCTCTAAGCTCTCTTATAAGACAGAACCATATAATGTTTGCGTTGAAATGTGAGGATGTAGACCATATTATGATCTTTTGGTCCTTACCACTGCCTCTCAAGGTCGTACAGGAAAGTAGAGGTAAGGGAAAGGGCCAAAGGTCCCAGATAGGACAAGGGCGAAGACATTCTTTAACCATTTGAACCCATGAGCCCTCTTTTCCTCTTCAGGAATATGATACGCCACAATTTCATTATGTAGAATGGCTGCTAAGTGAATGAGTGGAGTAGACCAATCAATATCTTCAAAGTGCAGGCTCAAGGCTGAATTGGTCAACCCACAAATATATGGGCTCTTTCAATTGCTGACATTGAACTCACCTGGAAGATACCACCAGTGTTTAGGGAGTTAAAAATGCTGCCTTTAGAGCTATTTAGAGCAAATTAGCATATTATATGTTGCACATGTCTCAACTAGACTACGTATATTCATCTCATTCACTCTCCTCACCATCAATACATACAACAATATTAAGGATGATATTTTGCTCAGTGATAAATCGAAAAGGTGTAGAGACTAAAACATTGGTTTTCATCCTTAAAGTTTAAAACTGGGTTGGCCTAGCCTACCTTAGCCCTCTCCTTCAAGGTAGCTGTGTCTGTCTTTGCATGCTGCCCGACCAGGGACTTATGTAGGCGAACCAAAAATGCACCTTATAATTACTATGAGGTAGTCGATAAGCGAAGGAATCAACCGTTCACCTAACATGGTGGGGCCTCCTGGTCGTTCTGACAAATAAAATAAATCCAGCATTCTTAGACTCTCTTAGAGCATTTATGTTTGTCAAAAGTGCATATGAATGGAGAGTGATGTCGTTGGTGTTTCCAGTCTGTACAGTTGGTTAGACTGTAAAATGAAGGAATAGTTTTGTGTACGTCAGAAAACAACAGCAATAGAGAGAATATAAAACCACCTATAATTTTATACTGTTCACAAACTGAAATATGTCACATTACAGTGATGGACCTTTAACGTGACGGCCATATCCGGTCTGCGCTATTCACAAAAAATCGGCATTTTTAAATGTTATATTTTCATTTTTTTCCTCCAAAACATAACTTATAGTCCCTCACTGGAACGAGCTCATCGAGCTCGTTCCACAGAGGGTTACATGTTATGCCTTTCGGGCCAAAAAAAATGTTTTAGTTTTTGAAGAACTTTTATTTTTATTATTTTGTTGGAAGTGAAATGTCGCCTAATTGTTTGAGGTAAACAGTTGATTCGTAAAACCATTCAGTTCATTGCAACGTTTTTCCGAGTTGCGGATGAGCTGACTTCCACCACACATTAAAACGCAACACGGATTAAACTCGTACCATCCTGGAACCAACCGGTAGTGTAATAAATTATTCATTGACATCATGGTTCAACGTATTTTTAATATGTTTGAATAGCGACGTAGTACTCTTGCTTTGCAACCTATAAAAATACAAGCAATTGAGATGCAATTATCTGATACGACGATAAGGCGAGAAGGGAGTAGGGGAAATGGTCGTATTTCTGACTTTCCCGAAGTGTATTTACACTAATAACCTTGTTGCTAAAAGTTTTTTTTTATTTTATTATCCAGCGCACCAATATGGAGGGAGGCACGTCTTGTACAGTGTAAATGGATCAATACGTAGTGATATTCAAGAGGGGCGTGACGATAAAGCTAATTGCTGCTACCGTAGTTATCCCGTTAATCTGCCATGTACCGTGTATGTGTGGTGTGTGTGTGTTTTCAAATGACACAATCATGTTTTAGAAGAATTTTGAATGTTGGTTTCTGATTCCCCGCCGGGATTCGAATCCTCGGCAACACCGCCTGGCAATCAGGAGTCCAGCGTCTAAACCACTAGACCATTGCACACCGTCTAAAACGATGGCTGGAATCTAGCTTTTTAGATGAAGTCCTCATGATTACTTGGTTCATCTACCTTTCGGCAGCAGCACGGAAGTGTGGAAGGCACTGGCTACAGTACGACGAAAGTGCTGTGCATGGCCTCAGACGAAGACTGGCACCGGCTTGTGTGTGTTTTTTCAAATGACACAATCATATTTTTTAAGAATTTTGAATGTTGGTTTCTGATCCCCCTCGGCAACACCACCTTACATAAAGGTTTTGTTGCATTGGATTATGTTTCAATAAACAACAACGGTAAATAAACTTAATAAAGGGCATGATTCATTTTCAGTAGAACTCTTCAAATACTTTGAATTATATCTGTTACTACTTTCGGTATTAAAGGGACTTCCCTCCATAGTTTTATACGCGTTACTTCCCCGGCGCTCTTTGTTCATACCTGACATTCCATGCCATGACATTACGCGGAGTTCAGTTTGAAATGAAAGCAGAAGTGAAGGCTTCACTGAGGCGAAAACCTTTAATGTTGAAAGGGCATTCTCTGTTCCCTCGTATTTTGAGTAGCAAATTATACCTCATCTAAAGTAGTATATCATGTACCCGATCGTGCCCCATCACTGGGGCACAATCGGGTACATGCTATTCTATTATCTTATAAAATTAAGTTTAAACAACATTCCGTCCCTTGAGAGGTATGATAAAGCATTGCAGGTGGAGGCTTAAAGTACCCGAAGGCCGATATATTCAGATTAAGTATTGTGATTATTATTTATATTTATTTATTGGTGTTTAAGGTTACATACTTATGCACACTGGCTAATCGTGACCGTGACAGTTTTACGGGTGGAGGAAGCCGGAGTACCCGGAGAGAACCACCGAGCATCGACGAGCAACTGTCAGCTCCTCAACATTCTACCTCTGTTCAAGCTCCGCTCAAGCAGGGTTACAGCGGTTGAAGACATGTGCACCATCGACCTTAGTAGACGGCATCATCGTGCCCCCATGTAGGCAACCGGGATAAAGTACCTTGCCAAAGGACACAACGCGGGTCGTCCCGGACGGGGATCGAACTCGGGACCTCTAGCATAGAAGGCCAACAGTCTACCACTGGGCCACCGCGCACCAGTATTGTGATTAGATTTATTTATTGGTGTTTAAGGTCATATACTTATGCACAACGGCTAATCGTGACCGTGACAGATTTACGGGTGGAGGAAGCCGGAGTACCCGGAGAGAACCACCGAGCAACGACGAGCAGCTGCCAGCTTCCCAACATCGTAACTCCGCACTGCTGCAGAGGCAGGGTTAGATTGATTGAAGACATGCGTACCATCGACGTGCAGTACGCCTTAGTACACGTCGTCATCGTGACCCATGCGGACAATCGGGGTTAAGTGCCTTGCCCAATGACACAACGTGGGAGTCCGAATTGATCGCTCAGACGGTCACCCATCCAATGATTAACCGGGCTCGATGTTGCTTGACTTCGGTGATCTGGGTACCGCAACGCCACCGCGCCACCGTTCAGGAAGAGATGGAACATATCATGAGAAAGAAAACATTGTCACAATTAAAAAAAGAAGAAGAATTTCAACATCAAGCTAGCTTATGTAAGACGTCTCTCTTATAAAATATGGCCGCTCAATCAATTTTGTGCAGAGGCCATGTTTTCTCTTTGGGCTATACCTGTCCGTTCGTTGGTTCGTTGGTTCGTTTATTCGTTTGTTTATTTGTAGAGGATTGTTTGTTTGTAGAAGAGTTGTGTGGGAGGGTGGGGTGGGGTGGGGAGGGGTATTGTAATATCTTCAAAAGGTCTTATCAATTCAAGTCTCGATTGAGCAAACAATTCTTGCTTTGATTCACAGAAAAAAATTAATCTTTCAGAATTTATAAATATTGCAGGGTCTGGGGTAGACTTTGCGAAAATAATGGTCCTCGGGGAAGAATAGTCTACGCACCGGAGAAAACCACCGAGCAACTCCAACTTACCATCCCGGCAAGCAGGATAAGGCAAGCGAACATCGTTGGCTTGCTGTATGTCTCAGACCGCAGCTCAACCGTGTTCCCACTTAGGTAAGCCGGATTAATTGTCTTCCCCAAGGATACATCGCAGACGACACGAGTCAATGTTTTTGATTCAATCGTTTGGAATATATCAGTTGGCTGGAAAAGCGAACCTACGGTTCGCTTTTCTCACCAACTGAAATATCCCAGACGGATGAGTCTAAACAGTGGCGAAGACCTATTTGAGGGCTAGACTGGTTCCAGGACATAACAGCGTCGAGATTCTCACAGAATTAGACTGGTGACCCGAGGGCTTGTCCACAATTGTGATGCGTCCATGATAATGCTGTAGAAAATGGAAGTGACCATAAATAACAACGAAAAAATAATTGTCTTGGAAAATACTTTCCATCCAACTTTGTTTTTTAAACGGGCACTGAATTTTAACATCTTGAAACTTTCTCGGGAAGCCGTCACCCAATTGTTAATTACAGTGATTACGTTGAACAATAGTTCGTGAACTGTGAAGCGAAACCATCGACCTTGATTCAGAATGATTAATTCATCTTTCTTTTGCTGTCACGGGCAAGTATGAGTGAAGTGTTATTGCGTGCTAATTATACAAGAGTTTTATCACATATTTCAAGGTTCAAATGTCAGAGATATTTCTGTTGTTCATTGGACTTACCAACAGGAAGAAACGGTAAGGGCTTCAACTTCACTGATCTCTCATTCTGTCTGCTGCCTGTCCTATCAGTCAGTACTCTTGTTTGTTTGTTAACCCATTATCCAACGTACGGCCAAAACCGGCCATGGCTATTCACAAAAATCACCATTAAATTATCATTTTTTTTCATTTTTCGTCTCAAAACATAGTTTATGATCTCTCTTAGGAATGAGCTCACTGAGCACGTTGCAATGAGGTGTCATAAGTCTTGTTTTTGACGCATAAAATGAAAAAAAATAGTTATTCAAGAATTTGTTTGCAATTGTCGTTTGCCTTTCCTGTTGGGTAAAGGGTTAATATATGCATGGGACACCTTTTGACAAACAGAGAAGTACTCCATACGATGCTCGGCCGGTGTAAAAGGAATGGAAGTCCGTAGGAACGTTAGTCCCTCTGGACTATTATTCCGCGGAATTATAGTCCTAGGTCTAACATTTCTAGGAATAGTAGTCCGGCGGACTACTATTCCTAGAAATGTTAGACCTAGGACTATAATTCCGCGGAATAATAGTCCAGAGGGACTAATTTTCCTACGGACTTTCATTCCTGTTACACCGGAACCGACTGAGGGTCCTATAAGTGGGCCTGAGTAGTAAAGGGGGCATCGTCCTCTGGCTGCGTCCTCTGGCTGCGTCATGCTATCTTCACAAGGTGTGGTCTGGGGTCTTTCTCTGTGATGGAATATACCGATGGCACTTGGGTGGAGGACCATGGTGACGACCATTGCATGAAACTATTTTGGCGAGGGTCGGTGCACGAATGCAAGACGAATATATACATTATATTTCCATGTTGCTGTTTGACTGGATTATGCGGCTTGTGTTGTTTCTTGACCTTCCTACTGTGCCATTGAAAACTGCTATCCAAAGGGGGGATACAAGAGGTCAAATAGCCCCACATCATTCCCGGCGCTTGCTGTGTGATCTTTTTGACACTCTTCAAGTATTAGTGGTCCGTCCGTCCCTCCGTTCGTCCGTCCGTCCGTCCGTCCGTCCGTCCGCCCGCCGTCCGGGCAATAATACGACACTTTTGAGCTTTTTTTGCCCATACAGCCATTATGAGCTTACTTCCATATTATGAGCTTACAGACACATATTATGAGGTTAATTGCCAAAATATGATACTTATGAGGCAAGACTATTCTTCCCCGAAGACCATTATTTTGGCTTTGTCTACTTCAGACCCTACAATATTTATAATATATGTATAATGTAAACGATTAGTAAAATGAATAGAATGTATCTAATGTTTATGGGAATACAGACCATTATCATATTCGTGGGAAAGTGAAATTGTGTACTTCCTCTTCTGAAAATAGCACTTACATAAGTTCTCATGCTCTTGAATGAGATAATGTTCAGTAATCACTATATTCTCTTTTTATTGTGTGCGTTTCAGAAAAATTAAATTCGACAGAGCTATTTCTGAATCATTCAAAAACACGAATCCTCGTATGGTTATCTAACCATTCCACTGCTGTATATATAGTTCCCCAGTATGTCTTAGAAAATGTTCAGAAATGGGTGGAAATGGGTTTAGAATAAGAATTTATGAAGAAGGGAAACAACATAGAACTTCAGGAGCACGATGGCTCGATGGTTAGAGCTTTGAACTTCAAACCGAAAGGTCGACAGTTCGATCCTGATTCCTGACCAGCGGTAACTGCGTTGTGTCCTTGGGCTAGACACTTGATCTAAATGACTGCACGTCGATGGCGCCTTCAACCACTGCGACTCTGTTTATTACTACGTTGGGAAGTCTGAAAGTTGCTTCCCACTACTCAGTGATTTTCTTCGGGCACTCTGTACTCGGGCTACCCCCACCCCTAAAACTACCCGACATCATGTAGCCCATGTTGTTGAAAGTTTCGTTAACCCCAATAAAAACAAAAACAAAACTTTCATAGAACTTCGATTAAATTTCTAAGGCTTTATTGATTTATCAAGTGACAGACAATATGTGTAATTTGTGGCGTTTCAACCCTTTACCTAACATCCTATCATGAAAAGCAGACGACACTTGTAAACAAAATTCTTGAATAACGAAATTTCTTTTCATTTTTGTTGCAAAAACATAGGTTATGACCCCATTTTGGAACGAGCTCGACGGGCTCGTTCCAAAGAGGGTCATAATAACCTATGTTTTTGAGACAAAAAATGAAAAAATAATGAAAATTAATTGGCGATTTTTATTGAATAGCGCTGTTCGGTTTTTTCCCGTAACGTTGGGTAAAGGGTTAACGTTAAGGAATTTCGTAACTATTATTGACACCAGTCGAACCTCTCCTGGAAACCCTTGAATGTGGAGCAGTGTTTGTTTACAGCAGTAGATAAGTTCTGCTTCATTTCATAATATAGGACCCAGTATCCAACGCCTGGGGGCGCATCCTCTAAAATGCCAACATAATGATAAATCATTGACTCGGCTTAACTTTATACTTCTATTGCACCGGCGACAGCCATGGATTATGAAAATGCCCTTAACTGATTGAATGCTGAAACCATATATTTGGGCTTATTCTCGAGGACAGGTACCACAACGTAAAGGTTTCATATTCTGTGGATGTCTATCTTTGAAGTGAAATAATTTAGTCTGTGTGGACTTGTCTCGTTACAATTTATGGGGGAGTGTCTATTGGCGCCCCCCCCCCCCCCCCCCCCCCATAAATTGTAACAATGCAAAGACACGTGAACAAATTTTGCATAGATTAGCTTTTCGCTTTTCGACAGGTTGTCCCTCGGAAAGAGTTTCTTTTCTTAGTATTTTTAATCTTGGACCCATCTTGTCGTTAGACTATCCTTTGCAATTTGCTGAAAATTGGTTTAAGGTAGCTTACTGAGTTAAAAATAACTGACATTTAATAAATACAAACCATATTTGTTTGGTAAACCTTCGCGTCAAACAGCAGAAGTTTGTTTTTTCTCTGGTGGATGTCAGAGGTGAAGCTGCATAGCATTTCGTCCTCGGTTGACTTGCAGTGTTGAAACTGAAACATCACAAGTGAAACTGAAACATCACAAGTAAAGGTGATGACAGGTAGACAGCCAATCTGGCTGTATTATCTCAGCGGCGGCGGTTTATTGATTTGTACATTGTGTTGCAACAATGCTGTATGCAATTCTGTGTTCCATGTTTATACCGTAAAAATAAAATCTGAATCTGAATCCAAATTTTGGTTAAAACAATAACAGCGAGATGGTCATCACGGGTGAAAAAAAAACAAGGTTGACCGTTGAGAACTATTTTCAGAATACATTACTGTCGGGAATTCTAACCTCGTACATACCCCCTCAGACCCCATTTGAGGCAATAGGAAAGCTAGGCCAAGTGAAATAAAATAAAGTTAACCGGGTCGCAAGGGATTTGTAAATCCCACATCGTCCCTCGCTCCTTCGGTGCGCTAAAACCTTTCATTCATTCATTCAGAATACATTAATTTATTTGTGTTTAAATATTTCACATTATTTTGGGAAGTAAGTTTTTCTACCGATTTTCTGTATTACAGGAGGAAGGTACCCTTCATTTTATTTATACGAGACCTATATTTTTACAGCATTATGTTTGCGAGGTAACTACAAATGCATGACGATTAACCCTTCACCCAACGCCGTCGATTTCAAAATTTATTATTTTAATTATCATTTTTTTAATTTTTTCAAAAAATTTCAACAAAACCATATCATGTGACCCCTCTTTGGAACGAGCTCGGCGAGCTCGTTCCAAAGAGGGGTCACATGATATGGTTTGTTTTGTTAACATTTTTCGAAAAATAATATTTTTTCAACTGCTGAATTTGCATATTACTCGGACGGATGCGGTCGATTCGTTGGGTAAAGGGTTAACTAGTTATTGGGAGCTCGGTGGTTCAGTGGTTGCAGAATTGGACTTCAAACCGAAAGGTCCAGGCACAGTGGCATTGTGTACTAAGGCCTACTGTACGTCGATGGTGCACTTGTCTTCAACCAATACTAACCCTGCTTGTGTAGAGTTAGAACGTGGGGGAGTCTGACAGTTGCTCGTCGTTGCTCGTCGTTGCTCGGTGGTTCTCTCTGGGTACTCCGGCTTTCTCCGCCCGTAAAACTGCCCGACACAAGGTGACCCTAGCTGTCGAAAGTGTCGTTAAACCCAATAAATAAATAGATAAATAAATAAATAAATAAAGAAAGAAAGAAAGAAAGAAAGAAAGAAAGAAAGAAAGAAAGAAAGAAAGAAAAAGAATGAATGAATGAATGAATGAATGAATGAAAGAAAGAAAGAAAGAAAGAAAGAAA
Source organism: Pictodentalium vernedei (assembly GCA_031216915.1). Classification (NCBI taxonomy): domain Eukaryota; kingdom Metazoa; phylum Mollusca; class Scaphopoda; order Dentaliida; family Dentaliidae; genus Pictodentalium; species Pictodentalium vernedei. The sequence goes on along the minus strand of CM062292.1, from coordinate 408,321,682 downwards.
GAAAGAAAGAAAGAAAGAAAGAAAGAAAGAAAGAGAGAAAGAAAGAAATAAATAAATAAATAAATAAATAAATAAATAAATAAATAAATAAATAAATAAATAAATAAATAGTTATTGTTTTTCAAAAGCATGTCTGGGCTGTTTTTGTTTTTAAACAAAGTAACGGTCATCACAACAGGGCAACGCTGTAACAAAAAATATGCAATTCAAATTTTCATTATTTTTTCAGTTTTTTGGCCTCAAAATCATAGCTTTTTACACTTCATTGGAAAGATCTCGATGAGATCGTTCCAACTGAGGAGCATAAGCGATGTTTTAAATGCAAACAAAATGAAAATGGAGTCTAATATATTGATTCGCTCTTGTTGGCAATCATGCACTTTCTTCAATATTCAAAATCTGATACTTGGGGCTTTGGGGCTTATGACGCACACAGTCTGCATACAAATGGACTGCTGTGGGATCCAGCATGACCAAATCGGAGTCCGGTAAACTGGTTAACCCTTTACCCAACGTAACGGCCAAAACCGGCTAGCGCTATTCTCAAAAATCGCCAATTAATTTTCAAAATATTTTCATTTTTTGTCTCAAAAACATAGGTTATGACCCCTCGTTGGAACGAGCTCGTCGAGCTCGTTCCAACGAGGGGTCATAACCTATGTTTTTGAGACAAAAAATGAAAAACATTAGTTATTGAAGAATTTTTTTTGCAAGTGTCGTCTGCTTTTCATGTTAGGTAAAGGGTTAATCCTTTACAGCATTTTATATATTTGAAAATAGAACCTCCACCAGTTTATGCCAAAAATCTGCAGCATGATCCAGTTTTTTTTTCGCCACGCAATTATGATATGTTTAGTGATGTGTATGGGAAATTTTGGTTCACATCTTCACGTTCTTTCACGTATCAAATTAATAAAAATATAGTACTTTGATCATGGAAAATTGGTGGATGAAATTGTTATGTTTTGAGTACTACTTTTGTTCATTTTACTTGTTTATTCTCGCATACAGTCCCGTAGGGGATGTCTCATGCTAATAAATGTTATGCTATGTTATGTTACGCCAATAAGTATTAACTTATGTAATAAAAGATAAAATAGAAAAACAGAAAAAAGATAAATAAAAGGAAACAAAACACAGCAAAAAATGATAATTGTCTTGGATGCTACTGATAGGTGGTATGGCTCTGAAATTTTCGTATGGAAGGAAACGATTTTGTTATTTATTTATGTATTGGTGTTTAAGGTCACATACTTATGCACAATGGCTAATCGTGACCGTGACAGTTTTACGGGTGGAGGAAGCCGGAGTACCCGAAGAGAACCACCGAGCAACGACGAGCAACTGTCAGCTCCTCAACATTCTAACTCTGTTCAAGCTCTGTTCAAGCAGGGTTACAGCGATTGAATACATGTGCACCATCGACGTGCGGTACGCCTTAGTACACGGCGTCATCGTGCTCCCATGTGGACAACCGGGATAAAGTGCCTTGCCCAAGGACACAACGCGGGTTGTCCCGGACAGGGATCGAACTCGAGACCTCTAGCATAGAAGTCCAACAGTCTACCACTGAGCTACCGCGCTTAACGACCATATGCAGCTCAATGGTGGCGCTAGGATTTCCCAAACAGACGGGATTGTGTTCCCCGACGGGGTGGGGGGGGGGGGCGTGGGTAATCCCCTACAAGCCCATAATAAAGGAGTCAGTTTCCTCGACGGTGGAAAGGGGCGCTAATCCTCCACGACAGGGGGCTGTGGCCACGCTTGACTCCCCCGAGCGTCACCACTGATACGGCTGTCTCTATTCACAAAATCACTTTTTCAATTTTTGAGTTTCTATTTTTGCTCCTAAATCATAATTTATAACCCAGCATTGGAAAGAGCTCGTCGAAGTCGATCCATTGAGGGGGTCGCAGCCCAATGTTTGTCATGGAAAAGCAAATTTTATACGGAGGTGTATAATGTTTCCTCGTAGGACCACGGATGCCTCATTTTGGGACTTCAATGGTGAAAGACTTCTCAAATCATCCATTATAGGCGAGAAATACATCCACGTCACTGTATCTTCATTTCTGCAGCTCTCGTTTCGATCTTCACTCTCTCCCATATCCCCCTTTATCTCAAACTCATACACACGTTGTTTCGGCCTTGTAAGCAGAGAGTCTTTAATGGGGTGGGGTGGGGGGGGGGGGGGCACAGTTAGATTTCTAACTTGGTTTAGGGGTCCCAGCACGACATGACATGGTGTGGGTCCGGGGAAATGTTTTTTGAACCCCTGAGATGGATTCTGAAGCCTCCTTCTGGCTTAAATCTAGTAATTTTGTCCCCAAGAAAAATGCATTTCCAGGTAGGTCCATGAGTTTTCCCTCACACTGACCAGGCTACACAAGGACCATAGACTGACAGCCATTCAGCCAATCCACACTCCTTTCAACTGGCTCCGAGTCAGTTGGAAGGAGGAGAAGGTATTGGCTGAATGGCTGTCCGTCTATAATTCTTGTGTAGCCCATCATTGTAAGAGAAACGGAACTATGACTTCGAAAACCCGGACCGGCGGTCACAGATTCGTGTCAGAATTTCGGAAAATTTTGTCAGCTGATAGAAAAAGTCGGAGAATTTGATCGAAAACTGGAAAAAAACGCTTTGCTTCAGTGATCGCCAATCACAGTCGGAAAAAATGTGATCACAGGGTGAAAATTGAAATCAACTGGTCGGAAAAGTCTGAAAAGTTGAAAACATGAAGGAAAATGATATCTTTGTATTTCCAATTCCTATTGTAATTTGCACCTTCCAATTTCCAACTACTGAAAATTGTGATGGTTATGGGGGTGGAGGTCCCCCCCCCCCCCCCCCCGTCGCTACGCGCCTGCTTGTAAGTAATCAGGAACGTTTTAAGGTGAGTGTGTTAAACATGAATATTCATTCATCTGTTAGGAGTCCATTCTAATCATAGGAATGATTGTTGTCTCTTTTTTATTAGCGTCAAAGGTAATGACGATGAGTTGTCGAGCAACATGCTAACAAAAGTTTCAAGTGCGTTTTAACTACAAAATTACTCATGACCAACTGCGATGTTGGAAGACACACATATATATGAATACTGATATCCCACGTGCATGCGTTTTGACTATTTACTTGATTTTACTACTGGGGTGTTGCTAACGTGAGCTTAGAGAGTTGACACCTCCCCCCCCCCCCCCCCCCCAATAATTTTCAAGTCGGGACACTTTCGTCTGTATTTGAGCACTAGCGCCAAGAGGGGGCGGGGTAAGGGGGCAAATGTTCGGGGTGTTTGGTGTTTTAAAAAGGTGTAGGGTTAACCCATCGATACGTCTGAGCTGGAAGTCGTGTGAAGACGTCTGGTTGGGGACTGATGCTGATGGAGGTGGCAAGAGTTTACGTAGTTGCATTTCTGACGAGGTTCCATTCATAAACAACCCACTTTTTCCAGTTTGTTGGTTTTCCACCAGTCTCTCCTGCATCGTGGTGGTCACGATTATCTTTGGAGAAAAAATGCACAATACACACAGAAATACAGGTAATAAATTACCCATATTGTAAGGAAACAATTGAGTAGATAGTGTCAAGAAAATGCAGGAGAACGCTTCTTCTTGCACAAATTTAAAAAAAAATTCTGGGGAAGGACCCCAGACTCCCCACTTTTCGTTTCGCCCCTTCTGCGCTCGCAGGGCCCACAATGTACGTTCTCCACATTTCCCCGGGGCCCGTTCTCGCTCTCGGTGGCCCTGTATTTGAGTCTTTGATATCAAGTCGCCCTTTCTAGAGATGTGTACTTTCTTACCATCCTAAATTTGATACTTGGTCTTATGTCTCACGCAGTCAGTCATAGAAATGGAGGCCTGTGACAGCTGAATCTGAATATTGGGTGTCCAGGATGGCCAATTTGGAGTACCTGTACAGTATGTGTCAATTAAATAAGTAGATACTTCAAGATTACTACATATATATTTTATTTATCCAATACTAAAATTCCGATAGGTCTCTGGTTATTTAATTATAATCCCCGACTGCCCAATATTCCAACTGCATCATCCAAGAAACGTTACCAGGGACTTCACCAAGGGTGCCTAGACCCAAACGAACGCGGCTTCCTTGCCTCTGGGCGCCCCCTCCCCCTCTCCCGTGCAACAATTGTTTTCGAAAGAGTGATGAAGATGATGTAAATATGCCATCGAAATGTCCTCTATGAGGACTGCAGTTGATCGTTCAAATGCAGGGAAGGGGCGTTCTTTCAGTTCGAAAAAGCAAAATTTTATCCGGGTTGGCGGGCCCTCTTGGTGCATTTCCCGGTAACTTTTTTTGGCCCAGTCCGCCCCTGATTTTCAACGCGTCAGAGGAATAACTAAACATTTTACCCGGCCTTTACCTAACGGAACGACCATAAAATGTCATCATTATTTGCAAATGTCGCCATTCAAATTTTACATTTTCTTCTTTTTCAAACATTGCCCCCCCCCCCCCCCCCCAATAGTTTATGAACCTTGCTGGAATGATCTAGTTGTTTGGTTATTCCAAAAGCGTTTGGGCAAGTTTGTTTTTCTATCCATGTTGGTAAAGTATTAAAACATGCTGGATGAATAGACTAAACTTTATCAACACTGTCTATATCAACGTGACGCATAGTTTGTATTTATGCAAATATAACATTAAAGCAGCATTTTTATTGGAGTTTAACGACATTTTCGACATCCAGGGTCACCTTACGGGTGGAGGAAGCCGGAGTACCTGGAGAGAACCACTTAACAGTGGCGCGCAACTGTTGTATTCTTCGGCGTACCAATTCCGCAGAAGCAGGGTTACCATTAATTGAAGACAAGTGCACCATCGACGTTCAGTACGCCTTAGTACACAACTCCGCCGTGCCTCCACGTGGAGAGTCGGGTTTAAGGGCCATGCTAGGCATGCCTTGCCCAAGAACACAGCGCAGTTACCCTGGCGGGGATAGAACCGTGGATCTTTCGGTTTGGAGTCCAATGTTGTAACCACTGCGTCACCGTGCTTCCCAAAAAGGCAGAAAATGGAATTGCTTACTTATACCCCAAAAAGTATGGCCAAATGTGTTTTTACTATTGTTCGGTAAGGTCTTATCTCTTAACCCGTTGAGGATTTTAAAGTTATTTTTCACCAAATCTAGTCATGGCTGCTATGAAGCAGCCATGACTAGATTTGATGAAAAATTCATTTAAATTTAACTCAAGAAATCATTGGTGAAAAATCCATTCAATTTACAGGGTGAAAATTGGATTAAATGTGGCCAAAATTATACATATTTCAGGGGCATGACAAATCCTGTCCTAGGGAGGAATATCCACTGGCGCCTGCAGCATGCAAGGTGTTACAATATACTGGTTTGATTGATTGATTGATTGATTGATTGATTGATTGATTGATTGATTGATTAGTTGATTCTTTATTCAGCAGTATACTAGCAACGTACATATATGCATAAGTACTGCATAGTAGTTGTGTAATAACGTGTATACTACACGGAGACGACGTACCCAGATTGGCTGTCTACCCGTTGTCTCCCGGAAAGTTGAATTGTGCAACAGTGGAATCCGACTGCGAGGCTTCTTATTAACTGCTTGGTCACTGGTGGCTCGGTGTCACTTACACTCCTACCTACCCACCGTCCCGAACTTTCAGTTAATTTGCTGTGTTCGGTAACATTTGTAAACTAAATTATGGTCCACACAGTCGTGTTTACCCAACGTAACGGCCAAAATCGGCCAGCGCTATTCTCAAAAATCGCCAATTAATTTTCATTATTTTTTTCATTTTTTGTCTGAAAAGCATAGGTTATGACCCCTCATTGAAACGAGCTCGAAGAGCTCGTTTCAATGAGGGGCCATAACCTATGTTTTTGAGACAAAAAATGAAAAAAAATAATGATTCAAGAATTGTTTTTGCAAGTGTCGTCTGCTTTTCATGTTAGGTAAAGGGTTAAGAGGTCTACTCTATGATTCCCAATTTATTTTTGCACCTAAATCCCAAATGAGAAAGAAAACAAAGCATTTAAATTTCTATTATTAATACCATTTTCCTATTTAGTTATAAAATTAATTCTTTGAGACCTGACTAAGGAGAAAAGGGAGAGAGGCGAGGAAGAGAGGGACCATTACTTCCTTTTAACTTATCTGATACAGTTTTAAGAGATGTCCAGCAAACAGGGGTTGAGAGACTGCCCAGACGTATATCTATTCGTGCAATGCGTTTGAACGGTATTCTCTTGGGCGTTCAAGTCCACCCAGTTAATCTTGGAGTATTCTGTTTGTCATGTAACACGATCAGGGCAGTTAGGATTGTCACAGTCGATATTATCCGAGTAGAGGGAAAGTAATTTTAACGTTAATTGTTTTTTGAAAATATCCCTGTTGATCATGTTACGTAAATCCGTCATTCCAGATTATGGGGTTTTTGCGTTTGAACGGTATTCTCCTGGGCATTCATTCTTGAAGTATTCTGTCAGTCATGTGGGAGCGCAGTGGCTCAGTGGTAGACTGTTGGACTTCTATGCTAGAGGTCCCGAGTTCGATCCCCGTCCGCGTTGTGTCCTTGGGCCAGGCACTTTATACCCGTTGCCTACGTGGGGCACGATGACGTCGTGTACTGAGGCGTACTACGCGTCGATGGTGCACATGTCTTCAACTGCTGTAACCCTGTTTGAGCGGAGCTTGGACAGACTTAGAATGTTGAGGAGCAGACAGTTGCTCGTCGGCGCTCGGTGATTCTCTCCGGGTACTCCGGCTTCCTCCACCTGTAAAACTGTCACGGTCACGATTAGCCATTGTGCATAAGTATGTGACCTTAAACACCAATAATTAAATAAATAATAAATAAATAAATAATGTCAGTCATGTAACACAGTCAGGTTTTTTTTTAAATAAACTTCAAGACCACCTTTTTATCTCTGGAGACCTTGACCCCAACTTTGAACATTCATTGAATATCGATGTATTTGATGTTGGTTCCAAGTCGATATGTCACACTGTACCTCAGATGTAAGCATTTCAGGTACGGTGTGAGATATCGACTTGAAACCAATTTTACCTCGTCTGATTTCTACACTATTTATTTATTTATTGGGGTTTAACGACAATTACGATAGCCAGGGTCGCCTCGTGTCGAACAGTTCTACGGATGGAGGAAGCCGGAGTACCGGGAGAGGACCACCGAGCAACGGCGAGCAACTGTCAGAATCCCCAACGTACTAACTCCACACAAGCAGGGTTGGCATTGGTTGAAGACAAGTGCACAATCGACGTGCAGTATACGTCTTCGTACGCAGCACGCCGTGCCCCCGCGCGGGCAATCGGGATTAAGTGTCTTGCCCAAGGACAGAACGCAGTTACAATATACTGGATGAAAAGATTAACGTTGTCTACATTTGTTTTATCAACGTGTCGCGCACACATTTTGTGTCTATGCAAATTATAACATCAAAGCAGCATTATGGTCTCCTTCTGCTTTACGACACTACAAGTATGTTTTCTAGTTCTCGCCCGCCAACTGATGACATGTATAACATAACCCCATACCTGCTGTATTTATTAAGACACTAGATATATTCATTATGGAGCAAATTCCCTGCGATTGATAAAGTTGAATCATCCCACGCAGCACGCACAGTTCAAATCCGCGCCCCGTCATCTTTATGACACACATGCATGCATTATTGTCCCCGTGTCATCACGTTTTAAAAATTTTGAACATTCAATGCCGCCCTTGTTTGCTGAGTCATTAACTTGCTTCAGTCTTTTGTTGACAAAATGACCAAACTGGCCCTGTGCTTAGACGAATGAAACGACTTGGTAACACCGTCGGACGTGATGGATTGTAACCTAACCCTTTACCTAACATGAAAAGCAGACGACACTTGCAAAAAAAATTCTTGAATAACTATTTTTTTTCATTTTTTGTCGCAAAAACATAGGTTATGACCCCTCATTGGAACGAGCTCGACGAGCTCGTTCCAACGAGGGGTCATAACCTATGTTTTTGAGACAAAAAATGAAAATTAATTGTCGATTTTTGAGAATAGCGCTGGCCGGTTTTGGCCGTTACGTTGGATAAAGGGTTTTAATTAGATGTTATTACTTGCTTAGTTTCATATCGATCGAGATATTAGCTCGAGGTAACTTCATATCAGCCTGAGACCGAAGTTTTTATTTATCAAACCTAAACAAATAGTTATAAAATGTTCTCAGATCTGTTAGTTAGGGGGCGCGGTGGCGTCGCGGTGGCGTCGCGGTAACCGGTTCTCGTCAGATCACCAAAGTTAAGCAACGTCGAGCGCGGTTAGTAGTTGGATGGGTGACCATTTCAGCGACTGATTCGTGCTCCAGCGTTGTGTCCTTGGGCAAGGCACTTAACCCCGATTGCCTACATGGGGGCACGTTGACGCTGTGTACTAAGGCGTACTGCACGTCGATGGTGCACATGTCTTCAACCAATCTAACCCTGCCTGTGCCGAGGTGCCGGACGGCTGCACGTTGAAAATTTTGATTGGTCTTCTCTCAAGAAACAAATATAAACTCTACATGTATATTGTGGATGGCTATGCTTTGGCATGGAATATGCCACCAGTATCCAAAGGGGTAAGGGTAAAATCTGTCTTTTTCTTGTGACTCCAAGACCGATAATATCCGTTATCAGATGGTAACATTAACATGCGAGTTGTTTTTCAAGGATCTCACTCTGAACGTTTATCTAATAATAACGAGAAAAATAAATTTAATAAGTTCCTAATTTATTTAGCGCGCGTGTATATTGGGGTAATAATTGCTCCAGATCTGAATTCTTAGGTCGATTAGTTTGACTTGGAAAAACAAAACAAAAAAATGGAACCGTATAAACTGGATCCACTGATATGCGGAATTCGTTATTACTTCTCGTTTCATTTTTACTATACTGAGTCAAAAAAGAAAGTATAATAGAAAAAAATGTGAAAAAATAGCATAAAGGATGAAATATAACAGTTCTAATGTTGCATGTTTGTGGACAAGACGTCGTGCAAAGAGTTTAATGACATGTTGTTAAATTGTTGTCCACCAAACCGTATACAATTTTGCTACGGATTTCAAAATAGCACTTGCCACCCGAGAATGTCAAATTGAATGGGTGACCGACGATTTTCTTTGTGTTATGTTGTGCTAGAGAGACTGGGTTATTGAGAAAACATCCTAGTTTTTGTCTTCCGACATTTTAAAAAATGCCAAGGTTAACCGAAAATCAGAGGTTGTGTGCCATTGGTATGCATGTGGCTGGGATACCCCCAGATGAGCTCGCTGCTGAGTTCGGAGTCACTCTGGCCACTATTTACCGTCTCACTGGAAGATATAGAACCACTGGATCTACTGCCGACCGACTGACCGCGTTCAGGTCCACCAAGAGTTACAACCCCTACACAAGACCGACACATCCGGACGTCTCACTTGCGGGACCGCTTCCTTCCGGTGACGAGGACAGCAGCAGTTACTCCTGGTAGAACTAACAAAAGAATCAGTGCACAAACTGTCCGCACCAGACTCGCTGAACACGGCATCCGAAGTAGGCGTCCATACCACGGACTAATCCTTACCCAACGTCATCGTACCGTCAGAATGGAATGGGTACGTCAGCGTGTTCGCTGGACTCAGCAGCGTTGGAGCACAGTTCTTTTTAGTGATGAATCGCGATTTTGTCTACGGCGAACTGATGGTAGGGCAAGAGTGTATCGCCGACGAGGAGAGCGGTTTTCTGATGCTTGCGTGCGGGAATGCGACCGTTTCGGCGGGGGTAGTGTAATGGTTTGGGCAGGAATTTCCGTGCACCATCGAACGCAGTTGATCTTCATCGATTGTAATCTGAATGGACAGAACTATAGGGACGAAATTCTTAACGCTGTTGTTGTCCCGTTGTTCAACGCTAACGTCGAATTGCAGTTATTCCAGCAAGACAATGACCGATGTCACGTCGAACGTATCTGTCGTGACTTTCTTGAGGAGCAGAGCATCGAAATTTTTCCCTGTCCCCCACTTTCGCCAGATTTGTCGCCAATCGAGCATATTTGGGATCAGTTGGACCGTCGGGTACGACTTCATGATTTTCAGACGTTAAGCGATTTACGTAATGTTCTAAGGCATGAGTGGAACAATGACATCCAGAGACTTATCAGGTCCATGCGCCGTCGATGTTTTGCCATCCAAGAGGCAAACGGTGGATATACACGCTACTAACTGCATGTGTGAACTTCTCGTTTTACCCCATGTCTGAATTGCGACGTCTTGGCGTGACGCTGGCAACAGTAAGAACATGAAATTATGCAAATTCATACAGCTGGACTCGAAATACGAATTTACAGTAATTTGTTTGGAAATAAAGTCGATAATACTAAAAAAGTTGCTTTTCAGAGTTTATTTTACTTTCTTTTTTGACTCAGTATATTATATTTCCTTTATTTACATAAACTGTTTCTATATTGCGCAAGCACAATGACCTGTCATAAACATTACTGAATTTATGGTGTACTTGCAGCTATGTCTCTTTCAAATGTTTTTGAATGAAGATATTTACCTCCATAGTTTGGAACCCTGTCCAATAAATTTGAAATTATTTTAAACTAATTGCTTGTGAACCCCAAGTCACAATGCTTCGAGATGTTGTATTGGTCTTCTTTATGTGCGGGATATTGAAGTTTGTTTGCAGAAAGTTTCTTGTTTATGTTCTAATACGAAGAGTCTGCATGATATATGCATTAGTGTATAAATAAGTGTGGCGTTGAAGATACCATCGGAGTTCAAAGAGTTTAGTATTAAAAGTTTCATCACACGCTTTCGCTTCCCTGTATAGATTTTTATTTAAAACCTTATTAACAAAAGCTACAAACTTGGATGGCTTTACTGTTTGCTTGTTTGGTTTGTTTGTTTGTGTGTTTGTTTGTTAGGGTTTAACGACACTTTCAACAGCCAAGGTCACATCGTTTTACGGTATTTGGTATTTTCATTTTATTCCTTGGTTTGGGTGGGCGTAGAGAGGCAGCCAACTAAGCTATACAGACATTACTGGGTAATTTTCTCAAAGTTTAAAACATTATGCGTCATGTTACCCCATTAAAGCACTATAAATTACAAACAAATATGCCTGTGTGCGCATGTCAAACTATATAAACATTATCATATGGAAGACAATCTCCAAATGAATTTAGGGCGACGATTTTTTGTTTTTTTATTTTTTTTTATTAGGGTTTAACGACACATTAACATCCAGGGTCATATCATATCAGTGACAGTTTTACGGGTGGAGGAAGCCGGAATACCCGGAGAGAACCACCGAGCAACAGGGCGACGATTGAGCGTCCGTTTTACTAAAATTAAGCCAAAGTATAATGTATTCCAATCTTACACGTGTACACAGTTAACCCTTTACCTAACGTGAAAAGCAGACGACACTTGCAAAAAAAATTCTTGAATAACTAATTTTTTTCATTTTTTGTCTCAAAAACATAGGTTATGACCCCTCGTTGGAACGAGCTCGACGAGCTCGTTCCAACGAGGGGTCATAACCTATGTTTTTGAGACAAAAAATGAAAAAAATAGTGAAAATTAATTGGCGATTTTTGAGAATAGCGCTGGCCGGTTTTGGCCGTTACGTTTGGTAAAGGGTTAAAATATATGTCCAGATATCACATAAAATTTGTGTGTAGACACAAACATTGTGAGTTGAGGTCGTGCGTCAATCGAATTCAACTCGACGGTAGTGGATCCTTATACATCAAATAAAGATTTGACGAATTTCAGACGAATCTAATTCAGAAGAACTCGAGTCGACGGCTGTGCGAAGTATTTAATAGGTCTAATGTATTCCTATACGCGTGAACAGTTAAAATATATGTATAGATATCACATAACTTGGCATAAGATTTGTGTGTCGACTCGAACATTGTGCGTTGAGGTCACGGTTGAATTCGACTCTGCGTTTGTGCGTCAGTGAAAATCAAATGAAGATTTGAGGGATTTAAAAAAAATCTGATTCAATTAATTCGAGTCGACGATGGTGCGACGAAGATGACAGCCCTAAAGAGTTAACGATAGATCGTGAATAGTTCGTCTATCAAATGATGTAACTCACTTTTCCAGCTCAGGTAGTGTAAAATGTTTTATACACGTCACTGCAAATATTACTGTTTGCTTTGAATTTTGTTATTGGAGTCATTGACTGAAAATGTACACAGTGCACAATCGAATATTTGATTTAATATATCTAATATTTACTTACATTGGAATATAATGTCGTTATTGAAGCATGCAAACCCAATATTTGTGTTAAATCGGGATTTAAGTCATTGTGTTACTACAGAGAACGCCATAGTCCAACTTAACCCTTTGAAAATGAAAGATTGCTTTTCTGATCCAGTATCATGCTACGTCTCAATTTAATGAGGTAAATGGGTGCCCATTAAATGTGTGTGGTAGTCCAATTAATATGTTCAACGTGCAGCCCCAAGGCTGCACGTTGAAAATATTAATTCGTCTACCCCTAAATAATGAATATGGATTCTTCCGAGTGATGGGATTGAACGGGCAGGGAATATACTATCGTGGTTTAAAAGGTTGTATACTATAAAGTTCAAATGGTTAACCCTTTACCTAACATGAAAAGCAGACGACACTTGCAAAAAAATATTCTTAAATAACTATTTTTTTTCATTTTTTGTCTCAAAAACATAGGTTATGACCCCTCATTGGAACGAGCTCGACGAGCTCGTTCCAATGAGGGGTCATAACCTATATTTTTGAGACAAAAATGAAAAAATAATTAAAATTAATAGGCGATTTTTGAGAATAGCGCTGGCCGGATTTGGCCGTTACGTTGGGTATAGGGTTAATTAAGTATGCACACTCCAAAATCAGTTGGGTTAAAAAGTAACCCAAATCAACTGGGTTGAGTGAATATGAACCCAATTTGGGTTCATATTCACTCAACCCAGTTGATTTGGGTCGATTTTTAACCCCACTGATTTTTGAGTGCAGGGTTAGTCAATTTCTGCTTGATTTTTTTGCGATCGGCGATCGGAGCACAACATGTCGAAGAGAAAAGTGGTTATTCCTCGGGATGTTTTATTTTAAAAGTTCATTGGATATTCCCGTTTATATGGACGTTTACGAGACCGACTAATTAACATCATATGCTGTTTACTCCCCATGGATAACATATTCCATATTCACACCACCGATAACATATGATCAAAACGGTGCTGCCACTAAGTTCGGAACCTTCTCACACGAACAACGCAAGGCAGTTCACTAAATCTTCTAACACTACAAGGGTCTCTACTTACGTCAGACTCGGTTCAGTCGATAACCAAAATAAACCTGTAAATGAAACTGATATTACAACTTTGGAATATAATAAAATACATAAAGGTGATTCCCCAACGACTCTGGTTTTAGGACATCGTTTATTAACTTCGGAGAAACGTGCGGGAAGTGGTGGAGAGGTCTGCTTTAAACTAATGTTCATTATTACTCTCCTATTGAAATAATAAAGTCTATAGTGAGTTGTTGTTTCGGAAATAAAATTTCTGATCGACTGTCATACCCGAATGTCAGTGAGTTGTATGCTATTTGAGGCATCTTTATTCTTCATGCAGAAACTCGGAGGAATAAAATAAGGTACATGTATTATTAGTTTGACGCCTTTGGACATTTTACAGAAAATTAGCAGACACAGAAAATGTTCGTGGTGGTTTTAAGAAGGACTTCTGTTTTTCTGATCGCTCTGCTTTTATACTAGTTAAAGATATACACAGAACAACGGGGCGTGTGTGAATGGGTTAATTGATATTGCACGAGTGTCGGTGCGGATGGATAGAACGAGAGGCCACAGACCTCGAGTTTTATCCTTCCGCGATGGCACAAGTGCCATATCGATTAACCCATTCACACACACGTGTAGTTATGTGTTTTTTACACGCCTTCGTGTCTATAAAAATAATTACTAGAAGGACACTCAGCAATTCATTTGACAACTTTCAACAAAAAGAATACATTTTATCCATAACCAAATTTGCTAGGGGAACCCGTGTTACTATTCCGCCTTTTTCGCCCCTCTGAGTTCCAATGTGTTCATTGGAACTCAGGGGACGATTTTTAGCTATCGCCAGCGATTTAAATTGTAATTGTGGTGCATGATTTGTAGAAAATTCCAGTGAAATTTTGCTTCTTTGCAAACCTAGTCCGAAAACGATTTCTGGCACATAGAACAAATTGTAACTCAGGGGACGATTTTCGGCTATCGCAAGCGATTCAAATTGTAAATGCGTTGCACGATTTGTAGAAATTCCTGTGAAATTTCGCTTCTATTTAAAAATAGTCCGTCAACGATATGTGCGGAACGGTTTTTCATTTTCCGCATTAGTCCAGGCACATTAGACATAAAAATGAGAAAGTAAGGAAAAAAATCGGAGAAAGCTGATTTTTTTATATGTTTCCGGGACACACATTGCGGATAAAGTGTGAAAAGTTCCCGCGAATCCGAGTTGAGCTTTTTTAGTTATAGCGTTTTTTTTATGAAAAAAAAATTAAAAAAAAAAATTCGACCCAGCTCCATATTTCTCATTCTTATTCGCCTTAGTAGGGTGAGAATCATAAATATCGTGCTGAATTATAATGAGAATACATATCCCCAACAGAAAATCCCAACTTTGTACCAATCCTCACACTCAATGATGAAATATTCACGAAAATGTACAAAAATTACGAAATTTTTTTTATTGTTTTCATACACACAACGGTACACAACGTCCATTAAATCAAATCTACGACTACTTTGGGAGTTAAATTATATATCAAAAATTGCAGAAAAACAGTGGCTTTATAATGATATATAACAATAGTCATTTATTCCATAATGAACTGGTGAAACGTGTGAAATATTAACCATACCCCTAAACTCAAATTCAAACGGCATCGACTTTTCTCATTCAAATACCGTATTATACTGCTCTCATGTTTGCACAAACTGAATGTGAGAAACAGGGACTGAACGTTTGTCCAGTGACGTTTGACCAACCACTTTATATCAAAGCAGTGGAGATTGTGTCTTCGTCAGATAAGTTGACAAAAGTTATTCGTTAGACTCGGCGGCTTCCATATGATTATGTCATATTTAGGGGCAATTGGTTCGATCATGGCTGGTAGCGGCTTGAATGAACTTTGGGGGACTGTTTATGCTGGTGGGTCAATCCATCATTTGATCAGTGGTCATGCATATTCAAGAGCAGTTCGTGCCCATTTGCTAACACAAATTGCCATTACAAAACTTGTGTTTGAAGAAAGCCGAACACTAGATAACATAGACTGCACAGAAGTCAATGAAATATTCTGTGGACTTGCCAGAGGTGACTGTACAACAGCTGACGCTGTCAATCAAGAAAGTGTCAACCATCTACTGTCAAAATTACACGAACTGCTCCAGAATGCGTCCGTAGGACGCACAGGAAAGCTTTGGGTACAATACTACGAGCAAATAGGTCTTCTCCAGTTGTTCTTGAGAGCAGAACTCCACACATATTGTGTTCGCAATATGATTCCAGTATTTCACGCAGGTGGTCATTTTGCATGCGCAAAAAGTTCTCATCTCTATTTGCAGCAGATGAATGAGCTAACAGAAATAATGCAACAGGATGATTTGAAGTTGTTCACTGAGAAAGGTTACTTTACCATAAGGCGCTCAGATAAATTCTGGGACGGGATATATTCTGATCAGACCATAGAGCAGTGTTTAATGAGAATGTTCAAGCTCCCTGGTGGTCTCACACATGGCAGGGGAATAACCGATAGCACTGTTGCGAAATGGGTACATGGACTACCTCTTTGCCTTCCGATATGTAATGCTCTCGAAAATTTTGTTCATGTTCACACTGGTCATGGCGAACAACATCGGGATCTCCGTCAAAGTTCACAATTGACTGATGCCAATGATATCACCAAATTATTGAACTGGCTCAGAGTGCATTCCCCCTTTCAGAATAGAGATCCACTACAATTAGTCTCTATAGCGACCGGGCTTGTGGCCGACGAAACTGTGAACTGTGACCAAGTTCGCAAAATTGGTGAATGTTGCGTATCGAATGTTGTAAGCAAAACGTTCAACAGCATCAAACTACGACGTGTTGACACTGTGAAGTCTTTCGCATCGATGGCAAATAGCATCAAAGTCCGTGGAAGTAAGGTAGTGATTGACCCCACAATTCTGTTCAACCGCATCACATGTGTTATTCAGTCACAAGCAGAGATGGAAGAGTATCTCAAATATGAACTCGCCCCGAAACCACCAGCATTGTTTGATTCTGCTGGAATGAGGAAGACACAGAAAAGCACGTTCGGTAAGATCCTCAAAACATACGGTTCCGAGCAAACTAAAATCCCAGAACATTCTCTGTTTGTTGTAGATGGTGGATTTTTATTGAGGGCAGTTGTATGGCCTAAACAGTCGTCATATAAGGACATATGTACATCATATTCCAATTATCTAGTGAGACATTTTGGGGCGAACGTCGTGGTTGTTTTTGATGGTTATGCTTGTACAATGTCGACAAAGGGCATGGAACAAGCCCGTAGATCTAAAGACAGGTATTCCATTGATATCAATATCTCACCCGAGTTACCAGCCACCACACCCCAATCCGATTTCCTTGCAAATGCCAAGAACAAAACCCAACTGATCGATCTTCTAATGCAGGAGCTATCTGCTATCAATATTCAGTCCAAGCAGGCCGAGGCTGATGCTGATGTACTGATAGCCGAAACTGCACTTGACATCGCTCAAGATGACAACAATGTTGTCGTTGTGGGAACAGACACAGACTTATTAGTCATTCTTACCTCTCGAGTTCAACCGGGATGTAATATTCACATGATGTATTCCATTACCCCAAACTTACTAGTTTCAGTTAGTGAAATAGCAACCAAAATGGGTGACCATAGAAGCAACCTCCTTGTAGCACATTCTATAAGTGGTTGTGACACTACTTCTGCACTCTTTCGAGTTGGTAAGAAGAAAGTATTCAGTACAATTGTCTCCGATGTTACTAGCGACTCACAACAGTATGTCAACACAATTTTGGCGGATGACAGTACACCAAGTGCAGTAGCCGCTGCCGGGGAACAACTTCTCCTGATCTTATACGGGAGTAAAACTGTTTCCTCTCTCGACCAATATAGATATGTCACTTACAAGCGTTATGTAGCAAAATCTAAACTGAATAAACCCATCGACCTAGCCTCACTCCCACCAAGCAGCGATGCTGCACAACAACATGTCTACAGATGTTATCTCCAGGTCCAACAATGGCTGGGCACTTCGCTTCCTCCGACGGATTGGGGGTGGTCGCTAGACAATGGACTTCTGTACCGACTGCAGCCACAAAGCCATGTGCCCCCGATAACCTACTGAATCTGATCAGTTGTGGTTGCAAGAGTGCTTGTACAAAAAGGTGTGCTGTAAGAAGGCAGGACTCTCTTGATCAGGTTTGTGTAATTGCAGTTCGGATTCTTGTAACAACCACAGAAACACTGTCCTGTCGGAAATTTCTGAGTTCGATGAATAATATGTATATAGGTCATGTCATTTCTGTATATAGCGTTGATAATAGTCAATGTAACTTAATCCATGTTGATTGATTTGTACATTCTGTAAATATTATTTATTGATTTTTGTACATTCTGTAAATATTATTTATTGATCTAATGCTGCCAGACACAGACGTGTCTGTTCGGTCCCAAGCCCGAAAATAGTTGAGTTCTCATGCTGACGAATTTTATGCCAAAAGGGGAACTCGGCCAGAAGCAGAGGGGGGTCTTCCATAATGTCTATTTTGTAAGCAATGATAAAAGTCTTCAAATGGTGGTGGATTTTTTATCGTCTGTCCAACTAACATCCCGTTATACGACCCTTTGGGCAAATCCGTTAGGAAAATCGTCATTTTTTGCGTAAATCCGATACTTTTTTGTGAATTTTCAATAATTTTTCGCAGAAATTGTCACAGAATGCACATTTTCCTCTAGGTAAATGTATATTAGACATTATGTAGCTCGAAATACGCGTAAACAAAAAATACAGTTGGATCAATTCGAGGTTACAAAGTTCGTGCGATTTTTTTTGATTTTTTTCAAACGCGTTTTCGAAAAAAAGCTGTAGAAAAAAAAAGCTCAACTGGGATTTTAGGGGACTTTTGTCTAATCGTTCAGTGACATGTACTCGACATTCCCTGAAAAAATCAGCTTTCTCCGATTTTTTTCCCTAGTGAAACCTAATGTTCTTGGGCTACATGGTTTAGTGTTGCTGTAGATGGAGAGTTCGTAGAACATGCGTGTAATAAAAAGATAAATTTAATAGCAATAAAACATCCATATGGACAGATTGCACACAACGATAAACATATACATATGGAAAAGAACATACATATATATGAATTATAATTCAAATACGTGACAAGTAAATCTTTATGTACAAACGATTATAAAGTACTTAGCAGCAATTGCCGGGTATCAAAGATCTATCGGATTACGCTGCTAACTTTCGACGCAATTTCTGGACAATTATTATTTTAATTGATATAATTAGATTCATTTGTTCATCTCTATTTAATTAACCTTTACCCAACGCAGACGATATCAAAATTTATTATTTTAAATATCATTTTTTAAATTTTTCCCAAAAATTTCAACAAAACCATATCATGTGACCCCTCTTTGGAACGAGCTCGACGAGCTCGTTCCAAAGAGGGGTCACATGATATGGTTTTGTTGAAATTTTTCGAAAAATAATATTTTTTCAGCTGCTAAATTTGCACATTACGCGGGTGGATGCGGATGATTCGTTGTGTAAAGGGTTAATCCACCAAAGATCGTATGATATCTCTTCAGGGTGTCAAATAATATAGTTCCTAATTAAACATATGCAGGACACTCTATTCTGAAATGTTTCTCATCTTCGATTTTTTCGAATTGAACAAACACAGCATAACCTGTTTTCAAGTTCAATGGGAGGTTGATGATGCCGCCCCTTTTCGATAGCAAGGCAATGCTTACTTATTCGGAGACGGGTGAATATGGACCTATCATCACTTGAATTCGTACACACAAGATATGGTTCAAGCGCAAACTTGCTCTTTAAGAGACGATATGTTCTCATTTTACTGTTATCCGCGTGTACTTGAACATTAAAATGATTTGAATGCTTTGCGTAAAGTTGTTTTTGTATGCTGATACATTTATATTATAGGTTGCTAAACTATCACCACTAATATGCGTATTAATTCCAAAGTTTTGAAAACTGACTTGTTTGAAGTTAGATTCTTGTGTTCGGTAGCAGCATTTTGCAAAAGTGTGTCACTTGAGACTGATGCTAATTTGTTAAAACCCTTTACCTGACGTAACGGCCAAAACCGGCCAGCGCTATTCTCAAAAATCGCCAATTAATTTTCATTAGTTTTTTTCATTTTTTGTCTCAAAAACATAGGTTATGACCCCTCGTTGGAACGAGCTCGCCGAGCTCGTTCCAACGAGGGGTCTTAACCTATGTTTTGGGACAAAAAATGAAAAAAATTAGTTATTCAAGAATTATTTTTTGCAAGTGTCGTCTGCTTTTCAGGTTAGGTAAAGGGTTAGCGTAAGATGCCATACGACAAAGAATATCAATGTACAATGGGTAACTATCCAGTTCACCCCTAACAGCATTATTGCATGCATGTTTCACCTTATTAATTTATCACAACAGGTGGATGTGACAGTCGTTACTTATTCCCAGTTCATTTGTTGACATTCGTTATCAACCGATACATCGGTTGATAACGAATGTCGAATAAGGAACTGGGAAAAAGTAACGGTTGTCACGTCAGTTCAAAAATAGGCGTTAACAAATACAAAGCCACACTCGGCCGATGAAAATAATGGGACCCCATTTTCACTTCTCTCAACCCAACGTTACGTGGTAGGATGACTCCAGATGATGTCTAGATGAGAACTTTCTCATTTGGTCGCGACCTGTCAACCATGACGACTGTCCGAGCCCAAAACCCGAATACCTTTAGCACAGTCTACAGGTCATATTTATGGAGGGATTCCATTGTAACTTCGTAGGTTGACTTTATATAATGACTAGATGAGAACGTCCCATTTTGGACGTGATTGGGCAACTGTGATGGCTACAGGGGCCCGAAGCCCGAAAACCTTTAGCACAGTCTGCAGGTCATATTTATGAAGGGATTTCATTGTAACTTGGTAGGATGACTCCAAATAATGTCTAGATGAGAACGTCCTCTTTTGGTCGCGGTCATTCAGCCTTGATGGTTGCCCGAGCCCCAAAAAACATTTAGCATAGTCTATAGGTCGTATTTATGGAAGGATGTTATTGTAACTTGTTAGGTTGAGTCCATATAATGCCTAGATGATGACATCTCCTTTTGGTCGTGTTTGGTCAACTGTGACGGCTACATGTGCCCGAACTTTGAGCACAGTCTACAGGTCATATTTATGAAGGGATTTCATTGTAACTTCATAGGATTACTCCAGATGATGCCCAGATGAGAATGTCCCCTTTTAGTTGCAACCATTCAACCACGATGGCTGCCCGAGCCCGAAAACCTTTAGCAAAGTCTACATGTCATATTTATGAAGGTATTTCATTGTAACCTGGTAGGTTGACTTCATATAATGTCGAAATGAGAACGTCCTCGGACACGATTGGGCAAGTGTGACGGCTACAGGGGCCCGAAGCCCGAAAACCTTTAGCACAGTCAGCAGGTCATATTTATGAAGGGATTTCATTGTAACTTGGTAGGATGACTCCAAATAATGTCTAGATGAGAACGTCCTCTTTTGGTCGCGGTCATTCAGCCTTGATGGCTGTCCGAGCCCAAAAAACCTTTAGCATAGTCTATAGGTCGTATTTATGGAAGGATGCCATTGTAACTTGTTAGGTTGAGTCCATATAATGCCTAGATGATGACATCTCCTTTTGGTCGTGATTGGTCAACTGTGACGGCTACGGGTGCCCGAAGCCCGAAAACCTTGAGCACAGTCGACAGTTCATATTTTTGAAGGGATTTCATTGTAACTTCGTAGGATCACCCCAGATGATGCCCAGATGAGAATTTCCCTTTTGATTGCGATCATTCAACCATGATGGCTGCCCGAGCCCGAAGCCCGAAAACCTTTAGCACAGTCTACAGGTCATATTTATGAAGTGATTTCATTGTAACTTGGTAGGATGACTCCAAATAATGTCTGGATGAGAACGTCTCCTTTTAGTCGCAATCATTCAGCCTTGATGGCTGCCCGAACCCAAAACCCCAAAACCTTTAGCGTAGTCTATAGGTCGTATTTATGTAAGGATTTCGTTGTAACTTGTTAGGTTGACTCCATATAATGCCTAGATGATGACATCCCCTTTTGATCGTGATTGGTCAACTGTGACGGCTTCAGGGGCCCGAAGACCGAAAACCTTGAGCACAGTCTACAGGTCATATTTATGAAGGGATTTCATTGTAACGTCGAAGGATCACTCCAGATGATGCCCAGATGGCAACGTCTCTTTTTGGTCGCGATCATTCAACCATGATGGCTTCTCGAGTCCAAAACCCGAAAAACGTTAGTACAGGCTACAGGTCGTATTTGTGAAAGGATTTTATTGTAACTTAGTAGAATGACTCAGTATAATGTCGAGATGGGGACTTCCCCTTTTAGTAGTAATCGGTTAACCGTCATGGCTATAGAGGCCTAAAGCCCGAAAACCTTTAGCACAGACTACAGGTCATATTTATGAAGGGATTTCAATGTAACTTGATAGGATGACTCGTTTTGGAATAATTTCACTGTAAATTGGTAACTTTCGTTGACATACGTTAACTGTGAGGGCCATATACATTAACTGTGAGGTCATATTAAACCACCCCTCCACCCTTTAGTACAGTGTACACCTCATATTACTTTTATTAAAAACATAGCATACAGGGAACAGGAATTAACATATCCCCAATTATCACAATTCTTGTCTTATTTCATAATCCTTTCATAAACATTGAACATTATCCTTTTCATCAAACACAACACATAGACAAGTTCAGCTACAGTGTCATTGACACTTTCATTTTATTTTGCATAGTGGATTGCTTGTGTACTGGGTTATGCAATTCTCTGCAACATGGAATGTATGTTGAGACAAACTAGATGCATTTTTCATTGCAGGAAGTTTTGAAGGGAATGACTGGTGATTCGCAGTATCACTGAAACAGTCCACCAGGCGCGCGCGTGCGTTTGATTCTCGCGACGTCGTGTGACGTTTATTGCAATTAAGGTAGGGATAAAAGATTTTTTCTCGCCACTGATACTGCGGTTTGAGATTGAGTTTTAGGCAAATGGTAGATGATGACTGTTCTTATATGTCTACCACAAATAGCTCCTCAACACCACTGTCGCTTCCGGGTCAATTCTGACTTGTCGGAAGGCGAGAGTCTCAATTTTTCTAAATCCATAATATCCATGTCTCAGTCGAGGCTCACATAACGCCGTCACTGATGTGCGCAGATTTTTTTAGGTGGCAATTATAAAAATATGAAATGAAAACCGGAGTATCTAGCTAATCACCCTGGACATTCTATTTGAGCTCTGTTTGAAAACACTTTACCCACAGTTTCTATAAAGTTAATACATCAGAAACACTAGCACCGAGAGTGGGGGGGGGGGGGGGGGGGAGTGGTGTAAGAGGTCATCTGTCCCGGACCCGGGATTTTGGGTGTTTTAAAAAGCTGAAAGTCGTGGGAAGGCTTGTGGTACGGACCTCCGACGTCGGTGGAGGTGGAAAGAGTACGAAGTTGCATTACTGACCAGGTTCCATTCATAAAAACCCACTTGTTCCAGTTTGTTTGTTTTCCACCGGCTTTTCCTACATCGTGGTGGCCACGATTATCTTGGGAGAAAAATGCACTGTACACACAGAAATGAGGGTGATAAATTACCCAAATATATAAGAAAAGATGAATAGATATTGTAGAGAAAATGCAGGAGACTACTTCTCCTAGCACTAATTTTAAAATAAATTGTGTTGGGGACCCCCGGAATCTCCGCTTATCGCTTCGCATCTTTGGCACTCGCAGGGCACGTAAAGCCCGTTCTACACATTGCCCCGGGACCCGTTCTCACTCTCGGCAGCCCTGATCAGAAACGTATCTGTCTCCGTGAAAGCTATTCGCAATACAATTGAGTTTAGACCTCCCGCCATTGTTACCGGATACTAGAACAAGATGACTTTTTACAATTTCTGAATTTATTATCTGCATGTTGTTTTGTTAATATAATTTCTTTCTGTTTACATTTCCGGTGTCGTAGTCGCAGACAATCTATATTTTTACTGTCATTTAATAAATAGATTATTTCGGCGCCTTGTTTGATCTGACTGCCAACACTATAAAACTTTTACAACTGTATGTTTCAAAACTATTTTTAACCGGTGATTATAAATCACTGGAAGGAACTATTGGTGTTTTAAAAGATTAAATTTACCTTTCGATACTTACCAACCTACCTACCGGTAATTCACCACGTTTTGGTAAACGCTATGGTTCTTTCGCCCATTAACTTCTTGAATTCTGAGGTATCTTCTATGTCAGTTTAATGGAAGTAATTGGAGGCGCCAGTAAAACCCCTGTTACATCTTTACGATTTTGTGTATGAATGTCCAAGAATAGCCACGAATTCAAATTTCCACGATTGACCTCGGCCTTTTGAAAACATCGCCATGAATCGGCTTCTCTCGCGACCTTACGTGACCTTTAGACGACCTTGTAGTGTTTACCACGACTGTAGTAAGAATCTACTAGGATTTTTAAAGCCGATTCAGTACGAATCGATATGACCTTGTACGCTACTAGCACGACACCGGTACGAACTAGTACGAACTGGTAAAACCTTGGTCACAACTGGTCGTGCGTGTTTGGAGATCGTGCGACCTCTGCGATTTTTTTACTTCCGTGGTCGCCGTGAGTGGTCGTAGGGCTGTTGAGAAAGAGTAGCAAGTGCACCGTAAGACAGGAGTAAGTCTGGTGTGAGAGTCGCAGGGGCCACGTGCGATGTTCTTAGGAACAGGCACTCCACGTGCAACGTGCGATGCCCGTTGGATTCGTACTCACTTCTTACGATTCTCTTGCAACCAGCGTACGTTGGCCGTGCGAATTGTACGATTAACATACGGGTCGTGCGTCATTTGCAAGACATTCGCACCGACGCCCTAGGTCGGTTTTACGAAGGTCGCGCGAAAGTCGCACGAGCTATCATCAATTTCACCCTGAGTTTATATACTGATAACGTGAAGGCCTCGTCATCATTGGACGTCATATAGGTCAAACAATGAATTCAAAGTCACCATCAACTCCGCTCTTTAACCCTTTACCTAACATGAAAAGCAGAAGACACTTGCAAAAAAAATTCTTGAATAACTAATTTTTTTCATTTTTTGTCTCAAAAACATAGGTTATGACCCCTCGTAGGAACGAGCTCGACGAGCTCGTTCTAACGAGGGGTCATAACCTATGTTTTTGAGATAAAAAATGAAAAAAATAATGAAAATTAATTGGCGATTTTTGAGAATAGCGCTGGCCGGTTTTGGCCGCTACGTTGGGTAAAGGGTTAATGTGAAGATGACAATACCAAGACGACTCCGTCTCCTTCAACTACAAATGGAGCTTGAAGAAGAAGAAGGCAATGCAAACGGACTCCGTGCGACGCCATAGTCACGAACTTACGCCGTGCGTTCGATTAGATTCGTAAGCGGCAAGTACGAGCGACTTGCGGGCAAAGTACGTTGAATTCAAGGATAAGTGCCCTCTCCTTGCGTTCTTCTTACGTCTTAAACCCGTGACTTTCTTCTCACTTGCATTTCAAATTGTACGGTTAACATGCGGACTCCTTGCGTGGTGCGCAAGTCAAATGTTCGTTCTCAGTTTTTGCAAGGAAATCGCAGAGTTTGTTGTGCATGTCCAACAGCCTCCTTGTGTGTTTACGGGCGGCGTACAACCCCGAACTAGATGGTGTCACTTGTGTGCAAAGCACACTATGGTGTATCCCCGCATTTGCATCCTTGACTTTGTATGAATGCTTGATACAAAGATGAAATGTATTATATGACACACTAAAATCATATTGAGTGGCACAGGTGACACAGCTTCGTGCGCACCTACAGACTCCACTGCAACATTTGAGCATGGCTTTAGCGTTTCGAATTACATACATGTACCCCGGGAGCATTTTGCCGGAAACGGTCTAAGAAAACATGAAAGTGCCAATGGTGGCACAGCCACGTGGCACCACAAAAATCCGAAACTTCGTGCACATCTACAGACCCTACTGCAACATTTGAGCATAGTTTTAGCATTTCAAATTACATACTCTAGGAGCTTTTTGCCGGAAACGGTCTAAGAAAACATGAAAGCAAAATGGTGGCACCGCCACGTGGCACCTGAAAAATCTGAAACCTTTGTACGCATCTACAGACCCTACTGCAACATTTGAGCATGCGCTTAGCATTTCGAATTACACACCCTAGGAGCCTTTCGCCGGAAACGGTCTTAAAAAACACAAAATTGGCAACGGTGACACAGCCACGTAGCACCCCCAAAAAAATCTGAAACCTTCCTGCGCATTTACAGACTCTACTGCAACATCTCAGCATGGTTTTAGCGTTTCGAGTTACATACTCTAGGAGCCTTTCGCCGGAAACGGTCTAAGAAAACACGAAAGTGGCAATGGTGGTACAGACACGTGGCACCTGAAAAATCCGAAACCTTCCAGTGCATCTACAGACCCCATTGCAACATTTAAGCATGGTTTTAGCGTTTCGAATTACATACCCTAGAAGCCTTTTGCCGGAAACGGTCTAAGAAAATGCGAAAGTGGCAACGGCACAGCCACTTGGCAGCTGAAAAATCCAAAACCTTCGTGCACATCTACAGACCCCACTGCAACATTTGAGCATGGTTTTAGCGTTTCGAATTACATACCCTAGGAGCCTTTCGTTGGAAACGGTTTAAGAAAACACGGAAGTGGCAACAGTAGCACAGCCACGTGGCACCCAAAAAATGTGAAACCTTCGTGCGCATCTACAGACCCTACTGCAACATCTGAGCATGCTTTTAGCATTTCGAATTACATACTCTAGGAGCCTTTCATCGGAAATGGTCTAAGAAAACACGAAAGTGGCAACGGTGGCACAGCCACGTGGTACCCCAAATATCCGAAACCTTCGTGCACATCTGCAGACCCTACTGCAGCATTTGAGCATGGTTTTAGGATTTCGAATTACATACCCTAGGAGCCTTTCGCCGGAAACGGTCTAAGAAAACATGAAAGTGGCAACGGTGGCACAGCCACATTGCAGCTGAAAAATCTGAAACCTTCGTGCGCATCTACAGACCCCACTGCAACATTTGAGCATAGTTTTGGCATTTCGAATTACATACCCTAGGAGCCTTTCGCAGGAAAGGGGCTAAAAAAACACGAAAGTGGCAACAGTGGTACGGTCACATGGCACCAAAAAAATCCGAAACCTTCCTTCGCATCTACAGACCCTACTGCAACATCTGAGCATGCTTTTAGCATTTCGAATTACATACTCTAGGAGTCTTTCGTCAGAAACGGTCTAAGAAAACATGAAAGTGGCAACAGTGGCACAGCCACGTGGCACCTGAAAAATACGAAACCTTCGTACGCATCTACAGTCCCTACTGCAACATCTGAGCATGGTTTTAGCGTTTCGAATTACATACCCTAGCAGCCTTTCGCTGGAAACGGTCTAAGAAAACACGAAAGTGGCAACGGTGGCACTGTCATGTAGCACCCCAAAAATCCGACACCTTCGTGCGCATCTACAGACCCCACTGCAACATTTGAGCATGGTTTTAGCGTTTCGGATTACATACCCTAGGAGCCTTTTGCCGGAAACGGCCTAAGAAAATACGAAAGTGGCAACGGTGGTACGGTCACATGGCACTAAAAAAATCCAAAACCTTCGTGCGCATCTACAGACCCTATTGCAACATCTCAGCATGCTTTTAGCATTTCAAATTGCATACTCTAGGAGCCTTTCGCCGGAAACGGTCTAAGAAAACATGAAAGTGACAACAGTGGCACAGCCACATGGCCGCTGAAAAAGAGCCTTTTGCAGGAAACGGTCTAAGAAAACACGAAAGTGGCAACGGTGGCACAGCCATGTGGCACCCCAAAAATCCGAAACCTTCAAGCGCATCTACAGACCCTACTGCAACATTTGAGCATGCTTTTAGCATTTCGAATTACATACCCAAGGAGCCTTTCGCTGGAAACGGTCTAAGAAAACACGAAAGTGGTAATGGTGGCACAGCCACGTGGCACCCAAAAAATCCAAAACCTTCGTACGCATCTATAGACCATACTGCAACATCTGAGAATAGTTTTAGCATTTCGAATTACATACCCTACGAGACTTTCGGCGGAAACGGTCTAAGAAAACATAAAAGTGGCTAAAGTGGCACAGCCACGTGGCACCCGAAAAATCCGAAACCTTTGTGCACATCTGTAGTCCCTACTGCAACATATGAGCATGGTTTGAGCATTTCGAATTACATTCCCTACGAGCCTTTCGCCGGAAAGGATCTAAGAAAACACGAAAGTGGCTACGGTGGCACAGCCACGTGGCACCTGAAAAATCTGAAACCTTCGTGTGCATCTATAGACCCTACTGCAACATATGAGCATGGTTTTAGCATTTCGAATTACATACCCTACGAGCCTTTCGCCGGAAACGGTTCAAGAAAACACAAAAGTGGCTACGGTGGCACAGCCACGTGGCACACGAAAAATCCAAAACCTTCCTGCGCATCTATAGCCCCTACTGCAACTTCTGAGCATGGATTTAGCGTTTCGAATTACATATCCTACGAGCCTTTTGCCGGAATCGGTCTAAGAAAACACAAAAGTGGCTACGGTGGCACAGCCACGTGGCACCCGAAAAATCCGAAAGCTTCCTACATATCTACAGATCATTTAGCAACACCCTAGTGTAATTTTAGAACTCCGAATTACATAGGTTGGGACTATTCAGCAAAAAAGTGAAAAAATAACGCATTTTTTAAGTGGCTCCACAGAAGCCACCTGGTGGCACAAAAATTTAAAAGTTGTATTTTTGGGTTGCACAGACCCTATCGAACAACTGTAGAAAGTTACAGCGTTTCGAATTACAAAACCGGACGTACGGACGTACGGACGTACGGACGGAGATCATGACAATATCCCCGCATTTTTTAAAATGCGGGGATAAAAATCGCAAGATGTCCTTGCGTACCGCGCACGATTTTCTCAAAAAATGCCTGTAGACTACCTGCAGAAGCACGTACGACCAGTTGTGACCAAGGCTTAAGATGATGCAAGACCTAGCAAGAATCATTGACAGTCAGAACAGAATGATTTCAGAGCCGCTGGTTGCCTTTATATCTTTTTGTCGGGAATCGTGGTGAAAACGTGTGAGTTCTTGGAATTTCCTGTTCTATTCCTACTGGATCTTACTGGAATCTTATCAAAATCGTCCAGAATCTTTAAACTTTGTAGAGATTCTTAGTGTGGCCATACTAGTTCTTAATGATATCGTGATAAAGCTTGGAACGTCGTGCTGTAATTCTGAGAAAGTCGTACGGAATCTTAGCTGAGTCATACGAAAATCGCAGTGCTGTCGTAGTAGACTGCAATAGATCATACTAGTTCTTAGTGAATTGTGACGCAACCGTACTGGCCAAATGCACTCGAACCCTCGCGAACACCCATGAACACTTAAGAATACCCAAGAATACCCTGTACAGTTTAGTACGGTTTAGTGAGGTCTAGTACGACAGCGGTGCGACGCAGTACGGAATTGAAAAAATCGCACGTCGGAGTACGAAGGTTTTAAACAGTTTAAAACTTTAGTACACGTATGCCGATCAACCAAGAATACTCAAGAATGGTTAGGAAGCAGTATAGATCTCAGTACGGATATTCACGATTGCCCATGATTTTCATGTCGTAGTTGTAGATCGTGTCAAAAAATCGCAAGGTGTGACAGGAGCTTGAAACTGTGTTCTCACTATAGATTTTTATCGTATGATTTTTCCAGTAAATGATAAAGTTGGTGTCGATCGACAAAAATTAATGGTGAGAACACGCAAGACGGATGATTTTCTTTCGATTTTTGACTCGTACTTTTTTTGTTGAAACAATCAAACGCGTTTCATTTCAACTTCTTTCATCGAAAGACTTCTTTGATTTGACGAAGGGATTATGGCTGTCCAGCCTTCAGAGAAAATCTTACGACACAAGTTTATAGTGAGAACAGCTTTCAGATTTTTGATGTTCGAAAAAAATCAATCGAGAAAAGACGTTCGATAAAAGACGTACCATAAAAATCTACAGTGAGAACACAGCTAAAGAATAAGTTTACATTTCACACAGCCACAACTAGCATGACTCCAGATCCTTGATTTATTAACGAATAGTACACAAAAATACCGTCTGCCAAACCACGACGTTCTCAATAAACAAAACGGGACGTAACTCTCGACCTGATCCGAACAAGACTAAAGAGCATACAACGTGTTTGGCTCACAGTCACATGAATACTGGCGTAACATGTATCAATAATATGGTCAATTAAATATCTGACTGGCGCAGAGTCCATATTTATTATTTGGGGGAAGACCAATTAATATTTTCAACGTGACTCCCCTGCCCTTTAACTAAGCAGCCATCCTACTTAATAAAAATTTGACGTATCATGTGTGGTAAACCAGTTCCGCTTTACTAGTAAAATAGGACCCAGTCACCAATGCTTGGGGTGAAAGTCCTCTAAAATGGGCAACATGTTGATCAACGATTGACTAAACTTGACTTCATCTCCATGTTGTGTCACGATTAGCCATGGTGCATAAATATGTGACGTTAACCACCAACAAACAAACAGACGTATCATGTTCCAGGGCGGAAAATGCCCCTCGTGTCCAAAAGGTTAATATAGGCCTAATAAACACATTTCGGACTTCCTCTAAATATTTATCGTGGTTCTCATATAAGAAGGCCTTGATTATCCTTATACTCCAAAATGCAGTTCCATCCCCCGTCCGTCTTGTCTCCCAACACCCAGAAACGAACTGTTCTGTCACCCCATACTTCTTTCTTCCCAATTTCACTGACAAGCATACTTACCCTTTCCTTTGTGTCCTTCACCTCCCATCCCCCTGTTCCACTTTGCTCCCAGTAACTCTTTCTATGGCCACAGACAGAAAATGCAGTTCTGGTTAACCCTTTACCCAACGTAAAGGCCAAAACCGACCAGCTGTATTCACAAAAATCGTCAATTAAATTTTCATTATTTTTTTCATTTTTTATCTCAAAAACATAGGTTGTTCCAAAGAGGGGGTCATAACCTATGTTTTTAAGATAAAAAATAACAACAATTAGTTATTCAAGAATTTTGTTTGCAAGTGTCGTCTGCTTTCCATGGTATGAAAGGGTTAATGTAATTGTAAACGTTTTATGGCACTGGCCCCTCGTCTCGTCAACGCGACAAAATATGACACTGACAGTGATAACTGCAGATCAATTGACTGTTGTAGCGAGACAGAATAGGACCGCGCATAATTGCAGATCACTTGACTATTGTAGATAAGATAATCTGTATTTATCAATATATATTGTAGGGTCCTTTCATACGTCACCATGACGTCATCGTTGGTACAACTGGTTCTTTGCACGGTACTGCTGAAGACAGGATCGTTAGCCTTGAACATCGGTGATCCAAACGTTTGCCAGCATTCAGAAGTGTAAGTTTCTATTGTTATCTCACTTTTTTGTTGAGTTCGCGTTTGAGTATTTCGAACTGCGGTTCTAAGTATCCATTTGGTCTCGTAAGGTTTAATGTTGAAACTGATTTTTGTTTTTCGAATACGGACAAGCTATTTCAAGTGTACGTTTATTGTGCTATATGCCCACCCACTTTCGATTTCTTCTCCTCGTCAAAACTCTACATAACGTGTATCTTCAAACAATGACGTAAATATACGACAGATCAATCTCACAGTCATGGCGTAACGGGTGTGACAGTTACTAGAGCTGGGCGGTTTTGCGACAAACCGGAAAACCGACCCGCGAGACCCGGCCAAACGGTGTTGCTGCGTTTTTGCACAAACTGATCAAACTACCTTGCTGCGAGAGAACTGGACCAGTGACCTCTACACACTAAAAACTAAAGTGTTAAAACTGACACTTTCGAGGTGTTAAACCCATTCTAACTCTTAGGGTTTGATTATAACACTCAAAGTGCAATGCTTTAAGCACTTAGGCATTACAATCGCCAGATATCTGAAACTTGAATGGATGGCACTTCCCATGTGTCTAGCATTGGTGGTTCTTCCAGAATCGTCCATAACTTGATTTGCGCTTGGGGGGTACATAATTAAAAGGACACAACACAGATGACGCGGATCAGGCTCGAGAGTTCGAGCCTGATCGGCGTCATCTGCGTTGTTTCCTTTTAAATGTCGCGACATTACACTTGTTAACTGGTATTATTGTAACACCTGTCAAGTTCTGGGATATCGACACTTGAACAAAGTGCTAGTTCAGCACTTAGTAAGTGTTAAATACAGCACTTCAAGTGTAGGTTTTAACACTTTAGTTTTTAGCGTGTATGGACTGTTGTCGCTTAGTCTATCAGACAAAGGGTTTACTGCGTCGTGTCTCATTGCTACATTTTCTTCCTTATCGACTCGTCCACCGGACGAGTCGATAAGGGAGAAAATGCGAATGCGAACACAGCATCAAGTACGCCCATTGAATGGCACCCAGAAACTGACATACATCGACGGTGACCAAAGTGCCTTGGTTAGAGGGTCTGAAATATAATTCACAAAACTAAAGTTGTGCCTAACGCACCTTTTGGGCTGACAAAACAAAATTGCATATTTCTGTTTCTTCATTTAACAAATTTCTCGACCGGGTCATTGAAACGTATTGTGGCTCGAGGGTATACTTCTTTGAATATATGAAACCCAAAATGTGATATTGCCTCGACTTTAGAGGCTACAACAGAGGCAGATTATACGAGGAAATCCACGATCGCACCAAAAGAATAAAGAGTCGGGGCACACCTTTGTACCAATTCCTAATAAGATTGCAGTGATAGGAAACCAGAATAGATTACAGGTTTCGAGTGATTGCAGTTCTCGTGGTTCCAACCATGTACCGAAAAAGTTGGTGAGGGTGGACAAATTGCATAATGACTTTTGGGCAGCACAAGAAGCAATGGTGAAGAGAGGGTTCAGTTTTGGTTTTATGTGCTATGTGACCACCCACTCTCGATTTCTTCTCCACGACAAAACTTTACCTAAAGTGCATGTTCAAACAAGGACACAAATACTAGGGCTGTCACGATTATTCGATTAACAATTAATCGATTGCTGATCGATCACGCCGAAATCGATTAGTATTTTTCGTTGTCGAAGAATCGGTAAATTTTACCCCCGTTTTAAACGTTTAATAATTAAAAAAAAATGAAAAAAACTATTGTTTCTTAAGGTAAAGGGTCAAGAACGTCGACGTTAAATCTCAAGAAGCCGGTAGAAGCATTTGCCTCTTAGGAACATTCAAAGCTTTGATGTTCTGAACTTTTGAACCGTCAGTGTAATAATCAAGACCGGTCGGCAGTTGCGAACTTGCGAAGTTCGCAACTGACGACCGGTCTTGATTATGACACTGACGGTTCAAAAGTTCAGAACATCAAACCTTTGAATGTACCTAAACGAGGATCGTCTTCGTTGTTTACTTGAGGAAGGTCAACTGACTTGAACTTCATTTTTAACAACTTAAAGAGAGGGAAATGTGGGGACGGGGTCATCTATGTACGATTAATCGATTATAATCGATTATTTGCGACGATTAACCGATTCCTAAATTAAAAAATCGTGACAGCCCTAACAAATACACGAAGAATCAATCTCATACTCGGAGCATAGCGGTTGTGACAGTTACCAGAGCTGTGCGGTTTTTCGGTTTTCCTGTTCGGTTCCGGTCTTTTGCGACAAACAGGAAAATCGAACCGCAAGGCAGTACAAAACGGCCAAACGGTTTTACTGTATTTGTGCACAAACTGCCTTACTGCGAGGGAACTGGATTAGTGGCCTCTATGGACTCTCGTCACTTATCTATCATGCACAGGATTTACTGGGGAGCACGGTGGCTCAGCGGTAGACTGTTGTACTTCTATGCTATAGGTCCCGAGTTCAATCCCCGTCCGGGACGACCCGCGTTGTGTCCTTGGGCGTGGCACTTTATCCCGGTTGCCTGCATGAAGCCACGATGACGCCGTGTACTAAGGCGTACTGCACGTCGATGGTGCACATGTCTTCAACCGCTGTAACCCTGCTTGAACGGAGCTTGAACAGAGTTAGAATGTTGAGGAGCGGACAGTTGCTCGTCGATGCTCGTTTGTTCTCTCTGCCGTCTCTGGGTACTCCGGCTTCATCCACCCGTAAAACTGCCACGATCACGATTAGCCAGTGTGCATAAGTTTTTGAATAAATAAATAAACAAAGAGTTTATTGAGCCGTGTCTCATTGCCTCATTTTCTCCTTATTGACTCGTCCGGTGGACGAGTCAATAGGAAAGAAAATGTGGCAATGAGAACACAGCACTGATTAAACTTGATTCCTTTATTACCCTAATGTTTGTGTTTCTTTTTTGTTTCGATCGGCTTAACAAATGATTCTCTAGAACCCCTAAAATCAAAGGGAAGTTGGGCTGAATCCAGTAGAGATATTTACAGACAGGGTTTTTTTTGTGGTGAGTGTTGCACAAACTATTGTGTTATTCTTTCTTAGATACTTTCTTACTTATCCGCTTCGCTCCCCCGGAGCACAAGATCTCAACAAGATGCCTCCATCCAACACGGTATTTTGCTTTGGCCTCTGCCTCGTTCCACAGACGGTTCCCATCTCTCTAAGTTCTGACTCTGCTGTTCTGCGCCAGGTGTTTCTTTGGTCTGCCTCCTGGCCTCTTTCCTTGTGGGGTCCATTTCAGAGTAATCTTTGCTATGTTTGATGTTGGCATCCTTTGCACATGACTTAACCATCTCATCCGTCTCTGTTTGATTTTTTTCACAAAACAAGTGGCTTGGCTGAGCTGAATGAGATCTTTGTTTGAAATCTTGTTTGGCTAGAATATTCTGTTAATCTTTCCGAGTTAACTCTTTACCTAACCTGAAAAGCAGACGACACTTACAAAAATAATTCTTGAATAACTAATTTTTTTATTCTTTGTCTCAAAAACATAGGTTATGACCCCTCGTTGGGACGAGCTCGACGAGCTCGTTCCAACAATGGGTCATAACCTATGTTTTTGAGACAAAAAAATGAAAAAAATAATGAAAATTAATTGGCGATTTTTGAGAATAGCGCTGGCCGTTTTGGCCGTTACGTTAGGTAAAGGGTTAAGGAGCCTGAAATGTTTATGTTTATTTTTCTTTCATGTTCTTTACTTCTTAACACAGAGAAAAACTAAACCGAAACCGAGGTTTTTTCCTGAAACCGAACCGATGCCGGACCGAATCTGAGAACGGTTGCCCCCCCCCCCCCCACCACCCGTAGTCAATTTTCCATTCAGAACATTTAATTCTGGATTGGAACCTAAGATATCGACTCGCTCTTGCTGCTAATCTTGTACCTTCTTATGATACTAAACTGGATACTTAGACCTATTTCACACGCAGAGTCTTTCATACATAAACGAGGTCTGTGTGTTCTAGCTGTTGGGGGGGGGGGGGGGGGGGGGGGAGGCAGCATGGCCAAATTGGAGTACGGAACTTGCTAATTAACCTTTTATCCAACACAGTGACACGACATCAAAATTTGTTACTTTATCATTTCTTTTTCAGATCTTCAAAAAAAAAATCAATAAAAACATATCATGTGACAATTCATTGGAACGAGCTAGTTCCCATTAAAGGGGGTGGGGTGGGGGTGGGGGTGTCATATGATATGGTCTTGTTGAAACTTTTGGAGACATAATTATTTTGCAACTGCAAAATGAGTAAATTACGCAGTCGGATGTGGCCGATTCCCAGACACGTAGCGACAGAAGGAGGGGTGGGCGTGGGAGTGCGACCGTAGATTCCTCTTCGTACAGTTTGTCTCTTACCACCCCCACCCTCCATTACCATCATAATGTTCAATAGTTGGACATTCAAAGAAATCAATTTCCTTCATGTTTTCAACTTTTCAAGTTTTTTCCAGCTGCGATTGGCGATAGGCATGCGGTTACCGACAGAGCCAAAGAGATTTTCCAATTTTTGACCAAATTGTCCTACTTTCCTAATCAGGTGACAAACTTTTCCGAAATTCCGACTTGAATCTGTGACCGGTCCGGTTTTTCGAATTCTTCGTCCCGTTTCCTTTACAATGACCAGTCTACACACACTAAAAACTAAAGTGTTAAAACTGACACTTTCAAGGTATTAAACACATTCTAACTCTTGGGGTTTGATTTTAACACTCAAAGTGCAATGCTTTAAGCACGTAGACATTACAATCGTCAGACATCTGAAACTTGAACTGATGGACCTTCCCATGTGTCTAGCATTGGTGGTTCTTTCAGAATCGTCCATAATTTGATTTGCGCTTGGTGGGTACATAATTAAAATGACACAACGCAGATGACGCGGATCAGGCTCGAGAGTTCGAGCCTGATCCGCGTCATCTGCGTTGTTTCCTTTTAAGTGTCGCGACATTACACTTGTCAAGTTGTATTATTGTAACACCTGTCAAGTTCTGTGATGTCTACACTTGAACAAAGTGCTAGTTCAGCACTTAGTAAGTGTTAAATACAGCACTTCAAGTGTAGTTTTTAACCCTTTAGTTTTTAGAGTGCACAAGGACTATAGACTGACAGCCATTCAGCCAATGTCTACTCCTTCCAACTGACTGTACTGGTGTTACAGCGGTTGGAGGCATGTGCACCACCGACGTTCAGTACGCATTGGGTGGGTATTGGCTAAATAGCTGTCAGTCTATGGTCCTTGTGATGCCTGATCAGTATAAGGGAAAATTTGGGGACGTACTTGGAGAAAGGCATTTTTTCTTGTGGATAAAGTGACTAGATTTAAGCCAGACGGGGGCTTCAGAATCCATCTTAAGGGGCCAAAAATTAAAAAAACTTCCCCGTGAAGGCCCCCCCCCCCCCCCCCCCCCACACACACCATCGAGAGGAAGATGAACAACTCGAACTCTATCCCAACATCGATCTGCACACCCTCGGGACATGCCTATGGCATGTCGTGCTGAGACCCCAAACCCAGTTAGAAACCTAACTGATCACCCCCCCCCCCCCCCCCACTCACCCCCATTAAAAACTCTCTAGTGACGTCCCTTCCGATTCCTTATTTATCGACAAATAAATTTCCCCAAATAAATTTCCCAGAAACTCTGAGTTTTGAACTACATATAATCGTCACCGATTACTATTCGAACAACATCATCAAGGCAAAAACTTCCCCTAAAAGGCTAGAATCCAGCCATCGTTTTGACGGTGTGCAATGGTCTAGTGGTTCAGGTGTTGGACTTCTGATTGCCAGGCGGGGGTTGCCGAGGGTTCGACTCCCGGCAGGAAATCAGAAACCAACATTCTAAATGCCTCTAAAACATCATTGTGCTCTTCGAAACACACATACACACGCCAACATCGAGGAACATGCGTTTTGTTTGAATAGAAATCTACTTAAGTATATTTTGGGGGGTCCCAAATATGACTCTTTTGAGTATAGGACCATCGCCACTGCCCTTAGCAGTCTCAACCCATCTGAAGTTGCATCCTCCTATGAAATCATGGATGGAAGGAATAATAGCTGATATATGACTCAAAATAAATTCAAACAGAAAAATGCTGTTAACTTTTCTTACCAGTTATGTTGTTATAGATTTTCGAATTTTAATTTATTTTTTATTCTGTTCAATCTGTGAAAGAAAAGATGTAGGCCCACCTTTTGATTCTCATGTGAATGGGTCAGTGATTTTATTTCCTTTGTGAAAAACTATTCATAGAACGCGTCAAAAAGTTGGTGATGAGATGTTCGCTCATACGCCGTGTTGCCAGAGGGTGATGCATTTGTCAGTTGTGCGATGCGTATAAAAATATTCAATTTCATGCATCGCGAGGTATGTACAGGGTCATGACTAAACCGTATTTTAAGTTATAGTCATAATAAAGTTTAAAATCCTTTGCCTAATGCAGACGATATCAAAATTTATTTTAACTTTTTTTTTTATAAAAATATTTATAACAAAAAATTCAACCAAACCATAACATGTGACCCCTCATTGGAACGAGCTCGCTCCAATGAGGGCCTCGCATGACATGATATGGTTTTGTTGAAATTTTTGGGAAAATATTTTTCTTCTGTTGAATTTGTAAATTACGCAAGTAGTAGGATAGAGATGAAACGGCCCCGGTTGGCAGGACCCCGCAAGTGACGTCATGTCACGTGACGTGGTGGCGCCATGTTTGGTTTTCAAGGTAACCCGCGTGACCGTTCATCTTGTGACGTTATCTCCATAGTGATGCGTTGTGTTGATGCGCATGCGCAGCGCGTGTTGTTAGGGTGATACGTGTTTCCGTCGTCCATTTTGTATACTGGAGGTCACCATCTTGGTTTCTGTGGTAGCACGTGGTTGCTATGTTACCCAAAGGCCTATAACAAGACAGGGTGTGTTCGATTGAATCGGAGTATCACGAATTACCACAAACAATCCGACAATCCCTCCAAATCACCAAAAACGACTTTATTTACTACGGATTCCCCCATTTTATCGGCTTAGCACGTAGTGCTATAGTACCGAGGGACACAGGGGAGTGAGCTCGATTGAATAGGAGTCATTTTCTGGCTTGGATTTTCACCCAGAATCCTCGTTTAATTCATAGAATTACCACTACCAACCCGACAGGTTGTACTATTTCGAATTCTTTCAGAATCCTCTGCTTCTATCTATATATGCAATAGTTTTTCGTCTATCTGACCATGTTCCTTTGTCCTGGAGTATACTCCAGTAGCGTAGAAGAGCCTATCAACTGGAACAACTTTGCTTATTTTTACTATATTTAGCTTTTCTAATCTGTTCTGGTTAGTTCTGACCCTATTCCGACGAGTAATCTTGTTGTTTCATTTATCTAGATCACCCAAACAGATCACTTTACTGGCGCTAACTAACCAATCAGATTGCTTGAGTTCCCATAATCTGTATGCAGAGTAATCTTCCTTGTGTATATCAAAGGCCTATATCATTCCCAACGCCAATAAGCTATCGAGCAGTTACTGATAAGTCATTGCTCGATCGACTCGAAGCCCATCGAGCAAATGAGCTTTAGAGCAATTGCTCGTTCGAGTGACTCGCACATACTGCTCTTAGCCTCATTTCGGTATTTGAGGATACCTATGGCCTGGTATTGTATTAGTATTTGAGGATACTTTTTTATAGGATACTTATCTAAGGATAATAATACTTGTTTGGCCGAGCCTTCTAGGCCACCCCAGAGCATACCTATCCCAAATTCTCCCAATAAACTATTGAACAGTTACTGATAAGTCATTGCTCGAACGACTCGAAGCCCATCGAGCAAATGAGCTTTAGAGTAATTGCTCGATCGATTGACTTGACATATTGCTCGAACGACTCGGAGTCTATCGAGCAAATGAGCTATCGAGCAATTGCTTGATCGAGTGACTCCACATACTGCTCGTCGACTTATTTCGGTATTTGGGTATTTGGGGATACTTTTTAGAGAATACTTATCTAAGGATACTCTTACTTGTTTGGCCCAGCATTTTGGGCCACCCCAGTACACACCTATCCCAAATTCTCTCAATAAGCTATTGTAACTGTTCTTTACCTTACTGGGAGAATTTGGGATAGGTATGTCCTGGGGTGGCTCAGAAGGCTGGGCCAAACTATTGCATATATAGACAGAAGCAGAGGATTCTGAAATAATTCGAAATAGTACAACTTGTCAGGTTGTTTGTGGTAATTCTATGAATTAAACGAGGATTCTGGGGAAAAATCCAAGCCTGAAAATTACTCCTATTCAATCGAGCTCAACCCCTGTGCCCCTCGGTACTATAGCACTATGTGCTAAGCCGATAAAATGTGGAGTCCGTAGTAAATAAAGTCGTTTTTGGCGATTTGGAGGGATTGTCGGGTTGTTTGTGGTAATTCGTGATACTCCGATTCAATCGAACACACACTCCGAACATCCCCCTGTCTTGTTATAGGCCTTTGTGAAACATAGCAACCACATGCTACCATAGAAGCCAAGATGGTGACCTCCAGTGTGCAAAATGGACGACGGAAACACGTATCACCCTAACAACACGCGCTGCGCATGCGCACTAACAACACGCATCACTATGGGGATGGCGTCACAATATGGCCGCTTACGCGGGTTACCATGGCAACCAAACATGGCGCCGCCAGGTCACGTGGTATGACGTCAATTCCGGGGTCCTGCCAACCTGGGCCATTTCATCTCTCTCCTACTACTTACGCTGGCGGATGCGGCCGATTCGTTGTTTCGAAGATTTTTCTTGTGCAAGTCTCACCAAGAAATTTGGGTTCCTCCAAGAACCCAAACTGGTTCCCCAGTTTGTCCTGGTGGGGGAACCAAATTTGGTTACGTGGCACCAAACATACAAATGTTTTGGTTCTTCCGTCTTTCACTTTAATTGGACAAGTACGGCCGCTGGACTTTATCAAAATTGTAAAATATGAACCGCACCAAATTGAAGTATTAAAATGGCAACGAAGGAACGTCAGATTCAATCGTTTCACCGCGCATGCGTAAAGTTGCGCTACAGTGGCGATTTTTAATATAAACAAGACAGACAACTCTAAATGAAATTGACTGGTTCTTGATCACATGAAGACTCGTTTGTTTAGGTTCTTTGACGGGTTTTGGTTCTACCAAATTTGGCGCAGATTTCCCTCTCTATTCTCAATGGTAATTTTGTAAAGTCGATAGTAACTGTACTTCCAACAATGTACAAGCAAAACAACAAGAAAGAAGAAAAATTCTGTAAACAAACTTGAATCTCACTGAAAGAAGACGAATACCACATCTTAATGCATTTTGACTGGTGGCTCGCAAAAAAATATTTTAAAAATAATTTAAAGTTTATTGGACAGTGTTCCAAACTAGGGCTGGAGAGTAATATCTTCATTCGAAAACCACTTGAAAGGGCATTTTGGACGAATCGTCCCGGTACGAAACTCAGCTTAGTAGAAAACGTCCGTGTCGAGGTAGTTTTGACATAGAGAAGAGAAAGTACTCAATGGCAATGGCGTAGAGTTCTACTTTGTGGCAATGGTAGCAAAGAGCATACCCTCGATTAATATTCTATCTCATGCCCAAACCATAGGTAGAAAAGATTCAAACCGCTATAATCCCCAGGAACCCCATAAGTCCGGTGATACCTACAAATACTGCGCAAATATATAAGTGGATTTAGTGTGCATGTCAACTGATACCGATATTCAGAATATGGTTAGGATCCTTCAAAATTCGATTCCATTCGATTCGATTCAATTCAAGGCGAGCTGATGCGGAAATTATTCGAATCGTTGAGTTGTTTTGAAAATCACACCATATGTCTCATCTTGAACTCTTCGTCTATAGTAGGTCTCCGGACGATAGAAGAATAGTTCAAGGAGGTTCCGTTTCCGAAGGTACTTTGATTCCACCCTGGAACTTTCCACTTTTTTATTTACTTGCCCAAACAGACGAGTCCCTGTGAAATACACTACTACAGTCTACTGGAGTGGGGACTGACAATATTATAAAAATAATCATGACTGGGCTTGAGGGTATCAATGTGGAGTGTCCCTCCAAGGTACAATTATCTCCCGAGACGTTAGCCGAGGGAGATAATGGTCCCAGGGGGAGACAAACCACAGTGTTGCCTCCTTGAAAGCTCAGTCATTATTTCTTTATTATACCGAATGAAGATTCCGTCTTGATACAATTATTTATGGGTTATTGTCTCAGAGTCATATATAGAAGAGGAACCAAAGTTCCTAACTTTTAATATGGAAAGAAGTGAACGTCGAAACATCTTTTTATTTTTCAAAACAAACACTGTAAATTAGCTTTTGAATCGAATGTCCTTATAGCGAATCATTTTGAATTGAATTCTGGAAAAAGCACAACTTGTTACAGTCTCACAGAAGATTATTGCTCTGGCATCCTCACTGTCCAGTCATTAATGTTCAGA
Organism: Pictodentalium vernedei; assembly: GCA_031216915.1. Taxonomy (NCBI): domain Eukaryota; kingdom Metazoa; phylum Mollusca; class Scaphopoda; order Dentaliida; family Dentaliidae; genus Pictodentalium; species Pictodentalium vernedei. The sequence continues at coordinate 408,280,318 of CM062292.1, read as the reverse complement.
GTGACCGTGCAGCTCATAAATTGAGGCCGCAAATTTCGCGTGTTTATATTATTTTACAACGCGGATGTCGTTTGCTAAAGAAACTACGTCATCACGCGCGCGTGCAACAATACGTCGGGTGTTTCGGACATGTTTTATTAGTTATATTTTCATTATATTTCTGTTAACTTTCTCAGGCAAGACAACTTGTGAATAAAAGTTCAAGAATATAAATATCGACCCCTTTGTTCCTAATAGCGAAAGTTTAGATATACCAATATTTTTTCAAGACAAGCAATATTTTACCAGTTACAAAAATGATATTGAACGATATCGAAATACCGGTTTATCGTCCAACTCTGGTGTCTCCGCGGGCTTTGTCGGAAATCTTCGGCTGAAGCTGGTAGGGCCAAATAACGCAAAAATTATTGACCGGTATTATTCACCGCGGGTGGAACATTGTAAAATGTTTAACCCCCTTCACTCTGATATCAAAATACCAAAATTTCAGGAAGCTGTTTTTTCCCATAATGCATCTAGAAATTTAACCAATTCAATCTCGTTTGAAACTGACAGAGCTCAATGAGCCCTGTCAAACGAGACTGAATTGGTTAAATTTATAGTTGCATTATGAGAATTTTTTCTGCATGAAATTTAGATATTTTGACATCAGTGTTAAGGGGGTTAATGGGATTATGTGGGGGATAACATTGTAGATGAGCTATAATAAATGTTGTTGTGAGAACGTGCAATATTCACAACTTGATGGGCCGTGTGGGATTCGATTCGAAATTAGATTCCTTTCGAAGTCCTCTTCCTTATCGAATTCGAAATTTCAGATTAGCAGGGCCCAGAATGTGGTATTGGTAACCCAGGCCTGTGGTAGTGACTAGTGGTCTCGAATGAAGCATAAATTTGTACCGATTGAGTGTACTTAAATACAGCCTATCTCTGTTAGTCCACGGTACTTGCTGACATATTCCTAGTCCGACTGCCTCATGGGACGATATATATATATATAACGTGAATACTATTGAGTGTCACATGACAATTGATGACCTGTTGTAAACTCCCGGTCTTAACTCATACCTAGAGTCGGGTGCCCCTTTTTATATCTCTGCCACCCCCCCCCCCCCACCCTCCACACCTCTCTTCACTATTTAATAAAAAAAATTGTATTATTTTAAATAAATTAAAATTATACTTCCAATAAAGCCCACAGAATGTTTATTGACAACGACAATTTGAAATAGATTGCATGGAATCGTAAGCTCCTATACAAACTTCACCCTTGTCCTTCTATGAAAGCTAATTTCGACGAATATGGAAAATGGCATTGCACTTAATCTTTTGTGAGAAACTGTTGTCGGCTAACAAGATTAGGATGTAAAATGCTTAGACAAAAGTCTCAAAACTTTTAAAATATCAGAAACTGAAAGGCGATTTTGAAGAATAGCCCATGGTCGGCTTTTATCGTTACCACTGTACCATGAAACATTGATTTCATCTTTTTATTTACGATGATACGATGATCCTACAGTCCTTATATCATCATTATTAACGGATGCGCGTGGGAAAATGTCAAAGTGCCTGTAAACAGTGTATCCCATATCTCAAGTAATTTATTTATTAAAAGTATATAAAATCTCAATAACCTTGGATTTCCCAGCAAGACGGCAGTGGAATGTTAGATGCCCAGGTGCGAATTTATGGACAGACATTTTCCAGTACTGGAGGTGGTTTGCAAGTGTCGTCTTTCTTTTGTTTTAGGTAAAGTGTTAACCAAGCTATATTCTTTTGAACTGAGATTAATTATAGGTTTCGAAAAGAGATTTTTTCTGCGCGTTTCCTTCTGCGTTTATAAAACGTCTCAAATATGAACATCAACAAATGGATGCCCTCATATATTCCCAAATCGTAATCTGCAATGATTTCAGTCAGATGGTCTCCCCTCCAAAGATCTATCCATGATTTCTGTTGGAGATTTTCGTTTCCACAACTTCTCGTACATTTTTAACCGTTTTCGATAAAACTTCTTAAGCTTGATCACTAACAAGTGAATATGCGCATTTTCCAGAATTTATATTCTGCAATAATTTGAACGAGTTAACCCTTTACCCAACGTAACGGCCAAAACCGTCCAAAACCGGCCAGCGCTATTCTTAAAAATCGCCAATTAATTTTCACTATTTTTTTTCATTTTTTGTCTCAAAAACATAGGTTATGACCCCTCGTTGGAACGAGCTCGTCGAGCTCGTTCCAACGAGGGGTCATAACCTATGTTTTTGAGACAAAAAATGAAAAAAATTAGTTATTCAAGAATTTTTTTTGCAAGTGTCGTCTGCTTTTCACGTTAGGTAAAGGGTTAACGCAATTTTTTTGTATAAATTCCTCTGCATTAACCCTTTACCTAAGACAGTATTTTTAAAAAATAAATTAAATTTCACATTTTTCGAAAGCGAGCTGGTTTTAATGATATCCATATTTGTATGGTTTTATTGAGAAACTTCCAAGATATTTTTTTCTGTGTGACAGGCTTACTCTGGTTAATTTTCTGGCCGTTTTCCCGCTGTGTTAGGTAAAGGGTTAAACTCATTCTTCATAGGCGATTCGAATTTTGATTAAACTTCTTTTACAATATAACTCGTAAGAAGACGTGCACACTATCAAGCTGTGATAATTCTTACCAACTTATCTCCCCCTTGACTTGCCCGTGGGAACCCCAAGAAGTGGAGCACTGCTTGTTTATAGTGGTAAACGAGTTTTGCTTTACTAGTGAAATCGGACCCTGAACCAACGAATGTCGTGATCGTCCTCTAAATTGAACAGCATAGGTATAAACAATTGGCTAAAATTGACTTCATACCTGTGCTGCGATCATGAGATAGCCTAAGATGCTGAAAGTGACCGTGTACACAAATAAATAAAATAAATAAATAAATTTCCCCTTGAACTTAGATAACTAAGATTCAATTTTGGTTGCTGTTTGTAATTTTTTCAACATTTATAAGCTGACTTTGAAGCTCAACACTGAGAGATACACTCTGAAAAGCCCGGGCTGGCACAATAAATCACCTTCAGCAATAGTTCCGGTTAACCCTTTATACAACCGGCCAGTGTGATTTACAAAAACTAGCATTCAATTTTCATTATTTGTCTCAAAAACATGGCTTATGACTCCTCATTGGACCCAATGAGGGGTCAAAAGCTATGGGTTTTTTTTAACCCTTTACCCAACGCAGACGATATCAAAATTTATTATTTTAAATATAATTTTTTTTAATTTTTCAAAAAATTTCAACAAAACTATATCATGTGACCCCTCGTTGGAACGAGCTCGTTCCAACGAGGGGTCACATTGTATGGTTTTGTTGAAATGTTTTGAAAAATTTAATTTTTTCAACTGCACAATTTGCATATTACGCGGGCGGATGCGGGCGATTCGTTAGGTAAAGGGTTAACGCAAAAACTGAAAAAAAATTAGTTATTCGAGAATTTTCTTTCCAAGTGTCCTCTGCTTTTGGTGTTAGGTAAAGGGTTAAGAGAACGTTCTCAATCCGATACTGAGACAGTAGCTCGTCGATGCTTGGTGGTTTTCTCCGGGTACTCCGGCTTCCCCCACCCGTAAAACTGTCACGGTCACGATTAGCCATTGTGCATAAGTATGTGACCTTAAACACCAATAAATAAATAAATAAATAAATAAATAAATAAATAAATAAATAATCCAATACTGAAGAGGAATGACATCTCATTCTGTATCATGCTCTTCGTCAGGCAACGCCCTAAATTTTCCATAAAAAGTTGACTGTTACGAACTCTGTTCAGTTTTCTCTTCGACCCGGATATGCAACACTTCATTCATTGTTTTGATTCAGATAATTAAGATAAAAATATTTTCATATTTTCAACTCAAATGATTCACACTCACGACAAACAACAAACTGCTCGTTTCAAACACTTGTCAACGTATACATTTTTTTCACGCACGATGAATAAGCAGTCGTCCTTCAAATGTGAATTTATTTGTGTATATTAACACTACATCCCCTATGAACCAACAAAACCTTTTACACAATGAACACGCTATGCAGGGGCTTAAATAAGATGGTGGAGATTGCAGGGAAGAGTTTTTTCCTGTCGGTACAATTTCATCAGGATTGGATTTTTCAATATCGATTCTCTCTTGCTTTTTAACGAGATTATATAGATTTGATAGGCGCACTTTCGTCACACACACACACAGCCGGTCATAAAAATGGTGGTCTGGGTAGGTCCCTGCGAATCATACATTTTCGATCATGATTCATTAGCGGCTGTGCAGCAATGATGAACAGCCCTTGGGCTTATTAACGTCCCTCGACTTCGTCTCGGGCCTTTAATAAACCCTTCATCATTGCTGTAGGGCCGCTAATGAACCATAATGCCCTCCAAAATCATGTTATTGTTATATTTAACAGTGGTAGGGACAAGTGATACTGGAATTAACAACAAACCCATATCATGTGACCCCCTCATTGGAACCGGCAAGATGAGCTCTTCCCAAAGAGGAGTCACGTGATATGGTTCTGTTGAATTTTTTTGAAAAATAATATTTCTTCAGCTGCTGAATTTGCATTCTACGCGCGTGGACGTGGCTGATTCGTTGGGTAAAGGGTTAACTAAATTTTGACTACCTTTTCACTGTTCTCTTTTGCTCGAATGTGGGACAAAATCCCATAGCACAGAAACCAATGCGCGCAGACTCCAATATGAACCCAGACATAAATCCTACAGACTTGATGAAACATATACCAGCGAAGGAGAACCAAAACTCAAAACACGGCACTCTTCGTTTAAGGTCTCATTTCTATGCCCGCCTCCCCGCCAGGATGGGGGGGGGGGGGGGGGGGTAGAGAATCTTAGAACTATGATCGGCCCGGTGTAAGAAACGTTTGTTTTAAGTGGAAAAAAAAGTCGCAATATCCGTGAATCAAGAGGCTTTGAAAGAGTCAAAACGAAACACACGCACACACACAAAATTGTGGCTTGTGGAACTTGGGTATCAAAAACAGATTAACTAATTTGTCTGTTGTTTTCGTTTATTAAAAGTAACAAAAGGAGACTTGACTTTGATTAGAAGCAACTAGTTTACATTTCGGCTTAATCCGTCATCAAGAATATCTATATCAGTATCACACTCAGCCTCAACTTTTGCTCTTTGTTCAGCGAATGAGGTCTTACAGTAATTTGCAGGTTTTTATTCTTCTCAGGGAAAAAAATACTTGCTTTCACCTCTTAGACTTAATGGAAGGGAGGGTGTTCGTATTACATATTACATATCAATATACACATTCTCATAAACAGAGAAAAAAATTACAGAACATCAAAAGATGGAGAGAAAGCAGTTTTCTTATTTTAATAAGGCTTTCCACAGTGAGTAATAAGTGAAACGTTCAAATTCTTTCGAAAAAACCGCCTTCTGTATTTTTATACAACTCTGGATAATGCCTGAAGTTTGTAAAATAATGCGCACATCGATGATACAAAATCGGTAACCTTTTGAAATTTCAATCTTTTTTTTATGAATTTTCCATGCTCTTGATTAAGTGTTAATTTTAGGCCTACTGACAGATTAAGGAATCTAAGGGGAGCTAACTTTTCCGCAAATCTCTTCCAATGACATAAATTGTCAGCCATGATATGCCAAAATAATATTATGTTGAAATCCAGAAGTTTCTATGAAAACATCGGAGAAATTACTTAGTGATGTGCGATGATTGGGCGGCACACCTGATGTTCGTCTCGGCGGGCGGCAATCTATGCTCAGTGTCCGCCAAGTGCTTTTTGTCAGTCAGTGTGGTCGTTCTAGACCTTTTAGACCAGTTCTCTACGTCCTTAAAGTTATGAATAATTAATAATATAATATGAACAGTTGACTCTCCACTTTTAGACATCTTGTAAAACGTGCAAAGCTTTTCATTTGAACATTTTGCGGTCACAGGCCTGCTTTGGGGAACGAGCTCACTACAAATAAAAATTTATTAAGAGTTACCTCCCTTGGTATGTACCACATGCGATGACGTGGCATCACCGTTTTCATACTGTACGAACCAAAAGGCAAGATCATTGACAAAATAAAATATCTCGTCAAATCGCGTCAAATCGCGTCGATTGATTTCATCGGCGTATGGTTAAATGAGAGAACTTTTTCAAACGGTCACGTGTGATAACAAATGTTTCTACAATAGCACGTGTCTTTCGTAAGTTTAACAACACTGAAGTTTTAATCAATGATTAACCGTCTATCGGCCAACTTATCTTCGATACCATAGATATTGCGAAGGCGGTGAGCGGGGTGTTGATAAATAAATCATAATTAAAATATTCAGTCTTACATAAAATTGATTGACAAGTGACGGCCAATGGCAATGGATAAAACTATTAAAAGAATCATTTCGTGTACTTGGGACGGCGGCGCTTTGTTTTGATGGCGATGCAGTAAATCGCAATTCATTGGAACGGCAGAAGACCTTTCCACACTTCGTAGGACTAGCAGTGGCCCTGGCACTAAAAGTAATACCACCCTCCAAAGTTTTGCGTTAAAATTCAAGCCTCAAAGCTATACTTTTATAATATAAATTATATTAAAATTTCACAAGACATTGGCATTTAATACTAATAGTTTCAAACCCTCTGTGTTAATAGTTTAAGTATGAGTAATTAGTAATCATTTGATTAACAGTAACAAATGTATATATATAATTTGATATCAGCCACGCCGGGGCAGGGTCCTACTAAACACTGAGGAATTTCGAGAGATACCGGTCCTCCTAAACACCCGAAGTATCCGGAATTACTTGTTTTATGTCGTATTTTTCACTCTTTGCTTATTATTTTATTTTAATCACAGAGTTGTGAAAACTGTTCTCATAAAGTATCCAGAGATTTTCTATGTTGCCATTCCCCTTATCATTCAGTGACTCACCCAACTACAAACTGATTTGTGGTGTTAGAATTGGTTCACTGCATCAACAAGCCGTTGGCCATAAGCATCACCGAACTGGCTTATTGTCACAGCCTTTGTCGATAAACCTTTCAATGTACTGTATAAAAATTATTTTATAGGTATGGAAAGGCAGCTATGAGAGGAGTGTGATAAACACATTGGTCGTCGATCTTTTTTCTGTACTTGCTTATTATTTATTACCTTGCATTCAGTGTGCACAACACTCTATTCCGCTTCGTGTGCCATCATTCTTAAGAATGGGCAAGCGTTCCAGTTCCATGTCCTGTACCTGGAAAAAGTTTTTATTGAGGCTCTTGTGTACTCATAATTAGGCCCATCATGCTGGTCTCATAATCAAAATTCAAAACGGCCTTGTATGGAGTAAAGGACCCAGAGATATCGAGTTAAAGTAAAAAGTAAGTTAGTAATGGTCATTTGAAAGGTATAGATGCGGACATGTAACCTAGTTGTTTGCAGCAATATACGTGAAATAACCATTGATTTATTTGAGTAAATGCAAGATGTATAGACCGATGCATCGTCAAAACTGCCCTTCAGTATTTAGTTGGTAGATTGGTAATTAATAGGCTATTGGGTTTGTGGATAAAGCTTAGATAAATCTAATTGGGTATCACAACACAGATCATTGCAATATTTGATGAAAATTAAACTCCCATCAGCTGTTTTCTGGGTTCTGGCAACTCTGAAGTTTGTGGTTTTCTTTTCAACCATTCCCACCCCTATTATCCTATTTTCCTTCAGTTTGGTATCCCTCAGTGTTTAGTATTAACGATGAGTCAAGATTCGTTCTGAGGTAATTTTGTCTCAGTCTGGCACTAAAAATCGATTAAAAGTTGATGTGCAAACAGCGTAGACTGATATCTTGGCCAATATTAAATGGAATGCATTTATTTATTATTTATTTATTGGTGTTTCTCTCCAGGGTACTCCAGCTTCTTCCACCCGTAAAACTATCACAGTCATGATTAGCCATTGTGCATAAGTATATGACCTTAAAACACCAATAAATAAATAATTAAATAATTTATTGGTGTTTAAGGTCACATACTTTTGCACGTTGGCTAAACATGACCACAACTTGGAGATCAAGTCAGAGGCAGTTGATCATTTATATCCCATGCTGCCTATTTTAGAGGACTCACACCCCAAGCATTAGTGACTGGGTCCTATTTTACATTTTCACTAGTGAAAAAGAGCTTGCTTACTACAGTAAACAAGCACTGCTTCACTTCCCGGGGTTCCCATGGGGGAAAAGGAATGTATTGTTGACACATAATATACAGGTGTTTATAGAAAAACGCAATTTACTGGGGCAGTCCTTTATCTCCTTATCTTTGACTCAGGAAAGAGATTATCTAAATAAAAAAAAATTTGATTTTTTTTTTTGTGGCGCCTCAAACTCTTTTACCTTTTCAGTATAAGATTATCTTTCTTATAATTTGTTTTTCATTGATTTATACCTATTTGAAATGTGTGATATAACTTGAATCTGGCTACACCTTTTTAGCTCGACTGTTTACAGTGAGGGCTATAGTCATGAATTTTGTCTGTCTGTTAACATTCAGAGTTTTGGTTAAAGTTTGTGGTTAAAGTTTTTTACTGAAGGTTCAAGTGGGTTTTTTTTCTGTTTAGTCCTGACTTTCTTCTGTCTGTCTGTTAACCCTTTACCCAACGAATCACCCGCATCCACCCGCGTAATATCCAAATTCAGCAGCTGAAAAAATCTTATTTTTCAAAAAATTTCAACAACACCATATCATGTGACCCCTCTTTGGAACAAGCTCGTTCCAAAGAGAGGTCACATGATATGGTTTTGTTGAAATTTTTAAAAAAAATTTAAAAAACGATATTTAAAATAATAAATTTTGATATCGTCTGCATTGGTAAAGGGTTAACATTTGGAGCTTTGGTTAAAGTTTTTTGTTAAAAATTTGTTAGTCAACCGTAAAGTTTTTGGGTTTTTTTTCTTTTAAATTGATGTTACTATTGATTGTATCATTCTCATTTTGTTAAAAAATTTTTTTATGTGTCATGTTATTTTGGGAAATTTGTAACCCTTTTTGTATGGCAATTTAACTTGCAACTTCCAGGTTAAAGTTTTTTTGTGGGGGGGGGGGGGGGTGTTTTAAAATTACACCTTTAATTCTTCAAACAGTTTAGTGGAATGTCACTGTTTATTATTTGGGACAATGTCTACTATCTACTTAACATTTCTACAGTGATTTTCATTAATATCAGCATGATTTTAACCCCTTTTAAACATGTTTTCAGACTAACTTTTTTTGTATTTCAAATTAGACTTTGCCACATACTTTCTTACTCTAATTCTTGCATGGTCAATACAACTAAATAATTCCATTTACATCAATGATTTCTTTGATCGGTTTTAGAAATATTTAACCCATTTTTGCTAATCAGTTTTACATAGTATTCCCAGCTTAAAGTTTCGGATTGAAGTTCGGCTTTTCAAGGTTCAACCTTTCATTCTCCACACACTCTGTTACAACATCATTTCTTTTTTTCATTTCGGACAAGGTTCACTGAAGCTGTACACAGTGGTTTCAAATAATATTGGTATTAATTTAACCCTTTTCACAACGCTTTTCGAACTTAGTTTCTCTAAACTTCAAATTAGGCTTCCACCACATACTAGTACTTTATTACTTTTTATCCCCTCCCAAAAGGGAGGGATATAGCACAGAGCTCGCTCGGTCCATCCATCTATCTGTCAATCCATCCATCAGTTCATCCGTCTGTCCAAACGTTCTTTATGCCATAACTTAAACAAAATTTAACAGATTTCAATTCTTTTCAGTACATGTCTCTAGGTCAAGTTTGATGACCACAATTATCCAATTAAAATTGTTGAAGTTATTTCCCTGCCCAGCCCTCCACCCCCTACCCCACCCAATTAGGCATTTTTGTTTTCCAATGTACATTTTGAACTATTTACAATCACCACATGCAGAACCCTTTTTTCAAACTCATGTACCCCCCACCCCCCCCCCCCCCCACCCCCAGGGCCAATTAGGCAATTTTTTTTTCTTTCGTCAAAAATACATTTTTACAATTTTGGTTAAAGTTTGTGGTTAAAAACCCAAACACCCCCCCCCCCCCCCCCACCCTCCCAAATCAGACATTTTTTTCCTCCAATATGCATATTGAACTATTTACAGTCAATACATGCGGAGTCCCTTTTTTCGTCAAAAATGTTTTTTTTACAGTTTTGGTTAATGTTTGTGGTTAAAAACCCAGACAAACACCAACAACCACCCCCACAGTGCCAGTTAGGCATTTTTTGTTAACTTTGATCAAAATGCATTCTGAAGGATTTCGAATGACCACATGCAAAAAAAAAAAAATGGACTCCCTTAACACCCCCACCCCCTCTTTCCCACCTCCTCCTCACCCAGGACCATTTAAGCAATATTTTTTCTTTGGTACAAAGTGCATTTTTAGCCTGAGTCTGACTGTCTACACAGTCAGGGCTATAGTCGCAACTTTCGACGGTCCGTCCATCCGTCGGTCCATTCATTTGTCTGTATTTTCCTCAACCCCCCCCCTTCCCCACACACACACACACACACATGTCACTCAGGAAATTATTCCAAAAATGAAAGTGTCAATGACACTGTAGCTCAACTTGTCAGGACAAAGACATGTACATGTATAGTATGTGACACAGCAATGACAAACATCTAGGTAATGACCTGATAATGAAGGTACATATAAAGTATTGTAACGGTCTGTACATAAATACTGACCGTTGCCTGTAACAAATGTATAGGTAAAGTACTGTAAAGGTGGGTGACAGTCAGATGCTAAACTAGAAAAAAATCTTTGAGTCCCAGAGTGGGTCTGACTGAACCCCAAAATATTTGTTCTCATAGCACAGTGATAACAAAGGCACCCCAAAACACACTCATTCCTGTCCCAAGATGAAAACAAAGGTACCCAAGAAGTTTCGTGAAGATCAGTTCACAAATATGAGCTGTGTAGAAGTTGTGACAAAAAACTGATTGGACCTAATTTCGGTACAAAATGGCCACTGGCAGCCATCTTGAATTTTGGACCGCACCCAGAAACACTCGTTCTCGTCCCAAGGTGATAACAAAGGTACCCAAGAAGTTTTGTGAAGATCGGTTCATAAATACAGCCTCTAGCCCAAGCCGTATTGACATGTGCACTTACAGTGTATAAGTAGCACTGAATAAATCAAAGTTCATCTAATTTGCATAATTTCTGCACGAGAAAAAAACCCGTACTATATGTGATGTATTCCATGTTACTAAACATTCATACAAAAATTTATTCAAATCAGAACTTTCATACAGAAGTTCTGTACAAAAGACTGATTGCACTAATTTTGTTACAAAATGGCTGCTGGTGGCCATCTTGAATTTCGGACCACACCCAAAAACACTCTTTCTCATCCCACGGTAATAACAAAGGTACCCAAGAAGTTTCGTAAAGATCGGTTCATAAATACGGCCTCTAGCCTGAGCCGTATAGAAGTTGTGAACAAAAAACTGATTAGACCTAATTTCGGTACAAAATGGCCACTGGCAGCCATCTTGAATTTTGGACCGCACCCAGAAACACTCGTTCTCGTCCCAAGGTGATAACAAAGGTACCCAAGAAGTTTTGTGAAGATCGGTTCATAAATACAGCCTCTAGCCCAAGCCGTATTGACATGTGCACTTACAGTGTATAAGTAGCACTGAATAAATCAAAGTTCATCTAATTTGCATAATTTCTGCACGAGAAAAAAACCCGTATTATATGTGATGTATCCCTTGGTACTAAACATTCACACACAAAATTATTCAAATCAGCGCTTTCATATGGAAGTTCTGTGCAAAAATCTGATTGCACCAAATTTTGTACAAAATGGCTGCCATAGGCCATCTTGAATTTCGGACCGGACCCAAAAAACACTCGTTCTCATCCCACGGTGATAACAAAGATTCCCAAGGAGTTTCGTAAAGATCGGTTCATAAATACGGCCTCTAGCCCGAACCGTATTGGCATTTGCACTTACAGTGCTGAAAGTAACACCAAAAAACATCAAAGTTAGTCTAATTTGCATAATTTACGCACGAGAAAAAAAAAACATATTATATGTGATGTATCCCATGGTACTAAACATTCATACAAAAAATTATTCAAATCAGAGCTTTCACATGGAAGTTCTGTACAAAAAACAGATTTCTGCATCGTCGGTACAAAATGGCAGCTGGCAGCCATCTTGAATTTTGGACCGCACCCAAAAACACTCGTTCTCGTCCCACAGTCATAACAAAGGTGCCCAAGAAGTTTCGTAAAGATCGGTTCATAAATACGGCCTCTAGCCCGAGTCGTATCCAATTGTTGACGGACAGACGGACGACGGTCGACGGGCCATGGCATAAGCTCAAATTTGGCTTCGCCAAAGTTGAGCTAAAAATACATTTTGAAGGATTGGGAGTTATTACATGCAAAAAAAGAAAATTGACTCCTATTGCCCAACATTGCTTTATGTACTGCATCTTTAATCCTTTACCTAACACAAGTTGAAGCCACATAGACCAACAGCCATTATGACTAAAGCCTCCTTTGCTTCCAGTTTTATGTCCCCTCCCAATTAGGTGGCACCATTCCCAAACTCTGTATGACCAACAAGGGACCTTGATGATGGGTCCCACTCCACTTTTTTTCTTATTGACATTCCATCAAGCATTACGGAGCAAAAGTTTAAACTGATATTGGAACTCATCTTCAGGCCTTGCATTTTTCAACTGGTCAGTTACCTTTTTAGAAAAACCAGTTCACTTTCAATCGCTGAAAGCCATCGTCTTATTGTTCTGGATGTTGGCAAGGGGGATAAACTTTTGCATATTCATATGGCAACACAGTACAAATGTATGGGTGGTCCAGCTGTAAACAAAATTAAATAAATATTCACTTGCTTCTAGAAAAGCGGGCAAGGAATACAAGAGTGTACTTATATTAACTGTATAATAATTCAGCACAGTACAGACTCTCATGGTTTGTATAGGTCCTGGAAAATAAAAATTATTTTTCCAGACCCAGACATCTTGGGCAAATGGGAGGAGGTGGGGGGGGGGGGGGGGGGGTTCTGCTAGTCAAATCCTAGACAATGGCTGCAGTTAAATGTCAAAGAAACTGTGTAAATGTATACAACTGATTGAGAGAACACAGAACTGGTCAGTGCACTGGTGATTGGTTAAAGAAATGGTGATGATGATAATTGTTTAAGATGTAGATGTCAGAGATTCCTATCCATTTTATTCACCATTACCTACTTCTTGGGTTTAGAGGGGCTGTGGCTCCTATCCCTCTCTCCAGGTTTTTTGGTAGGCCTTGTGTAAATTGGAGAGGTACAGGTGTTTTTGTTGATTCAGCATTTTTAATACTGTGCATAATGGGAAAGTTGGATTCAAATTATTCAAAAACTCGTCAGTTCAATTCAGAAAAAATTTATACACAATATTAGGGGGTGTTAGCCAGCTTAGCCTTTCAATTTTGTTCACTTAAAATGTCTCAGCACTAGTAGGAAGGGGATGAAGGAGAAGTAACCCAAATTTAAAAAAACATTTTCTCATGATTCAATTGCTGTAGTGATTCCATTTTTGTTATAGGGCTTCTTTCTTGAGGCCAAGATCTAAGTTTATTCAAATGAAGTAAGGTTGTGGGGCAATATTTGTAATCGTCCTGGGAGTGGCAAGTTTTTTTGATAAATAATGAAATATGTGGGTCAATATTTGTTGTTAGTCTGGAAGGGGCAGGATTTTTGTCACCACCCAATTTTTCACTATTCAGAATTCTTAGTCTGACGTGAGTGACTTCAACAAAGTTTGATATGCTGTATAAGTTGGGCACTGTTCAACAGTTATATTTGATTAAAGATGAAAATGAAAGTGTCAATGACACTGTAGCTCAACTTGTCAAGACATGTACATGTATAGCATGTAACACAGCAATGACAAACATCTAGGTAATGACCTGATAACAAAGGTACATATAAAGTATTGTAACGGTCTGTACATAAATACTGGACGTAGCCTGTAACAAATGTATAGGTAAAGTATTGTAAAGATTGGTGACAGTCAGATGCTAAACTAGAAAAGAAATCTTTGAGTCCCAGAGTGGGTCAGACTGAACCCCAAAATATTTCTCATAGCACAGTGATAACAAAGGTACCCCAAAACACACTCATTCCTGTCCCAAGGTGAAAACAAAGGTACCCAAGAAGTTTTGTGAAGATCAGTTCATAAATACGAGCTGTATAGAAGTTATGACAAAAAACTGATTGGACCTAATTTCGGTACAAAATGGCCACTGGCAGCCATCTTGAATTTTGGACCGCACTCAAAAACACTTGTTCTCGTCCCAAGGTGATAACTAAGGTACCCAAGAAGTTTCGTGAAGATCTGTTGATAAATACAGCCTCTAGCCCGAGCCGTATTGACATGTGCACTTACAGTGTATAAGTAGCACTAAATAAATCAAAATTCATCTAATTTGCATAATTTCTTCACGAGAAAAAACCCTGTATTATATGTGATGTATCCCATGGTACTAAACATTCATACAAAAAAATATTCAAATCAGAGCTTTCATGTGGAAGTTCTGCGTAAAAATCTGATTGCCCCTAATTTTGAACAAAATGGCTGCCAGCGGCCATCTTGAATTTCGGACCAGACCCCAAAACACTCGTTCTCGTGACGTCCCACAGTGATAACAAAACAACCCAAGAAGTTTTGTAAAGATCGGTTCATAAATACGGCCTCTAGCCCGAGCCGTATCCAATTGTTGACATACGGACAGACGGACAACGGGCCATGACAAAAGCTCAAATTTGGCTTCGCCAAAGTTGAGGTAAAAATTAACGCAAGTTATTATGGGCCTCAAAATGTGCTCATACTAGAAACATAATTTCAAATTTTTTTCTTAAGTACCTTCAAGAGGTGTGTAACGAAAAGATTATTCTCCCCCACTTCCTGTGCAAGATATGCATGCCCCATGTGAGAAGCCCATGCATAGGTATCTTTCTCACATGACCGGCTTATTAGCATATTTAATTTATTCATTTATTTATTTGTGTTTACGGTCACATACTTATGCATAGTGGCTAATCATGACCGTGACAGTTTTACAGATGGAAGAAGCCGGAGTAGCCGGAGAGAACCACTGAGCAACGACGAGCTGCTGCCAGCTCCCCAACACCGTAACTCTGCACTACAGCACAAACAGGGTTATATTGGTTGAAGACATGCGCATCATCGATGTGCAGTACGCCTTAGTACATGGCGTCATCATGCCCCCATGTAGACAATCGGGGTTAAGTGCCTTGCACAAGGACACAATGCGGGAGTCCGAATCGCTCAGACAGTCACCCATCCGAGGACTGTTCGGGGTCGATGTTGCTTAACTTTGGTGATCTGACGAGAACCGGTTATCACAACGCCACCGCACCACCCAGCATATTTAATGAGCTCAGGACTATTCAATCATCACACGTTCTTCTTTAAACAGACATCATGGTGTCACGTTTCGGAAATATTAGCAGATGAACATTTGTCGGAAGAAAACAGAAATAATAAACAGCTGCACCATGAGCGCATGATACATCTGTTATTAATTACAAGCAGGAAGCACACAATATGAATCCACATATGTACCAAGCATTTTCAAGTTATTTTTCGACGTGTGGAAAATTGCTTATATTTTGACGAATAAAGCCCCATAACTCTGGAATGACATATCGGACAGTGACACAAATCGAAAGGGAGAGTCCTTCCCTAAACATATACTTGCAACCCAAAAATCATGAAAATCGCTCTAAGCATTTTCAAGTTATTGTTCGACATGTGGAAAATTGCTTATATTTTGATGAATAAGGTCCCACAACTCTGGAATGACATATCGGACAGTGACACAAATCGAAAGGGAGAGTTCTTCCATCAACATATACTTGCCACCAAAAAATCATGAAAATTGCTCTAAGATTTTCAAGTTATTGTTCGACATGTGGAAAATTGCTTATATTTTGATGAATAAAGTCCCACAACTCTGGAATGACATATCGGACGGCGACACAAATACACAGGGAGCTTCCTTCCAACATATACTTTCCACCAAAAAATCACAAAAATTGCTCATAGCGTTTTCGAGTTATTGTATGATGTGTGGACGGACGGACTACCATAATACAACCGTTTTTTCAAAACGGACGTATAAAAACAGACCGCAAAACCAAAGGACACTTTTGACTCTTCTATATGAATTTTGGGGTGAGCGCCATTATGAGTGGAGTTGCACTAAATTCCCGTCGAAAAGTCATGCAACTACACTGCAAAATTCATAATATGACATCATCAGAATGTGTCAAATGTTCATTTCGCTACAAATCTCTAACCACAGTCTTGCCGGCATGGAGAATCAATTGTGGTATATACAGAACTTATGTGCCCTTTTTCCGATAGGCAAATCATTTTTTTTTCAGAAATGGACAACAAAATTGTTCGATATAGCTGCCCGTACCCCTGAATTACTTTTGATGACTTGAGGGTGTTTTGGTGGGGGAGAAAAATTATCCCTGATGGGGATGGGTTTGAGGTTGGGAAATCTCACCCTCGGGACAAGATATTTGGTCCAGAGACTCCAGACACTCGGCAAGCCTTGTGTCTGGCCCAAATATATTTCCCTCGGGTGAGATTTCCCACATCTCACACCCTCACCCATCAGGGAAAATAACATAGGTGAGTTCCACTTTTTACATTATGATATAACTGGAAAAAAGGCCACAATGCTTGGGACTATTTTGAGGGCTCCCAAGGGGCTCAAAGACTGACAATGGATCATATGGAGATTGATTGCTTAACTGGTTGAGTGCAAAAAATTAGGGTACCAGTGCAAAAGGCAACATTTTTCTTGCTCATATTTCATATTCGGCCAAATGCAAATAATATTTTGTTTATATAAATTTGTTTTATCACAAATTATTATTCAATAATTTGTAATAAAACAAATTTTGATAAACAAATTCAGACCACCAAATGTAATCTAGCCCTTAAACAGTTAATGTAGATTCATTGTAGGCCTCTGTTTATGTCATTCTGTTTAAGGAGACCATTTCAGTCCCATGGGGCCCTCTTGTATTCTTTGTATAGTTCCCCTGTATCCTATATGTACTATTCTAGTGATGGATTGAGTTCCAGTGAGCCGCCCCCTGCACTTGAAATACTGACCCAGTCCATGACAAGTTACATAAGCACTAACATTTTAAATTTTACTTTTAGTAAATGTATGCTAGAGCCCTGCAAAGCTACAAGATTCAATTTGATTTTGAATTGGCCATCAGATTCGATTCAAATCACATTTTTCACAATTTCGACAAATTTCAAATCGGTTCATTGCAACTGAAGTCTAATGATACTGACTGTTTCCATGTAGCATTCGCCATTTTGCAGCCACTTCCAAGGGTACGGCTCATGTTATACTGGAGTGTGGGCATGTCCTTTTATCCAAAAAGACAAATACATTTCATTATAGACATTTAATATGTCAATTTGTCAAATAATATTCAATATTTCTATGCTCGGAACTTGTTGAATGTCAAAGCAAAGTCAATGAGATATCTTCATCTTATGGTGTTATAAAGAGAAAGTTTGTTCACATGACTTTGGTGTTTCATTCAGTCAGTATGATCCTTGTTGATTTGCTGTTGAGCTGAACACACAGCACACTCAGGAGTCTCATTTTGGGTAATATTTTTTATGTACATCTGTGTCTGAGCTTGTGGTCGGATGGTACATGCAACCTCTTGAAATGAAATTCACACAGTTCTAGCAATCAGCTATGAAAACTCAAAACAATTTTTTAATATAAAACAATATTTTAATATATATATAAGTTCAGAATCATATCGCCAAATACTACTAGTATAATTAAATTTGGTATCAAACTGTAAGCACATACTTCTTGACTGAAGCAGCACAATAAAAGGCATGGTCTCCAGTCAGATTTGAACTGACTCCTTCTCAGCACATTCATGCCAAGATGCACTAACCATTATGCTATGGAGACAGAGCACACCTTTATTCTCATGGTACCTACACTGAGTTGAAAATGGTCAATGCCAATGTAATTTGGACAAAAGAGACCAATTACTCTTCTTGAAAAAAGAGGATGCTTTGATAAAAAAGCCAATTCGTTCTTGAGTAATCAAATTTTGGAATTGCCCCATCTTTGGTGTATCTTTCCCCATTTATTTCTCAAACATCTGACAGGTCAAAATGTTTTCAGCAGAGGACATTAACAGGTTTGGCTGCAATTATTTATATCCATCATATAAATATTGTATTATATCCATCAACTCACCTAATCAGTAAATCCTTTTCACCCAATCAACCATCAGGGTACATGTACCTCTGTGTGAGATTAAAATTGAGAAAAGAAATTTTTTCAAGCACATATAGATATATATTTTAAGGTGATTATGGGAGGCTAAATTCACATTTATGATCTTTTGGTATTTGAATTTTATTAATAGCAGTTTTTAACTTTCAATAATGGTAAATTCTGACAAATCAGAATTATAAAACCACTTAAAACATAGGTAAAAACAAATGAATTCTAGGAACAGGACAAAAATCTATTTAAATTCAGTGGTTTGAGATTGAACCACCATCTCATTTCTGCCATAGCCATAAATTTATTTCTTGGGTTTTAATGACACTTTCCACAGCCTGTGTCATCTCGTGTCAGACAGTATTACTGATGGAGGAAGCCACAGTATTTGGGAAAACATCTGATCAGTGGCGAATAACTGTCAAACTCTCCAACTCATAACATTACCACCATCACAAGCAGAGTTGGCAATGGTTGAACTTGAAGGTGCAGCAAGTACCATCAACTCGCTATAATAGCCTATACAGCACACAGACTCATCCGACTGTACCATTGTGATCCCACTCAAGCAAGGGAGGAGCTGAAGTGCATTACTGCAGTTAATCAAGGACAAAATTCGAGTGATTCTTCTATTCTTGAGGACAGGGTCAGGCCCGGGCCTCAACAGTTCTGACTTCTGTGTAAACTAAAGCCTCAACTCACTCTTTTTGCGGTACATTTTCGCAATATTGTTATAGTGAAAATCTGTATTTATGGACAGCTATGATTTTTTTCACTGTGTGATACTTATAGTTATACTTTGATACGACCATAAGGTATCGCAGAACTAAATATTGAAATTAATGTGAACCGCCTTAAAATGTTGCACTTGGAAATGATGCAATCTATAAAAATAAACAGCCTTGGGAAAATCCATTGTTTCAATAAACGTTTGAAACATACTACTGACATCTTGCATTATTGTTGAATATTCCTGATAAAAAATAGGGTGATTTGATGACTTTTGGACCTAAAAAATACAATTTACTTTTTGTGTGTTTTTGTACGGAATTCCCTGAAAAATATGTGCACGTGACCGGTACTTCCTTTTGTGTCAGTTTTTCTCTCTTATTTGTTGCATGACCCCCTGTTTTCAGATCAGAAAACGTTGTCTGAAGGGCTATACTTGACAGAGATATTTGAATGCCAAACTTAAAGTGATGTGATCATACTTTTTTTCCGCCTGAATGTTATAATGGTCGCCTATTGATTGATTTATTGATGTTTAAGGTCACATATTTATGCACAATGGCTAATCATGACCGTGACAGTTTTATGGGTGGAGGAAGCTGGAGTACCCAGAGAGAACCACCGAGCAACGACGAGCAGCTGCCAGCTCCCCAACATCGTAACTCCGCACTGCAGCACAGGCAGGGTTAGATTGGTTGAAGACATGCGTACCATCGACGTGCAGTACGCCTTAGTACACGGCGTCATCGTGCCCCGACGCGGGCAATGGAGATGAAGTGTCTTGCCCAAGGACACAAAGCGGTTGCCAAAGGTGGGATTCAAACCGAGGACCAATGGTCGCCTATGGGAAAATATTTAGTTCTGTGATACCTATAGTCATGGCCCATTGGCCTATGTTTACGTTTTGGATGCATCATAAAAAAGAAATACTGTTGAAAAATAAAATCTAAATACCATAAATATCGTACTTTGTACCAATCGAAGCTCAAGCTTAATTTCGGCTTGTATTGAATCTCGCTGCATAGTACAACTGATTAAAACATGCATGTTGGACACTTTTATCATATGTGTTTTGTGTGACTACGGCCATTGTCTGCGAATGCAGCCAATGCCTTTTTGCCCTGATGAGCGATGGCGAACAAAAGTACACGTTTTGTCACGTGATTGCCAATCTAGTGTTCTATCCGATATCTATGGAATAAACACTGTGAGCTCTAGACCTGGACATTTTCATCAAGTAACAGTTTCTAGATCCCCAAAATAACCCAAATGAAAACTTCAGAGTTCAGACGGTGCTTTGATTTTCAATTGTGTTGTCGAAATTTTGAACTGCATTTACCTCTACCTTACTAAATATTCCACTGTATATTATGTTTAAAAGTTTGAAATTTAGTGGTAAAAGATAGTTGTGTTTGTATCATTAAATCGGTTTGCACTTTATTTTAATGCGAAGATTCTTTATATCATTATTTCGTAATTGCATCTCTTTTTTCCTTTTTGTGCCCTGAGAGGCACTTTCCCAAAATTGGCGTTCCACCAAAGAAACTGCGCACCTTGGTGTTATCTTGAGCATGTGACGTATAGCACCTGGATTTTAAAATGAAGGTCTGAACATAGCCTCTGTAAGAGGGCCATAACAGCCTATATACTGTCCCTCCTTCAACCCCAAGGCTTGAGTGCTAGGTTGTGCGATGGACAGTATAGCCGTCTCACAGACTAGTATATACCTAGTACCCCAATCGGGGAGGTGAGTCCCCCACTGTCGGGAAAATGCTAGTGCCACCAGTGCGAAGCTTTACATGGTCATAATGAAGAAGCACATCTACATATCTCCAAATGACACCCCCAAGCCAGTTTTGATAGCTGCTCAATTTAGGAGGTTTTGTTAATTATTTGTTAACCAAAAATAGGCCGATGAAATCATCAGATGTGTACCCAATTCGCACAACTAGTAGAAAGCTGTATGACGGAGGGCCACCACGGATGCCGACATTATGTACACCATACAAGGTATGGGTACATATAGAAATGGATTGGAGGAGTGTCTAATTTGATGGATAAAGGGTTAATATCACAGGATCAAATTATCAGATTTACATAAAAAACTAAACAGCACAGCACATCAGTAACCTGAATAATTATATAAAGTAACATGACAATCGGATTGATATTTTTGGAGTTATCTCATGCCAAAGGGATTGGAGGAATTTTCAATTTGAAGGATAAAGGGGGTTAGTATCTCCGGATCAAATCATCAGATTTACACCACAAACTATACAGCTCAGCAAATCAGTAACCTGAACACAAATATAAAGTAACTAGACAATCCAAGCAATTTTTCAAGTTATCAAATGCCAAAGGGATTGGAGGAATTTTCAATTTGAAGGATAAAGGGGGTTAGTATCTCCGGATCAAATCATCAGATTTACACCACAAACTATACAGCTCGGCACATCAGTAACCTCAACACAAATATACAGTAACTTGACAATCCAAGCAATATTTTTCAAGTTATCGAATGCCAAAGAAATGGATACGGATGCCGGACGGACAGACGGACAAAGGATGGTCAGCCCGGATGCCGGCATTATGTGTACCACACATAGTACGGGTACACATAAAAAAGTGTAAAACTACAACTGGGCAAATCTAATTGTCCAATGCAATTTGGGGTTTCAATTTTTTGCACCCCCCCCCCCCCCACACACCTGTGTAATGTATTGACTCCCAATTACCACAGGTGTGTCATTCTGAGGAGGGCAATTGCTCCAGATCCTTACAGCCTGTCTGAGATTCTGTTGAGGAGAGAAAATAATTGCCCTGCTCAATAGCCTGATTCCAATGATATTGGTAGGTACCAGCCCATCTGGGTGGTCTTGTGCCTGTCTGAATATATATCAAGGAGAGCCAACAAATATCACTGACAGGACAGAACAGGACAATCCCACCAGTGACTGAGCAATGGTCTGAAATCCAGGGGAGGCAGCATGCCATTGAAGAGTGGGGAGACGGGGGGTGGAAACTCCGGACTGAAGGCACCATTCTTATACCGATGACAGGTCACCAAAATATTTAGGGGTGTGAGGAGAAAGTGGGGGGGGGGGGGGGGGGGGGTTACGGTGCTGGGCTACCTAGAAATCACAAGGCTCCTCTACTGTATCCAACTTACTCGATTTTTAGTGTTTGTCAGGTTTATAGACAAATTATTTTGAAATATTAAATTAAATTCTCTTCTCAGTGTATTTCTTTCTTTTGAAATTTTACTTCTCCCTGTTGACATTCTGGCGGACCATGCTTGTGAAGAGTGGAGGGAGAAAGGGGTGGGGAACCCAGGATTGAGGGCACTGTACTTGTACGGATTCAGAAATTAAAAAAAAAATCTTTTCAAATTTGTGGGTGGGAGGAGCAAGTGGGATTGGGGCAGAGCTCCCTAGAAATCCCATGGCTCCCCAACTGGATCCCACTAACTTGATTTTCAGATTTTGAAAGGTCTGTTGAATTTTGAAATATTAAATTAAATTCCCTTCTCAGCATTTCTTTCTTCAGAAATTTCACTTCTTCCTTAAGAGCTCTTGCTTTTCCCCATTTTGAGAGGGAGAAGTCACATCTCTCAAAAATTCACTCCTAGGTGCTCCTTGCTTTTCCCTATTCTTCGGAGAGGGAGAAGTCACATCTCTCAAAAATTCACTCCTAGGTGGGTCCCTGGTAGAAATAATATAGTCAACATTATAAATGTTGAACAAGTGGCAAGTTCCAGGTCTGCAAAGGAAACCGTGTTTGATAGGCTGATGAACATTTTACAATGCTTCACCCTTGGTTTTGACAAAGAAACTGACTGTTAAGGATGGGCTTTTTGCATAAAATTTTTCAAAGAAAAGATAGCAAATTTATTTGATATCGACTTTCACTGTGCTTAGAAATTAAGGACGTAGGGAATAATAACATATTTTTATCAATGGCGAGGGCATGGTTGTCAAAGCGACTTTAGATTGTGTTTGGCAATTCCTTGGCAAGTCAGTAGCAGCACAGGGGCAGCAACATATTTTGGTACTCATGTGAAATTAGTCGAGTCTACGAGCCAGTAAAGTTATTTTGTACCAGCACTATTATTCTTTTCATTGTAAATTGTAACACAGCACTCTTATTCGGCACCTGAGAGTATCCAAGAACAAAGCTAGGCATTCAAAACACTTTACGAGTATAATTTGATATATAATTTGTGTTTATTTAATTTGAATCTAAGGAATATGAGAGGCAGTGCCGCCGAGAGAAAATACGGGCCCCGGGGGGATCAATTAGATGTACCAACTGGGCCCCCTTGTTTCAAACCCAACTTACCAAGGACCCATGAAAATATTCATCCTTCCCCCGACCGATATCTATTATGACTCAATTGCCTCTCAAACACTAGATTGGGTTACACGAGAGAATGGTAAGATGGGATATATGAATATACTTACTAGAGAATTCGGGGGACCGCAGCAAGCCAGTCGATTCACACACACTGGGCATTGAAAAAAGCCTGCAAACCAGCTGTCTCGGGTGGCGCGACTTCATGCTTGCGGGCCGCCCAGACCACTGGGCCCCAGGGTTACTACCCCGGCTCTCCCCCCTATTGACGGCCCTGAGGAGAAGTGGAAATTTCAAAATAAACAAAATCTATTGCATAGCACCTTAAGGAATTTTGTTTATTTTGAAATTCTCTTCTGATATTCCTTACGTTAAATGTACACGAATTATACATCAAAATGAAGGTTGAGATGTATAGAAAATGAAACTCATGTGTAATCAACTCATAGAGTCAACTGTAGGCACCACTGGTTCCTGGAAGTCTGCTACCGTACTTGTACCAGAACTGATAATTTAATAATATTTTAGAATTTGTGTCCAAATGTGCTTCACATATCCAAGAACAATGCTAGGGTATCAAAATTCTTCAAAGCACAGCGACAGAGCTGCATGGCCATGGAGGTAAATTCCCAAACTTTGCGCCTTTGTTCACATATGAATTTACTTTTCATATTCTGGTCAACGTCACTGGACAGAAAAAAAAAATTGGTTTTCAACGCTGTCTAAAATCAAAATAATGAGTAAGATCGCTTTAATGCAGCATACCGTTAATATATAGACTGCCCTGTTGTCATATTCAATGCAAGGTACCATGACACTTGGTGAAATTTCTTAGAATTACGATTTTTTTGCAATGGAAACAAGCCTGAAAATAAGCAGACTGTCATTTGCAAAATGAGGTCCCCAGAGGGTGAATTTGGTGATGCTACCCTGCACAGCAGGGTAGCATCACAAAATTTACCCTCTGTGAACCTCAGTCTGAATCAAGGTCTCAATCCAAAACAGAACGATGTACCTAAAGGACAAATTGGACCACTGTATGGGATAGCTCAGCAACTTCACCCTCTGGGGACCCCATTTTGCAAATGACAGGTTGCTTATATTCAGGCTTGAATGGAAATTCTGGGTATCGAGTGATTTAATGCATGTCTAATGAACATGGAAATGAGTTGATTACATATGTGTTTCGTGTTCTATACATCTTAACCTTCATTTTGATGTATAATTTGTGTGTATGTACTTTGAATTTACGGAATATCGGAGGTGGGAATTACAAAATAAAATTACTCATAAAATAAAAATAGCACCTAAATTTAAATACAACTGCTTTGACTTTGTTTACCCAAAACAATTGACCAAATATCATCCACACTTCGTTATGGTGATTATTACATTATTGTAAAGATTATTCATTTGATTTTTATGATAAATTAAAGATTGCAGCTTTGTTCAAGGTCAATTACGAACAGGGGCGAGGTGGCTCAGTAGGTAGAGGTGCAGGCTGTAAGCAGGTCCTCAGTTCGAATCCCACCTGCGGCAACCGCGTAGGGTCCTTGGGCAAGACACTTCACCCCCATTGCCACTTGGGGGCACGGTGGCGTTGTGTACTAAGACGTACTGCACGTTGATGGTGCACTTGTCTTCAACCAATGCTGAGCTTGCTTGTTCGTAAGTTGTTGTGTGGAGTATGTTGGGGAGCTGACAGTTGCTTGCCGTTACTCGGTGGTTCTCTCCGGCTTCCTCCACCCGTAAAACTGTCATGGTCATGATTAGCCATTGTGCTGAAATATGTGACCTTAAAAACACCAATAAATAAATAAATTACGAATAGCTTTGACTTTGTTTGCGTTTGTCTGTTTACCAAAAACAACTGACCAAACATTGCCCACATTCAGTTATTGAGTAGATTACATAATTATAAAGGTTATTCATTTGACTTTATAATAAACTGGAGATTGTAGCTTTTTGGCGGTCAGCTAACTCGGGAATTCAAATGCATTTTCCAAATTTCACTCGTAAAATGTTATTCTAGTATTATCACTTCAACTGAGACCAACCAGACTCAAGTCTCAATGCAAAATGGCGGTAGATTGTTTACCAAAAAAAAATAAATATATATGATACAGAATTATGAAAAGGCGACATAGGTAATGTTATTAAATGATGATTATTCAATCTTTACAATCCAAGTGGCAATATATCATCAAGAAATTGTAACTCAATCGGGCACTACTTGGAGCTACGGACGGGGCAAAATCGGCAGTAATTGGTCTGTTCATCATCTTGCCTCTTGCCTGTACGAACTGGTGAATGTAGGATGTTTCGGACACGGACGTTTCGGACCGGACGTTTCGGACTAGGACGTTTCGGACTAGGACGTTTCGGACAGAAATATTGGACAGGGCGGACGTTTCGGCCAGAATGTATTTGGGTGTACTTTTGAGATTGTTCTCTTGTGGGTGGAAGGGAGGGGGAGGGGGTGGGGTGGGATGTAAATTGTAAAATGAAAATGAACAACATTTGAAAGTTTTATAATTTTTTAAAACTGTCATAAAATTTACCTGATATTATACATAGCACAACAAACATGAACATTTAAAAACAGGTTATAACTAATATTACAATAGCAAAACAATAGCACAATACAATTCTAATGTTACTTGTTGTTTCTGATTTATATAGTTTATAGAAATTACAAAGAACTAGAAAAATAAAATTTTCATGCTGGTGGCTGAACATTTCGCTATAAAAATTTAGTAACAGATTACGGGTTATAATTTAGAATGAAAAGTTTGGGTTTTTTTCACTTTTTCAAGTCTCTTTTAATTTATATATAATATAAATTACAAGGAACTGGAAAAAATAAAATTTCTATGCTTTTAAATGAATATTTAGAATATGAATATTTAGCTATAAAATTTAAGTATAGACTACCGGAAATAATTTGTCATGCTACTGGTTGGGTATACTTTTCCAAGTCTCTTTTAATTTATATATAATATAAATTACAAGGAACTGGAAAAAATAAAATTTCTATGCTTTTAAATGAATATTTAGAATATGAATATTTAGCTATAAAATTTAAGTATAGACTACCGGAAATAATTTGTCATGCTACTGGTTGGGTATACTTTTCCAAGTTCTTTTTAATTTATATAATTTATGAATTCCAACGAAATAGAAAAAATACATTTTTCATCTTATTGATCAAATATTTCTGAGTTTATAAATTTGGTTGACCACCACGCAGATTACAGCTTACACCTCGGAGAAATTCTGGTATGCTTTTACGACCAGACAACCTATCCTCACACAAATTTTGAAGACGGGATTGTAATTCAGTGAATACTTTTTTTGTTCTTTTTTTTGGTCTTATACCACGTTCAAGCTGGAGCAACACACCTTTGACACGTGCACATTCAGATTGTAAACATTCAATCAATTTCCAGATACTTGGGTGACTATGCCCAATAAGTCCTTGAAATTTATTATTCCAACCTTCTGAGATATTATTTGTTCTGGGCAGGTTGGCAATAGTGACATCATGGACATTCCAACTTGAAGGTGGAAATAAAGGAGGCACTCGCCTCAACCTAACAGTCTGAATACCATTCACCTCTCTTGCTGGTCTCTGACACACTCAACAATGAGGGAAGCTGAGAAACACTCTTGCTATTAATTGTAGCTGTGGTGAAATTGCTATAAAAACACAAAGCCAGAAGATAAGAAGCTTTGAAGTCTAAAAAGCCTGAGAGAAAGAAAGTAAAACAGATGCCTACAATTGTGTTTTTGATAGTAAACTGAATGAATGGAGTATGATACATTGTAGCTTTATTTCAAAATTTTTCATCAGTTTGCATTACCACTATGTTTTACAAAAAGGCTCCCCCCCCCAAAAAAAAATTCCCTAATAAGCAAAACTCTTTTGTAACAAAAATTTGTGCAAAATTAAATAAATTGAAAACCCACTAACAATATCCATATAAAAATATCCACTAAAAATTATATAAAATATAAAAAAAGTCCGAAACGTCCGGGGTCCGAAACGTCCTAGTCCGAATCGTCCATGTCCGAAACGTCCGGTCCGAAATGTCCTAGTCCGAAACGTCCTAGTCCGAAACGTCCGTCCACCCACAGGCGTCTGGGGACCTGATCTAGAGCGATAAATAGCGCCTAGAAGGTCTAAAATCACCCCAACATCAAAATACCCCTACTGTATTATAAATATACACAAGGCTGGAAACTTCCAACGCTCGAAATTTTATACCACGAATTAGAAACCACTCGTTTCAAATCAACGAAACGCGTTGACAGCTCGCATAGCACGTTTATCGATGCATAAAGGAATACACTTCAATTCTGCAGTGCACCCCTTAGCATTTTCTTGCAGAGAATGCCTTTATTTTCACTCCAACTCGACAAAACACACACAAAATTCAGCTAGACGAACTTCCATTCCACGGGGATCTCCGCACTGAATTTTCTCTCTAGCAGGGATATCGGCTCAGGACGTTCAAAATTCGCGCGCTACACAGGAAAGGACCATACAGAATAACTACCAAAGTCACTCACGACCGTCATACTAAAACAGCTTGTAATTTGTTGATTGGTACACATTAAAAACAACCAGTGCAGCGCTAAAAGATTGTTGTTAGTGGAAAATGTAATCTTCTTCTATACATTAGAGTTTATTTGTGTGTGTGGTGGGGAGGGGGGGGGGGGGGGCTATGTGTATGTGTCTGAACTATTTTGCCCTAAGTGCATTCTAAGACAGAATGCAATTAGGACAAAATGATGTTTAGGCGAGGCTGTGTCTGTGGTATTGTCTTGGCATTCGTTAATGTTCGATACTTTTTGCCGGACGTTCAGTATTTTATTCTTTTTTTTCCAAATGGTTAATCAATCCCCCCACCCCCCGAACAGGCAGTCTCTGCCAGTCTCACTGCTTTCTGGTGAAAACTCGCGGGCTATGTTTTGATAGCTGAACATAAAATTAATGTTTTCTCTTTGGTTTGCAGTCGCTTAGCCACCAGAGGGGGGGGGGGCTACACTACAAAGGGCATATGCCCCCCCCCCCCCAATTTTCCACACGCTCCCAAAAATTTTTAATTTCTAAGTCATTTTTCGCAATGTCCACCCAGTAATGTCAAATCATTACAGATACCTTTTTAGAGAAATTATTTTTTCAAAACTTTTCCCGGGTTGCACCCCATATACACCCACATATAGAAGGGACAGTCCTCCCTACTAACCTTATACATGTAGGTTTGGATATCCAAGTAGGCGGAAGCTCCACTCTGTGAGCCTTCTACGTCCCGAGTCAGGTATCCCCTCAACTCGTGAGCCAAGGGATACCTGGATCGGGGCGTAGAAGGCTCACAGGTTACTAGCCAACATAGTTCTGACCCTTCCATAATCTTGCTCTGCCCCCCTTCCCCTCCCCCCGCCCTCTCCACAATTTCACTCGTGCCTCCGATTCCTGGTTCCACTTTCTTTGGCTCCCCAAACAACCCGTGGTTCTTTAGCTTTCTTTTCACAGTGCCCCCCCCCCCCCCCCGAAGCTTACACTCCTAGTACACCATGGTATGTCCCAAAATACCATAGTATTACCATGGTATACCATGGTAATAAGCTTACACTCCTAGTACACCATGGTATGTCCCAAAATACCATAGTATTACCATGGTATACCATGGTAATACCACGGTATTTTGGGACATACCATGGTGTACCATGGTACATTTTCATGAGGGATCCACCGACCCGCTGCCACATAACACTAAGTTGGCACTTACGGACAATTAATGTTCAATAAATATATTCACTTACCACAATGAAACATGAAGATTTTCTTCTAAAATCGTGAGTGTCTTCGTAAGGGCCTGCATTTTTTCAACTTTCAATTTTTACTATGACAAAGCGAAAACTGCCCAAAAAATCGCGTCTCGCGATTTAGGTTATCGCGGGTAATACTGTTTTTGAATAAGTTACAAATTCAAATTGAACGCGGGGAGCATGCGCAGTTTAAATTTATGACGTGTTTCAAATTTTTAAAAAAAATTGTCTCACATGCGCAGTTGAAAAATAGCATTTCAAACGCGAAAAACGGCGCTTTGCAAAATCCGGTACGAGGTCTTACGTGTTAAAACTTGCGGGAAGCTCTGTTGAGGAGTTGTTTTGATGAGATGCTCAATGCTTTGATGCCAGTATAATGAGGACCAATCACCTCTTGAACAGTGTTGTTATTCCAAACAACACGTGAACATTGTTAATTGATTTGTTATTTCTAGTATTAAAACTAAACCATTTCATCTTCGGTGTTTTTCTAGAACTGAAATTTGTATAAAAACAGGCCCAAAACTTACTTGATTCACATTTCATCTTTAGTCAGTCATGGCGACATAGAATTTAAAGCATTTTAGCGCAACTTAAATCTTCTTCAATTTTACTGAAAAAATTAATTTGTATTCCTTTGTTAATACTGATAGAGTACTGGTAGGGTTTTCTGCTTATATTTCTGAATTTTTCCCAGTAACGCAATAAAACTTGAACAAATTCTCCTTTAAATTACGGGAAAAATCGGAAATTTAAATGTTCTTCCAATTTAATGAAAACGCTTGTCAAATGTCAATTTGAATGTACATGTAATAACCAATGACTGCTGTGGGCGGAGCGATAAACCATTACATGTATTTCCCTTTCAAAATGTCATGCCCCCACCTGGTTAAAACTGTTTACCATTTATGTACAAAGTATTTTATCATTTGGTATATATATATTTATGTCTGAAAACGTCATTTTTTTAAGTTTAGATATTTATTGTTCAATAAAATATATTATTTTAATAAGAGCGTTGTTGTCTTTCATCGTATATGCACTCATATATCCCATTTAAATCCCGTGTACGAAACGTCCCACCTTGTGTACGAAACGTCCCAGAATCTTGTGTACGAAACGTCCAAAATGGCTGTGTACGAAACGGCAGTGTACGAAACGTCCAGCACCTCTTTCTGAGTCTTGTCAATTTTCGACCAAACATGAAATCAAAACTAATTATTTTGAGACCCAAATATGTTATCCACAGCCATGTGTGTTTTAACTTTTTTTAACAGTGCAAGATACACAAAAATGCGAATTTTGAACGTCCTGAGCCGATATCCCCGCTAGAGAGAAAATTCAGTGCGGAGATTCTCGTGGAATGGAAGTTCGTCTAGCTGAATTTTGTGTGTGTTTTGTCGAATTGGAGTGAAAATAAAGGCATTCTCTGCAAGAAAATGCTAAGGGGTGCACTGCAGAATTGAAGTGTATTCATTTATGCATCGATAAACGTGCTATGCGAGCTGTCAACGCGTTTCGTTGATTTGAAACGAGTGGTTTCTAATTTCGTGGTATAAAATTTCGAGCGTTGGAAGTTTCCAGCCTTGTGTATATTTATAATACAGTAGGGGTATTTTGATGTTGGGTGATTTTAGACCTTCTAGGCGCTATTTATCGCTCTAGATCAGGTCCCCAGACGCCTGTGGTCCACCCGAACTGGTATGGGCTTATCGTCATCTTTTCCCAGTTTTCGCCAACTTTCGCTTGCTGAGCAGTGAGCTTGAATGGGCAGTATGATGCCTACATATTGGTCGTTTTGATTGATTGGTAGAGGCGGTAATTATTGTTAGGTGTAGTTCACACCCAGATGAGAGTTGAGACACATTTTTGCGAAGAACTTACAAGAAGAACCCAAATTTGTGTGGACGGAGAAATTAAACATCTAGCAGACGACTAAAGATCGGGCGCAAAAAGGAGTCTCATTGTAAAAAGTCCACGACTAACGTTGTTTTGGCATTAATTTTGTGCAGGATTTGTCTACTGTTACTTCCCATTTCAATTTTCAATAATTTTTATAATTATTAAATAACCCTAGTTTATCCTATCGAGTATCGGGGGTGGGGTGGGGGGGGGGGGGGGGGATTGGTCTTGCCACTTCTGACAATATAGGAAAGCAATAGTCTGGTGTTATTAAGGGTAAAATGTTGACTGATGCAAGTAATGGTGCAGTTTGTTATAGGCTGTTCTGTATATAACCCTGGCTATTGAAAGTTCTATGATCAGAGACAACCTACTCTTGAAAGGAGCAGTCAGTGTCTTGGTGCAAAATGCTAGAATATGTATCTTGTGGAAAGGAATATATTAGTCATTTCCCCACGAGAACATAATTAATATTAACCTCATTCCACATTTTGTTCTGATAACCTTGAATAATGCTAAACTAAACTAACCATTGCCTACTGACACTGACAGACAACAGCTACTTGTTATAATGGTTCAGCTATCCGAGCATTGTGGTTGCTGGAGTACAGACTACAGTAGAAGTTTAGTGGAGCAGCCACGAAGACGTTCAGATAGCAGAACTAATGCATAGCCAGGATTCCATCCAAGTCAGGGGGGAGGGATTACAACGTGGGTGGTGGCAGATGGACACTATAAGTAAATGCCCCACCATCTGGGTGCTTTCAACAGGTCATGGTTATAAAAATCATTGATTAGTTACTCTCTCCCTAGATGAGGAATTCTATCGATAAAGAGTGTGTGTGGGGGAGGGGGGGGGGGGGGGGGCTCATGAAGCTCTATTTTGAGTATGACGGGGAAGCTGAGTGAGTGAGTAGTTTGAATTGGGAGATTGCATGTGGAATTTAGGAGGCTTAGGTTCTTCATGACTCTGCCACAGGCTGTTGGTGATATGGCCATAGCCATCACCCGAGAGGTAGAATATGGAGAGAAGGAGGTTAAAAAAGTCTGCCCTTAGAAGTGTGCCCCCCCCCCCCCCCACCCTCCCAGAAAAAATTTAATCTGGGAGTGTTCAAAATTATGGGAATACAGTGGAATCCACTTAATTGGATATCTCTTAACTGAATAATCCTGTTAATTGAATATAATTTCCCAACACAATTTCTCAACACAAAACCATTTACCATACTTCCAGTACAAATTTGACTTGTTAATTGAATATAGGTTATAAAGTAAACTCCTGTTAATTAAATAAAAAATCTTGTAACCTGTCGAGAATTTTGCCTAACTCTCTCCAGTTTTCCTTTGTTTATAGACCTATTTGGCCTCAGTACATCCAATACAGGCATTTAATCTATTATTTCTTGTTTGACAGAGCTCATGGAGCTCTGTCTAACAAAATAGAATAAATGCTAAGTTTATCTCTAGAATACAGGAAAGTGACACAATCTCTGTTAATTGAATACTGTTAATTGAATAATATTCATTGGCTAAGTGGCTACTAGTATTCAGTTAACAGGGTTCCACTGTACTTTCAATTTTGTGAAGACATTGTGATCATTGTGCACCAAAGCCACTGGGTGGCTACGCTGACCTTCCATATTGAAAAACAGTTTCTCTGATGCTCACCTCTAACTCACATCTATATGGGGTAGACAGTCCTTCACATCATGGCCTATGTCTCAGTTTGTCGGGGTGTACCACCTCTGTTGTTCCAACTGTACTCCTCTCAATGCCAGCCAAATGTCCAAGTTTTGAGAAAACCACTTGCAACCCTCCCCTTCCCCCACACACATACATATGCTGCTTTTAACCAGGATTGGATTGGGAGGTACATGTACACCCCACCTCACTGTCACCACATCCCTGACAAAAATATTATTGTTATTTTAATCCTTTTCACTCTTTGAATTCATAACCCTGTTAACCCTTTACCTAACATGAAAAGCAGATGACACTTGCAAATAAAATTCTTGAATAACCAATTTTTTTTTACTTTTTGCAATAAAACCATAGCTTATGACCACTCATTGGAACGAGCTCAATGAGCTCATTCCAACGAGGGGTCATAAGCTATGGTTTTGAGACAAAAAATGAAAACAATGAAAATTGAATGGTGATTTTTGTGAATAGCGCTGGCCGGTTTTGGCCGTTATGTTGGGTAAAGGGTTAAATGGAATCCTCCTCTTGAAGTGCAATAAACTAGGGGACATCTGTAAAAGACTGACGACAATATACTGAGGGTTATTAGCACCTGGTCATCAAACCATGATGACTATTCATTTCTCTCAAATAATATTTTTCCATCAAATACCTGTGTGTGGTTTTGTGGAATGCACGAAGAATACTAACAAGAAAATATACCTTATCATTCTTTTACATTCCCTCTAGGACCTGCGATTCAGCTATTTTTGCTTCAAATCGAATCTTGAATTAATCGGGTCTGTTATTCAAATCAAATCTTGAATCAAATTAGGGGTGTCTTGAAGATAACCGACTGGGGGAAGGGGGTGCTGTAAACTTGATTTCTTCCGACAGTGATGGCTCAAGTTCCGACTGATAAAATATTCTAACTGCATCACCATGGCATGCCTTTGTTGAAGGCATGGCTTGGTGATGTAAAAGGAATATTACCCAGTAAAGATTTTTTGTTCAAAAACCGAAACTGTTGTGAGAATCATCAGTACTAGGCACTGCACAGATTAGCCACTATCAACAGCTCATCATTGATACGCTTGGAAAAACTTTAAAAAAAAATTTCAACAGGGGTAGTGTCTAGTGAGACTGGAATTAGCATCAGAATTGTTGGTGGCATGGGTACAGACATTTCTATTTAGATAACGGAAACTACACTTCGTGTTTATTTTCAAAATTATTCATGTACAATTTCTACAAGAACAATACATATTGTGAGACAACGAAGATGACTTTCGTATGAAGAGCGATACTCTAGTGAAAAGATTTGAATGGAAATGAATCATGCAGCGGATTTGAATCAAATCAAATTGCAATTTAAGATTTGAATTTGAATCTCAAAGCTTTGCAGGACCCTAATTCCATCTGAGAGATGGCTGCTTCTACTTGTAGTTCTCATGACACTACAGCTCCTTTTCTTATTACTTTGCAGTTATTAATTAGTTGATATATATACTTTGCTAACACAAGTTTATGCTTGTGTACACTTATCAGCAAAAGTGTTCTTTGTCTGGTAGCCTATGGTGTTATCTCATCCCCTTTTGGAAAATAGATCCCTATGGGGAGTGGGGACCCTGGGAAGTGGAGCAGTGCTTGTTTTCTGTGGTAAACAAACAAGTTCTGCTTTACATGTAAAATAGGGGCTGGAACCAATGCCTGGGGAAGTCCTCTAAAGTGGACAGCATTGCTATAAATGATTGGCTTAACTTGACTTTGTTCCTATATTGCTGTCATGAGATAACCGGAGATGCTGAAGTGACCTTAAACATCAGTAAATAAATAAATAAATTTGGTAAAATTGAAAAAGATAAATTCATCTGTTATGGCTGGAGTTACTCTTCTCTCATTTTAACAACTATTCATAAAATAAAACAGCCAATGTCATCATCAATTCTTGACACAACATGACATGGTATTTTTTGCCAAACAAAGTGTCTGAGTTCTCCTCATGTAGGTTAAAGAGTTGTTTTGTTAAGTAGGTGTGTTCTCATAAAGGCAATTTAGGCCACGCAATAAATTATTTTATGGGGAACACACTGTTTATTTGTTTGAGATACAACTGTAATTCAACACTAGTTTGCTACCGAGACAAATCAGCGGCCGGCCAAAGTGTTATTATTATGTAGTTTCATGCCAGTGACCTCCAAGCAGACCAGTTTGCATTATTTTATTTTATATGATTCATTTTATAAATAAAATTCCACATCAGCCGTGGGTAATTTCTATCACTTCTCGGCAATCAAAAGGAACAGACTCTCTTCTCTTTGTTTCAGCTGTGCTACTAGAATACAGTGGAACCATATTAATTGAATAGCCACTTTACCAATGAAAGTTATTCAATTAACAAAGTATTTAATAAACAGGGAGTGTGTCACTTTCCTGTATTCTGGAGATAAATTTAGAATTTATTCCATTATATCTTGCTTGACAGAGCTTCATGAGCTCTGTAAAACAAGATATAATAGCTTAAATGCCTGTATTGGATGTACTGGGGCCAATTAGGTCTATAAACAAAGGAAAACTGGGGAGAGTCAGGGTAATTTCTCGACAGGTTACCACAGTTTTAGCTCAACTTTGGCAAAGCCAAATTTGAGCTTATGCCATGGCCTGTCGTCCGTCTGTCCGTCAACAGTTGGATACGGCTCGGGCTAGAGGTTGTATTTATGAACCGATCTTTACGAAACTTCTTGGGTACCTTTGTTATGACCATGGGACGAGAACGAGTGTTTTTGGGTGCGGTCCGAAATTCAAGATGGCTGCCAGCCACCATTTTGTACCAACGATGCAGAAATCTGTTTTTTGTACAGAACTTCCATATGAAAGCTCTGATTTGAATAATTTTTTGTATGAATGTTTAGTACCATGGGATACATCACATATAATACAGGTTTTTTTCTCGTGCGTAAATTATGCAAATTAGACTAACTTTGATGTTTTTTGGTGTTACTTTCAGCACTGTAAGTGCAAATGCCAATACGGCTCGGGCTAGAGGCCGTATTTATGAACCGATCTTTACGAAACTTCTTGGGTACCTTTGTTATCACCGTAACACGAGAACGAGTGTTTTTGGGACCGGTCTGAAATTCAAGATGGCCGATGGCAGCCATTTTGTACAAAATTTGGTGCAATCAGATTTTTGAACAGAACCTCCATATGAAAGCGCTGATTTGAATAATTTTTTGTATGAATGTTTAGTACCATGGGATACATCACATATAATACGGGTTTTTTTCCCGTGCAGAAATTATGCAAATTATATGAACTTAGATTTTTTCAGTGCTACTTACACACAGTAAGTAGTCATGTCAATACGGCTTGGGCTAGAGTCTGTATTTATGAACCAATCTTCACAAAACGTCTTGGGTACCTTTGTTATCACCTTGGGACGAGAACGAGTGTTTCTGGGTGCAGTCCAAAATTCAAGATGGCTGCCAGTGGCCATTTTGTACCCAAATTAGGTCTAATCAGTTTTTTGTACACAACTTCTATACGGCTCAGGCTAGAGGCCGTATTTATGAACCGATCTTTACGAAATTTCTGGAGTACCTTTGTTATCACCGTGGGATGAGAACGGGTGTCTTTGGGTGTGGTCCGAAATTCAAGATGGCCACCAGCAGCCATTTTGTACCAAAATTAGTGCAATCAGTCTTTTGTACAGAACTTCTGTATGAAAGTTCTGATTTGAATAAATTTTTGTATGAATGTTTAGTAACATGGAATACATCACATATAGTACAGGTTTTTTTCTCGTGCAGAAATTATGCAAATTAGATGAACTTTGATTTATTCAGTGCTACTTATACACTGTAAGTGCACATGTCAATACGGCTCGGGCTAGAGGCTGTATTTATGAACCGATCTTCAAAAAACTTCTTGGGTACCTTTGTTATCACCTTGGGATGAGAACGAGTGTTTCTGGGTGCGGTCCAAAATTCAAGATGGCTGCCAGTGGCCATTTTGCACCGAAATTAGGTCCAATCAGTTTTTTGTCACAACTTCTACACAGCTCATATTTGTGAACTGATCTTCACGAAACTTCTTGGGTACCTTTGTTTTCACCTTGGGACAGGAATGAGTGTGTTTTGGGGTGCCTTTGTTATCACTGTGCTATGAGAACAAATATTTTGGGGTTCAGTCAAACCCACTCTGGGACTCGGAAGATTTTTTTCTAGTTTAGCATCTGACTGTCACCCACCTTTACAATACTTGACCTATACATTTGTTAAAGGCAACGGTCAGTATTTATGTACAGACCGTTACAATACTTTAGATGTACCTTTGTTATCAGGTCATTACCTAGATGTTTGTCATTGCTGTGTCACATACTATACATGTACATGTCTTTGTCTTGACAAGTTGAGCTACAGTGTCATTGACACTTCATTTATTCAATTTAATAACAGGAGTTCACTCTATAACCTATATTCAATTAACAGGTCAAATTTGTACTGAAGGTACGGTAAATGGTTTTGCAGAAACCTATATTCAATTAACAGGTCAAATTTGTACTGAAGGTACGGTAAATGGTTTTGCAGTCAGAACTTATATTCACTTAACAAGGTTATTCAGTTAAGAGATATCTAATTAATTGGGCTCCATTGTACTTACAAACTGTTCCATTTGTGGTACCAAGTCTTGATCAACATGTTAGTATCACTTTAGAACATATCAACTTTTCAATGAAAGCAGCAAAAGGTTAATTTTTTTCTCCCATCTCCCCTTTCACCACCATAATTTTTCTCAATACTTACATCGTAGATTTTGTCGGTCATCATCTCATGATTACCCCATATTTACATTTTTTCTTTTCCCATGATGCTCCACATATACCACCTGACACCGTGACACTTTCCAGAGCTTATATTTCGACAAGAATTGATTCATGCAAACATTCCCACAATAAAACCAGAGAATACATGGATTCTCACTGCACCTCTGCTATGATTTGTATGAAAATAATTGAACCCTTTACCAAACATAACCACAGAAAATAACTAAAACAAAACTAACATGACCTGAAATATCCTGATACTTTGTCAATAAAATTATACGAATGTGGCTGTCATTGGAACTGACTCAGTGAGCCGGTTTCAATGACATTCATGTTTGTAAGGTATTATTGGTAAATATTGTTTATTGTTATGCCCCCCAACTTAGGTCGGGTGGCATATAGTGATTGAAGTGTGCGTGTGTCTGTGCATGTGTCCATGGGTTTGTCTTACCAATTTGATGAGGTAAGTAGACAAAAGAGTTTGCGTGTTTCGCCTTACCGAGGTACAAAAGACAAAAGAAACCCTTTACCTCGGTTGTTTTCCCAGAACTGTACCGGCAAAACGAGGTAGAAACCGTTAGTCCACACAAAGGACAAACAATGGGGCACCTCGGTATGTAGGGTAGACAAGACTGTGTGTGTGTGTGTGTGTGTGTGTGTGTGTGTGTGTGGGTTTGTCTTACCAACTTGACGAGGTAACTAGACAAAAGAGTTTGCGTGTTTTGCCTTACCGAGGTACAAAAGACAAAAGAAACCCTTTACCTCGGTTGTTTTCCCAGAACTGTACCGGCAAAACGAGGTAGAAACCGTTAGTCCACACAAAGGACAAACAATGGGGTACCTCGGTATGTAGGGTAGACAAGACTGGGTTTGTCTTACCAACTTGACGAGGTAACTAGACAAAAGAGTTTGCGTGTTTCGCCTTACCGAGGTACAAAAGACAAAAGAAACCCTTTACCTCGGTTGTTTTCCCAGAACTGTACCGGCAAAACGAGGTTGAAACCGTTAGTCCACACAAAGGACAAACAATGGGGTACCTCGGTATGTAGGGAAGACAAGACTGTGTGTGTGTGTGTGTGTGTGTGTGTGTGTGTGTGTGTGTGTGTGTGTGGTTTGTCTTACCAACTTGACGAGGTAATTAGACAAAAGAGTTTGCGTGTTTTGCCTTACCGAGGTACAAAAGACAAAAGAAACCCTTTACCTCGGTTGTTTTCCCAGAATTGTACCGGCAAAACGAGGTAGAAACCGTTAGTCCACACAAAGGACAAACAATGGGGTACCTCGGTATGTAGGGTAGACAAGACTCTGTGTGTGTGTGTGTGTGTGTGTGTGCGTTTGTCTTACCAACTTGACGAGGTAACTAGACAAAAGAGTTTGCGTGTTTCGCCTTACCGAGGTACAAAAGACAAAAGAAACCCTTTACCTCGGTTGTTTTCCCAGAACTGTACTGGCAAAACGAGGTTGAAACCGTTAGTCCACACAAAGGACAAACAATGGGGTACCTCGGTATGTAGGGTAGACAAGACTGTGTGTGTGTGTGGGTGTGTGTGTGTGTGTGTGTGTCCGAGCCAATAACTCAAAAACGGTTAGGGCCACAGGCATCAAACTTCACACAATTATAAAGGACCATGGTAGGATGTGTCACACACCATAGTCGGGTTCGTACCTTCAAGGTCAAGGTCCCACTAAAAATTGGTCAATATTCGTGTCTCAGCCATAACTCAGAAACAAATCATAGTACAATTGTTAAACTTTTTACAAACGTTAATGACAGTCAGAAGGTGTGTCGCGTATAATAGTTTCCACCGCATCTGCAAGGTGGAGGTCACAATTGACCTTCACATGTTCAGGGTCACAAATCGTGTCTCAAGCATAACTCCAAAACTATTAGGGCTACAATCATCCAACATCACTCAATTATAAAGGACAACAGGTGGATGTGTCATGCACCACAGCCAGGTCTGGAAAGTCATGGTCACATTTCAAGGTCACACTGAACACTGTTAGGGCCACAGTCATCAAACTTCACACAATTATAAAGGACCATGGGAGGATGTGTCACACACCATAGCTGGGTTCGTACCTTCAAGGTCAAGGTCACATTTCAAGGTCACACTAAAAATCGGTTAATATTCGTGTCTCAGCCATAACTCAGAGACGAATCATAGTACAATTGTTAAACTTTTTACAAATGTTAAGGACAGTCAGAAGGTGTGTTGCATATAATAGTTTCCGCCGTATCTGCAAGGTGAAGGTCACAAGGGTGGGGGGGGGGGGGGCATGTGTTACCTTAGTAAACTTCTTCTTGTTAAAAAATTCAACTGCTGTTTTAAGAATTAAAAAACTGTGTTGCAGAAAGGGTTAACATGTGTTATTAGTATACAACAGGGGTTCAACCATGGTGGCCTCATGGGATCCTGGGACATTCAAAGCAGGGATGGATTCTCGCAACCATTTTCACGAGAATCCAAATAGATTCTCCCAAATTTAGATGAAATATAAGCTCTGCTTTCACAGGACAGATTTCTCAGGTTTTTGATATAGGGATGAACTTATATTGGGCAATGCTGAATCAGCTGTGTCCAGTAAAAGTTTTAATATGAGTCAAAGATTGCTTACAAACTGAAAGTGTATCATCTTAGTTTATATTATAGTTTGAATAGTGAACATAATATACATGTAGCCGACATATTCAAATCTGCAGTATCTATACCTGATTTACAGCCTGCGATTATTGCTCTGCCATAAACATTTCTTGTAGTGGTGGTTTCAGCAAAGTTTTGCATGTAGTTTATGCTGCCCTAAAAGTCTACTATGTTTCACAAATAGTTTTTTCTTTCAAGTTATAGTACTGGTGTAACAGTAAATACTATCCCCCTGGAAATATTATCCGGGGCATCATATTTCCTAGGAAATTTTGTCCTCAGGATAAAATTTCCTAGGAAATATGATGCCCTGCATACTATCCTCAGGAAATACTATCAGGGGAATCATATTTCCTAGGAAATTTTATCTGGGTGGATAATATTTCCAAGAGATAGAATTTACTTTTACACTGGATCCTGCATTACTGGCAGGTTTGTTGGATTTACAGACAGTGGTCTATAAGAGATACATATCAGTATAGAGTACTGTAGTGGCCATGGACTGGTCATAATTCACGTGTGGACAGTGATGTCCAAGCATACTTTTAGCAGGTAATAAAAATCATCATCAGCAAAATTTTAATTAATGAAGCACTGGGTAGCCATGGACTGGTCATAATTCACATGTGGACAGTGATGTCCAAGCATGCGTTTACCAGGTAATAAAAATCATCACCAGCAAAATTTTAATTAATGAAGCACTGGGTAATACCCAGTGCTTCATTAATTAAATTTTTGTTGATGATTCCTACAATTAGTGTTTGGAATCTAATATTATTGTGTCCATTGAAATATTTCCCACCCATGGAAAGTGACCAGTCCACAGCAACTGTACTGTGTAACCAACATTATGATTAATGCTGGATCCTGCATTACTGCAGATCTTGTGATTTGAAATCTGAAGGCGTGCATTTTATAGCGCACCTAAAATAGAATTGGGGCGTGCATTTCACCAAGTGCGCCATCTTAAGAAACTTTGTAGCTGAATAGTTTTCCCTTTCACATGTACACTTGATTTGTCTGAATCATACATTTTTTGTTTTTTAATTCACAGTCTCGAATGATAATGATGCACCAGCGACTTCAATTTGCGAGCATGCAGTTACTTCGCGATCACGCAATGTTATATAAAAGGAAGTCGCCAAAGAGATTAATTCTTGGAAAACGACTTTGTCTGCACATGACGCTAAAACTTGCTAAGTACTGGTTGTTTATTGATCAAAGCATTCCAACTGACTGGTTTTAGTGACTGTCCTCTTTGACGTCGGTAAAATGTTGCAAGCAATTGAAGTTGATTGTATGAATTTTATATTTAAGCTTCACGTATGCAACCTTTGTTTTCATTAATCGTCGATTACAGCAATAACTTTATAGTTTAAGATTGGTATAATGCACCTGATTTATGACCGATATCTTAGGTGCGCCATTGATGACGTGCCTAGCTTTCAAACTAGGCATGTTATGGTGCGCAAGCACGATGGCATGCCTCAAATCACAAGGTCTGTCACATGTACTGGCAGTTTTCCGGTTTCAGAGATAATTTCCATCTTCAAGTTCAGGATTAATTTTATCTTCTTAATACATGTAGTATAGTTTTATCCTTGGTTTAATTTTGTTTGGATTAAGTAGAATATTCTATAGAGTCATCATAAGGTTTACACTTAGTTTGTCAGTAGTAATGTAATGGCATAAACTGTGCCCCTTTTGGCAAAAATGTAGACTTAATTTAGATTAACTAAAATGGCCACTTTGAGGGGGTGATTATCATCACCAATTCTTGATACTTTTTAATTTTGTTAAACATAACTTCACATGGAAGGTTAAATCTTTACACAATGCACAAGAAGTCAACAAAATTTTATTATAGGCATAAAAAAGTTAAAAATCCATTTCTCAGGCCCTCCCGCATGGTCCCTTTGGCTGCTGCATGCTCTGTTTTTATAACCAATGCAAACTTTAAAAAATAAAATTGAAATGGTTTAGGCCTAAAAACATTAAAAATATGTTTCTCAGGTCCTCAAGCAAAGTTCTTTTGGCTGCCACATGCTTTCTTTTTATAACCAATGTAAACTTAAAAAAAATAAAAATTAAATGGTTTATGTCTGATATTTCATCCAACTTAATAAAATTGATAATTTTGTCCCTTGAGTGCAACATGGCTTTGCTATTCTTTAGCATTGCAAAACCATCTTGCACTTGAGGGACGAAATACACCACCACCAATGCTATTCTGTAGATTAATATGCCTAAGACATAAGAAAAACCAAGAACATGAACTTTTGATGGCAAAGATATAATTACAAAAAATAAAAAATGAAATAAAAATCACCCACCCACATGTAATTTTACAAAGAATGGCCTGAGAAACAGAAGATCTACTTTGTGGGGCCTTAATTATTGTTTTTCCAAATTTTTCCGAAAATTTCAACAAACTCATATTATGTGACCACTCATTGGAATGGGCTCAACAAGTTCATTCCAATGAGGGGTCAGATGATATGTTTTTGTTGAAATTTATTTTTTTCTCAACTACTTAATTTCCAAATTATGTGGGCGGATGCACCTGATTCAGTTGGTAAAGGGTTATAGAGTTATTTTGACAAATAGGTGTGCTCCACTGAGTCTGATCTTTGTGCAGCGGGATTGGTAGAAGGTTCATTGGTTACATATATATACAACTGAAACTGGAAGTCTTGTGACTGTATTGTGTATTAGAGCTGTAGGTTTTTAAGTTTCTTTTTCGGTTTCGGTTTTCAGGTTGAGTAAAACCTCGGTTCGGTTCGGTTTTCGGTTTGTTCATGAGGCCAAATAAAATTCAAACTCATTCTATATGTCTGGAATCATAACTGAATGGCAGTGAAATTGAATGAAACTCAATGAATGCCCGAAATAAGCTATAATACATGAAGAATCAGGAAGGCCAATATAATAATTACCTAAATATACAGAACTTTTATTGTGCTTGGCCATTTTTCGAGGTCTGACACCTACACGTAACTTGAGGAAAGCTGCGAACACAACTAAGCTGAAATGTCGGAAATTCACAGAATGTAGCCATCCCAGAGTAGTGAGAGTACCCAGACACTGCCGTGTCTGGGTACTCTCACTACTCTGGGATGGCTACATTCTGTGAATTTCTGCAGCAAGTGAGTATTTTAATAAAAACGAAAAACCTTAGATTACGGGATGTCGACGGTTTCGGTTTCGGTTTTTAAAAAAAGCAAAAAACCTCGGTTCGGTTTCGGTTAACCTACAGCTCTATTGTGTATACCGGTAATGTTGAAATAATGGCACGCTGAGTAAGTGCACTTCTGTCTCTATCAAACCTCACCATTAGCATTACTGAATTCCTGCAGAAAAAAAACTCAATTCTAAACTAGTAAATAGAGATCATTAACATCATTTCTAACCTCCACTGAGATACAAGTA
Source organism: Pictodentalium vernedei (assembly GCA_031216915.1). Classification (NCBI taxonomy): domain Eukaryota; kingdom Metazoa; phylum Mollusca; class Scaphopoda; order Dentaliida; family Dentaliidae; genus Pictodentalium; species Pictodentalium vernedei. The sequence continues at coordinate 408,236,520 of CM062292.1, read as the reverse complement.
CATGTATTGAGTCTAGGGCTGCAACGTTTCATCGCGATTTCAATACATCGCAATACATTTGTACACGATACACATATCGTATTGTTTCATGTATATCACGATTCAAACGATACACTTCCAGAAGGTTGGCATGATGTAGTCAGAAGGTGCATTTTCAGGCCCAACAAGTCTATTTTGTGCTTTTCCAACTTATAATTCCACCACAGGAGTCTGAAATTCTATCAGTATAGCTATAATTCTATCAGTATAGCTATAATTCACTTTCAATTCTATCAGTATAGCTATAATTCACTTTCAACGTGATATTTACGTTCCCAACGTAATCGCCTTCAAGGGGATTACGTTGGGAACGTAAATATCACGTTGAAAGTGAATTATAGCTATACTGACAGAATTTCAGACTCCTGTGATTCCACTTGTTCATTTGTATTTCAGCAACTCTGTCTAAATTATAAGCATAGTTTGAGGCAACAGACCTCTCACCTCTGAGTTGAACCCAGACTCCCAGAGATCCATTGGCTGAAACTTGATTGTCTTTCTCAAGCACTAAAAAAGAAATTGGATGTTACTGGCCAAATGAAAGTTGGACTCTGCAGTTTGTGGGCCTTTTATTACTGATAATTCACTCTCAATGTACTGCATGTAATGTATCGTGAAAAAATCGTATCGTTAAAAAAAATCGCGATACATATTGTATCGTGAGTGAGACATATCGTTGCAGCCCAAGTATTGACACAAATAGATATTTATAATTAAAGTGCAACTCCATATGCAGAATAAAGAGTAGTGGAATACAACTTAATTGCAGTGCCATAAATTATATTCTTAACTCGAAAAGTATTTAAAATTGTTCACAACAGCACAAGAAACACTTGCAAACTGTCATCACATGGACCACCAGGGGCCTGTGTTGGAAGTTTGCAAGTACTTCTTGTGTTTTGTCCTCAGAAATTGTAAATAATTACTAAGTGAAAAATCTTTCCCACAGCTATTTAGTAGTCATCTACCAACCACATACTGTAACCTCAATATTTTCTTTTTGTTTGATCGGTTCAGTTTGTGATTTCACTACCGATCTCGCTAATAGTGCATTACATTTTACTCTGCACAGCGCAAACGCTCTTGTGTATTTCAGACAACTTAATTCTTTTGCTGTAAAGAGCGCATTAACTAACAAGCATTTTCTGTGCTAATTGTGACAGGACTTCTAGCTTCAACCATATAAAAAGTGGCTTATCTACCACAAACGTAGGGTGGGAGCAGTTGTTGCTACAAATGAACTATGCTCAACAAAATAAAAATTGTAAAAGATTTTCAGTTTTCCAGTGGCATGCAAATGCCAACTGAGTTTTAAAGATTACAGTAGAATCCTCTTAATTGAATATCCATTTTGCCAGTGAAAATTATTCAATTAACAGGAGTATACAATTAGCAGGGATTTGGTCAGTTTCCTGTGTTCTGGAGGTAAACTCAGCATTTATTCTATTATATCTTGTTTGACAGAGCTCATAGAACTCTGTCAAACAACATATAATAGAATAGATGCCTGTATTGGATGTAGTGAGGCCAAAAAGGTTGATAAATGAGGGGTATTTGGTGTATGTCACAGTAATGTTTTCGACATATTACAAAAATTTATATACAATTAACAGGAGTTTACTCTACAACCCATAAGAAATTAACAAATCAAATTTGTACTGAAGGTATGGTAAATGGTTTTGTGTTTGAAAATTATATTCAATTAACAGGGATATACAATTAAGAGATATCCAATTAAGTGGGCTTCACTGTATTATTTAATGTCTTTGATGTCTGTGAAAATGAAAAATGAATATGTTGTATTTTTTGTGTTAAGCGTATTCATTTTACAAGGATTGGTAAGCAAGTTAATATTATATAACTTTTAGCAGTGCCTCTCCTTAGGCCAATGGTACAGATATGTGGGATGACCTCCATAGCAGCAAGTTTGTGGCCCAGCTCTTCTTGAATATTACAAAAGAATCTTTAGCCTGCATGGAGTGTGTATCTCTCCACATAGCTGACAGCTATTTCATATCCGCACATAATAGGACAGTACACTGTGACAGCATCAATCCCAGAATTGATGCATGCAGAGATTGTTCAGACAACCGAGAACTTTCCCCATCCGAAGATAGAGCCTGGGAACTCTGGCATGAGAGACCAGTGCACTTGTCCACTCAGTTACCACTCAGTCACCACTCTGACTATGTTGATGATAATGATATGCACATTTTTTGGCAATTCAAATGGAATATTTACAGCATATTTTAGTTATTACATGTATTGACAAAAAACCAAGTGCCAAGATTGGGAAGTTGATGCCATTTCAATAGTTTTTGTGTTGGGCTTTTGTTTGCTCTTCGATGATGTGAAAGCTGTTATGCTGTGTCACGGTGACAACAGTAACAGCATTAGAACTTTCACATCATCAGATGTCATTGATGGGAGGAGTTACTACATTGATTGATTTGACACTATCTCATCAAATTCTGTCAAACAAGACTGACTTGGTTAAATGCCTACTCTTGAGTTCCAAATAAACATACCCATATGTTTATTATTTTCGGAATATTTGCCACCCTGTATGAAGTTTAATTGGGCCTGTACGTTTATTAAAAATACCATTAGTGTCAAGTGAATGCCTCATATTGGAGACATACTGTGGATACTTTCTGTTTCAGACTCCTAACTCACACAGGACTGTTACCTGGGCTTTAGAGCTCAGGTAGCAGTCCTGTATAGGTTAGGAGTACAGTGAAGCCCACTTAATTGGATATCTCTTAATTGTATATCCCTGTTAATTGAATATAATTTTCAAACACAAAACCATTTACCATACCTTCAGTACAAATTTGATTTGTTAATTACATATGGGTTGTAGAGTAAACTCCTGTTAATTGTATATAAATTTTTGTAATATGTCGAAAACATTACTGTGACACGCACCAAATACCCCTCATTTATCAACCTTTTTGGCCTCACTACATCCAATACAGGCATTTATTTTATTATATCTTGTTTGACAGAGCTCTATGAGCTCTGTCAAACTAGATATAATAGGATAAATGCTCAGTTTACCTCTAGAACATAGGAAACTGACCAAATCCCTGTTAATTGTATACTCCTGTTAATTGAATCATTTTTACTGGCAAAATGGATATTCAATTAAGAGGATTCTACCGTAACACAAAAATGACAGTAAGTCTATCATGATTTTCCACCCTGTACTTTTATTCTGCTCTGTACTTCTATTTGTATTCCTCTGATTTTCCATCCTATACTTTTATTCCACCCTGTACTTTTATTTGGAACTCGAGAGTAGTTGCATGATGGAAAACATTTAATGTTTGAAGTTCTGGCATTTTTACATGAGTATGCAGAGGGGTAACTTTAACAATTTAACTCGAAACATTTGTGGTGCTGTCTCCTTTTAGGCATCATGGGAAGTGAATCAGTGCTTGTTTACTTTGACAGCAAAGTTCTGTGAATCTGTGTTCCTGGCAATGATTATGCAATGTTATAGGATTGGTAACCAGCATGAACAGTTTGCTGAACTTGTATTCTTTTTATTGCAGTTGTGATATAGTCAAAGATGCTGAAACTAACCTTAACAAAAAAAAAAAAATTTATTCTTGAGCTGTCCAAGTCAGCAGACCTGTATGTTACTCCAACCATCCATCATTTGTAGATTGTGGGTTGACTTGAAGCTCTTTTTTTGAGAACTGTCCTTGAAAACTAGATAATTGATCCTGTTTCCAAATGTTAAATATTTAATCACCCAAATTTTCAATGCATTTCGAACTTTTTTTTCTTCAGATACAGTAAAACAGTTACAGAATCATTTGAGGGAACAAGAAGGAAGTGTGAGCAGACATGGTGTTGGAATATTCCTCCTCGATGTACAGAATGCTAGTAAGTGATATTAATGTTAAATATTTTATAAAATAAATACTAATCTGCAGGCCTGGCATTTTCAGGAGAGCAGTTTATTCGCTCGCCTACTGCTCGCCTTAAAAAAATTAAGAAGGGCAAAAAACTAGTCCTCCTGGCCATAGAAAATAATAATTACCATAACCGTATATTCATAAAACCCACATCTTTTCAGATTTCTGTTATGTTAGTGGTCTCTGTAAGATGGCCATACTGCCTCTCCCACACCTCCGGACCTTGCCGAGGCCCGGAGAGGTGGGAAGGGAAGTGTAGTTATCTCACACAGACTACCTTGTTAGTAGCACCAAATAAAATGTACAAAGCCAACTAGGCAGAATTTATTGATAGTAAAACTTCTTTTTGCCACTTTTAGCTTTTTTAAGGAAATGTTATACCCAACAAAATGAAGTTTAGGGGGAGGGGGGTATATAGGAGTCAACTTGTCCATCGGCCGGTCTGTCATCGTCGGCCCGTTGCACATGTAAACTTGCAGAGCCAACTACTCCCACAGTTTTAGCCGCATTTTCATGAAACTTTACAAAAATTATCAACATGATGAGGGGAAATGCGTGACATAATTTTTTTTCCCCCCTTGGTTTCAAGATGGCCGTCTGGTGGCCAATTTGGATTTTTTTTTACTAAACTTGTGGAGCGAACTACTTCCACAGTTTTAGCTGCATTTTGATGAAACTTCACAAAAATGATCAACATGATGCAGGGAAGTTTGTGACATAATTGTTTTCCTGCTGGGTTTCAAAATGGCCGACTGGTGGCCATATTGGATTTTTTTTTTTACTGAACTTGTGGAGCAAACTACTTCCACAGTTTTAGTTAGATGCATTTTCATGAAACTTCCTAAAAATTATCAACATGATGAGGGGAAGTGCGTGACATAATTTTTTTTCCGCTCAGTTTCAAGATGACCGTCTGGTGGCCATATTGGATTTTTTTTTTACTTAGAAAAATTGAATGCCCCTTTTCAGTCACCCACTCTAGGCGGTATGCCAAGGTGGGGGTTATACCGGGCAACAGACCATCTCTAGTTTTTTCTGTACTAGTACTGTAGTGGTTGAGGTACAACGGCTATTTACCAACCAATCTGGTTAGTCCAGATCTCTTAGTTTTATGGTAAATCAGTCACTAGAGTGTGCAAGAGTGCTATAGGTGGATGGTTCAAGCCTCAGACTGCAGTGGGGACAGCTGGTGACAGGGGCATAGGACTGGTAAAACTGGAAGAGTCTTATCGATGGTTTATGCTCCAGGAGGAGCTTGGGGTCCAGTCAAGTAAGTTGTGTGCTAGAGGTTGATGGTTCGAATCTCGTTTCCGGCCTTTCTCTCTCGTTCTGTTACATTGGTGCCTTTGACTAGCCTTCAGCAGTTGGTGGCATTGCGGATACTCTGGTGAAGAACTGTGTGTGTTTCGACTGCTCTGAGGTGAAATCTATAGTGCGATTCACGATGGGTAAATCTCAAAGAATGTGAGAGTAGTGTAGCAGTTGAGGTAAAAAAGCCATTTACCAACCAGCCTGGTTGGTCTGGATTTCTTCACTTTGTCGTTGGAAATGTGGCAGTTTAATCCATTACATCATGTCCAAACCTGCTGAACCGATTTCATTGAAATTCAAAACAATTGTTTGTAATGACAATGCATTTTGATCTTGTTAAAATCAACTTGCACAGCCTCATAGGAAGGGAGTGGTGGAAAATACCCCCAACTTTTGAAAAATCTTCTCATGAACTGATCGTTACAATGACTTGATATTTGGTACTGAGCTTCCTTTTTTGATGTTAAATAAAGTTTGTTTAATCAAAGTTTGTAAGGCAATATTTGCCTTTGTAATTGGAGGGGCAGAATTTTTTGGCCTCACCCAAAATTGTTATTTTCTGAACCATAGGCCGATTTTAACCAAATTTGTTATGTAGTATTATTGGGTCATAAGTACTTCATTTATGCAAAAAAATATTTCTGTGTCTCATTGGGAACCCTAGGAGCTTAAAATAGAAATATTTGCCAATGTCCATATCTCTCAAAATGCACACAACAGAACTGTTATTTAGTATGGAGTATTCTTCAGACAAGGGGAATTGAATATTAAAAAAAATGATTGTGCCATAGGGTCCATAAGGGGTGTGTGTGGGGGTGGAGTCAGCATATTTTCAGAAATTAAAAGAGTCTTTTCCAGAACACCAATCAGAATCTTTTGATATTTTGTATACAACATTCTTAGGGAGATCAAATTCAAGTTTGCTCAAATCAAGCCCCTCAGTTTATATTTGGGCTCCATTTTCCAAAATTTTACTAAGTGCAATATTAGGTACTGGTATCTTCTTTAAAAATCATGTTCTGTATCACAAGTCAAAAATTTTTGATATTTGAGATACAACATCCTTGAGAGAGGGTGGGAGGAAGGATGGATGGGGGTGGGGTAAATTAAATTAGATTGAATTTTGAATTTTATTTAACCCTTTACCCAACGTAACAGCCCAAACCAGTCATTGCCCCCTGGGTCTCAAGCATAGACAGTTGTCAAGAGGGTGGGATCAGCTGGGTGACATTTTTTCAGAGGGGTGGGCAGGGAGGGGCTGTACGAACCAAATCACTCAAAATCCTTCAAAACTCTTTTTAAAGCAAAAATTGAAACAATCCACCCAAAATACTCCCCCCCCCCCCCCCCCCCCCCACCCTCTCCCCTGACTAAATTTATTACGTTTTCACATTGGAGTTTGAACACAAAGTTTGCCACCTATCTTGGAAACTGAAGAATAGAGATTTAGAATTTCAGGTCTTTAAAAAACAGGCTTTACTTGCGTTGCTGTAAAGACTTGAAATTCAGGCCTTATTTCTGTGGTAGCATCTGAATAGTAGAAAAATTATCCGACGTGGACAACTGAGTTATAAATAATTACACAACGTCTTTCCTCTGAAGTATACTCTTCCAAAAAAGAAAGTGTGCATGCTAAAAAATAACACTAAAAAAAGATATATAGCATTTTCATTCATGGAAATTTTATTCAATCACAGATGAATCAATTTGTGATCAACACGAGAAATTTCATTACTCTTGGTGCCATGGAGAGTCAAAGACACTAAGGGTCAAACACAAAAGTCACACACTCAATATCTGGTATGACCTCCGTCTGCATTGACTACTGCTGTGCATCTATGCCTCATGGAAGCGAACAAGTTAGCATGGAAGTGTTGTGGGATGTTGTTCCATATTCTGATAAGCTGTCTTTAGAGTTCCACAAGCGTTGACGGTGCATGGGGAAGCCAGCGTAGCTGACGTTTCATTTCGTCCCATACGTGCTCAGTGGGTGAGATATCGGGCGAATTTGTGGGTCAGGAAAGAACATCCACTTTATTGTTGCTGCAGATACTGTTGAACCACACGAGCTGCATGGGGTCGGGCATTGTCCTGCTGTAGAATGACGCCGGGGCCGTGACGTTGCAGAAATGGGACAACAACAGGTGTAAGCACTTCATCACGATATCTGGCTGCATTGAGATTGCCATCAATAATGACCAGCTCAGTTCTGTTACGGGCAGTGATGCCACCCCACACCATGAGAGACCCTCCCCCATAACGGTTTTGCTCCACGACACATGGATCTGTATAGCGTTCGTTTCGACGTCTGTACACTCTCTGGCAGCCATCTGATGATGAAAGATGGAAACGACATTCATCTGTGAATAAAACACGTCGCCACCAGTGTAAGGGATGCCTGAGATGTTGTCTACACCACTGCAGTCGAGCATGACGATGACGTAACGTCAAAATCGGACGAATTGCAGGTCTTCGAGGCCGTAAGCCGTATTCTCTCAGTCGGTTGATTACTGTTTGAGGATGCATCCGTCTGATGTTAGGGATGTTCCTGGCTGTCGTCGTTGCCGTTTGTTGCCAGTTCTGGAGATGGACGACACGGATATACCGATCTTGTGCAGGGGTGGTAACTCAGGGTCTCCCGGAGCGGGGTCGGTCTCGAACGTCATCATGTTGTGCATGTCGATGGACTAGCCTGTCTACAGTGTTACGGTGGCAGTTCAAATGCTGGGCAACCTCTCTGTGTGTTCTGCCAGCTCTAATCATACCCAGGGCATGTTTAAATACCCAAAGATTCACACTGCTGCATGAATTTTCAGACTCTCCACGTGCAAAACTTGCAGAGCCAACTACTCCCACAGTTTTAGCCGCATTTTCATGAAACTTTACAAAAATTATCAACATGATGAGGGGAAATGCGTGACATAATTTTTTTTCCCCCCTTGGTTTCAAGATGGCCGTCTGGTGGCCAATTTGGATTTTTTTTTACTAAACTTGTGGAGCGAACTACTTCCACAGTTTTAGCTGCATTTTGATGAAACTTCACAAAAATGATCAACATGATGCAGGGAAGTTTGTGACATAATTGTTTTCCTGCTGGGTTTCAAAATGGCCGACTGGTGGCCATATTGGATTTTTTTTTTTACTGAACTTGTGGAGCAAACTACTTCCACAGTTTTAGATGCATTTTCATGAAACTTCCTAAAAATTATCAACATGATGAGGGGAAGTGCGTGACATAATTTTTTTTCCGCTCAGTTTCAAGATGACCGTCTGGTGGCCATATTGGATTTTTTTTTTACTTAGAAAAATTGAATGCCCCTTTTCAGTCACCCACTCTAGGCGGTATGCCAAGGTGGGGGTTATACCGGGCAACAGACCATCTCTAGTTTTTTCTGTACTAGTACTGTAGTGGTTGAGGTACAACGGCTATTTACCAACCAATCTGGTTAGTCCAGATCTCTTAGTTTTACGGTAAATCAGTCACTAGAGTGTGCAAGAGTGCTATAGGTGGATGGTTCAAGCCTCAGACTGCAGTGGGGACAGCTGGTGACAGGGGCATAGGACTGGTAAAACTGGAAGAGTCTTATCGATGGTTTATGCTCCAGGAGGAGCTTGGGGTCCAGTCAAGTAAGTTGTGTGCTAGAGGTTGATGGTTCGAATCTCGTTTCCGGCCTTTCTCTCTCGTTCTGTTACATTGGTGCCTTTGACTAGCCTTCAGCAGTTGGTGGCATTGCGGATACTCTGGTGAAGAACTGTGTGTGTTTCGACTGCTCTGAGGTGAAATCTATAGTGCGATTCACGATGGGTAAATCTCAAAGAATGTGAGAGTAGTGTAGCAGTTGAGGTAAAAAAGCCATTTACCAACCAGCCTGGTTGGTCTGGATTTCTTCACTTTGTCGTTGGAAATGTGGCAGTTTAATCCATTACATCATGTCCAAACCTGCTGAACCGATTTCATTGAAATTCAACACAATTGTTTGTAATGACAATGCATTTTGATCTTGTTAAAATCAACTTGCACAGCCTCATAGGAAGGGAGTGGTGGAAAATACCCCCAACTTTTGAAAAATCTTCTCATGAACTGATCGTTACAATGACTTGATATTTGGTACTGAGCTTCCTTTTTTGATGTTAAATAAAGTTTGTTTAATCAAAGTTTGTAAGGCAATATTTGCCTTTGTAATTGGAGGGGCAGAATTTTTTGGCCTCACCCAAAATTGTTATTTTCTGAACCATAGGCCGATTTTAACCAAATTTGTTATGTAGTATTATTGGGTCATAAGTACTTCATTTATGCAAAAAAATATTTCTGTGTCTCATTGGGAACCCTAGGAGCTTAAAATAGAAATATTTGCCAATGTCCATATCTCTCAAAATGCACACAACAGAACTGTTATTTAGTATGGAGTATCCTTCAGACAAGGGGAATTGAATATTAAAAAAAATGATTGTGCCATAGGGTCCATAAGGGGTATGTGTGGGGGTGGAGTCAGCATATTTTCAGAAATTAAAAGAGTCTTTTCCAGAACACCAATCAGAATCTTTTGATATTTTGTATACAACATTCTTAGGGAGATCAAATTCAAGTTTGCTCAAATCAAGCCCCTCAGTTTATATTTGGGCTCCATTTTCCAAAATTTTACTAAGTGCAATATTAGGTACTGGTATCTTCTTTAAAAATCATGTTCTGTATCACAAGTCAAAAATTTTTGATATTTGAGATACAACATCCTTGAGAGAGGGTGGGAGGAAGGATGGATGGGGGTGGGGTAAATTAAATTAGATTGAATTTTGAATTTTATTTAACCCTTTACCCAACGTAACAGCCCAAACCAGTCATTGCCCCCTGGGTCTCAAGCATAGACAGTTGTCAAGAGGGTGGGATCAGCTGGGTGACATTTTTTCAGAGGGGTGGGCAGGGAGGGGCTGTACGAACCAAATCACTCAAAATCCTTCAAAACTCTTTTTAAAGCAAAAATTGAAACAATCCACCCAAAATACTCCCCCCCCCCCCCCACCCTCTCCCCTGACTAAATTTATTACGTTTTCACATTGGAGTTTGAACACAAAGTTTGCCACCTATCTTGGAAACTGAAGAATAGAGATTTAGAATTTCAGGTCTTTAAAAAACAGGCTTTACTTGCGTTGCTGTAAAGACTTGAAATTCAGGCCTTATTTCTGTGGTAGCATCTGAATAGTAGAAAAATTATCCGACGTGGACAACTGAGTTATAAATAATTACACAACGTCTTTCCTCTGAAGTATACTCTTCCAAAAAAGAAAGTGTGCATGCTAAAAAATAACACTAAAAAAAGATATATAGCATTTTCATTCATGGAAATTTTATTCAATCACAGATGAATCAATTTGTGATCAACACGAGAAATTTCATTACTCTTGGTGCCATGGAGAGTCAAAGACACTAAGGGTCAAACACAAAAGTCACACACTCAATATCTGGTATGACCTCCGTCTGCATTGACTACTGCTGTGCATCTATGCCTCATGGAAGCGAACAAGTTAGCATGGAAGTGTTGTGGGATGTTGTTCCATATTCTGATAAGCTGTCTTTAGAGTTCCACAAGCGTTGACGGTGCATGGGGAAGCCAGCGTAGCTGACGTTTCATTTCGTCCCATACGTGCTCAGTGGGTGAGATATCGGGCGAATTTGTGGGTCAGGAAAGAACATCCACTTTATTGTTGCTGCAGATACTGTTGAACCACACGAGCTGCATGGGGTCGGGCATTGTCCTGCTGTAGAATGACGCCGGGGCCGTGACGTTGCAGAAATGGGACAACAACAGGTGTAAGCACTTCATCACGATATCTGGCTGCATTGAGATTGCCATCAATAATGACCAGCTCAGTTCTGTTACGGGCAGTGATGCCACCCCACACCATGAGAGACCCTCCCCCATAACGGTTTTGCTCCACGACACATGGATCTGTATAGCGTTCGTTTCGACGTCTGTACACTCTCTGGCAGCCATCTGATGATGAAAGATGGAAACGACATTCATCTGTGAATAAAACACGTCGCCACCAGTGTAAGGGATGCCTGAGATGTTGTCTACACCACTGCAGTCGAGCATGACGATGACGTAACGTCAAAATCGGACGAATTGCAGGTCTTCGAGGCCGTAAGCCGTATTCTCTCAGTCGGTTGATTACTGTTTGAGGATGCATCCGTCTGATGTTAGGGATGTTCCTGGCTGTCGTCGTTGCCGTTTGTTGCCAGTTCTGGAGATGGACGACACGGATATACCGATCTTGTGCAGGGGTGGTAACTCAGGGTCTCCCGGAGCGGGGTCGGTCTCGAACGTCATCATGTTGTGCATGTCGATGGACTAGCCTGTCTACAGTGTTACGGTGGCAGTTCAAATGCTGGGCAACCTCTCTGTGTGTTCTGCCAGCTCTAATCATACCCAGGGCATGTTTAAATACCCAAAGATTCACACTGCTGCATGAATTTTCAGACTCTCCACGTGCAAAACATGCCTTTTCACAAACGTGCAGCACGTCATTTAACGTTAATGCAATTTTAACGGGGAAAGCTGTTTTTGTGTTCAATATAACTTATTCATGAACAGGTTAACACTCTTTACACCTACGAAATTATTTTTTTGGAGTTTGATCAGTTTCTGCAATGCACACTTTCTTTTTTGGGCGAGTATATTTACCGTTGAATTTTACTATATATCCTCTTTTAAACAACTTTGTCAGGTGATCACCTCAGGCCCCTTGTAGACTCCTGTTCAATTCACTGCACTTTACTCTATAACCTATTTTTATTTAACAGGTCAGATTTGTATTACAGGTATGGTAATTACTTTGACGTTTGAAAATTATTTAACAAATATTGCACATGGTTGTGAGGCATATGGCAGTTTATGGATGAGTTAGTCAATCCATAATGTTGATATTAACCAAAGCGAAGCTGAGGTCAATATGTACTTTAAGGGTTGATAGGCGATATGGTTTGCTACCTCATGCAATATTTGTTATATACTGAGTGAAAAAAGAAAGTATAATAAACTTTGAGGATCAATTTTTTTAGTATTATCGACTTTAATCCCAAACAAATTATTGTAAGTTCATATTTCGAGTCTAGCTGTATAAATTTGCATAATTTCATGTTCTTACTGTTGCCAACATCACGTCAGGACATCGCAATTCAGACATGGGGTGAAATGAAAAGTTCACACATGCTGTCAATAGCATGTATGTCCACTGTTTGCCTCTTGGATGGCAAGACATCAACGGCGCATGGACCTGATAAGTCTCTGGATGTCACCTTGTTTTATTGTGTTCCACTCTGCCTTAGAACATTACTCTGCTCCTCAAGAAAGTCACGACAGATACGTGCCACTTGACATGCCCATTGGGCATTGTCTTGCTGGAATAACTACAGTCTGACGTTAGTGTTGAACAATGGGACAACAATAGCGTTAAGAATTTCGCCCCTATATTGCTGTTCACTCAGATTACCATCGATGAAGATCAACTGCATTCGATGATGCAAGGAAATTTCTGCCCAAACCATTACACTACCCCCGCTGAAACGGTCACATTCCCACATGCAAGCATCAGAAAGCCGTTCTCATCATCCGCGATACACTCTTGCTCTATGTACCATCAGCATGCTGTAAATGTGATTCATGACTAAAAAGAACTGTGCTCCAATGCTGACGTACCCATTCCATTCTTACGGTATGATGACGTTGAGTAAGGATTGGTCCGTGGTATGGATGCCTACTTCGGATGCTGTGTTCAGCAAGTCTGTTGTGGACAGTTTGTGCACTGATTCTATTGTTAGTTCTACCAGGTGTAATTGCTGCTGTCTTCATTGCCGGAACAAAGTGATCCCGCAAATGAGCCATCCTCATGTGTCGGTCTTGTGCAGGGGTCATAACTCTTGGTCAACCTGAACGTGCTCGGTCGGCAGTAGATTCTGTGGTTGTATATCTTCCAATGAGACAGTAAATAGTGACCACAGTGACGCCAAACTCAGCAGTGAGCTCATCTGGAGGTATCCCAGCCTCATGCATACCAATGGCACACAAACCTCTGATTTTCGGTTAACCTTGATATTTTTTAAAATGTCGGAAGACAAAAATTAGCGTGTTTTTTCAATAACCCAGGCTCTCTAGCACAACATAACACAAAGAAAATTGTTGGTCACCCATTCAATTTGACATTCTCGGGTAGCATGTGGTGTTTTGAAATCTGTAGCAAAATTGTATACGGTTGGGTGGACCACAGCATGTCATTAAACTCTTTGCACAACTTCTTGTCCTCAAACATGCAACATTAGAACTATTATATGTCATCCTTTATGCTATTTTTTCACATTTGTTTCTATTATACTTTCTTTATTGACTCAGTATATTATACCAAAGAACATATTGGTTTGCCATTAATAAAAAAGAAACCACTCATCAAAGCCAAAGAATAAATTTTTATGCCCCTGCCAATTTTCGCGAAGGGTATTAAGAGTTATCCATGTCCGTCTGTACATACGTGTGAAGGTACGTCCAAACATCTGTCCCGAATATCGTTTCTGGACAATAACTTTAGTTTAACTGAAGAAAATGAAACAGAATTTTATACATAGCTTTATAACCACATAATACGGGTTGGGAGTGATAGTAGGCATGGTCCAATATTTTTTGGCAGAATTATGGCCCTTTTCCAACTTAGAAGACATGTTGATATTGGTTTCCAGATGATGACTTTAGTTTGACTGAATGAAATGAAACAAAATTTTGTATGTAGGTTTATTGTCACAGTGGAGGAGAACACCCTAATAACATTACTGTACATATTGACTACAATCAGGTATTGGGAAAGCTAATCCCTGTAGATATGGACAGTATTGATCAATTGAGTGACAAAATAGACCGCTCAGATGTGGAGCATACAACAGACACTGATCACAATTATAATGATATTGCAAGGAAATTAAATATCAAATTGGAAACAGCAGAATTAACTCCTGAACAAAAGGTTAAGCTTGTCGACTTGCTTTATAGGAATAGGTCTGTTTTTTGGTCAAGACTTAGCACACTTTAGGAAAAACATCAGATTACCACCATTCTATTGACACTGTGGATGCATTGCCTCGGAGGCATTGTTTCTTCAGAACGTCTCCACAAATGGGTAAAAAAATAGGAAGAAATAAAGGATATGCTTAAAAATGATATCATTAAACCCTCTGATTTGGTTTGGAACAGCCCAGTAGTTATTCTAAAGAAGAGTGGTGGTACCTATCGGTTTGCTGTAGACTGTTGCCAACTAAATGCAGTAACAAAGCCCATAAGCTTTCCATTACCCCAGTTGGAAGACGTATTTGACACCATAGGCAAATCTCAACCCAGCTTGTTTTCGGTATTGGATTTAGCATCTGGTTTTTGGCAAAATCCACTTGACGAGTATACGAAACACAAAACTACATTTGTTGTTACACAAGGAGCCTTCCAATTTAAGAGACTACCCTTTGGGATGAGAAATTCTCCAATTTCGTTCTAGATGTTAATGGCTAAGGTACTGCATGGGTTGAATTCGCAGGTCGTATTGGTCTATGTGGATGATATTATCTTCAGCAAAGGGCATTCCTTGGGTTATGTATTTGTTATTGGCGATATGTCAAGGACTATACAAAGATTTCCAATCCCTTAAACCACTTGTTGAAGAAAGACGTTACTCTCTAATGTGCGGATGAGTGTAACAGGGCATTTAACAGTTTGAAAAAAGCTTTTATTACAACTCCAATTTTGACAGAGAACACCCAATCAACAATCCACAAAACAATTACGTTTAGAAGTAACTGTACAGGTTGCTTTTTTTGTGTAACAACTCCAATTTTAACAATACACATTAAATAGCAGTTTCTTTCACTGCAAAAAGGTGTTAACAATTTACAGGTTTCAATCTGGCCTAATCTCAAAGTTAAGATCTCAGATCTTTACCACCTAATTGTGTAGCCATTATTAGCTATTGGTAATCCCAGCAGTAAGCTTAGTCAAACATCCTGAGCGTGAATAATAACTATTAGAAGCAATTGTAGTGTTGAACCGATAATCAAAACTTGCTATGAACCGATTACCGATTATTTCTCTGCCAATTATGCCATTTCCAATTCTGATGGTTGAGATAGGACACAGAAGAAAATGTATTGGGGTCTGTTATACTACAGAATTTTGTTGCTAACTTACCAATTACGAATCTTAATACCACATAAGTTCTCAGAGTATGCATGTTTATTCACCAAAATAATATTTGCATTTTTGGGGGATGGGGTGGAGGGAGAAAATCGTTATTAACAATCACATGATATTGTTCTCTTGTGAAGATTGTGTTTATTCTCGTAAATAGTGTTAAAACGCTTTTGTGTAAGAATACAATACACCTGGCTGTATTAACCTGGAATATATTGAGCACACATACTTTGTGTCTTAATTGAATAATAACACTGATATTAATGTGCATTGTGAAGTTGTATGATGCATGGTTTACAGATACACATGCGACATGTCCGAATTTATTATTTAATGTTTACTTTTCCAAATTGTTACCTCCCTTGGTTTGTTTCTCCAATGTTTACATGTACTCTGCAATCAACATTGGAGAGAAACATCAACATCAAGGGAGGTAACTGAATTAAAAAATGAACTTGACAAACAGAAAACATGTTTGTGACAGTCATGCAACTTACATGTTGCGTAACAATCATCTGTCATTGAAAAAAAGTGTTTTTAGTTTTTTCTCCAATTTTAATTTCTTATTGTATTGTGATGCTTACATCTTGGGGCACTACAGACTACAGGCTAAACACACTTTATTTATACATGTACCCAATCCAACAGTGTAAAGCACCATGATTGAAGGCTCCTCCTAAAAACGTACAATTTTGGAGGCCCATAGGAATTGCCCTAACGTTGTTTGCACCCATTTCATTGAAATTGTTACCTACCGTACTTCAGTGAAGTGGTGAGGTTATGTGGTGACTCCTTTGGTGTCAGCATCTGATGTACATATCCAATTTGGTAAGAATTAATGTTTAGGTCAATGTCTCGAAAGTTCTGTAGGCTCGGGGCTTTGATATTGCATATGTAGGTTGTAGGGGGCTATCAAAATAGAATCCAAACACAACACTCAACCTTTTTCCCAATTTCACAGAATTTCACCTCAAATTTGTAGTTCAAACTTAGTCAATTTCTGGTTTTAAGAATAAGCCTTTAGGCCAGCTTTTTAGCAGATTGTGGGGCCTTAAATTCTAATTACTATGTATTTTTTAATTTGAATAATTTTCTCAAAGTTCAGTGGACGCATGGCTCTGATATTGTACATGTATGTTGTAGGGGCTACCACAACTGTATCCAACCACAATACTGCTTCCCAATTTCACCTCAATTTTTTAGCCCAAACTTAGTCAATTCTTGATTGTAAGAATTATCATTTAGGACAGTTTTTATGTACATTGTGGTTCCTTAACTTCTCACTACTGTATATTTTTTTCATTCGAATGACACTTTGAGATACTGGCCTCCCTGTGTGCACAAATGTTTAGGAAAAATTTTGAGTTTTCTCATTCAAAATACAGTGAACCCTATAAATTGAATAGCCACTTTGCCAATGAAAATATTCAATTCATGAGCTCTGTCAACAAGATATAATAGATTAAATGCTTGTATTGGATGGACAGAGGCCAAGTAGATCTATAAACAAAGGAAAACTGGGGAGAGTCAGGATAATTTCTTGACAGGTAAGAAGATTTTTCATTCAGTTAACAGTTTACTCTTTTATCGATATTCAATTAACAGGTCAAATTTGTACTGGAGGTATGGTAAATGGTTTTGTGTTGGGAAATTATATTCAGTTAACAGGATTATTCAGTTAAGAGATATCTAATCAAGTGAGCTCCACTGTATTCATATTTTTCTGGACGTGCTCAATTTTAGGTTCTAAAAGTTTGTGTTAATGGCAAGTTTTATTTCTGTGGTTTTTTTCAGGAGATTGATATTGTTTTCATAGGTTACTGAAGATCATTGCAGTAATAGTAATCCTTATTATCCCATAAATGGTTGTTTATTCGACCAATAAAAGCCTTGGATAAATTTTTGCTTTATTCACCTAGTAGGGTGATAAATTTTCCTCATAGTATTAACACTGAAAGGATTTATTCCTGTAGTAGAGATGGACTTGTTGACCTCTGACCTCTACTGCATTCGTGTAGCATAATTAATAGTTCAGTTGTTTTCTTTAAACCTTTTTGAAAGTATTACATAATGCCAGAAGAAAACACCACACACAGTTCATTTAATAAAGTATTTTTTAGTTCACCTGACTGAAAGTCAATGTGACCTTTTGCCATCACTTGTCATCCATCGTCCGTTAACTTTCGCAACTTGATCTTCTCCTTCAAAACCACTGGCCCAAACCCAAACAAATATGACATACAATATTTTGGGGGTATCCTCTTTCCAGTTTGTTAAAATGAACTCGGTGCCCCCACTGGCGTGGGGGTGATGCACCAAAAGCATGAATTTGTCCTGAAATCTTCTTCTTATGAACCACCAGTCAGAATGCTGTGATATTTGGTATGTAAGCTCCTTTGGTACTCAAGATTCAAGCTTGTTTAAAGAAATTTTCTCGGTCAATATTTGGGCTCGCTACGGAGGATCCCCATTTTGTGCCCCGCCCAAAATTTCTGTATTCCGATTTGAACCAAATTTGCTTTGAGGTATTATTGGGTCCTAACTACTTGATTCATGCCAAAATTCTTCCCGCTATCCTGTGGGAACCTCACGAGCTGAAAATAGAAAAAAATTCAAATGCCCATATCTCCAAAACTGCATAGCACTGAAACTTTTTATTTGCTGTGAAGCTTCCTTAGGACCAATAGAAAGGAATCGTGAAAAAAATCGCTATCAGTTTTGTCGTAAGGTACAGTTTTGGGACTTTGAAAAAATGCTGAGTCAGCATTATTTAACACTGAAGGTAATGGGAAAAATATAAAATAATCTTTTTCTCCCCAACCACTGCTCTAAAAGCTTTCATATTCACATATAACATCTATGGAAGATTGATTCACATGGTTGTTGAAATTTAACCCCAGGGTCCATATTTTGGCACTCTGCAGGCAAGTCAGAAAATAAGCAGACTGTTATCTGCAAAATGAAGTCCATTGAGGGTGAATTTAGTGATGCTACCCTGCACATTTACCGTCTGTTTTTACCTTCTGTGAACCTCAGTCTAAAAAGAGGCTTGTCGGTTTCATTCTTAATCCTACGCCTAGAATAATTAAATTTTTTACTTGAAAACACTGTATGTTTATTCTATATTTCTTTAAGTACATTTGAGGAATTAGATGGAAATTCTCAGCCTAAACTTACTTTTTCTGGTTTCAAGAATGAGCATTTAGGTAAAGCTTTAATGCAGATTCTGGTGCCTTAACTTCTCATTATTGTGTATTTTTCCTATTTGAATAACCTCTTTAGGCATTAACCCTTCTGGTTATACATATTTTATGGAATTTTTTTTATCACTTTTCATTCAAATCTTTTGGGGGAGAGGGAGGGAGGATAGTCAATTGTAGGTTGTAAAAGTTTGTGTTAAGGTGAGTCTTGTTCCTGGTGGTCTGTCCAGGTCTTTGATATTGTAAGCATTACAATAATATCAACTTTGTGATAATTACAATATCCCATTAAAAATTAATTGTATTCATTATTTGGGGGTAATATAAGCAATAAGATGGGATAGTCAAGGAGCTTTCTTGACATTGGATTGACTGTATCACTTATGGATGTACCTGTAGGTGAGTAATGAGCATCCAGGATGTAACATCCGGCTTGTTATGCCATAGGCATATTACAAAAACCGGAGGCTTGATTTGGGAAAAGTTATCAAGGTGGTGTTCCTCCCATGTTGGTGGGGTGGGTGGAGGTATATTTTAAAAAATGTTCTTTAGGGGAAGCCCAGGACTGGGCTTTCCCAGAGAACTTTTGACAAATATAACCCAAGTGGTTGTATTTTGAGGCTCCAATGGTTGGTGCCCCATGTCTCCAGCCCCCCCCCCCCCCCCCCTTCCTCCCCCCCCCCCCCCCCCCCCCATCCCAGCTATGCCACTACTACAATGTTGTAGGGAGAAAAAACAAAAAGTGAATCTATATCAACTTTTTTAATAACAGTTATGTACCTGGGTCAAAAGTCCATTTCACATACATTTTGGTACTGTGGAGTCCACTTAATTGGATAGCTCTTAATTTGAATAACCATGTTAATTGAATACAACTTTCAAACACAAAACCATTTACAATACCTGGTTAATGACTGGTTAATTGCTTAGTAATATGTCAAAAAATTACCCTGACAATCAACAAATTGCCTTTGTTTACAGACCTATTTGGTCTGTAAATCCAAAACAGACATTTTAGATTTTTTATCATGTTTAACCGTTTACCTAACAAATTGGCTACACCCTCCTGTATAATATGCAAATTCAGCAATTATTTTTCAAAAAGTTTCAATGAAACCATATCATGTGACCCCTAACTGGAATGTGCTCATTTCAATGAGGAGTCACATGATATGGTTTTGCCGAAAATTTAGGAATTTTTAAAAAAAAAAATATTTAAAATAATAAATTCTGTCGTCTGTGTTGGGTAAAAGGCTAACAAAGCTCTATCGTCTCAAACAAGATATAATAGAACAAATGCTAAGTTTGTCTCTAAAATACAGAAAAGTGACCAAATCCCTGTTAATTGAGTAAAGTAAGGTACAACATCCAAATTACTGCAGTACTGAAAATGAACATAATGTCCATCATATGATCCTGTGGGATATTCATTTTCCTTGTGATCTAATTTGTGTTCTTTAAATTTTCAGTCATGTGTTGTATACTGGTTACAGAACAAGACAGGTGCTAGACGTAAGAACTATTGTTGCTTGTTGCAATAATTACTATGAAGCAAACAATGCATGTCACGGTAAGTAAAGCTATCAATAGTATTATTAAATAAAGGATCTCTAATGAGTCGCGTTTTCATGTCAAATCATGACAAATTTGAGATTCTTTTTATCACATGTAATTTAACCATTTAGCTAACATAATGACTAAAGCTGGCCAACGCTGTTCACAAAAATCACTATGGCCCCACAAAGTAGATTTTCTGTTTCTCAGGACATTTTTTGTAAAAGTGCATGCTGGCAAAGTGTTTTTTTTTAAGTTTGTAATTATTTCTTTGCCATCAAAAGTTCAAATTGTTGTTTTTTTTTGTGTTTTAGATCTCATGATCTACAGAATACCATGGGTGGTTGTCTATTTCATCCCTTGAGTGCAAGAAAGACTTGTTGTACTCAAGGGACAAATTTATCAATTTTATTAACTTAGGTAAAAAATTGGACATAAACCATTTAATTTTTAAGCTCAACTTTGATGTAGTAAAATTTGAGGTTATGTCATGGCCTGTCGTCCATCTGTCCGTCTCTCAACAATTCAATACGGCTTGGGCTAGAGGCCATATTTATAAACTGATCTTTACAAAACTTCTTAGGTCACCATGGGACGAAAATTAGTGTTTTGGGATGCGTTCCGAAATTCAAAATGACCACCAGTAGCCATTTTGTACCGAAATTAGTGCAGTCAGTTTTTTTAACAGAACTTCTGTATGAAAGTTTTGATTTAAATAAATTTTTGTGTGAATGTTTAGTAACATGGAATACATCACATATAATATGTTTTTTTCTCTCGTGCTGAAATTATGCAAATTAGACAAACTTTGATTTATTCAGTGCTGCATATACACAGTAAGTGCACATTTCAATATGGCTCTGGCTAGAGGCATCTAACTGTCACCCACCTTTACAATACTTTACCTGTACATTTGTTACAGGCTATTTATGTACAGACCTTTACAGTGCTTTACATGTACCTTTGTTATCAAGTCATTACCTAGATGTGTGTCATTGCTTTGTCACATACTATACATGTACATGTCTTACACAAGATGAGTTACAGTGTCATTGACACTTTCATTTTTTAGCTCATCTGACTGAAAGTCAGGTGAGCTATACTGATCACTCAACCCTCGTCCATCATCCGGTTGTCCGTCGTATGTCGTCCGGTGTTTGTGTCTTCTCCAAAAAAACGCTGAACCAATTTAATTGAAATTTGAGATAATAGTTTGTTATGACATCGCATTTTGATTTTGTTCAAATCAAATTGCCTCGCCCCGGAAGGGCCATGCCCAAAAAGTATGCTTAAATCTTAAAAAATCTTCTTCTCATGAACCAGTAGCTGCAGAGACTTGATATTTGGTGTTAAGCTTCCATTTGAGGTGTAGACTCAGATTTGTTAAAGAGAAGGTCGAAGAGAGGAGGGAGGAATTTTTGCCCCACCCAAAATTCATTTATTTTTCCACTATACCAATGGCCCAGACTAGCTGGTGCAACCCAATTAATTAACAGGGCCAAACACAAATTTTGAATCCCCAAACCCCCAAAATTTGCCAAAAAACTTAAAAAGAGAAGACCAGTATGGTCCTCCATACTGTTTGCACAATGCGTAACTTGTTGTCAAGGACAACAATAGGCTACCGCCATCTTGTCATTCTGTTGTTTGGCCCATGTCAGTTCAACACATATCCTGACTTTTGTGCTATAAAATCCTGAAGTATAATGAAGCCAGACATGATTTTGGAGTGGAATGGTGGAATAATTGCAGCAGAAACTAGAAATAAAGACATTGAGTTTTTGAACGTTCAGGGCTATAACTTTATTGAAATTAAATAATATTTCTTGTTCTTCCCGTTTTTGGGATATGAACCTGATTCGTTCATTCTTTGATTATCATTAGTGTGTGTTCAATGTTCACCCTTTTCCTCTTGAATCCTCTCATTAGATTTTTAAGAACTATTTGCCGTCAGATCACTTTCTGGAGCCAAAAGGGCGTAGAACGGGGGTGAACATAGCCTCGAATACGGAATTGCTGGAGCAAATTGCCCAGCTAATTGCAGACTCCCAGCAGCATAATATGCAGCCGTCAACGATCTCCGCTTCGGATGATTCGGACGGTGCTGGATCGGCAGAAGGAAGGGTTTCCTCAAATAATCAGTATGCCAATAATAGACCAGACCAGGAACCTCTAGCTGGTAGTGTTAGGGTGTTTGATGAAGACGAGACTGACACTACATCTTTGGCTGAGCAACATATGGAAACTATGAGGTTCCTGCAGGATTTTTCACCTGAATTAATTCCTTCTGGTCAGAGTTCTGTGCCTTCTATAGCCAGGTGTCTGTCTTCTTCAGACAGGAAGGTCGTTAAGTCAAAGGAAAGTATCTTTCTGTATCCTTCTCAATCAGTCCAAGCGTCAGATGCATTTGATTGTGTTGACGAAGCTATTGCAGACCTGGCTCAGGCTAGAAAAAGTTCTTTCCTTTCGGAAAGGAAGCTTGACCTACCATTTAGAGGCAATACCTTCTTAAATATGGTAGGCGAGAATAAGATTCCAAGAGCTCCTCTGCTATTGGATGATGAGGCAAGGTACTTTGGTATGTCTCTTCCGTCATCGTGTAGCGTCAGTTCTTTTGTTATAGATACTTGCATTGAATCTAGCAGAAGTATTTGGGATGCTATGTCATATGCAGATCACATTTGCAGGGCATTGGCCGGCAAATTGGAATCGGAGAGCTTACAGAAGTTGTTATCTCCTTTGAGAGTGCTCTCTCGCGCCATCATGTATACAACATCCCATTCTGCTCTTTCAGTAGTGAATTTAGAGTTGGTCAGGCGCGATGCTGCTTTTAAATCTACGTCATTTATTGATGAGGGTGTTAAGAGCTCTCTAAGGGCCGCTCCCATTTCGGGCTCTTCATTATTCAATGATAAGTTAAAAGCTGTATTTGAAGATGCTTCTAAGAAAGCCACAAGTCAGCTTTTGTTGCGTTCAGCTTTGCAATCTCAGCCTTCCACAAGTGGTACTCCTCGGAGAGGTAAATTTTTCTCCAAGAGAGGCTCAGTCTGTGTTGCTTCTATAGATAATCATAGGCATGGTGGCTCGAAACTGGGGAGCGATTTCAAAAAGGGGACGAGGCAGTCGGAAAATAACGAAACGCGTAACCCCACATTGACATCACAAAGGGGTGCGAGGTTTCTCTTCGATAAGCCTCGCAAGTCCTACAAATGAAGAGTTCGACCTCTGCTGTTCTCCAGTTGGCAGAAGGCTTTCAAAATTTGCAAGCAACTGGAACAAAATAACACAGGATCTTTGGGTTCGAGATGTAAAAAATGGTCTGCGTCTTTCGTTCCAGAGAAAACCTCCATTAACGCAGATTTCGCATTTTGTGAGCCTTCCACAAAATGTAACAAAGAGAGAGGCTTTGATTTTAGCAATGCACACTCATCTACAAATGGAGGCAGTAGAGGTCATAGAGAATTCCAATTCAAAGGGATTCTACAGTCATCTTTTTCTTTTACCGTAGCCAGATAGCTCGTACAAACCGGTCATCGATCTCAGTTTCTCCAAAATTTTATATCGCGACAATTTGGTCGGTGAAAAGCAGCATCCGAGTGAACGATTACACCACAAGCATAGAGTTGAAAGACGCATATTTTCACATCTTGATTCATCCGGCTTTTTGAAAATACCTCCGTTTTGCGATTCAAGGAAAAGTGTACCAGTTCAGAGCAATGTGTTTTGGCCTGAACCTTGCTCCATGGGCGTTCACTCGTGTGATGAATGTGGTGATGAGCTACTTCAGGGCACACTTGGCTTCGATGACGTCGGCATATCTGGACGACATTCTTCAAAGATACGGAAATTTTCATACTCTTCAAAGCGATGTTCAAAGTCTGCTATTGCTGCTACGATGCCAAGGTTTTATAATCAATGTTGACAAGTCGGATTTAATGCCAACAATGTCGTTTGTTCACCTGGGAATGAGTTTTGATACTCTTAACAATCGGGTCTGTTTGCCAGTAGCAAGAGCAAAATTAGTTTCTCTTTACACAAATCACTGCATAAACGCACAAGTCATTGCTGCAAGAGAGTTTATGTGGCTGTTAGGACTTTGCGGCATCGCCGCAGAGTTAATTCTGCTAGGTTGTTTGCGCTCTCGTCCACTTCAAATTTATATAATTCAAAATTGGAGTGTAAAGCATCAGTTGTTGGACAGTCTGATTGTTTTAACACAGTCAGTAAAGCAGCATCTTCAAATTTGGGCAGATATCCAGTGGTTATCCCAGGGAATACCGCTTCAGATTTGGGAGCCGTCATTCATAATCATGACGGACGCCAGTCAGGAGGGTTGGGGTGCTTCTCTGATTCCGGGCGATCAAGTGTGTCAGAGTTTATGGGAGAGTCAGTTTCTTATGTCCCATATAAACTACAAAGAAATGAGGGTAATTTGGTTAGCTCTAAATCATTGGCTCAGTCGAGTAATAAACTCACATGTTCAAAGTCTGTCGGACAATTCAACAGTAGTAGCCTATATTCGGAATCAGGGAGATACTCATTTTGTCCAGCTGTTGAATCTCACCAAAAAGATTCTTCCTTTTTTCTCAAGAGAATCAGATTCTGATATCGATTCGTCATATTCCAGGTTGTCTCAATGTAATAGCACACTCTCTATCGAGAAAGGATCGCCTGCTACCTTCTGAATGGATGTTGAAAAAATCTGTCTTCAATCAGATTTGCGTCCAGTGGAAACGTCCAATGATCGATCTTTTTGCCACGAGTCTGAACAATCAGTTACAGACTTTTGTGTTCCCATGCCCAGACCCTCAGGTTTATGCAGTAGACGCTCTGTCAATTTCATGGAACGGGGTAATAGGGTATGCTTACCCTCCAGTACCCCTCATTCAACAGATCTTGTTAAAGATAAAACAGTCTTCTTACAAGATTCTACTGGTTGCAAGTCTGTCGGCTCACAGACTGTCGATAAATCTTCTCCGGGAACTTTTTTGGGACATTCCGCAGAAGTTACCGCCTCTCCGGGATCTTCTGACACAGGGGAAACTCTGTCAGCTTCATCACAATCCTGAAGGCCTCAACCTTCACATTTTTCCAGTGTGCGGTCCTTTCTGCATGGAAAACAGTTTTCCAGACGAGCAATGGACGCAATTTCTAACTGTAGGAGGACCTCCTCTTCATAAAATGATGAAGCAAAGCGGAAGGTTTTTGTTCGTTGGTGTGAATCACAATTGATTGATTTTTTAACCCCAACTATTCCTCAATTAGCTAACTTTTTTATTTATCTTTTTGATGAAGTTAAGCTACAGCCAGTCACTATTAAGGGCTATAGGTCTATGCTTTCTGACACCTATGCACATCAAGGGAAATTAGACATTGGGTCAGATGTATCTTTAAATAAATTAATAAGGAATTTCTCTGTGAACAGATCTCGTATCTTGAGACTAGTGGAATTTAGCTTGGGTTTCTCTGAAACTTCAGGAAGCATCTTTTGAGCCGTTAAATACTGTTGAGTTTAAATTTCTTACTTATAAACCGGCTTTTCTTGTAGTGTTTGCTTCAGCTAGAAGAGTTAGTGAGCTTCATGCTTTATCTGTTGAAGACTCACATTATCGTAGTATTGGTAATTCTATTACTCTCACTATGAAAGTGGGATTCTTAGCTAAGAATCAGGTTCCGGACAAACGGCCTAACTCAATTCTTATTAAAGCATTACCGTCTTCAGATGGTCAGAGACCTATGTTGTGTACAGTAAGAGCGCTTAGGATTTATAAGCAGCGTTATAGTTTTATTAGAAGAGGTAGGAAGAGGTTATTTCTTTCTCTTCTTCCTAACAGAAATGATATTTCTGTTCATTCCATATCTAGATGGATTCAGTTAGCTATTCGGACAGCTTATAATGCTTTGTTTGAGAATCAGAGAATAGCTTATAAGATTTCAGCTCACGAAGTTAAAGCCTTAGCTTCTTTGTGGGCTTATGCTAGTAGTACTTCTTTGCAGGATTTGATGCAAGCAACTTACTAGACTCAGCAGACGACTTTTACCAACTTTATCTTCGAGATTTAGAATCAATTTCGGATGATCTCAGATCTTTAGGACCGTTATCGGTAGCTCAGAATGTCATCCATTCCAATTAGGAATTTCATTCAACCTTCTGTTTGGTCTTCTCTAGCACTGTCACCAGTCTGCTACCCTCTTCATTTTGATGTGTAGTTACTTTCAAAACAAGGGGAAGGGTGGGGGGGGGGGAGGTATTTCCAAATGGTCATCTGGCTTTATAGTGAAAAGCATGGACATACCTCCTTCAGTGATAGTAACCTGGGGTCAGTGCTATGGTAGTTTTAATGAGTAGCTAGATGTGAAGCAATTTTCAATGTATTATATGCTTTTAATGTGTAGCTCGATGTGAAGCATTATTGTATATGTTATGTATCAAGACAAGCTTTAATATACAATACTCGGACACTTTTAATAATTTATAAAGAGTCTCATTTCTCTGGACTTCTTTATTTTTTGGCTTCCTTTATCAAATTAGCATAATGGGTTATGCTAGGCATTAAATAGAGTTACACCTATATTTTCTGAAATAGGAGCATTGAATATCAAGTACTAGGCCCGTCTGCCTGTTTACTATTCTCAGCTAGTCTGGGCCATTGGTTTTGTGGAAAAATATGAAAAATTTATACCAATTTTAATATTTTCAGTACTTACCAATGGCCCAGATGGGGATGGCTCTCCCTGGAGTGGACACTCCTTCCTCCCCGCTGAGTTGTATTACAGTTCTTATTAACATTTAACAGGCACAACTATAAAGAATGACAAGATGGTGGTAGCCTATTGTTGTCGTGCATTGCGCAAAAAGTATGGAGGACCATACTGGTCTTCTCTTTTTAAGTTTTTTTGCAAAGTTTGGGGGTTTGGGGATTCAAAATTTGTGTTTGGCCCTTGTAATAATTTGGGTTGCACCAGCTAGTGTGGGCCATTGGTAAGTATTAAAAATATTAAAATTGGTATAAATGTTTCATTTTCCAAACCGAGAGGCAGATTTGAACCAAATTTGATATGAGGGCTTATTGGGTCATAAGTACTTAATTTATGCCAAAAAACTTTTTCCTGTTGCCCCATGGGAACCGCAGGAGCTAAAAATAGAAAAATTTAAAACGCCTATTTCTTCAAAACTACATGGTACTAAGAATTCTTATTTGGTGTGAAGCTTCCTTAGGATCAACAGAATGGAGTGGTGAAAAAAAATTGGTATTGGTTTAATGATGGGGTACTTTTTCGGGACTTTTGAAAAAGTGCTGAGTCAGCATTTTTTGACACTGTGATAATGGGAAAAAAACATTTAAGACTACTTTTCTCCCAAACCACTGCTCCAAAAGCTTTCAAATTTCACATATAACATCTTTGGAAGATTGTTTCACAAGTTATTGAAATCAAATCCCTGGGTCCATGTTTGGGCTATTCTTTAAAAATCTTCTTCTTCAGATCTACTAATCAGAATATTTTGATATTTGGTATGCAGCATGCTTGTGGGAGTGGGGGGGGGGATGAGATTCAAGTTTGTTCAAGCCAAGTCTCTGGGTTCGTATTTGGGCTCATCATGGGATCCGGAATTATAACTTAGTTCAAAATGAGAAATTTTCTTTAAAAATCTTCTTCGTCAGATCCAGCAGCCGGAATGTTTTGATATTTGGTATGCAGCATCCCTAGTGGGGTGAGATTCAAGTATGTTCAAGCCAAGTCCCTAGGTTCATATTTGGGCTCACTGTGGGAGCTCTAATTGTAACTTAGTTCAAAATGAGGAATTTTCTTTAAAAATCTTCTTCAAATCCAGAAGTCGGAATGTTTTGATATTTGGTATGCAGCATCTTTAGGGGGATGAGATTCAAGTTTGCTCAAGCCAAGTCCCTGGGTTCATATTTGGGCTCACTGTGGGAGCCCAAATTATAACTTAGTTCAAAATAAGGAATTTTCTTTAAAAATCTTCTGGAGATCCAACAGTCGGAATGTTTTGATATTTGGTATGCAGCATCCTTAGGGGGTGATTCAAGTTTGTTCAAGCCACGTCCCATGTGTTGACATTTGGGCTCTCTGTGGGAGCCCGAACTATAACTTAGTTCATTGTGAGGAATATTCTTCAAAAATCTTCTTCATATCCACCGGTCAGAATCTTTTAATATTCGGTATACAGTATCCTTTCGAAGGTGAGATTCAAGTTTGTTCAAGCCAAGTCCCTGGGTTCATATTTGGGCTCCCTGTGGGAGCCCGAATTATTACTTAGTTCAAGATGAGGAATATTCTTTAAAAATCTTTTTTTAGATCCACTGGTCAGAATCTTTGGATCTTTGGTGTAAGCTTTTATTAGGAGGGGCAGATGTAACTTGTTGAAATCAATTCCCTTGGTTAATATTTAGGCTACCATGTCAGGTGAGCACCCTGGGGCCTCTTGTTTGAAGTTTGCATTGGTTATAAAAAGAGGGCATGTGACAGCCAAAAGGAGCATGCAAGAGGGACTGAGTATCAAATTTTTAACTTTTTTAGGCCTATCCAAATTTTATTATTTTTAAGTTTTTACCTCAAAAACATAGCATATGACCCATCACAAGAATTAGCTACTTCCAGTGAGGGGGTCATAAGTTATATATTTTCGAGACAAAAAATGCCCCAGCTCATCCAAACGAATGTGTCAGGATGAGCGGCATTCTTTCCAATGAATCCTGTGTAGGCCGTAGTAATAAGCATGCACTGACAGAGTCCTGTCATGGCTGTCCTCGTTTCAAAGTAATAAGAAAAACATGCTGAGTGAGGTGCTGAGTGAGGGTATAGTAGTCACAGGTGATAATGGCAAGTCATCAGTTCCCAAAGTAATTGAAGTCGGTGGCAGTAGTAACAAGTAATGAGAGGGAAGAACACACTCCACCTGGAATGGAATGCTTATTACTACTGCCTACTCAGGCTTCATTGGAAAGAATGCCGCTCATCCTGACACATTCGTTCGGATGAGCTGGGGCATTCCTTTTCCATTTCGCCTGTTTGTCCTCCTTAATAAGCATGCACTGTTCAAAGCAAATAACTGACTTCAGTGGTAGAGACCATGAAACAGGAAGAAAGAAATAACAACAAAGAAGAACTGTACTATACTTATGTGATATTGATACCGTTGTACATTGAGAGAATAACAAAAATATCGAAACTGTTGCTTCTCTTCCAACAGTAAACTGGGACCAAACCTCTCATCAAACGGGTCTACAATAAAAATTCAAAAAAGCTTGTGAGGAGTGCCCACAGAAACCCCTAACTGAAAGGCAGCAGAAGACACAGCTCCCCTTGTGCTATGAGCCTTAAATTGGTGAACATCAGTTCCGGGCCCTGCATGACATTACATATCCACCTGGATATATGGTGACATTGGAAACAGAAGTAAATGTCTTACATGAAAGTTGAGAATGTTTTCTGATTGGTTTTGTTCTTGTGAGATAATGTTTCAGAACAGAATAGACACACAGGGATCAGACATGTTAAATCTCCTGGAATGCCCAGGAAAATCCTGAAATTTCAGTGTAGTTGCCAGGCTCCCGGATAGGAATCAGTTTTGGACCAAAATTCCCAGAAAACAACAGTTGAATATTTCTTTCCCGGTGTAACTTATGTCAAATGTTCGCAGTCAAATCACATGCATTTCAAACTCTGGTAAAAACTCACGAAACCATAAAATATGAATTTAAGTTAAATTTATTTTAGAAAAGGGTATTTTATGATATATATTTCAACTGTGTTCATGTTTATTTCTGTTTTTTCTTCGTAATCGGAGATTTGTGATCAATGTGAGAGTGTCAAAGTGAAAATAGGTGACTTACTTTCAAAAAAATTAAAAACTCCACCTTCAATGCAGTATTTTGGTAAATAAAATATATGAAAAGGAATTAAATAATGTAGATTTATTTATTCATAGAATAGCTTTAATCCTCATCCCTTTTCCAAATCAAAACATAAACAACACCTTGACCTCAACTATTTAACACAGTTTAAAAATAGGTTAAAGTCACTTTGGATGCCGAAAAATTATGACTGCATATTTATACACAATGGACTTATTTTCTAACACTTCATTTACTCCGTTTTGCTGACTACAGAACTGTTATCTGTTGGCTGTCTGTACCCAGAATATTTTGAATGGAATTAAAAAGAAAAAAATGCTTCAATGATGAAAAGAAAAGTTTTGTGCATGACACAAACATCCACACATGCAAGAAGGATTTGATAAAGATACTAAGTACCAATCTTCTTGCAGTAACTGAACATTACGACATCTTTTCCTATTAATATTTCCAGACTTGGGAAATTATTAGCTTAGTAGACTTTGATAAAAGCAAACCAGAGGTGGTGGTGCTCTGTGGGTGGGGGGGGGGGGGGGGGGGGTCTCATGATGAGGAGGATGCCAGGGGGGGGGGGGGGGGTGTCAAATCAACAATTATTTCATGATTTTTTAACATAGCATAAATGAATCAGCATAATTGACAACTACATCTGGATGTAACCTGGTGTTAATGGTGGTCCATGAGCTGAAAATTTGCAAGTTTTTTCTTTTTTTTTGTCCCCGCGCGAACTTTTCCCTGAAATCCATCCCAATTCCCTGAAAATCACTCTCAGGTTCCCTGAAAAATTATTCTGGACGTTAACATTCCTGGCAGGAATGGATTGTGAAATTTTCTCAGTTTTACTGGTGGGTGATATCTTTTAATTTCAGTAGTTTGAAGGGGTGACTTGATACAAGAAAACAACCGAATGGTCCTGAAAAGTCAAGTGATTGAGATCTAATGTTGCAAGTATCTCAACACGAGCGGATGTAACCATAGCAACAAGACGTACAAGCTTTTCTGTAAGATGTTTTAAACTGAAGGTGTCGAGAGGGTGTAGAGTAGATAAATATTGTAAAACCCGAGAAGCATCCCCCAAATATGTATATCGTGGAAGCAGTGGGCTGGTATTAAATACCACCTTCATAATCCGTGATACTAAAGGAGAATCACGAAGGTCACAATCCAATAACCACAGAGTCTATACAAGCATGGCCTTATGAGTATTTAAAACAGAATAGGAGTATTTTTCTGGTATTGATGACACACCAAAGGACCCATCTTTGTCAAGCGTGTTCATATTTTTCGTACTTTGCCTCCAGGAAGCTGAGATATGTGAGGCTGCTGTATTTGAAAAGCCTTTACAACAGAGGTAACTCCCGATACATTGCAGGGGCTAAACTCAACCTTCTTGCCAATGGGTGTGTTTTGGAGCTTTTTGGTAGTCGTAACAGATTTTTTGTTTGTTTGTGGGATGGAATCAGAACTGGTGTGGATGCTAGACATGTCAGCAAGAGTGGATAGGCCAAAATGGCACAATGATTATGGCCCTCTTTACCTTGTCTCGGAGGATTTTCGTTAAGCACCTGGCAATCAAACTGAAAGGACAAAAAATGTAAGGACTGAAGGAATGCCAATCTAAGGAGAAAGCATCACAAAATATTGCATCAGGATCAGGCCGCCATGAAACAAATTTGGAAAGTTGTGCATCAAGTCTGATGGCAAATAGATCAATGTCAGGCTGAAAAAAGACAGTTGTGAGTTTTGCAAACACTTTGGTGTTCATCTGCCTTGATAAAGACATATTAAACTTTCAGGGCTGATGATCAGCCTGTTTGTTTTACCTGGAATATGTGTTGCTGATAATAGGATGTGTTTGTTATCCCACTTATACAAAATGTCCTTAGTAATACTGAAAAGTTAAATGGATGTACCACTCTGTTTGCTGAGGTAATGAACAGTGGAAGTATTGTCAGAGTTAACCCTTTACCCAACGTAACGGCCAAAACCGGCCAGCACTATTCTCAAAAATCATCAGTGAATTTTCCTTATTTTTTCATTTTTTGTCTCAAAAACATAGGTTATGACCCCTCATTGGAACGAGCTTGACGAGCTCGTTCCAATGAGGGGTCATAACCTATGTGTTTGAGACAAAAAATGAAAAAAATTAGTTGTTCAAGATTTTTTTTTGCAAGTGTCATCTGCTTTTCATGTTAGGTAAAGCGTTAATACAAATGTGACAGTGATGTGTGTCGGAACAGAGATTTTTCAAGCCAAAGAAAACTGCCAATAATTCGAGTTTATTGATGTGAAATGTGGATTCATGTAGAGACCATTGTCCATTAGTCTCAGATTGGCCAAATTTAGCCCCTCATCCTGATGAAGAGGCATTGGTTTCCAAATAAAAAATCAATAGGAGGTGGACGCATCAGTTTACCATTGTGGGTAGAAATGTGTTTAATCCACCTAAGAAGTTCCTTTTTTGAATTAGGTAAGAGTGTGACCAGTCGGTGATAGTTATCCTTGCCATTTAAAGCTTTGACTTTATATTTTTCTAAAGAATGTACATGTAAACTTTTGTTAGCGTGGTTTAACTGAGTCCAGATCTCAGGGTAGACCTTTGGGGCACTTATAAGAGGGCAGTCATCAGGCTTTGGATATTTGTCAAGTAAATCTGAAATATCTTTAAGTTGTGATTGTTCAGTACAAAATTTGTTGATAAATTTCACAAGGCTAGTGTCATTAATTGCTGGCCTTATGGAAGAAAATTGAGTAATATATCTGGGGGTGCAAAACGAGATTTTGAATCAGGATTGGTAGAACTAGTACTAGGTTGTGGTACATTTGTGATTTCACAATCAGAAGAAAATGTTCATCACTCTCGGAGGTGAATAAGCCAAACACAGGTTCAGGGTATAGATCACATGGGGTTTGGCGGCCAGTATTTTTACTCTGACCTGTAGGTAATGAATTTACAAGAGTGTTGGGAAGGCCAAGATCAGTCTCAATTGTAGCAATTTGTTTTGAAGCCATAACTTTTAACAGAGAGGATACACTGGCAATCGAGTCAGTGATCGTGGAAAGCCCCAATTTGTCTTTTAAAATAATTATAGTGTCTTCATTCAAAAGTTTGGACAACTGTTTGTTTTTGTTTTTAGAAACAGCATCATTGCTTTTTAGAGATTTGCCCTTCTGCTTTACAGGCTTTTCCTTTTCAACGTAGCGGTCTGGGGTTACTTGGTTTTTGTGGTGTATTTTCCGAACACTGTGACCTTGACCCGCAGGTTTGGTGGCCTTAGTTTTTGCAGGCGTGATTCCAAATGCAGAATAATGTGTAATTGGATGATGGGTCGAATCGAACCCAGTTAATGAATTTATTTCAGTCTTGGAGGTAAGTAAAGGAAGAATATCATTGTCCAGAGATTCGGAGAGGAGCAGCGGCCCCCAGTCCATCACTATGATTGTCCAAAGACGACACTATGACCTTGACTCACAGGTTTGGTGGCCTTAGTTTTTTGCAGGCGTGATGTCAAATGCAGAATCATGTGTAATAGGAGGATGGGCCGAATCGAACCCAGCTAATGAACTTATTTCAGGCTCGGAGGCAAGTAAAGGAAGAATATCATTGTCCAGAGTGGATAGGAGCTGCGGCCCCCAGTCCGTCACTATGATTGTCCGAAGACAACATTGCACCACAGCCCAATTTCTGTATAACTGCAGTTATACTATTACTAAAGAGTAACAAGAAAGTGAAAATAAATCACCATGAACAACCGTCTGCAGGCAGTATGAGATAATAAGTGACAGAATCAACAAGACATGAGGTCAGCTCAAAAATGAATGATGAGTTGCCATTATTACCTGTTACTTTTATACTCTCACTCAGCAGCTCACTCAGCACATTTTTCTTATTACTGTGAAACGAGGTCAGCCATGACAGGACTCTGTCAGTGCATGCTCATTAACTGGTAGAGTGCTGGAAGCCCTATTTTGGGCTTCACTAAAAGTGACAGGCAATAACTGTCTGTAGCTACATTCTGCCTGAGGAAGCCTTTATTGTCCCCGATATGAATCAGATTTTTTATACAATACCTTGCTCTCTGACATTTAATTGGATAGTGCCTATAAGGCACTATCCAATTAAATGTAATAGAGCAGTATATGATGAGCTTTGATTTGTTGTCAGAAAAAACTCAGCACTTTACCAGTTAAGGAGGACAAACAGGTGAAATGGAAAAGGAATGATAATTTTTAATTATTCGGGAAATTTTTTTTATGGAAATGTTATGTGCTATTTGTATTAGGTAGACAGTTGTTGAAAAATAAGAGAAGATTAATTCAATTCTACTTCTGAAACCATTCCCTCACAATGTTAAGACATTGACGTTGACTTCTGATGTTATTCCTGTATTAGATGGTTTGTGAATAAAGTATTCCTTAATGAGCTATTTGGTGTCAGTCTATCCAGTACAGGCATTTAATCTACTATGTCTTGTTTGACAGAGCTCATATAATAGAATAAATGCTAAGTTT
Source organism: Pictodentalium vernedei (assembly GCA_031216915.1). Classification (NCBI taxonomy): domain Eukaryota; kingdom Metazoa; phylum Mollusca; class Scaphopoda; order Dentaliida; family Dentaliidae; genus Pictodentalium; species Pictodentalium vernedei. The sequence continues at coordinate 408,201,883 of CM062292.1, read as the reverse complement.
TTTTCTAGAATACCGGAAAGTGACACAATCCCTGTTAATTGAATACTGTAAATTGAATAATTTTGATTGGAAAAGTGGCTATTCAATTAACAGGATCCCCGTGGGAAGCCCGGGAAGTGAAACAGTGCTTGTTTACTGTGGTAAACAAGCTCTGTTTCACTGGTAAAATAGGACCCAGTCACTAATGCTTGGGGTGCGAGTCGGCAACATGGGGTATAAACGATTGACTGACCTTGACTTTATCTCCATGTTGTGGTCATGATTAGCCATTGTGCAAAAGTATGTGACCTTAAACAACAATAAATAAATAAATAAATTAACAGGATTCCACTGTACCTACTAGAGATGGGCAGTTTTCAAATTTCATGTCAGTTCCAGTTGCGGATTCATTCAAAGAGTCAGGTGTCAGTTTAGGTTTTCATTGTACAAACATAACAATACTTTGCATTTGCATATAATAAGATGCATTTGGTGCCAGTCAGTGTCACAGGGACTCCCTTTCCAGGGCAATGCACCTGTGTGATAGCCTATATCAGTACTCTGATTTCCTGAGCACAATGTATTTGCATAATTATCTCAAGAGTTTCAAGTTTGAGAAAAATGATTTTTGCCCCAAATACCAGTGTTTTGGGTAACCCAACACACCCTAAAAAATTATGCTGACCATAACAATTTTATTGAGTAAAAGTATCTCATATAGGTCATTGTAACCCTAAATTTCCATCCAACTTCAGCTGTGATTTTGATGCTGGCTTTTGCATTCAAGCTCTCAAAATTCCATGGAGAAATAAATATATTTGTCATTATAAATGTGGAACAAGTGACAAGTTCCATTTGTGTAAAGGAAATCACATTTGATAAACAGCAATAATTTTGTCACTTATTTTTGCGGTAAATGTCATGCTCGAACGCAATAACAATTAATGCAGATGTTCTGAAAAGGGGTATCGCAACTCAGAATTTTGAAAAGAAGGTTAACTTTAGGTTGTGTCTCTCTTTATTCTGAGAAGCGAAGACCTGATTAGAGTTTTTCAACATTGACATTGAAAACTGCGACGACGGGTTTTCTGTAATTGTTTCGGTTTCAGTTTTGATAACAAAACCAAAACCGAACCGAATTTTTGGTTAACCGCCCATCTCTTGTACCTACTTTTTATACTCCAAAATCGTGTTGTGCTCGTTCCTTTTGGTTATGTTCCAGGATTTTCTACTGGAGGTAAGGCCTTCAATTCAATGTTTTCTGTTAAAGTTAAGGCCATTGATCAACTTGGATTTGAAAAATTGAAGAACATTGTAGGGCACTACCTTTAGTTGTGTTGAACAGGTCTAAACAGGAATTTGTATATTGGAAGCTCTTAATCAGTGAAAGTTGTGCTTTCTCTTTCTGTTCAGTTTGAAGGATTTCTGGTGGTGTTATGTTTCTTGTTCTTAATAGAGTTTTAACCCCCTGCACGCTGATGTCAAAATATCTAAAGTTCAGGGTGCAAATTTTCCCCATAATGCAACTAGAAATTTAACCAATTCAGTCACTTGACAGAGCTCATTGAGCTCTGTCAAATAAGATTGAATTGGTTAAATTCCCAGTTGCATTATGGGAAAATGGCTACTTGAAATTTGGATATTTTGACATCAGTGTGAAGGGAGTTAAAAATTCTTTTGTGGCTTGTGTCTGTTTAGACAGTCCTATGTTTGTCTAATCAGTTCCTAGACTGTTCATCCAGTCACAACCAAATGTCTGGACACATTTCTGAACAGAATTGTGTTGTGCACCACCTGTTTTTGCTCTGTTTAATTGGTATTATTCAGTAGTATAAGTTCAGGTGTCCAACACATTATCATGTTCATGAAATCTGGTAATGCATACTGATTCCATCCTGCATGTAAGCAGTCTATCATGGTCTATAGCAGAAGCAAACTGGCCATATGATCCACCAGGACAATTCCTGATAGGCCCCTATTGGGTTCCCACTGGGGCCCCCAAAATTGATGCAGCCCAAAACCTGCTGGTATGTGAAATTTTGTGAAAATGATCAAAAGGTGAAATGGATCTGATTGCATAGACTGCTGGTATATCGAAATGTTCTCACTCAAAAGAAAGGAAACAGCATTCCTTCAATTTCAAACGCCAAAATTTTATCTGATTAGGCTGAACTCTGGTCTTCCCGATTGGTCCTACCATTACTTGCCCCCACCCCTTTGGTAGAACCATTTTTAACAATTTGAAGATGATACAGAATTGCTTTCGAAATTTCCTCGGTGTAGATGGCCATTGATTACTCAGATTCAAGGACGCCGTATCCAATCAGTGCACAAAATCAAAATTTTCTCTGGGTCTTGGTGCATTTCCTGGTAACTTTTCTTGGCCCAAGAAGCCTCAACTGCATATTTGACAGCAGGGCTGGCATGATTATGAAATTCATGATCAGCTTTTGAAGAAGAATAATCTATTAAAGTTGTCTTTAATCATCCTCTGTGACTTCCAGAAACAGCTATAAAGAAATCCATATTTTTGGTCATTAGTTCCTCAAGCTGAACATTCTAGGCATGAGGTATGCCATCTACTCTCTGAGGAAAACTCAAGTTTGGACCTGGGGTGTCAAGAGTCCAATACCCCATTCTAGGTTTGCTGCATGCCATCTACTCTCTGAGGAAAACTCAAGTTTGGACCTGGGGTGTCAAGAGTCCAATACCCCATTCTAGGTTTGCTGCATGCCATCTACTCTCTGAGGAAAACTCAAGTTTGGACCTGGGGTGTCAAGAGTCCAATACCCCATTCTAGGCATGCTGCATGCCATCTACTCTCTGAGGAAAACTCAAGTTTGGACCTGGGGTGTCAAGAGTCCAATACCCCATTCTAGGCATGCTGCATGCCATCTACTCTCTGAGGAAAACTCAAGTTTGGACCTGGGGTATCAAGAGCCCAATTCCCCATTCTGGGCATGCTGCATGCCATCTACTCTCTGAGGAAAACTCAAGTTTGGACCTGGGGTGTCAAGAGTCCAATACCCCATTCTAGGCATGCTGCATGCCATCTACTCTCGGAGGAAAACTCAAGTTTGGACCTGGGGTGTCAAGAGTCCAATATCCCATTCTAGGCATGCTGCATGCCATCTACTCTCTGAGGAAAACTCAAGTTTGGACCTGGGGAGTTAAGAGACTAATACCCCATTCTAGGCATGCTGCATGCCATCTTCTCTCTGAGGAAAACTCAAGTTTGGACCTGGGGCGACAAGAGTCCAATAATATCTACATTTAGATTAAAGAAGGTAGTTGCACTCCATGGCACACTGAGAAGGGTAATTATTTGTACATGTACTCCAAAACATTTTACAATGGTAGATCTGGTGTCATGTGTTGTATCTGTGTACTTCTTTCTTCTAGCAATCACAGTGTATTTTGATATACAGTGGAGCTCACTTAATTAGATATCTCTTATTTGTATATTCTTGTTAATCAAATATAATTTTAAAACACAAAACCATTTACCATACCTTCAGTACAAATTTGATCTGTTAATTGCATATGGGTTGTAGAGTAAACTCCTGTTAATTGTATATATAGACAATAAACATATAGTGTGTTTTTATATCTGTATTATGCAACGAGTTGAAATATGGTTTATTTTTTTCGAGGCTTCGCCGAGAAAAAATAAACCATATTTCAACGAGTTGTATAACACAGATATAAAAACACACTATATGTTTATTGTTTTTATCTGATAACAAACAGACACCCGTCTCGTGCGTCTACCCGACTTATATATGCTTCCCACGGGCCTCCAAAGAAAACCAGTCTACGAGACAAAAGAAATAGGACAAGACGCATAGAGTTGTGTCCCTTACATTACAAAATCGATGACGGCGATTGTAAAGTGCGATTGCACTTCTTGCATCATGTAACTGCGCTGGAACAAAATAAATTTCAACTATTTTATTAACAGTAACAAAACAGTGTTTCAGGAGAGTTATTCTTTTTTTGACATAGTTCCAGTTTTCTTCTGTGTTTTATGCTGTAGTCCCAATATAACAAATAATTTTGCGTTTGTTTATAATTTTTACGAAGTGTTTTTTTTTCAGGTAGAGCAGACGAACTTTTAATTAGCACAGTTCCGCGAGTACTTTTGATCGAGGCCGTGACTATAAATAGTTCGCAGTCGCCGCATACTAATTACTATTAACATTCAAGTAATTTCTACAATGTTTTGAAGCAAAATTTTAGGTTGCCTTTATTGAAGCAAAATAAATAAGAAATGACGCCATCAGAGGATTTTGACAAAGTGCAATAAGCGTACAATTAAAACCTGCCCTGTGATATAACGATGTTTCATGAATGAATGAATGAAAATGGAATTGAAAGAGGTCAGAGGTCATTCGCATAAATTATAATTATATACAACACCCGTTGTATATACTTCAAGTATATACAACGGTTGTTATACTGTATGGTTATCAGATAAAAATTTTTGTAATATGTCGAAAAAATTACTGTGACATGCACCAAATTCCCCTTATTTATCAACCTTTTTGGCCTTACTACATCCAATACAGGCATTTCTTCTATTATATCTTGTTTGACAGAACTCTATGCGCTCTGTCAAACAAGATATATTAGAATAAATGCTCAGTTTACCTCCAGAACACAGGAAACTGACCAAATCCCTGTTAATTGTATCCTCCTGTTAATTGAATAATTTTCACTGGCAAAATGGATATTCAATTAAGAGGATTCTACTGTACTACAACCTCTGACTCTTCTTATGAGCATGATGGGGAGGAGAGTAATAACTAATAATTTATCAGTAAATGAGTGATGAAAACCCATAATCATCAACTTTGAAATTGTAGACAATTATGAGTGTTTCCGGTGATTATTAGACTTATTGATTAAACATGACTGGCCTATTTGAGAGACATCAATTGGGCCACTTCCAAAAAAGAAGGGTGTGTTTTCTGTTTCCCTATTGACTATTTTTAAGGTCCAGACCCCTGAACTGTTTTTCAAGGTCCTGGTTGAAGAAAATGTTAGCATTTGCAGTCATTTTGTTTTTGCATAATTGTATCCCTTCTTGAAGGGGGCGCAGCGGCTCAGTAGATAGAGGTGCAGGCTTCAAGCTGAGAGGTCCTCAAATTGAACCACACCTTCAGCAACTGTCACCCACATTGGCCACATGTGGGCATGGTGGCGCTGTGTACTAAGGCGTACAGCATGTCGATGGTGCACCTGTCTTCAACCATTGCTAACCCTGCTTGTGTGGAATTAGTATGTTGGGGAGCTGACGGTTGCTCATCATTGCTCGATGGGTCTCTCTGGGTACACCGACTTCCTCCATCCAAAAAACTGCCATTGTGCAGAAATATATGACCTTAGACACCAATAAATAAATAAATAAATAAATACATAAATAAATAAATAAATAAATAAATAAATAAATAATATGCCTTCATGAAAATACCATTCTGTACACACACCTCCCTAATAATAGTATTGACACATTAGTACTTTTGAAGAAAACATCCTTGTAATTACTATTATTTGACGGTGAGGAACAGAGGGAAAATACCATCACTATTTTTTTTCTCCAATCAAATACCATTACCATTATTTAGCCATCACTATTATTAGGCAGGTAAGAAAATACATTTACTTCCCATTAAAATATTTAGCATTGTAATTGTTTGCGGATAGGGAGCATACCGATTTAATTGAACACAATTTTTTTCTGGAAAGAAATAAACTTCTCCACCCCCCCCCCCCCAATCACCAGCCACCATGTTTTTTTCTGGTGGGGGAGGGGGGGAGGTGGGGGGGGGGGGAGGGTCGGAAAAATGTGTGAACATGGGTTGAAATTTGTAGTTTGTAGATTTTTTTACCCACCCATCCTTTCCTGCATATTTTTTCCATGACATTTTGGGGGAGCCACCCCCTTCTCATACAAAACTTTGGCACTCGAAACACTTAACTCAAAATGTGTAATGCACACTGATTCAATGCATATTTTTATATGTCCAAACATGTTTCCATTTACTCTATCAGATGCATTTTTCAAGACTTACAGATTGACATCATTCACATCAGTTCACAAAGACACATTACTGTATAGCTCGAATCCTATGTGGACCCGGGTATAATAGGTCCACATTTAGTAGTCAGGTTGTTAATGCACTGCAGCGATGGCCTGGCTGTTCATACAGACATTTTAATACTATATTGATGTAGCAAATTCTAAGGAATTTGTTTTATCCATATATTGAGGTGTCTGTGTGGATGAGCTTGTTAGTTCCTCCAGTGGTTGGTGGATTCCTTAGGCCATCCAGTGGATCTGCATACCAGGATAGTGATCAAAAAGACTTTTTCTGTTTTGTTGAATCACACTTTTTTGTTTTTGTTGAAATAAAAATTAATATTTTCAATTTTTTCATTTTGAAAATCAGTCCCACCTAGCTATTTTGACTCTTTAGACAATATTATATATACTATGCTTTATTTTAAAGAATGTTCTATTAAAATATAACTTGATATGAATGAATTATGTTGTGAATGGATATTTTTGTTGACTTTAGGAGAAAATTGTCGGGCAATTTTTTCTTGCTCAATATTGGACTCCCACCCCATCCATAAGTCAATTTTGAATGAATTTCTCCAATATTTTTATATTAAGGGGGTTAGTTTTGTTAATAATGCTTCTAAATAGGCTTTTATGATCAATTGGTGACATTTTGTTACAGTTTGGGACACAAAAGATGCCAGAACAGTGAAAAAGGAAAAAAAATGCTTTAACTAATTTCGCACATTTTATTTGGTACTTGACCACCCCACCTATGTTCATGCAATTTTTTTTGATGTTCTATTTCCGTCAAAAATGTTGCTGTTGGCAAGGACATTTAATGAACTTAGTGCAGTTATGCATCAAAATTTCCCTTTGGCACACCCTTTGGAACACTTTTATGATTGGATCACTTTGAAACTGGGTATGCTTGTTTGGAGTGACCTCTAGATGAGAGATATTAATTTCCTTCCATTTTTGTCAAAAAATGTTGCCGTTGGCGATGACCTTTGAACTTAGTTTAGTTAGGCATCAATATTTCTCTTTGCCACGTCCTGCAGGGCACATTTGTGATTGGATCACATTGAAACTTAGTATGCTTGTTTGGGGTGACAACTAGATCGGAGCTATCAATTTTCTTCCTTTTCTGTTGAGAATCATTGCTGTTAGCAACGACATTCAACTTATCCATTTTGTACGTCAACAATTTCTGTTGGCACACTGCACAGGTTGCATTTATCATCAGATCACTTTGAAATTTGGTATGTGGGTTTGGGGTTACCTCTGATGGGAGCTATTGATCTTCTTTCATTTCCAACAAAAAAATGTTGCTGTTAGCATCAACTTTTGAACTTTGTGGATTTGTGCATCAATTTTTCCTTTGGCATACTCTCACAAATAGCATTTTGGGAACAACCAATAAATGCCTTCTTTTCAGATATCTAAATTATGACATTCTGACTACGAAAATACAAATTGCTTTCTGCTTTTTGCTGACAAAGAAATGCGAATAGCAAACTGTATTTTAAGTAAATGCAAACAGCAAAATGCATTAAAAGTGGGAATATGTCTTTTGCTAAATGTGTTTTATGAATTGTCGATTGGTATGCATCTCAAACAGTAGTAGCATAGGTTGTGATTTTGATGATAATAATAAAACGAATAAATCACGACTTTTTCGTCCAAGTTAGAATTAAATTGGTCTAGACGTAAACATGTTTAAGTTACAAAATTCATTCTGTTTGTATTAACTTAATCCAAAATTAGAACAGAACATTAGATTATTCCACTTCTATTTAAAACAGTAAAATACATATTTTAGATTTTGTTGAATTAAAAACATAAAAATAGTTTCAAAATTGGATCTTGCATTATATAAAATAAAACATTGTTGTTTAAACTAAAACATTTTCCATATACATATTTTCCTCTGAGTCCCAGTCGGCATCAGTCAACACTTCTTAGTGATACTAGTATATTCACTGTTTTGTTATTGGTAAAAAGCAATTAGGAAAATGCATTTCGCAAACAGAAAAATGCATTTGCATTTTGCTATATTGGCATTTCATATTTTGCAAAAAGCATTTTGCAAAAAGCATGCTACAACCGGCTTTCCATAAGATGGGAGCCATTGATTATCTTTCATTTCTGTTGAGAATCGTTGCCATCAATAATTCTTTTTAATTTATCCGTTTTGTGCATCAACAATTTCCTTTGGCACACTGCACAGGCCTCATTTATCATCAGATTATTGTGAAACTTGGTATGCTTATTCAGGGTGACCTAGCTAGGAGCTATCGATTTTCTTTTCCTTTCTGTCAAAAACTGTTGCTGTTAGCAACAACCTTTGAATTTAGCACATTTGTACATCAACATTTTTAGCTTAACTTGACATAGTCAAGATAAGCTATTGCCATCACGTGTGCGGAAGTCTGTTAGTCTGTGAGTCTGTGAGTCTGTTCACATTTTCCTTTAGCACGGGCTACACCCCGCAGTTCTTGTCTGATCATCAGGAAATTTCATATGCAGGTTTAGGGTCATGTCTAGATGAGAACGTCCCCTTTTGGTTGCGAGCCCAGAAACCTTTAGCCCAAAACCCGAAAACCATTAACACAGTCTACAGGTCGTATTTATGAAGGGATTTCATTGTAACTTGGTAGGATGCCTCTGTATAATGCCTAGATGAGTACCTCCCCTTTTTGGCATGATCTGTCCACCATGATGGCTGCCCAAGCCCGAAACCCAAAAACTTTTAGCACAGTCTGCAGGCCATGTTTAATATGGAGGGATTTCATTGTAACTTGGTAGGATGGCTCCTTATGATCTCTAGATGAGAATTTCCCCACTTGGGCATAATCTGCCAACCGTGACGACTGCCCAAGCCCAAAACTCTGAAAACCTTTAGCACAGTCTACAGGTCATATTTATTGAGGAATTTCATTGTAACTTGGTGGGTTGACTTCATACAATGTCTAGATGAGAAAGTCCCCTTTTGGTTCTGATTGGGCAACTGTGATGGCTACAGGGGCCCGAAACCCAAAAACCTTTAGAACAGTCTACAGGTCATAATTATGAAGGGATTTCATTGTAGCTTGGTTGGATTACTCCAAATAATGTCTAGATGAGAACATCCTCTTTTGGTCGCGATCATTCAGCCTTTATGGCTGCCAGAACCCAAAGGCCTTTAACATAGTCAAAAGGTTGTATTTATGAAAGGATTTCATTGTAACTTGTTAGGTTGACTCCATATAATGCCTAGATGATGACATCCCCATTTGGTCATGATTGGTCAACTGTGATGGCTACAGGTGCCGAAGCCCGAAAATCTTGAGCACAGGCTATAGGTCATATTTATGAAGGGATTCCATTGTAACACCGTAGAATCACTCCAGATGATGCCCAGATGAGAATGTTCCCTTTTGGTTACAGGGATCCGAAGCCCGAAAACTTTTAGCACAGTCTACAGGTCATATTTATGAAGGGATTTCATTGTAACTTGGTAGGATGACTCCAAATAATGTCTGGATGAGAACGTCCCATTTTGATCGTGATCATTCAGCCTTGATGGGTGCCCGAGCCCAAAAACCTTTAGCATAGGCAAAAGGTCATATTTAAGGAAGGATTTCATTGTAACCTGTCAGGTTGACTCTATATAATGCCTAGATGATGACATCCCCTTTTGATCGTGATTGGTCAACTGTGATGGCTACAGATGCCCGAAGCCCGAAAACCTTGAGCACAGTCTACAGGTTATATTTATAAAGGGATTTCATTGTAACTTGGTAGGTTGACTTCATATAATGTCTAGATGAGAACAGCCCTTTTTGGACACCATTAGGCAACTGTGACGGCTACAGGGGCTTGAAGCCTGTAACTTCATAGGATCACTCCAGATGATGCCCAGATAAGATTGTCCCCTTTGGTTGCAATCATTCAACCATGATGGCTGCCTGAGCCCGAAGCCCGAAAACCTTTAGCACAGTCTACAGGTCATATTTATGAAGGGATTTCAATGTAAGTTGGTAGGTTGACTTCATATAATGTCTAGATGAGAACATCCCCTTTTGGACATGATTGGGCTACTGTGATGGCTACAGGGGCCCGAAACCCAAAAACCTTTAGAACAGTCTACAGGTCATAATTATGAAGGGATTTCATTGTAGCTTGGTTGGATTACTCCAAATAATGTCTAGATGAGAACATCCTCTTTTGGTCGCGATCATTCAGCCTTTATGGCTGCCCGAACCCAAAGACCTTTAACATAGTCAAAAGGTTGTATTTATGGAAGGATTTCATTGTAACTTGTTAGGTTGACTCCATATAATGCCTAGATGATGACATCCCCATTTGGTCATGATTGGTCAACTGTGATGGCTACAGGTGCCGAAGCCCGAAAATCTTGAGCACAGGCTATAGGTCATATTTATGAAGGGATTCCATTGTAACACCGTAGAATCACTCCAGATGATGCCCAGATGAGAATGTTCCCTTTTGGTTGCGATCATTCAGCCATTATGGCTGCCTGAGCCCAAAGCCTGAATACCTTTAGCACAGTCTACAGGTCATATTTATGAAGGGATTTCATTGTAACTTGGTAGGTTTGACTTTATATAATGTCTAGATGAGAACGTCCCCTTTTGGACACAATTGGGCAACTGTGACAGCTACAGGGGCCCGAAGCTCAAAAACGTTTAGAACAGTCTACAGGTCATAATTATGAAGGGATTTCATTGTAGCTTGGTAGGATGACTCCAAATAATGTCTAGATGAGAACATCCCCCTTTTGTCACGATCATTCAGCCTTGATGGCTGCCCGAGCCCAGAAATCTTTAGCATAGTCTGTTGGTCGTATTTATGGAAGGATTTCATTGTAACTTGTTAGGTTGACTCCATATAATGCCTAGATGATGACATCCCCTTTTGGTCATGATTGGTCAACTGTGATGGCTACAGGTGCCCGAAGCCCGAAAATCTTGAGCACAGTCTACAGGTCATATTTATGAAGGGATTCCATTGGAACATCATAGGATTACTCCAGATGATGTCCAGATGAGAATTCCCCTTTTGGTTGCGATCATTCAGCCATGATGGCTGCCCGAGCCCAAAGCCCAAAAACCTTTAGCACAGTCTTCAGTTCATATTTATGAAGGGATTTCATTGTAACTTGGTAGGTTGACTTCATATAATGTCTAGATGAGAACAGCCCCTTTTGGACACCATTAGGCAACTGTGACAGCCACAGGGGCCTGAAGCCCGAAAACCTTTAGCACAGTCTACAGGTGATATTTATAAAGGGATTTCATTGTACCTTGGTAGAATGTCTCCAAATAATGTCTAGATGAGCATGTCCCCTTTTGGTTGCGATCATTCAGCCTTGATGGCTGCCCGAGCCCAAAACCCCAAAACCTTTAGCATAGTCTATAGGTCATATTTATGGAAGGATTTCATTGTAACCTGTTAGTTTGACTCCATATTATGCCTAGATGATGACATCCCCTTTTGGTCATGATTGGTCAACTGTGACGGCTTCAGGGGCCCGAAGCCCGAAAACCTTGAGCACAGTCTACAGGTCATATTTATGAAGGGATTTCATTGTAACTTCGTAGGATCACTCCAGATGATGCCCAGATGAGAATGTCCCCTTTTGGTTGCGATCATTCAACCATGATGGCTGCCCAAGCCCAAAGCCCAAAAACCTTTAGCACAGTCTACAGGTCATATTTATGAAGGGATTTCATTGTAACTTGGTAGGTTAACTTCATATAATGTCTAGATGAGAACGTCTTCTTTGGACACAATTGGGAAACTGACGGCTACAGGGGCCGAAGCCCGAAAACCTTTAGCACAGTCTACAGGCCATATTTATGAAGGGATTTCAATGTAACTTGATAGGATACTCGTTTTGGAATGATTTCACTGTAACTTGGTAACTTTCGTTGATATACGTTAACTGTGAGAGCCACATACATTCACTGTGAGGTCATATTAACCCACCCCTCAGCTCTTTAGTACAGTGTACACCTCATATTATTTTTTATCAAATACATAGCATACAGGGAACAGAAATGAACATATTCCCAATTATCACAATTCTTGTCTTATTTCATAATCCTTTCATAAACACTGAACATTATCCTTTTCATCAAACACATCACACAAGCTACAGTGTCATTGACACTTTCATTTGACATGGCCTTGGGTGTATGTGTCATAGGAATGTTTTTGAATGTGGTGTGCTCAAGCCTCATTAGGTGAGACCACTAGATAAGAGCTATCGATAAGCATTTGCTTCTGTGAAAAAGTTGCTGTTTACAATAATCTTTAAACTTACTGCATTTGTATATCAACATTCCTTCTTCAGCCAGCCGTACAGTTCACATTTAAAAATGCATGGATTGCTCTGACGTTGCGCACACACAATGCTGTTATCTTGAAGTTTCACCAAATAACATTGGAACAATGATCTTAAATTTTGCCATTTCACTTATAACTTACCAGGTTTAAGTTTGTCAAGGTGAGCTACAGTGTCATTGACACTTTCATTTGGTCCTCCCTTGTGCCTGACATAATGTTTTTTTTCAGTTGAATATGAGTCTGTAACTTAAAAACATGTCGAATTTTGTTAGCTTTCCCAATACCAAATTCTTTACTTACTTTCATTAATTGGAGAGCCCTCTTATAGCAAGCTTTCTAATAAAGGTGTGTTTGATAAATATTCACTACTAGTACTTGTTGCCCTTTAGAGTATTGCTCCTTCATCCACCCACACAGAACAATATAGCATATATCATAATAATCAGTACTCCGCTCTATTGGGTCCTAAACCCCGTGGTGGGTACCAAGTTTGTTGATGATAGGCACAGAACTGTTGGTACCTATCACAATGACAGGCTCCAAAAAAATTATTTGCAGGCTTAAACTGATTGTAACAAGACTGTGTCAGTGATAACAAAAAAAAACTATAGGTGAATCCATAGTAAATTATATGAATGCATGCAAAAATCCAAATCAATTCTTGCAACTGATTCTCAAAAGGAGAACACTGAAAATCATTTTGGATTTATGCAAAATGTTTGTTTGATTCTTGAATGTGTTCTTACATTAAAGACCTGGAGCATTGTACTTATTTTTTGATGCATTATGATAAGCTAACACCAGCAGTGTTATCTAATGAAGTATTTGTCCCTCTACAGGCAGCCAGAACCACTACAACAGGTGTGGCATTTTCAGGAGTGCGAGTTATTCACTGGCCTATTGCTCTCTTTAAAAAAATTAAGGATTGCAAAAACTAGCCTTCCTGGCCTTAGAAAATAATGATTACCATAACAGCATATTTCTAAAACCCACATCTTTTCAGATCTCTGCTATGTTAATGGTCTTTGTAAGACAGCCACATTGGTCCTCTCACACCTACAGGCCTTGCAGAGGTCCGGAGGTGTGGGAGGGGCAATGTAGCTGTCTCACAGAGACTACCTTGTTAGCAGCATCAAATACTTCATTTTGCTACTTTTGGCCTTTGTAAGCTTCAGGAGAGCTAATCATTCCCTAGGTCATGCGAGGGGAGCAATTTTTTTAGCTCTCCTGCATTTTTAATACTAATTAAGTCATTGAACTGATTTAACTTGGATGAGGAAATTAATTGTTTTGCACTCAGCTGAAAAACTGTTGAGATGACATTCTTTTCAATCAATGTGAATGTATTTCCAGGATTGAACAGACCAAATCTTACAACAACACTGTGTTTTTCTTTGTGCGCAATAAAATTGTGTAAATGTTGAGTTTTTCTTATTTTAGGAAGGATATTGTAAGACAAATTGATCTTGACCTTGTCTCTGGACCATTGTATCAAATTTTTTTTCAGACAAGGTCTCCACATATTAATATAATTGTTATTACATACCTGTTCTATGAAATTCCCATCTAATTATAAAACAACACTAAACCAGGCGGAAAATGATAATCTGTTTTTGACATGTGCAGAACGCAAATCGTTGACGGACTATTTTTAAATAGAAGCAAAATTTCACTGGAATTTTCTATAAAGCATGCGCTGCAGTTACAATCTGAGTCGCTAGCAATAGGTGAAATAGTAATATGGGTTCTCCCCGCAAATTTGGTTGGCGATAAAATGCATTCTTTTTGTTGATAGTTCATCCCTGGAGCTCCAACGTATTCTATGTACCCCCTAGCACAGAGAACACATTGGAACTCAGGGAACATTTTGTCAAATGAATGGTGAGTGTCCTTCTAATAATTGCTTTCATAGATGTGAAGGCATGTAATAAACACAGAATGACACATGCACATGAATGGGCCTCTAATTTCATAATTCTGTGCGGGTACTCGTGCCATATCGATTAACTCATTTGCACTCATGTGACGTTCTGTGTATATATTTTTTACATCAATCTCTAATTATTAGCTCAACTAATACGTAGTCAGATTTGAGGTTTTGTCATGACCTGTCATCCGTCTGTCAACAATTGAATACAGCTCAGGCTAGACGCCATATTTATGAATCGATCTTTACAAAACTTCTTCGGTACCTTTGTTATTACTGTGGGACGAGAACGAGTGTTTTGGGGTGTGGCCCAAAATTCAAGATGGCCACCAACAGCCATTTTCTACCAAAATTATGAAAGTTCTGATTTGAGTAAATTTTTGTATGAATGTTTAATAACATGGAATACATCACATATAATACAGGTTTTTTCTTGTGCAGAAATTATGCAAATTAGATGAACTTTAATTTATTCAGTGCTACTTATACGCAGTAAGTGCACATGTCAATACAGCTCGGGCTAGAAGCTGTATTTATGAACCGATGTTCATGAAACTTCTTGGGTACCTTTGTTATCACCTTGGGCTGAGAACGAACTTTGTTTTATTCAGTGCTCCTCATACACAGTAAGTACACATGTCAATATGGCTTGGGTTAGCAGCTGCACTTATGAACCAATCTTTACGAAACTTCTTGGGTACCTTTGTTATCACCTTGGGACGAGAACACGTATCTTTGGGTTTGGTTCGAACTTCAAGATGGCTGCCGGTGGCCATTTTGTACCAAAATTAGGTACAATCAGTTTTTGTACAGAACTTCTATATGACGGTTCTGATTTGAATAAATTTTTGTAACATGGAATTCATCACATATAATTCAGGGTTTTTTCTTGTGCAGAAATTATGCAAATTAGATGAACTTTAATTTATTCAGTGCTACTTATACGCAGTAAGTGCACATGTCAATACAGCTCGGGCTAGAAGCTGTATTTATGAACCGATCTTCACGAAACTTCTTGGGTACCTTTGTTATCACCTTAAGCTGAGAACGAGTCTTTTTGGGTGCGGTCTGAAATTGAAGATGGCTGCCAGCGACCATTTTATGTCGAAATTAGGTGCAATCAGTTCTTTATACAGAACTTCTTTATGAAGGTTCTGATTTGATTAAATTTTTGTATGAGTGTTTAGTAACATGGAATACATCACATATAATACAGGTATTTTTCTCGTGCTTAAATTCTGCAAATTAGATGAACTTTGATTTATTCAGTGCTACTTATACACAGTTAGTACACATGTCAATACAACTCGGGCTAGAGGCTGTATTTATGAACTGATCTTCAGGAAACTTCTTGGGTACCTTTGTTATCACCTTGGGATGAGAATGAGTGTTTTTGGGTGCAGTCCGAAATTTCAAGATGGCCGGCAGTGGCCAATTAGACAAACTTTGATTTATTCAGTGCTACTTTTACAATGCAATATTTTATTTCAGCTGACTGTGGTTCGCCTGGGTGTCAGCATGGAACTTGTACATATCCATTTATATGTACATGTGATCCTGGATGGAGAGGACAGTTCTGTGATTCAGGTTTGTAGTAAATTGTACTAATCATATAATATAGATCATAGGCAGATCCAGAGTATTGTTCTTACTTGATGAGGTGATTTAACTCAACCATTCAGCAATTAGGGAAATAAAAAAAAAACACTGGAGAAATTTCTCTTTCTGGAACTTTCCATTTGATGACGTGATGACGATTTAAACAGACTTCTGTCATTCATCTTAGTCATTCACCTGCTTGTTTCATTTCACTTAAACAACATTGATAAGTGACAATTGTTTATACTATTTATTGATTGGGATTTAACTACACTTCAGCAGCCAGGGTCACCTCGTGTCACACAGTTTTAAGAACAGAGGCAGCCGGAGAGAACCACTGAGCAACAGCGAGCAAGTGCCAGGCTCCCTAACCCTTATATTTATACCCTGCAATGTGTTGTAGGGCAGTACGCTGGAAATACCTTGTCCATAAACATAATTTTGTCCAGAGATTTTTTCAGACATTTATGGACCAGTGACGTCAAAATTTGGTGTGAATGGTCATCACCATGTGAACCTGTAGACCTGCGATTATAGTTCCAGTCAGACTATCGTGGGCTCAGTTATGCCCCTTTATCACATGTCTTCGAATGCTAGAATTTTGTCTGGAGATTTTCTCAGATGTTTATGGGTTGATACCTTTAAAACTTGGTATGGAGATTTGCTACTATGGGAGCGATTATAGTTTTGATCAGATTTTGTTTGAAACTGGGTATGGATGTTCACTACCATGGAACCTGCGCACGAGCAATTATGGTTTTGATCAGAATTTTTTTTTGCCAGAGTTATGACCCTTTTCGTCTTAGAATGCCTGAATTTTGTCTGCAGATTTTCTCAAATGTTTATTGTTCGATTCTGTTGAAACTTGGTATGGATATTCACTGCCATGGGAACCTGTCACCAGCGATTATAGTTTTGATCTGACTTTTTTTTGCCAGAGTTATGCCCCTTTTCATCTTAAAATAATTCATTTTGTCCTGAGATTTTCTCGGTTGCTTATGGGTCAATTCCTTTGAAACTTGGTATGGATGTTCACTATCATAGGAACCTGTGCATCAGTGATTGTAATTTTGATCAGACTTTTTTGACCAGAGTCATGCCCCTTTTCATCTTAGAATGCATGAATTTTGTCCGGAGATTTTCTCAGATGTTTATAGGCTGATTTCTTTGAAACTTGGTATGGATGTTCACTACCATGGGAACATGTGCACCTGTGATTATAGTTTTGATCAGACTTTTTTATCAGAGTTGTGCTCCTCTTCGTCTTAGAATAATCATAGCAGTGGGGTTGGCAGGGTGTATCGACAGGCCCATCTAGGGCAGCCACACCTCTAGTTTTGCAGTGTGGTTTAGGTATGGATAGGGTGCTCATGGGGTGTGGGCTAGAAAATTGGTTGAGGTGTGACACTCAGCCTGAAGTGTGGATCTATATTTCTTTACAAACAGATAATTTGAGTATGTTTATGGTATGATTGAGGTATGGTTAGGGTGTGGAGCCCAAAATTTAAATGAGCTCAGTGGTGTAATATGAGGTATGATTGGGGTGTGCTTAGGGTGCTGCCATAACGTGTGCCTGGGATATAATTTGGGAACCACCATTAAGTTATCCTGGGGTGTGATTAAGGTGTGCCTTGGGTATGCTTGGGGTACTCTCATGAGGTGTGTTTGGGGTATGTCTGAGGTGTGGTTCGGATACTACCTAAAGGTGTGTCAAGGGTGTAGTAGGATACCACCATTGTGGAGTAATTAGAGCATGCCTAGGGTATGATTAGGGTACCTACATGCATAATGTCTGGTGTGTCTTTGGGGTACCTCCAACAGGCTTTGCCACAGGTGTGCCTGTGATGCATCTAGAATTTGCCAGCACATGTTGTGTACATGCAGTGCTCTGTCTGAGGTATGTTGACAGCATGAATTTATATATTTAAGTATTATATACCTTTCACTTACTTGTTTGGAATCTCTGGTATGGGAAACAATAAACATATCATGATTTATCAGATTATAGTATCAAAATGTAAAACTAGAGATAGCTGCTGGAAGGTGGCTGATCCCCCTGAAATAATCCCCAGTACAGTAACCACACCTACCCTTATATCTGGCAGTCCTGTCAATTCACCACTGCATCCTTGGCAAAAAATATGCCAACGGAAATTGGCCCTCCCTCGGCAACTGCCGAAGGCCATAGCATTCAGTTTCACTTGGCATGAGCAATTTGAGGGAGGCTGGGAGGGGTGAGAAAATTGAAATGTGCTATCAAAAGCTGTCTGGTTGCTTTTCGTTAGCAAATGCTCTTATTTTTGACCGGCTAAAATGTTCTCCTTTGACAGCATGTTTCAAATTGCCCAAAACCATGGTTCATCGGGGGATATTTCTTTGTTTCAGTTTTCTTTAATATAAATATGATAATGACAGCATACTCTGGTTTGCATATGCTCTATTCTAAAGTGTACTAGCCCTGATCGATTATTGGGGCCCATTCAGATTCAATTTAAAGAGGTTACCAGTGTCAGTGAATTCATATTATTCTTCAAACTTTTTTTTATTCTCGTTAATTGAAACATCCCATAATAGAGCAAATCCATGCAAATCCTGACGGCCAAACAGCTCCCTCGGTCGATTTCAAAAGTTTTGGTACAGCCCTTTGGGATGTTTAGTCAAGTTTGCTCTGGATTTTTCGTGTCTTTGAGGTGGACAGTTCATATCTTTCCTGGATGATTTGTGAACATACATCTGAACAACTTGTATACCATTTTCAGGATGTTTCGTACCTCATTTTTGGATATTGGATAATGGACAATTCATTCCCTCGAAAAATATATTGCAGATGGCTTAATCAAGGAAAAAGGAATGGAGCAGTCACCTTGAAAGAAGCGTTATATGTTTTTTATTATTCCTTTAAAACAAGTAAAAAGAAAAACAAACATTAGAAAAAAACCAATAGGAATCTTTTGATATTTGGTATGCAGCATGCTTAGGGAGGTGAGATTTAAGTTTGTTCAAGCCAAATCCCTGGGTTCATATTTAGGCTGAAAATTTGGGGGCCCCGGTCTGGACTGATTTTTGACCAAAATCCAGAAATGAGTTTTTTTGTTTTTCTGTATTTGGGTCAGTTTTAAGACAAAAAATTTTTTTTTTTTTTACACTGAAAATTTGGGGTCCGGGTGGAACTTTTTTGACCAAAATCCGGAAATTAGGTTTTTTTTTTAGCTTTTTATGTGTTTTAGTCAATTTTAAGAAGAAGAAAAAAAATTTTAGTCTGAAAATATTTTGTTTGGGACTTCGAAAATTTCCGAACAAAAATAAAAAAAAATCTGTTTTTTGTACGTTTATCTCAATTTTGGGACGTAAAAGTGCAGGAACTGAAAATAGAAGGAAAATCCTGTGTATTGTGTATGCACACTTGCTTCATCTAGTTAGTCTGTGTGAAACACACAGACTATTTCCGGCTTCCTCCACCCATAAAACTGTCACGGTCATGATTAGCCATTGTGCATAAATATGTGACCTTAAACATCAATAAAATAAAATAAAAAATAAATACACACAGACTATTGTTTTTGCATGGTTTCTTTTTCTTTTTTTTTTTTTTTCTTTTTCTTCTTCTTCTTCTCCTGTCTTCTGTCTTCTCATCACTTTTTTGTCTGCAAGATAACTCGAAAACGAATAGCCCTATCTCGTTGATTTTTGGCATGCTGATAGACAGCCAGAAGTTCTCGGCCACCTATGTTTTTCAGATTCCTGGGTTATCAGGGGTGTCTGTAGGGGTGTTTTGAAAGTGGGTCACGCCCATATCTCAGGCGTGGTATGACCTACAGACCTGGGACCAACACCAAATGAGTCGACATTCAATGGAGGTTCAAAATATGGGTCAAGGTCACGGAGGTCATCTAGGGGTCATTGAGTGCATTTTTCAGAATTGCTGGAAATCACATTTTTTGACCCCCTAAAGCATTCCTGACGTACACACATGCATTTTGACGTAAAAAAAAGTGGACGTGGCCAAAATTTTTGAAAGTGGTCACGCTCATATCTCAAGCATGGTATGACGTATGGACCTGGAACCAACACCAAATGAGTCGACACTCGATGGAGATTCAAAATATGGGTCAAGATCACGGAGGTCACCTAGGGGTCATTAAGTGCGTTTTTCATAATTGCTAGAAATCACATTTTTTGACCCCCTAAAGCATTCCTGACATACACACATGCATTTTGACGTAAAAAAAAGTGGGCGTAACCAAAATTTTTGAAAGTGGGTCACGCTGATATCTCAAGCATGGTGTGATGCATGGACCTGGAGCCAACACTAAATAAGTTGACACTTGATTGAGGTTCAAAAAATGTGGGTCAAGGTCATGGAGGTCACCTGGGGTCATTGAATGCATTTTTTCAGAATTGCTGGAAATCACATGTTTTGACTCTCTAAAGCATTCCTGAAGTCCATACATCCATTTTTACGTAAAAAGTTGGTGTGGCCAAAATTTGTGAAAGTGGGTCATGCTCATATTTCAAGCATGGTATGATGTATGCACCTGGGACTAATACCAAACGAGTTGACACTCGATGGAGATTCAAAATTTGGGCCAAGGTCGAACAGGAGTCATGAGGGCTATTACCAGAATTGCTGAAAATCATATTTTTGAACCTCCTTGTGCATTCCCTTGATTGGTCCCTTTGAATGCTGTGAAGATATATACCTTTTCTGGTTTCTTGGAAAAAATTATCTGATTTTTGAATGAATATCTATAAATACTGTCATTGAAAACCTATTATTTCTTTAAAACTATTTTATCCCCAAAATAAGCCTCTAAAGTATTCCCATTACATTCATAGAGGGGCACGGTGGCTAAGCAGTTAGAGGTGCAGGCTGCAAGCCGAGAGGTTCTCAGTTTGAATCCTATCTGCGGCAAGTGCCTTTAGGCAAAAACACTTCACCCCCATTGCCCACATAATGGCATAGTGATGATGTGTACTAAGACATACTGCATGTCGATAATACACTTGCACTAACCCTGCTTGTGTGGAGTTAGCATGTTGGGGAGCCAGACAGTTGCTTGTTGTTGTTTGGTGGTTCTCTGTGTTCTCTGGTTTCCTCCACCTGTAAAAACTGTACGACACGAGGCGGCCTAGCTGTTGAAGTGTCATTAAACCCCAATAAATTAATAACATTCATAGAATGTCTTCTATGCACTTTTTGTCAACATGATAACCCAAATACAATCAATCCTATCTCAATGTTTTTGGTATACTGATAGACTGCCTACCATTGGTACTTGGTCATCTATGATGTGGAGGCATGTGGGGCCTTCGGACTCTAGATGTTAAAAATATGTTTACAACATTTACTGGGAAATGAGTTAGCTGAAGCAGTAACCATTATCTAAAACAGAAATCTCCAGAGAGAAAGCTGAGATAGAATTCTTTGTTACATTGAACAGCACTGTATATTTATGTTGTATCATGATACAAAACTTCAGTCTCAATCATTGAAGAGAGAGAGAAACCTTCACTTTTTAAAGCATTTTTTTTTTAAATCTATTTATTCTCAATCATAACTCAGGATTGAGAGGTTTTGGGATGGAGTGGTGTGTGGCTTTCTCGAAACACCTATCACAGTTACAAAGTAATAAAATGGAATATTTGAATGGTCAGATTTTAACCCTCTTAATACTTCGATGTGAATAAAAAAATATCTTTAATATATAACTCATGGCTACAGAATGTTTTTCGCTTTCTTTTCTGAAACATTTAATTCTATGTGGAATGGGACACCTTTTCAGTGTGCTTTCCAAACTAAGGGATTCTTAACCCTTTAGCCAACATAAAGGCAAAAACCGGTCAGCTTTATACACAGAAATGTCTATTCAATTTTAATTACTTTTTCATTTTTGCTTGAAAAACATAGCTTATGACCCTTCATTGGAATGAGCTCATTTTTAAAGGATTATTTATTTATTGGTGTTCAATGTCCCATATTTCTGCACAGTGGTTTACCATGACCAGGACAGTTTTACGGGTGGAGGAAGCCAGAGTATCTGGGGAGAACCTCCGGGCAACAGCGAGCAACTATCAGATTCCCCACATACTAACTCCACACAAGCAGGGTTAGCATTGGTTGAAGACAGGTGCACCATCGATGTGCAGTACGCTTTAGTAAACATCGCCACCATGCACACACGTGGGCAATGGGGTGAAGTGTCTTGCCCAAGGACAGAGTGAGGACCGCTCGACTTGCAGCCTGCACCTCTGCCAACTCAGCCACTGCACCCCCATTTAACCCTTTACCCAACGCAGACGATAGCAAAATTTATTATTTCAAATATTTTTTTTCAAATTTTCCAAACAATTTCAACAAAACCATATCATGGGCCCCCACGTTGGAACTAATATTTTTTCAACTTCTCAATTTGCATATTACGCAGGCGGATGCGGCCGATTCGTTGGGTAAAGGGTTAAAGGATTAAAATGGAATATTTAAAGCGAATATTTTAACCCTCTGAAGATCTTAATATGGGGGCACGGTGGCGCTGTGTACTAAAGCGTACTGCACTTCAATGGCGCACCTCTCTTCGAAAAAATCATTGAGAATAATGAAAACCATTTCCATTCGCACAGTGTTGTTCTAAACACACATGGATATAGATGGGACCTCGGTATTTCGACAATGCCAATAAGTCTTCAGACAGGCTCTCGGGGGTCTTTAAGGCCTTTCAACGTCTACATTCCAACATTACTGAACCTTTTTACTTGCAATATATTTTCCAGAGGTACCATGCATGCACTTCATCATTGCCTTGCTAATATGAACATTTGCCATCATCTACAAATATGGCAGATCCGGAGTTGGTGGAGCCAATATTTATAACTCATATATCAGGTTTGGTATGACCTATAGTAATGGTACCTACACCATGTGAGTTGAAACTTGCTGGAGGTTCAAAATGTGGTCCACCTCTATGCGGTCAAGAGAGGTCATTAAATGCATACTTTTTCGACCTATTAGGAATTTCATTTTATACCAGTTAATGCAGTTCTGAAGATTATACATGTATCTCATCATTCAAACAAATGGCAGCGGCAGTAATGTCCATTTCTTATTCCTTGATCGAACCCTATAAATGATGTGCACATATATGCCTTTTCGGATTTCTTAGAAAAATTGTTCTGATTCCTGTACGAATATTTTCTCTATCAAAGAATTTCACAAAAAGCAGTAGGGAGAAAGCTGTGACTGTCACATACAATAACATGATCTATTTATTTAATCTCATTGTACAGAATTAATTCCCAAACCAAGTTAATATAAAAACAAACAACTTGATCATGAAGAATTCCAGTGTACATGTAATTGTATACTGTCAGGATGCTGGTAAAATATGCAATACTGACATAGTTGACTGTACTGTTAACTGTGTTAGTGCTATGACTGTTTAAAATTAATTTATTAGAGAAGTTCTAGTTTTATGTATGCCTTGTTTGTGTCACTAGATGCTCTTTTATGTGCAGGCCTTCAAATGAGCTCTTGGGGTTTTTAAGGTTTTTATGACAATATCTCCGACATAGAGTCTGTGCACCCTTTGTCAGCGCGACAACTCAAATACGGAGCGTCCTATCTCGATGCATTTTGGCATGCAGGTTAACAATAACCAATTTGCACTCATGTATGTTTTTTTCACCCTTTCCATCTGAATGACAGATGACAGATCTGAAGTTGGTGGAGCCATTATTTCAAAGTGGGTTGCGCTCATTCTTCAGTGTAAATGTAGACATGGGACTACACCGACTGAGTTAAAAAGTGCTGGAGATTCAATATACGGTCCACCTGAATGAGGTCATCAAGTGCATATTATTCAGAAAGACTGGGAAATGCATTTACACCTTAATGTATTTCTAAAGTTTATGAATGTATTTCATCACTCAAATTAGTGGGCAAAGCCAAAATTGTCCATTTCTGATTCGTGTATCGAACCCTTTGAATGCTGGTCACATATATGCCTTTTCTGGTTTCTTATAAAAATTGTTCTGATTCCTGTATGAATATCTGTAAATACTGTTAACGAAAACCCATTTCTGATTTGTTAAAAAATATTTTACACCAGAAGATAAGCCTCCATAAATTCTCTTTCTGTAGAGTTTATTCCTGATACTTTAACCCTTTTCACACAGACTTGAATTTACTGGATGCAGTAAATTCTGTTTCTCTAGTTGGTATATGCTTTTCTTGGAAGGGGCGTATGCAGTTTATTCAAGTCAAGTCCCTGGTTGATATTTAGACTACCATGTCAGGTGAGCGCCCTAAGGCCCCCCTGGGGCCTCTTGCTGTTCAACTCAACATGCCCAGCCCCATAGGGAGGGAATGAGGGAAAATGCTCCAAAATATTTTTAAAATCTTCTTCTCAGGAACCAGTGTGAACAATGACTTGGTATTTGTTATGGTGCTTCCTTTTGAGGGGTAGAATCAAGTTTGTTCAAACGAAGTTCATGAAGCAATATTTGGCTTTGTGATGGGAGGGGTAAGATTTTTGGCCCCACCCAAAATTTCTATTTTCAGAACTGAAGGTCCAGTTTGAACCAAATTTGGTGTGTGGTATTATTGGGTCATAAGTACTTGACTCATTGAAAACAAAAAAAATTTCTGCATTCCCTTGGGAACCCTTGGAGCTAAAAATAGAAATATTTTCCAACACCCATATTACCCCAACCACATGGAACAGAGAGCTGCTATTTGGTACGAAGCATCCTTAGAACCAGTAGAAATGAATGGTCAAAACAATTGCCATTGGTTATGTTACGGTGTTCTGAAGAGGGCATCGAAAAAATGCCTGGTCAGCATATTTGCAAAAATTTTAAAAAATCTTTTCTCCAGAACCAGTCATCAGAATCTTTTGATATTCAGTATACAGCATTCATAGGGGTGTGGGGGGGGGGGGGGGGGTGGGGGGGGGGGGGGGCAGTCAGATATACAAGTTTGTTAAAATAAAGCCCATTGCTTCATATTTGGGCTCAATACAGGAGCCTGAATTTTTAACTTAGGGTAATATGGGGGAATATTCTTTAAAAATCTTCTTCAGAACCACCAGTCAGAATCTTTTAATGTTTGGTATCCATCATTGTTATGAAGGTCAAATTCAAGATTGTTCAAACCAAGTCCCTAGGTTAATATTTGGGTTTCCTATGGAAGCCCAAATTTTAACTTTGTTCAATATGGAGGATAATTTTTAAAAAATCTTCTTCAGATCCACCAGTCGGAATGCTTTCGTATTTGGTATGCAACATCTCTATGGGGGGGGGGGGCAAATTCAAGTTTGTTCAGTTCGAGTGCCTGGGTTAATATTTGGGCTCCATATGAAAACTTGAAATATAACTTAGTACAATATGAGGGAATTTATTCAAAAATGTTCTTCTTCAGATCCACTGGTCAGAATGCTTTCATATTTGGTATACAACATCTCTAGGGGGGTCAGATTCAAGTTTGTTCAAATCGGATCTGTAGATTAATATTTGGGCTCGCTATGGTAGCCCAAATTTTAACTTAGTGCAATATGAAGAAATTTCTTCAAAAATTTCTCTTCTTCAGATCCAACAGTCAGAATGCTTTCATATTTGGTACACATCATCGCTAGAGCCTGGGTTAATATTTGGGCTCCCTATGGGAGCCAGAATTGGCCATGTTGCTGAAGAATTAAAAATTCTGTATTCAGTACCCTCTAGAGGTGGGTAACCAAGGCTTCATATGGGAGCTCTACATTTTACATTACGATCAACTGAAGAAAAGGCATGATGCCCGGATTATTTTTGTCACTGCTGACGGACTGAAGGATTGACAGTGTATCCTATAGAGATGGATTGCTTAATGGAAACTCATTCTTGGACTCTGTTTATATTGTGTTCTGTTCAAGATGAGTGCTTCAGGCCCCATCCCCCCCCCCCCCCCCCCCCCACACACACACACACACACGGTGAACCATAGTGCCTCCAATTTTATTATTGTTGTTGCATTTTGTTGAGTTTTGTGAGGCATCAATATTTCAGAAGTATTAAAAACTTTATAACATTACGAATATCATTTTTCAATAGTCTCTTCCTGAACGTTGAGGTCTCATGACACACAGCAATATCCAATAATCCTCGAAAACAGTGATTCAGATACCGATGTACTAAATCCGAACACGATATGCATGCACGCACATGTTTGTCGAAAACTAAATTCACAGATAGAGGTAAAATTCTTCTTGGTTTAATACATCATGAATGTACGCTGTGGAGGGATGGTAGATGGGGAGGGGAGGTGGTAGTGGGGGAAGAGGAAGAGTCTCAGAGAATGTGCTTACTGTAGGGCTGCAGTACTGTACGATGTCTCAATCATGACATGCTGGGGTGGGGGGGGGGGGGGTTGCATCCTCTCCCCATGAAAGATTTTTGAAAAATATAAGTCAACATGATATGTAGGTGGCGTTATTCTAATTTCTATTGATTTTACTTTAGCCAAGTCATCTATGGCTGTAATAAACATTTAATTCTTCTAAAACATAGCTTATGAACCTTATCAGAATGTGCTAACTGTGCTTGTCCCGACAAGGGTACATGCGCATTGTTTTGCAAGATCCAAAAAGTGAATTTTTCATCTGAAAATTTTCATTTTCCAGTCCTTTCCAAGACTTAATTAATTCAGGTAGTCCTGAAGCCCCCTCCCCTCCCTTCCCTCCCTCCCTCCCTTCAGAATGTTAACCTGCCATATTCTAGATCGAATATGATACTCCATTGTTGCAGTGATTGACACTGGTGTCTTTGCAGAGAACGAATATGCCTGCGGAATGCAGAATAGCTGGCGGTCACAAGCATCTTTTTCAGGTCTAAGAAAGACACAGCTATATGTACATACATGAAGTCATTCATCTTATGTATCATGTAAGCCCTGACACATAATTCGTCCCCTGAGTTCCAATGTGTTCCATGTGCCAGTAGGCACAGAGAGCACATTAGAACTCAGGGGATGATATGGCTGTTAGTTATTCTTGATTTTGTGAGCATTTATGATCTTGACAATGATCTTAATTAGCACATAATAGCAAAGCCTTAATGTTTGTGTTGAAAATTATTGAATTATTACTCAACAGATTAAAAAAATAGATGAATGCAAGTTGCAACAACACTGAGGTTGGGGTGAATAACAAATGACCCCTTAAAGTTTAAATCAAGTTTATAACTTGAAGAGTTAGTTCATTTGTTACTTGTTTCAACTTCAATGTAACCACAACAGAACTCCACAAAACATTGGTTAGGAATTAATGACACTACTCTGACCTAGAATCAGAGTCCCAGCTTTCCATCTCAGAGGAAGACGAAGGGATATAATCTTCGTCTCAGCTTGAAGGTGCAGTGGAATTATCAAACACTTCCACACGTGGACCTTGCTGAGAATTCAGCACACAGCCAGATTCAGTAGTGGTGTCGGCATCAAGAAACAGACAGCTTTTTTTCTTGAATTATTTGTCATTTCATCTGATTTGGGGCACTTGGGAGCATTATATCCCTCTAATTATGGGTGCAATTTCCGTGGGTTCCCAATCTTGGAAAAGGTTGAGGAATTTATCGACCACCTCGATGTAGCTTTCCACATTGAAACCATTTGATTTCAAAATCATCATATTACTCAGCTTTTCATTTTTTAGTGACAAACAATCTTTGGGCAATAGAAATTTTGCAAAGGAACTGAAAGCCCTCTCCACCTCAGCACCACTAATTGGAAGAACTATTGCTATTTCCACGATATGCAAGATGTTTTCCACACCACACATTTCCCTAGAATCAAACACCTGCTGCTACCCTTGTTCATTTGTGCATTCTTTATCGAAAAATGTAGTAATGTGTGTGTAGGTGCCCTATCTCTTGGTGAAGTTTGTCAGGCTCACAATCATTTGCAATTAGGAGCGGCTTGAAATGAGTTGCAAGGACATCCACATTGTCAGAAATCACATCTACAGGCTTAAAATCACATTTACAGGCTTAAATTTATATGTTTTTAAATTAAGGATAACTGAAGCGGAACGAAACACGTACAGTGGCTACTGCCTTGTCGAGTGGGGTGCTTAACTGGTAGCCATGAAAACTCTGATGTTTATTAGTCTGTGTGAAACACACAGACTATTGTTTTTGCACGGATTCTTTTTCTTTTTTCTTTTTTTCTTTTTTTTCTTTTTTTTTTCTTCTTCTTCTTTCTTCTTCTTCTTCTTCTTCTTCTTCTTCTTCTTCTTCTTCTTCTTCTTCTTCTTCTTCTTCTCCAGTCTTCTGTTTTCTCATCACTTTTTTGTCCGCAAGATAACTCGAAAACGAATTGCCCTATCTCGTTGATTTTTGGCATTCTGATAGACAGCCACAAGTTCTCGGCCACCTATGTTTTTCAGATTCCTGGGATACCAGGGGTGTCTGTAGGGGTGTTTTGAAAGTGGGTCACGCCCATATCTCAGGCGTGGTATGACCTATAGACCTGAGACCAACACCAAATGAGTCGACACTCGATGGAGGTTCAAAATATGGGTCAAGGTCACGGAGGTCATCTAGGGGTCATTGAGTGCATTTTTCAGAATTACTGGAAATCACATTTTTTGACTCCCTAAAGTATTCCTGACGTACACACATGCATTTTGACGTAAAAAAAAGTGGGCGTGGCCAAAATTTTTGAAAGTGGGTCACGCCCATATCTCAGGCGTGGTATGACGTATGGACCTGGGACCAACACGAAATGAGTCGACACTTGATGGAGATTCAAAATATGGGTCAAGGACACAGAGGTCACCTAGGGGTCATTGAGTGCATTTTTCAGAATTGCTGGAAATCACATTTTTTGATCCCCTAAAGTATTCCTGACATACATACATGCATTTTGACATAAAAAAAGTGGGCATGGCCACATTTTTTGAAAGTGGGTCACGCCCATATCTCAAGCGTGGTATGTCCGCAAGATAACTCGAAAACGAATTGCCGTATCTCGTTGATTTTTGGCATTCTGATAGACAGCCACAAGTTCTCGGCCACCTATGTTTTTCAGATTCCTGGGGTACCAGGGGTGTCTGTAGGGGTGTTTTGAAAGTGGGTCACTCTCATATCTCAGGCGTGGTATGACCTACAGACCTGGGACCAACACCAAATGAGTCGACACCCGATGGAGGTTCAAAATATGGGTCAAGGTCACGGAGGTCAACTAGGGGTCATTGAGTGCATTTTTCAGAATTGCTGGAAATCACATTTTTTGACCCCTAAACTATTTCTGACGTACACACATGCATTTTGACGTAAAAAAAAGTGGGCGTGGCCAAAATTTTTGAAAGTGGGTCACGCCCATATCTCAGGCGTGGTATGACGTATGGACCTGGGACCAACACGAAATGAGTCGACACTTGATGGAGATTCAAAATATGGGTCAAGGTCACAGAGGTCACCTAGGGGTCATTGAGTGCATTT
Organism: Pictodentalium vernedei; assembly: GCA_031216915.1. Classification (NCBI taxonomy): domain Eukaryota; kingdom Metazoa; phylum Mollusca; class Scaphopoda; order Dentaliida; family Dentaliidae; genus Pictodentalium; species Pictodentalium vernedei. Next base: position 408,172,496 of record CM062292.1, on the reverse strand, counting down.
TTCAGAATTGCTGGAAATCACATTTTTTGATCCCCTAAAGTATTCCTGACATACATACATGCATTTTGACATAAAAAAGGTGGGCATGGCCACATTTTTTGAAAGTGGGTCACGCCCATATCTCAAGCGTGGTATGTCAGCAAGATAACTCGAAAACGAATTGCCCTATCTCGTTGATTTTCGGCATTCTGATAGACAGCCACAAGTTCTCGGCCACCTATGTTTTTCAGATTCCTGGGGTACCAGGGGTGTCTGTAGGGGTGTTTTGAAAGTGGGTCACTCCCATATCTCAGGCGTGGTATGACCTACAGACCTGGGACCAACACCAAATGAGTCGACACCCGATGGAGGTTCAAAATATGGGTCAAGGTCACGGAGGTCAACTAGGGGTCATTGAGTGCATTTTTCAGAATTGCTGGAAATCACATTTTTTTACCCCTAAACTATTTCTGACGTACACACATGCATTTTGACGTAAAAAAAAGTGGGCGTGGCCAAAATTTTTGAAAGTGGGTCACGCCCATATCTCAGATGTGGAATGACGTATGGACCTGGGACCAACACCAAATGAGTCGACACTTGAAGGAGATTCAAAATATGGGTCAAGGTCACGGAGGTCACCTAGGGGTCATTGAGTGCATTTTTTAGAATTGCTGGAAATCACATTTTTTGACCTCCTAAAGTATACCTGATGTTCACACATGCATTTTGACGTAAAAAAAAGTGGGCGTGGCCAAAATTTTTGAAACTGAGTCATGCCCATATCTCAGGTGTGGTATGATGTATAGACCTGGGACCAACACCAAATGAGTCGAAACTTGATGGAGGTTCAAAATATGGGTCATGGTCACGGAGGTCAACTAGGGGTCATTGAGTGCATTTTTCAGAATTGCTGGAAATCACATTTTTTGATCCCCTAAAGTATTCCTGACTTACATACATGCATTTTGACGTAAAAAAGTGGGTGTGGCCACATTTTTTGAAAGTGGGTCATGCTCATATCTCAAGCGTGGTATGACCTACGGACCTGGGACCAACACCAAATGAGTCGACACCCGATGGAGGTTTAAAATATGGGTCAAGGACACGGAGGTCAACTAGGGGTCATTGAGTGCATTTTTCAGAATTGCTGGAAATCACATTTTTTGACCCCCTAAACTATTTCTGACGTACACACATGCATTTTGACGTAAAAAAAAGTGGGCGTGGCCAAAATTTTTGAAAGTGGGTCACGCCCATATCTCAGGCGTGGAATGACGTATGGACCTGGGACCAACACCAAATGAGTCGACACTTGATGGAGATTCAAAATATGGGTCAAGGTCACAGAGGTCACCTAGGGGTCATTGAGTGCATTTTTTTAGAATTGCTGGAAATCACATTTTTGACCCCCTAAAGTATTCCTGACATACACACATGCATTTTGACATAAAAAAGTGGATGTGGCCAAAAAAGTTTTGAATGTGGGTTACGCCCATACCTCAGGCGTGGTATGACATATGGACCTGGGACCAACCAACACCAAATGAGTCGACACTTGATGGAGATTCAAAATATGGGTCAAGGTTACGGAGGTCACCTAGGGGTCATTGAGTGCATTTTTCAGAATTGCTGGAAATCACATTTTTTGACCTCCTAAAGTATACCTCATGTACACACATGCATTTTGACATAAAAAAAGTGGGCGTGGCCAAAATTTTTGAAACTGGGTCATGCCCATATCTCAGGTGTGGTATGACGTATAGACCTGGGACCAACACCAAATGAGTCGACACTTGATGGTTGATGGAGGTTCAAAATATTGGTCATGGTCACGGAGGTCAACTAGGGGTCATTGAGTGCATTTTTCATAATTGCTGGAAATCACATTTTTTGCCCCCCCCCCCCCCCCCCCCCCCAAAGCATTCCTGAGATTCATACCTGCATTTTTACATTAAAAAAGTGGGCGTGGCCAAAAAATTTGAAAGTGGGTCACGCTCATATCTCAAGCATGGTATGATGAATGGACCTGGGACTAACACCAAATGAGTCGACACTTGATGGAGATTCAAAACATGGGTCAGGGTCAAGGAGATCACCTAGGGGTCATTAAGTGCATTTTTCATAATTGCCGGAAATCACATTTTTTAACCCCCCAAAGCATTCCTGAGGTCCATACATGCATTTTTATGTTAAAAAGTGGGCGTAGCCAACATTTTTGAAAGTGGGTCATGCTCATATCTCAGTCGTGGTATGATGAATGGACCTGGAACTAACACCAAATGAGTCGACACTTGATGGAAATTCAAAATATGGGTCAAAGTTATGGAGGTCACTTAGGGGTCTGCCTGAAAAAGGTCACCAAAGTCATCAAGTGCGTATTATTCAGAAATACTGGGAAATGAATTTTATTACACCTTAATGAATTTCTAAAGTTTATGAACGTATTTCATCACTCAAATTTGTGGGCAGAGCCAAAAATGTCCATTTCTGATTCGAGTATCGAACCCTTTGAATGCTGGTCACATGTATGCCTTTTCTGGTTTCTTATAAATAATTGTTCTGATTCCAGTATGAATATCTGTAAATACTGTTAACGAAAACCCATTTCTGATTTGTTTAAAAATATTTTACTCCTGAAAATAAGCCTCCATAAATTCTCTTTCTGTATAGTTTATTCCTGATACTTTAACCCTTTTCACACAGACTTGAATTTACTGGGTGCAGTAAATTCTGTTTCTCTAGTTCGTTATATATTCGTCAACATTCTTGACTTATCCCCAATATATTGTAAGATAAAATGATTATTACCATTATGTGGATGTGTGGCGCAGTGTCTCAGTAGGTAGAGGTGCAGGCTGCACGCCGAGAGGTCCTTGGTTCCAATCCCACCTACGGCAACCGCGTTGTGTCCTTGGGCAAGACACTTCACCCCCATTGCCCACGTGGGGGCACGGCGACGCTGTGTACTAAGGTGTACTGCACGTCGATGGTCCACCTGTCTTCAACCAATGCTAACCCTGCTTGTGTGGAGTTAGTATGTTTGGGAGCTGACAGTTGCTCGCCGATTGCTTGGTGGTTCTCTCTGGGTACTCCGGCTTCCTCCGTAAAAGTGGGTAGCCATTGCGCAGAAATATGTGACCTTAAACACCAATAAATAAATGATTATGTGGATGTACAAAATATGTATCTGAGTCTCGCTCCGGTTTCTAAGGGTAGATCACAACTCGTCTTCGACTCGTCGTGATCTGCCCTTAGAAACCGGAGCTCGACTCGGATACATATTTTGTACATCCACATAATGGTAATAATCTCTATTTATTAGTCTGTGTGAAACACACAGACTATTGTTTTTGTACGGTTTCTTTTTCTTTTCTTTTTTCTTCTTTTTTTTTCTTCTTCTTCTTCTTCTCTCTTCTTCTTCTTATTCTCCTGTCTTCTGTCTTCTATGCACTTCCTTGTCCTCGCGATAACTCGTAAACGAATTGTCCTATTTCGCTGATTTTTGGCATACTGGTAGACAGTCAAAAGTTCTTGGCCACCTATGTTTTTCAGGTCGCTAGAGCCACTGAGTATGGCCTAATCGGTCACAGGGCTTTCACAGCCTCCAATTTCCTGATACAGTAAATTCTCTCCAAGCAATAGGATGCTATGTTATTCACACTGGAGATAATGTAAACACCACTGGAGTTAGCTGTCAAGAAATGAAAAATAATCTACTAACCTTGTTATGATAAAGGGATGTAAGTTCCTGGAACTAAGTTGAGAGAAACCCTTTACCTTGCAAGGAAATAGATTATAAATTATTCAGTTCAGTGCTTTTAACCCTCTCAAGACTTCAATGTGGATTACACATATTTTATTTCAGGCAGAATAAAGTTAACCCTTTCCATAAAACTGCACTCAATAATTGTAAAATTTGTTGAAACCTATCTTTTTCAGTTCAATGCTTTTAACCCTCCCAAGACTTCAATGTGGATTGCACATATTTTATTTCAGGCAGAATAAAGTTAACCCTTTCCATAAAGCTGCACTGAATAATTGTAAAATTTGTTGAAGCCTATCTTATTCAGTTCAATGCTTTTAACCCTCTCAAGACTTCAATGTGGATTGCACATATTTTATTTCAGCCAGAATAAAGTTAACCCTTTCCATAAAATCGCACTGAATAATTGTTGAAACCTGTCACAAAACTGTCAGGATGCTGGTAACAATGCAATACTGACATGGTCGACTGTACTGTTAACTGTGTTAGTGCTATGACTGTTTAAAACTCATTTGTTGGAGGAGTTCTATAGTCTTTCACTGCGCTCGGCTCGGTCTCACTGAGAGTGCAGAAACCTTTGGTGCCAAAATGCCATGAATAGAATGTCTCTGATTTGTGCCGTTCCATCCCTCCGGAGTGCAAAAGCAGGTACTGTCAGCTGAGAAACTAAATGTTTTTCATTTTATTTTCTTAACATTATGATTTAATTCGATGTGGAATGGGACGCCCTTTCAAGTGTGCCTTCCAAAGTAAGGGATTCTTAACCCTTTAGCCAACATAACGGCGAAAACCGGTCAACATTATTCACAGAAACGTCTATTCATTTTTACTTACCTTTTCATTTTTGCTTTAAAAACATAGCTTATGTCCCTTTATTGGATTGAGCTCATTTTTTAGAGGATTATTTATTCATTGGTGTTTAATGTCACATATTTCTGCACAGTGGCTAATCATGACCATGACAGTTTTTCAGGTAGAAGAAATCGGAGTACCTGGGAAGAACCACCGGGCAACAACAAGCAAGTGTCAGATCCCCCACATACTAACCCCACACAAGCAGGGTTAGCATTGGTTGAAGACGGGTGCACCATCGATGTGCAGTACACTTTAGTACACAGCGCCACCATGCACCCACATGGGCTATAGGGTGAAGTTTCTTGCCCAAGGACAGAGTGCGGACCTCATGCCTTGCAGCCTGCACCTCTGCCAACTGAGCCACTGCGCCCCCATTTAAAGGATTAAAATGAAGTATTTAGAGGGAATATTTTAACCCTCTGAAGATCTTAATATGGGCGCATTATTCAGAAAGACTGGGAAATGCATTTTATTACACCTTAATGCATTTCTAAAGTTTATGAATGTATTTCATCACTCAAATTAGTGGGCAGAGCCAAAAATGTCCATTTCTGATTCGTGTATCAAACCCCCTGAATGCTGGTCACATATATACCATTTCTGGTTTCTTATAAAAATGTTCTCCCCGTGGGAACCCCGGGAAGTAAGCAGCACTTGTTTACTGTGGTAAACCAGTTCCGCTTTACTAGTAAAATAGGACCCAGTTACCAATGCTTGGGGTGAAAGTCCTCTAAAATGGGCAACATGTTGATCAATGATTGACTAAACTTGACTTCATCTCCATGTTGTGTCACGATTAGCCATAGTGCATAAATATGTGACGTTAACCACCAACGAACGAACGAACGAACATATAAAAATGTTCTGATTCCTGTATGAATATCTGTAAATACTGCTAACGAAAACCCATTTCTGATTTGTTCAAAAATATTTTACTCCCGAAAAATAAGCCTCCATGAATTCTCTTTCTTTATAGTTTATTCCTGATACTTTAACCCTTTTCACACAGACTTGAATTTACTGGTGGCAGTAAATTATGTTTCTCTAGTTTGCCAACTCATTTGTTAAGTCTATTTCTTCTCTTATCACCTGCCCAGGTTCTGAATGCCAAACTTACCTAATCATCTTCTAAATAAGGCCAGACAATTTTTGCTATTGTTGGAAATATTTCGACATTAGGGAAGCAAGCAACACATTGTTCTCCCATAATGTCTAAAACAATTTTCAACACAAGGTCAGCATTTTTAATTGCACTAATGGCTTCTGACATAAGACCCCTTGTTTCTAGAGCCTGAGAAAATGGAGAAATGTATGCTAAAATGTCTTATCGAATGGCCATAAAGATCTACAGGTCAAGTTTGGATGCAGTTTTAAGGTGCCCCTCAAAAGTGGCTTCAGCATCGGCTATACTTTTATTGTAAGGAGTATGAATATTTTGATGCAGAAAGGCCAATAAAATTGGCAAGTTACAGAGTTATGTGCTTGCTGAATCGACTTGATGGGAGACCCATCTCGTGCCATTGGGCCTCTTGAATTTAAGACTTTTCATCTGAAGTAAGGCAGCCTGTTTTTAGCTCACTGAAGGGAGCTTAACTTGTCACTTGCTGTCCGTCGTCCGATGTGAACTTTACATTATCGACTTCTTCTCCCAAACTACTGGACCAAATTGAACCAAATTTGGTGTGCATGTTTCTTATTATATCTCAATTCAAGTTTGTAAAAATAAACATTCCGCGTCCACAAGGGGCACCACAAGGGGCATTACTCTGATAGCACCCATAATTTTTTTTTTAAATAAAAAAATCTTCTTCTCCAGAACCATCATTTAGAATCTTTTAATATTTGGTATATAACATCTCTATTGGAGTCAGATTCAAATTTGTTCAAATCGAGTCCCTTTGTTAATAATTGGGCACCCTGTAGGAGCCCGAATTTTAACTTAGTGAAATATGGGGAAATTTCTTTAAAAATCTTCTTCTTCAGATCCACCAGTCAGAATGCTTATACAACCTCTATAGGTGGATCAGATTCAAGCTTGTACAGATCGGGCCCCTGAGTGAGTATTTGGGCTCTCTATTGGAGCCCAAAGTTTAACTTATTGCAATTTGAGGAAATTTCTTTAAAAATCTTCTTCAGATCCACCAGTCAGAATCCTTTCATATTTGGTATACAACATCTATAGGGAGGGGGAGGGGGGGCAGATTCAAGTTTGTACAAATTGGGTTCCAGCGTTAGTATTTGGGCTCTCTATTGAAGCCCAAGGTTTAACTTCGTACAATTTGAGGAAATTTCTTTAAAAATCTTTTTCTTCAGCTCCACTGGTCAGAATCCTTTCATGTTTGGTATACGACATCTATAGGGGGGTCAGAATCAAGTTTGTTCAAATCGAGTCCCTGGGTTTATATTTGGGCTCCCTATGAGAGCCAGAATTTTAACTTAGTGAAATTTGAGGATTATATATAGGGAATTTTTTTTTAAAAATCCTTTTCTTTAAACCCTGTAGTCAGAATGTTTTCATATTTGGTATACAACATCTCTAGGAGGGGGCCAATTCAAGTTTGTTCAAATCTGGTCTATGGGTTGATATTTGGCTTCTTATGGGAGCCCGAATTTTAACTTGGTGCAATATGAGGAAATTTCTTTTAAAAGTCTTCTTCTTCAGATCCACCAATCAGAATCCTTTCATATTTGGTATACAACACCTCTAGGTGGGTCAAATTCAAGATTGTTCAAATTGGGTCCCTGGGTTAATATTTTGGCTCCCTATTTGAGTCCAAAATTTAACTAAATGCAATGTGAGGACATTTCTTTTAAAAACCTCCTTGTTCAGATCCACCAGTCAGAATTCTTTCATATTTGGTATATACATTTATAACATCTCAAGAGGGATCAGATTCAAGTTTGTTCAATTTGAGTCCCTGGCTTATTATTTGGGCTCTCTATGGGCAGGGTTGGGGGAGGGCAAGGGGAGCATGTTAGGTTCAGGTGTGTTCAGATCCATTTCCATAAAATTTGCGTTTGCATGGCTTCATTCCTTTGTAGTGTTGATGAACCATGTCTAACTGAATGTGACCCCAAACACTTCTTTGAACCGCTTTGGCCGGTGAGCGATTAAGGCTCCTTGGGGCCTCTTGTTTGAAAAGTCTCCACTTCAGGTTGGCACGTTTGAACTGATTGAACACACTGGAAAAAGAGTTCTCTGCTTGTTTTTTCAAAGGCGAATTATCAAAAGCTTGGTGTTCTACAAGTTCCAGTTTGTGATTAGCACACCAGCCCTTCATTAAATGTGGACCCGGTTCTTCTGTTTCGAGGACAAACAAAGCATTATTAACACAGGCCCTGTCGCTACCATTTTTGATTTGTTGATCCTTGAGGTCAAATAAGAATTTCTGTGCTGCAGTTCTTTTATCAAGTGCTTCCTTCAACCTATGGGCGTTTGCATCATTCAGTTCTTCTAGAGACATTACCTGGAAATTCGGTATACCTTTTGCACATGTCTTTATTATATACACTTCCTTCTCATCGGCAGTTTTGGCCAAACTTGAACCATTGTAAAAAAGTGAGAAATATAAACGCTGTTAAGGGGTCAGGTGATCTCAGTTTGATGAACATAGTCGGCTAAAAAACTTGCCATTACTGGTATTACTGTTACCACTTTGCACCATAGATTTCTTGCCCCCAAAGTTAACTTTGTGTATGTTTTTTTCAAAACTTGCAATGGATTTGTAGTCCCTGACTGGCCTTCCCCTAAGAATGATGTGGGCAAGTTGAAATTTTTTCACCATTTGTGCATGGTGGGAATAATTGTATCTGCCCAGTGTTTCTGAAATTGTTGCTTGGCGAGCGAGTTCTTTGCTGGAATTGTCAGTGCAGACAGTAATGGAAGCAAGTTTTGGTGGAGCAACTTGAGCACCATTGCTTGTATGAATGACAGATTGAGCCACATGATCTGCAGCATTACATTTTTATACCCCCACAAAACGAAGTTTAGAGGTATATAGGAGTCAGCTTGTCCATCAGTGGGTCGGTCTGTCGCTGTCTGTCCGTTGCACATGTAAACATGTGGAGTGAATTACTTCCACAGTTTTAGCCGCATTTTCATGAAACTTCACAAAAATGATCAACATAATGAGGGGAAGAGACATTTTTTTCCTGCTCATTTTCAAGATGGCTGACTGGCGGCCATATTGGCTTTTGCAAAATACTTGTGGAGCAAACTTCTTCTATAGGTTTTGCTGCATTGTCATGAAACTCAATGTAAATGATCGACATGATGAGGACAAGTGTGTGACATAATTTTTTTCCCGATCGGATTCAAGATGGCCGACTGGTGGCCATGTTTGATTTTTAGCTGCGACTAGCAGCTCTATAAGTGGCAATGTCAGTCTGTCTGTCGGTCTGTCAGTCGGTCGGTCGGTCTGTCGGTCGATCAGTCAGTCTGTCTGTGACCAACGAGTTTCAAAACTCAATAACTTTTGAAATACTTGATGGAATGACTTTATATTTGGCTTGTAAAGTGTATCTCATTGATGTCTAGCCACTGTTCAATGCATGTGTTGTTCCAAATATTTTTCTTGGAGTTATTGCCCTTGATGAACTTAGAATTTTTGTGAGATTGCACCACCCGTCGCAGCTCCGGCGTCAATGTCGCGATTTTTTTACTTTTTACTTACAAAATTTGAATGTCTCTTTCTGTCACCCACACTAGGTGGTATGCCATGGTGGGGGTATACCGGGCGATAGACCATCTCTAGTTTGATTATGTCCGTTCCTTTAATGAATTTGTCTGTCATCACCTGAGTGGCGAGGGGTCACATGATATGGTTTTGTAGAAATGTTTTGAAAAATTTTAAAAAATAATTTTTAAAATAATAAATTTTGATATCGTCTGCATTGGGTAAAGGGTTAACACTTGAATGCAATGTCGGCACATCTGCTGGTCACTGTCAATAATTGCAATGTATATGTTTGAATGGACTGAAAACTGTTGTACACTATACTTGCACCAAAATCATTGTCAAGACAGTTGTCCACGATTTGGGGCTTTCAGTATCAATACACGAAACTCAACACAATTTTCAATAAATCAATGGTGAAGCATTGGCATTGTAAAATAATCATCAGTTTATCAAATGTGGTTTCCCTTGCTGAACTGGAACTTGCCACTTGCTCAGCATTTGTACTGTCCAATATATTTATTTCTGCACATAATTTCGAAAGCTTGAACTCCAAAATCAGTTTGAAACTCACTGTTAAAGAATACAATGAACTAAATGAGTGACTTGATAAATTGTCAGGGTCGGCATAATCTTCTAGGGGTCAGTGGTTTACCCCCAAAACAGTTTGTTTCTGGAGGTTTTTTCTTGGGGAGAGAGGGGGAGGGCAGGGCAGTTTTTTTTGCCCACGATGTGAGGATGAATTGCCAGGACTGCTCTGATACATTGGCCCCAACTTAAATAGGGTTCTTTCTTCCTGTTATCATACCGAACAAACACATGAAGTTTGTTGTTGATCGGCCAAGCAGGACTTCAAATAGAGAGCAAAACCAATTTCAAGTTCAAGGTCTTGTGATCTTGACCTTTGGCACATTGGATTCGAAATAAATAGTGTTCTTCCTTCCTCTCATCAAATCCAAGCAACACATGAATTGTGATGTTGTTTGGCCAAGCAGAACTTCAAATAGAGAATGAAATCATCTTCTTCTCTGGAACTACTGAGCCAATGTGAACCAAACTTGACAGGAATGGTCTATGGGAGGTCCTCTACAAACGATCCTCATTTTGTTCTGTCGGATAAAAAACATGGCCACCGGAGGCATTCTTTGATTCTGATTGGTCGATTTTCAAAAATTGTCTCCTCTGAAACTACAAAGCCAAATGTTTTGAAACTTCACACAATTGATGACTGGGACACTCTCTATTAATGATCCAGATTTAATGTTGATCGGTTTGCAAACATGGCCGCAATTGCAGGTTATAGTTACCATAGAAACCCTATGGGAAATCTTGTGATCTTGACCTTTGGCACATTGGATTCGAAATAAATAGTGTTCTTCCTTCCTCTCATCAAATCCAAGCAACACATGAATTGTGATGTTGTTTGGCCAAGCAGAACTTCAAATAGAGAATGAAATCATCTTCTTCTCTGGAACTACTGAGCCAATGTGAACCAAACTTGACAGGAATGGTCTATGGGTGGTTCTCTACAGCTGTTCCTCATTTTGTTCCTGTTGGATGAAAAACATGACTGCCAGAGCCGTTCTTTGATTTTGATTGGTTGATTTTGAAAAATCTTCTCCTCTGAAACTGCAAAGCCAAATGTTTTGAAACTTCACATGCTTGATGACTGAGACATCCTCTACAATGATCCTCATTTAATGTTGATCAGTTTGCAAACATGGCCGCAATTGTGGCTCATATTTACCATGTAATCCCTATGGAAAATCACATTTTCATCTTCTTATCTGAAACTACTTGGGCAGTGTGAACCACAACCTTAGCACATATAATGGATGAAAGTCCACTGAAAATAATCATCATTCTGTTTCGTTCAGATGAAGGGGCATGGCAGCCAGCTGCATTCTTTTGTTTTGATTAGTATAACTGAGGTATATGCAGTTCTGCAAGGTGAGCTATTACAGGCTCTTTAGAGCCTCTTGTTAGTATAGTCATTGATTTTCTTATGAATATTATCTTTCAGTCAAGTATATATGTCCTATGTGTGTTCAGTTACAAATCTTTAGGTATCAATGTATCAGTATGTATATGTCAAATTTCAAATCTTCAGGCATCTATAAAGTATCGATTTTCCATCATCATGATAACTGGTGCCCTCTTGGTCATCAACTCCCTTTATAACAATACCCTGTGCAAGAGGTAATCAGGAGTTACGTGCTGATTCAATCAACTCATTTTGTATTCATTGTTTTGAGAAACTGATGAGACTACCACGAAATCGATCAGAAGCGGTAGCAGCTTGAGGGTAGAAGAGTTTTAGAGCTTCGAACTTTGATCACACTGCATTCCGATGACGTCAATATGAATTAGTTGGTAGCAAGAAACTGATACGATATGCATAATGTCATAATAATGTTACAGATGTATATCGTCACGTGGGTGGGGTGGGATACATCTGTCTCTCCCTGCTATCTCACCCGGAACACACATATGTTACACATGCAGTGTGGGGAGAAAATATGTTCCACTGAATATTATTTTTGTGACCTATGCATCACTTTGTATTGGAAAAGTGTTTCCAATATTTGAAGAGAATTTAATCTATTAGTGAACCAGGATTTACTCATGGGAAAAACCTGGATTCATCTGAATTATTTTCAAACTACCTGTGGAGCCAATACTTGTTGGATATTATTTCCATTTGAATTTTGCTGAGTGCTTTATTGGAATTTATTGGATACTGCTTGATATTTTATTACAAGATATTGGATACTGTTTCTGCAGACACATTCTTGGATATTATATTACCAGCTAAAAAAATTTTTCATCATATCTGTTACTGGATTCTATTTAACTTTATTTTGGACTAAATGGTAAGTATTTTTATTTTATTTTTCTATACACCATACATGTACATTGTAAAAGATGCACCATTTTCTTTTTCACATTGTTTTTTTCATTAAATTTCAGAAAAGTTCATTTGCAGTTATTGTTGTTGTTGAATCCCAGATTTCTTTCTGTAACAGTATTACTATTATTACATACTGTAACGCATTCTTATTTAATTTTTTGGACAATGATCAGTGACTTTATATTGCGTGATTTTTAAATATTGCACAGTCATTCTTCTAATAAAACAGTTGCCAGAAACAGTACATAACTACATGTTTCATCAATGATAACAAAACCTGAATTGCAAAATTGGAAGCGCTATAAATAAACCCCAATTTGTTCATTTTCTGTATTGTTTCACTGAGCCTTCTTAATTATACAAAAGGGGTGAGGTGCTGGGTTAGGGAAATAGCAACAGATTCAACAAACCGTTTTTTTGGAAAAAAGTGCAATCACAAATTAAGTACACAAACTCCACTTTCATCCTGAAAAAATAAATTATGAGGAACATTGAAAATTTGAAAGTTGTTTAATGTCCTTGAAAAGTCCTTGGATTTTATTATGTGTTGTCTATTTGAATCTTGAGATGCACATAAATGGATGGATGGGCACTGACCCTAAGTACTTCATGCTCTCCTGCATTTCACAAAAAGTCTGAAAACGGTTGAGTCTCACGAACGCAAGGCTTCTCTTTGCCAGATGTGACATGCATATTTACATGTTGGGAGGGTGTGTGACCCAAACCATGAATGGGTTACACTGACCTACATTTAGAAAAAAGACATTCTGTCCAGCAGGATACTTTAGTATCAATTACTTGCACATATTCAGTCAATTGTATTTCTGCTAAGGCAATTTTGACAAGCCTTGAACTGAACAATCCAGCTCATACATGAAATTTTTTAATTGAAGTGATCATGTGCCATTATGTGACACACCATTTGAAAGGGTTCTGACAGCTCATTTAGGCCAGAACGTCCAAAGACCAAAGCAACGTATTACCTCACAGAATATGGTGATGGGTAAAGCTTGCTAAAATCCACTGTACCTCTTTTGCATTGTCTCCATATGTTAATTTTCCAGATTTTTTCTGAAGATTTGATACATTTCTGTATCTCAGGACTAATCTGCTCACTTTCATCATCTTCAAGTGTATTTCAATGCAACAGCCCATCTATGTTTCTTATTTCCATATTCACACGGCCCAATTGGTTCTCAGATTCTATGAGGTTCTCAGATTCTATGAGCAATCAGAGGATTCTCTGTTGCTGTTCATAAGTTTCTATGCTGAAATAGCTTTTTTCCACCCAGCAGATACAAACACAGAGCAGATTTCTACTTACCAGAGTAAGATGGAGAGGTGTGTATCAACCCCTTTGCATTTATCAAGTAGAAGGATTATCAACTGTGGCCCATTTCATCAGAGGGGGCGTGGATTATGTTTTAAGCAGGAAAGGAGGCTGCACAAACCTAGAGGGGTCTAGTAGAATGTCTATCAGGTGGCTTTTTAACCAATTTGTAGGCAAAATTTGGGGAATTTTAGGTGATCTGCTGAAAGCAAAATATATCGGGAATGAAAACAATTTAAGTTTCAGGAAATTGTCTTCAAATTTTTTTATTTTCACAACTAAATTTTACTTCAAAGCCCCCTTTCCAGAAAGAGTTAATTTGTTATTTTCTCTGTTTAGATTATCTTTAGCTCATAGGTGCCAATATTTTATTTGCTTTTTGCATGTCTCGGTGAATTTTTTCTTTTTAAGATACATGGCACATTAATAAGAAATTCCTACTACAGTGGAATGATGATAATTAAATAGCCACTTTGCAAATGAAAACTATTCAGTTAACAGGAGTATTCAATTAACAGGGATTGTGTCATTTTCCTGTATTCTAGAGATAAACTTAGCATTTATTCTATTATATCTTGTTTGACAGAGCTCCATAAGCTCTGTCAAACAAGATATAATAGATTAAATGCCTGTATTGGATGTACTGAGGCCAAATAGGTCTATAAATAAAGAAACACTGGAGAGAGTCAGGATAGTTTATTGACAGGGTACATAATTTTTTATTCAATTAACAGGAGTTTACTCTATGACCTATATTCAATTAAGAGGTCAAATTTGTACTGGAGGTATGTTAAATGGTTTTGTTTTGGGAAATTATATTCAGTTAACAGGGTTATTCAGTTAAGAGATATCCAATTAAGTGGGCTCCACTGTACATATAGTGTAGTCTCTAAATTCTTTCAAGATTGAAGCAAAAGTTGAAAAAGTAATTAAATTTTAGTTGCAATTTTTATGAATAGCAATATGTAAATATTTAACTCAGAGTTATGGAACTTTGAATTTGATAACAATAACTGAATGCTGACATGTTGTGTCATTGTGATTTTTAGCATGACATCTTCCATTTAGGGCTTCGATCTGTGAAGTATTTTTTGGCTTACATTAGTCCAGCGAGTTGTTAATTAATGCATTACCTCTCTCCATGGTACTTTGAAACAACCATGTCATTTCTTTTGAGTAAATTAAGAGGCATATCAAGCATTTTCTGGCTGGGCCTTTTGGGGTTTAGAGTGTGTCAGTATGTGTCCTGATGTTGGATATTTTACCTTAAAAATATTTCCAGTGTTTATAATTTATTTTTATTTCAGAGTGTTCTGCAGGAACATGGGGACTGGATTGTAAGTCAGTTTGTCCATGTAATAACCATGGTTCTTGTGACCCCCAGAGTGGAGAGTGCTTCTGTAATCCAGGTGAGATACTGCTCATAAGAACTTTTTGTTCAACAGATCCTTTTCTTGGCATGAATAACCTAAAAAAACATTGCTTATAAGCCCTCAAAAACAATAGCTTATAACACTGGCAGAATTTTAAAAAAATTTAATATTGAATGAATATTGGAATGAATGTTATTTGTGAATAGCTTGGCAGGTTTCTGTAATGGATTTCAGAGTCAACACAAGGCACTATATAAGGAATCCCATGTCTGGCAAATATTATTTTCAACTTGGTAATGACATTTGAAGACTTGGTACATTTGCCAAGGTTTACAATTTCTATGATCCGGGAGTATTAAAAACAATTAAATAATTGTCACCTTTCATATAGAACATGTCTGCACCTAACTTACATGGATGATTCAGTTACAACTTGATCTTCATGTACACAAACAGGACATATGTACACTAAATCTCAGTGCTGGAAATGAACAAAATTGACGGGTGCAGTTTTAAGCTCCTGTGAATTCAGAGACAGGGGTAAATTGCACCCGTAAAATATTAGTATATGAATTTTCGAAGGAATAGTGTCACCAAACACTAGAAACCTTAACTCTTTGAGCTCTAGTGGTATCTTCCATGCCAGCTCAATGGCAGCAATTAAAAGAGTCCATATTCATTATTTGGGGTAGAGCAATCAATATTTTCAGCGAGCAGTCTCGGGGCTGCACGTTGAAAATATTGATTGCTCTACCCCACACATTTACAGAATAGCCATATTATTTAAATGTAATGATGGTATGACGTATGATGTTCCTGGCCAGAAACGCGTCCGATCGGGTTCAAGGGGCGAAATGTATAAAGAATTGCTGGATTATGACAGTAACTTGCCACTGGCTGCAGAGTGCTGCCTTCTCAAACCAACACACATTTATATGTCCTCACAGTTTATTAGTGCTCCACAATATTTTTCAACGAGTGCATTTTTTAGCTCCTGTAAAATAGAAAACACAGGTGCTGATGGGAGCAATTGCACTTGCACCCGTCTCATTTCCAGGACTGAAATCTGATACTTGACTACTTAAACCTGCCCACCACACTGAACATTTGGCTCGCTCTGTGCAATTAATTGATAGAGTGTCAGAAGTCACTATCAGAGCTTCAGAAAAAATGGGGGTATGACAGGTACAAGAGGAAAAGCCAACATTTTCCTTGCACATTTTTCATATTTAGTCAAGCGCAAATAAAATTTGGTTTATATAAATTTGTTTTATTACAAATTAATGGTGAGTGCCTGTGAGCACTTTCCAATAATTTGTAATAAAACAAATATTGAATAACTAATTCAGTCCATAAATAAAAATCCCTGAACCAGATAACTGTTCCTTGATGTCCTTCATGAATATAATCCAATACATCTAACTGTAAAGTGTTTGGGATAATAATAATAATAATAATAATTATTTATTTAGCCTTAAATTCCAATATAATTATTATTGAATGAACGATTCGAAAGATTACCCTTAGATGTATGGCACTCTGAGGCTTCTGCCTGTTATGTAAGGGTACTGTGCCTTACAGTGGTTTCTATTAGTGTTAACCTGACCCATTAAAAATGCTCTTGTGCTGTATATAATGATGACATACACATAAACCAAACTAAAAGAAAACAAATTTAAGAGAAACACAGACAGTTATAAAAGATCAATAAAAGTCTGGCGAATAAAAAAGTTTTAATCTTTGATTTGAAAGTAGAAACTGAAGTAGCCTGTTTAATATCACAGGGAAGTTGATTCCTCAGTATAGGACCACATATGGAAAATGCTTTATCACTAGGACTACACATCTTGCCACTAGGCTGTTTCAAGCTTTCAATAACTCTACTTCTCATGAGCAACCCATTTGTGCATGAAATTTCAGATCTGAAAGGATATTTTGCCTTGAGTGGGCCTGGTAACTTTGAATTCAAAGGCCACTCTTTCTCGCACTATTCAATTAATTTGGAACAATGGACATCAGCAGATTGCTCCTCCATGATTTTGGTCATATATGGGCTTTTGATATCAACTGCTCCATGACACTGTTAACCCTTTACCTTACACAGAAATCAGAAGACACGAGCAAATAAAATTCTTGAAACACTAATTTTTTTTTTTTTGTGTCAAAAACATAGCTTATGACCCCTCATTGGAATGAGCTCATTGAGCTTGTTCCAATAAGGGGTCATAATTTATGTTTTTGTGACAAAAAATGAAAAAGTAATAAAAAATTAATTGCCGATTTTTTAGAATAGCGCTGGCTGTTTTGGCCGTTTTGTTGGGTAAAGGGTTAACGTATGCATTCTCTTTACAAAACCTTTTTGTTTTTGTAGAAAGAAGATCTGTAATTACTAACTGGTTTCCTGGAACATGAAATATTTCAAATTAATATCTCATTAGTCCAATTCTGAAATGTATACGCGATGTGAGCTCCTTCAAATCCTTCTTGCCTGGCAAAAACGCAAGCAGTCTTCGGTCCGTTACTCTGTGAAAACTTGGCAGCCCAATTAACCCTTTGCCTAACCTGAAAAGCAGACGACACTTGCAAAAATAATTTTTGGAATAACTAATTTTTTTCATTTTTTGTCTCAAAATCATAGGTTATGACCCCTCGTTGGAACGAGCTCAGTGAGCTCGTTTCAACGAGGGGTCATAACCTATGTTTGTGAGACAAAAAATGAAAAAATAATGAAAATTAATTGGTGATTTTTTAGAATAGCGCTGGCCGGTTTTGGTCGTTAGGTTAGGTAAAGGGTTAAAAGATGCGCAAAATTTTTGCAGGCCCATATGATTCCGCAGGAGCTTCATTCTCCATTGGAGCATAATTTTATTCAGCATTGCGTCGTGTGAGACCCATAAGGTTCTATCTTCCACTGGAAGATAGAACCTTATGGTTTTCATGCGACTATTGGTTAATGACCAGGTGCGACAAAAGACAATTCTATGTTCACCATTACAGTAGAGCCCTGTTAATTGAATAGCCACTTTGCTAGTGAGAATTATTCAGTTAACAGGAGTATTCTGTTAACAGGGATTTGATCAGTTTCCTGAAATTAAACTGAGCATTTATTCTATTATATCTTATTTGAAAGAGCTCCATGAGCCCTATCAAACAAGATATGATAGATTAAACGCCTGCATTGGATATACTGAGTTCAAATTGGGCAATATACATTGGTAATTCAATGATTGTCAGGGTAATTTCATGACATATTGCCAGATTTTTTATTCAATTAACAGGCGTTTACTCTATAACCTATATGCAAATAACAGGGTAAATTTGTACTGAAGGTATGGTAAATGGATTTGTGTTTGGAAATTATATTCAATTAAAAGATATCCAATTCAGTGGGATCCACTGTACTTTGTTTTTGGCTCAAAGTTACTCCACTCCCCTATAAAGAACAATTAGGTCAAACATGTTAACTCTTCTAGAATGCTCGGGAAAATCCCGTAAATTCAGTGTAGTTCCCAGCCTCCTGGAAGAGAATCTGTTTTGGACAAAAATCCCAGAATATTGTACAGTCAAAAATTTTTCCATTTCCAGACGTTCAGTGTCAATTCATAGGCCTTCAAAGCTCTGATTATAACGAATAAAACAAAAAATATGCATACAATACAAAAGAATTATATTCAATAAGAGAGTCATTTATTATAAACATCATGTCCACATATTTTTTTCTGTTTTATCCATTTCAGTTTATCTGGGTTGTCAATTCACCTTTAGAAGTTCCGAAGTGAAAATAGGTGACTTAAGTACATCACCTATTGACATTCACCTTCACTTAATTAATGATTCCTGGTGAATGAAATGTACGAGAATGAATTATAGAATATATATTCTTTTTATTTGATCCAAACATCAACTCATTTTTTATTCAATTATCAACTCGACTTGTAATCCACTTCGGCAAAGCGGAAGAATAGTTTTAAAAATGGGTCAGTTTGCTTGCAGAAATTCACCTTGCTTCTGTGATACACCCAAAAATTACAGCATACAATTGATACACAAAAGACATATTTTTTAATAGTCAATAACACTGATTATAATTCTGCTTCATGAGTCACTGAGTTGAGGCATCAATTCCCGGAAAGCTCTGAATGGTATTTGCACCATTCAAAACAGAATTATGAATTACTTATGATGAGAAAAAAATCCTGATCCCCAAAGGCCGAAATGTAAAGAAGCACCACATATAAATATGGAGAAGTTGGATCAAATTGCATGTGTCATTTAAAATGGAATTACACTTCATTGTCCATTCCAGAAAGGAATTATATGCCTGTGCACTTTGGTCAAATTGTAACCACAGGTGGTGGTGGTGATATGTATGTGTGGGGGGAGGATAGCAGGGGAGGGAGTGGAGTATGAAGAAAAGAGGGAGATGAAGATATTCAAACCCATGATTTTTTAACATAGTATAAAGGGCATCAGCAAAATTTTAGCCTCTGAACCACTGGGTGCAATCTGGTGGCAGTGGTTGTCCAAGATCTGAAATTTGTTAGTTTATTTCATGTATATTGTTCACACACATACTTTTCCCTGAAAATCATTTATTTTCTTTTGTTTCTAAATTTGGGTCATACAAAGCAGGACATGGTGAATGTGAGCAGATGGCTTTGATACTTTGAATGATTTTCATTCCATGTCCATGCCTTATCTTTTGCAACAAAAATTCTGAAAACTAGTTGACCATGCCAAGAACCTGCAGACATAATGTATGTTTTGAGGGATTGCATTTCAGATATTGCTTGAATTTTCTAAGGGTCTCAAGCTTTTCCTGATCCAAAAAAAAATATGGCCCACAAATTTTACTGATGGTCTTCTAATTTCACACATCCTTATTGAGGGTCATATGAGCCAGCCTTTTCCAACTGCAACAGAACCTCCTCGCAATGAATGTTACCCAATTTCTCTCTTGGTGCATGAACAAGAACATCATCCAATATTGTGTCAACACCTTTGATGCCATCCAGAACTTCTGATAAGGGTTTCTGAGTATG
The DNA here is from genome assembly GCA_031216915.1 of Pictodentalium vernedei. NCBI lineage: Eukaryota > Metazoa > Mollusca > Scaphopoda > Dentaliida > Dentaliidae > Pictodentalium > Pictodentalium vernedei. Next base: position 408,152,564 of record CM062292.1, on the reverse strand, counting down.
CTCAGATGCAGATGTGATCCCCATTGAAAGCCTACCAAAAGGAGTTATAAATGTAGGTAACAGTTGTGAATTTTGAGTCAAATTAATCTGATGAAAATATGAATTAGCATCCAATTTGCGAAACATTTTTGCCTTAGAGATTTTGAGGGGGGGTGGGGGGGTGGTGCAATGGCAGGGGGTGAAGATCTGGGTTTCGGTTACATTTTTTTCTACTTTACACATTCTCAACTAATTTGGGGAATTTGGAAGTGAAGAACCAATGAACTCATGTTCGAGTATGAAGTGATAGTCTCAGTTAGAATATTTTTTTCCAGGCGAACTTGAATTGATTGGTTGTTCATAATTCAGAATTGTTATTGCAGGGTATCAGAAAATAAAATTTAAGCACTTTCAGAACTCTGACCATGATTTTCAAGGACTGTTATAAGCTTGATGAGATTCGGAGACAGGAAAATTTTAACACTGCCACCACTGCATATCATTTAGAGTATTGTAACCATTACTTCATAGTTGGCTATACTATAGAAAAAGAGAATTATTCCCCTTCGATCAGTGCTTATAATAAACATATCTCCATGTGCTTTTATGCTATAAATAAATATACTGAGTCAAAAAAGTAAGTATAATAAACTGAGGAGCAATTTTTTTAATGTTATTGACTTTAATCCCAAGCAAATTATTGTAAATTCATATTTCTAGTCTAGCTGTATGAATTTGCATAATTTCATGTTCTTACTGTTACTAGCGTCATATCATGTCCACCATTTGCCTCTTGGATGGCAAGACATCGTGGTGCTTGGACCTGATAAGTCTCTAGATGTCACCCTGTGGTATTGCGTTCCACTCCTGCCTCAGAACATTAAATCGCCTAAAGTCTGAAGATCATGAAGTCATACCGGATGGTCCAATTGATCCCAAAGATGTTCGATTGGTGACAAATCTGGTGAAAGTGGGGGCCAGGGAAGAAGTTTGATGCTCTGCTCCTCAAGAAAGTCATGACAGATACGCGCCACGTGACACATCGGGCATTGTCTTGCTGGAATAACTGCAATCCGACGTTAGCATTGAACAACGGGACAACAACAGTGTTAAGAATTTCATCCCTATATCGCTGTCCATTCAGATTACCATCGATGACCGTACAATGACGTTTGGTAAGGATTGGTCCGTGGTATGGTCGCCTACTTTGTATGCTGTGTTTAGCGATTCTGTTGCGGACAGTTTGTGCACTGATTCTATTGTTAGTTCTACCAGGAGTAATTGCTGCTGTCAGGACATCTCACTTGCGAGATGGCTTCCTTCCTGTACTGTACAGGAAGGAAGCGATCTCGCAAGTGAGATGTCCTGACAGCAGACAGGAAGGAAGTGATCTTGCAAGTGAGACGTCCTGATGTGTCAGTCTTGTGCGGGGGTCATAACCCTTGGTCAACATGAATGCAAGAAGGAAGCAATCTCGCAAGTGAGACGTCCTGATGTGTTGGTCTTGTGCAGGGGTTGTAACTCTTCGTCAGCATGAAAGCTTTCGGACGGCAGATGATCCAGTGGTTTTATACTTTCCAATCAGACGGTAAATAGTGGCCACAGTGACTTTGAACTCAGCAGCGAGCTCATCTGGAGGTATCCCAGCCTCATGCATACCAATGGCACACAATCTCTGATTTTCAGTTAACCTTGGCATTTTTTTAAATGTCTGAAAACAAAAACTAGCGTGTTTTATCAATAACTCAAGCTCTCTAGCACAACATAACACAAAGAAAATTGTCGGTCACCCATTCAATTTGACATTCTTGGGTAGCACATGCTATTTTGAAATCCGTGGCAAAATTGTATACGGTTGGGTGGATAACAACAACATGTCATTAAACTCTTTACACAACGTCCTGTCCACAAACATGCAACATTAGAACTATTATAATTTATCGTTTATGCTATTTTTTCACATTTCTTTCTATTATATTTTCTTTTTTGACTCAGTATATATACATGCAATGTATGACAAGGGGTTCAGAGATGATTTTAGCGTAGAATGTTGCATTAAGACTCTTAAATATTTCGTATAACTAACTTACCACTAGCACATCTGGGTTTACAGGTTGCGTGTGCATACATTCGGACAAACTTTAATTTAGTACTTACCATAGATGACTGTTTTCGACAATTTCTTTCAGACGATCTCTCATCCAGTAACTTTTTAAGCTTCTGGTAAATTCCTTTGTGCTTTGACTCTATATGTCGAATTAGGTTGCTCGTATTTGGAAGCTATTTCTCTTTTGCAAATGTTGCAGGTGCAAAATTTCGATTTCAGGTCATTTTTGTTATAGTATTTCCAAATGGGACTCGGATCTTTAGTCGCCATTTTAACTCAAGAAAACAACTATTACATGATACACACAGTTGGTTACCAAGTTCTACTTTTGTTTCTGTAATCAGTAGATATCCGTTCATGGTGTTTGGTGCCTTCTCCTACATTATTGAACCAATTTTGATGAAACTTCTCAAACACTATTACTGGCAAGTGAACATGCACATATTGTAAAATGTTTGATCTGCGACAGTTTTAACCAGGTTATCTCCCCTGAACTTAGATTTATTATAGATTTTGAAATAAGATTATTGTGTACACAACTCCTCCCACACTATTGAACCAATATTGATGAAACTTCTCAAACATTGTAACTAGCAAGTGAAGATGCACATATTTTGAATTTTTTGATCTGCGACAATTTCAACCATTTTATCTCCCCGGAACTTAGATTTATTATGAATTTTTAAATGAGATTCTTGTGTGCGCAACTCCTCCTAAATTATTGAACTGATTTCGATGAAACTTCTGAAACATTATGACCAATAAGTGGACATGCACATATTCTAAAATTTTTCATATGTACCAATTTCAGCTAGGTTATCTCCCATAAATTTAGATTTATTATGGATCTTATTATTGTTTTTTCAGACTTAACATTCAGAGGTGCATTTTAGTTAGCCGGAAGTAGGGGTATTAATCACTTTCAGTGATAGTTCCTGTTTACATTTAGTATGGTATACTTTTCAGTACATACAAAATCACTGAGTTCAGAGTATTAACAGAAAATCCCTATCTACAGCAACATTAAAGTGTGCAGAAAATGAAAATCCATTCCACACACATGTGCGGAACAGAAATCGTTGACGGACTATTTTTAGCTCAACTTTGGTGAAGCCAAATTTGAGCTTTTGTCATGGCCCGTCGTCCGTCTGTCCGTACGTCAACAATTGGATACGGCTCGGGCTAGAGGCCGTATTTATGAACCGATCTTTATGAAACTTCTTGGGTACCTTTGTTATGACTGTGGGATGAGAACGAGTGTTTTTGGGTGCGGTCCGATATGAAAGCTCTGATTTGAATAATTTTTTGTATGAATGTTTAGTACCATGGGATACATCACATATAATACAGGTTTTTTTCTCGTGCGTAAATTTTGCAAATTAGACTAACTTTGATGTATTTAGTATTATTTTCAGCACTGTAAGTGCAAATGCCAATACGGCTCGGGCTAGAGGCCGTATTTATGAACCGATCTTTACGAAACTTCTTGGGTACCTTTGGTAACACCGTGGGACGAGAACGAGTGTTTTGGGGTCTAGTCCAAAATTCAAGATGGCCGATGGCAGCCATTTTGTACAAAATTAGGTGTAATCAGATTTTTGCACAGAACTACCATATGAAAGCGCTGATTTGAATAATTTTTGGTGTGAATGTTTAGTACCATGAGATACATCACATATAATACGGGTTTTTTCTCGTGCAGAAATTATGCAAATTAGATGAACTTTGATTTTTTCAGTGCAACTTACACACAGTAAGTACACATGTCAATACGGCTCGGGCTAGATTCTGTATTTATGAACCGATCTTCACAAAGATCGTTCTTGGGTACCTTTGTTATCACCTTGGGATGAGAACGAGTGTTTCTGAGTGCGGTCCAAAATTCAAGATGGCTGCCAGTGGCCATTTTGTAGCGAAATTAGGTCCAATCAGTTTTTTGTCACAACTTCTATACAGCTCGTAATTATGAACTGATCTTCACGAAACTTCTTGGCTACCTTTGTTTTCACCTTGGGACAGGAACGAGTGTGTTTTGGGGTGCCTTTGTTATCACTGTGCTGTGAGAACAAATATTTTGGGGTTCAGTCAAACCCACTGTGGGACTCAAAGATTTCTTTTCTAGTTTAGCATCTGACTGTCACCCACCTTTACAGTACTTGACCTATACATTTGTTACAGGCTACGGTCAGTATTTATGTACAAACCGTTACAATACTTTATATGCACCTTTGTTATCAGGTCATTACCTAGATGTTTGTCATTGCTGTATCACATACTATACATGTACATGTCTTAACAAGTTGAGCTACAGTGTCATTGACACTTTCATTTTTAAATCGAAGCGAAATTCCACTAGAATTTTCTGCAAACTGTGTACCGCAATTACAAATTCAATCCCTAGCGATGGCAAAGAATCATCCCCTGACTTCCTCTGTGTTCTATGTTCCAGTAGGCACATAGAACATATTGGGACTTGGGACATAATAGTAACACTGGATTCCCCTCTAAAATTTGGTTGGCTATAAAGTGTGTTCTTTTTGTTGATAGTTGTCAAATGAATTGCTGAGTATCCTAATAATTATTTTTATAGACTTGGAGGCATGTAATAATAAACATAGAATGACAAGCGGCGTGAATGGGTTAATCAGTATGGCACTTGTGCCATCATGGGAGGATAAAGCGACGGGCTGCATGTGCCATATCGATTACAGGCACCATGGGGGTACACCAGCCTGTTTGCTCATTAACTATGAAGATTACATTCTCGTTATTGAGTACTTCTAATTTTTTGCGTTATTGTTTTGTCCAGTGGTATCAGAGAAACCTTCCTTGGTGCATTAACTAAGTAAGGCATAGCATTTTCTTTAACCTTTTACTCAACGCGGACGATATAAAAATTTATTATTTTAATTATAATTTTTTTAAATTTTTCAAAAAATTTCAACAAACCATATCATGTGACCCCTCATTGGAATGAGCTCATTGAGCTCGTTCCAATGAGGGGTCACATGATATGGTTTGTTGAAATTTTTTGAAAAATTAAATTTTTTCAACTGCTCAATTTGCATATTTTACGCAGGTGGATGCGGGCGATTCGTTAGGTAAAGGGTTAAACTTGATTTCATAGTCCCCATCAAGTTTCCCTGTTTGCACGAAAAGGATGGGCATAAATTTGTTCAATCTAAATGAAAATCTGTTCTTTTCACTTGTAAGCATTCATGTAAATTTGGCCTTCAGAAATACAAGTCTGTTTACAACAACCATCGGCAAATTAGACAGGTTGGTGTCCTCAACCCTTCAGTAATGAATTGGCCAGATTCACCTTATAATTTAAAAATTGAGCAGTTGGTAAAAAGACATTTTTCAAAAAGAGACTGGTACTTTTGACAAAAATCATATTTTACACATTTTTTGTACACTGCTTTTTAAAAGAAGAGGGGAGTATTATGTTACAGTACTGATCGTCCATTCAATCGGGCATCCATTCACTTTTTTTCCTGTCTGGGCTGTAACTTTTTAATAGGGTGATGTGTCTCAGCGAAACTCACACAGCATGTATATTGCTATTAGATAATGTCAAACTCAAACTTCACGACAGACCCATCAAGGTGAAGGTTACAGATAGAGGTCTGCACATGGACTCAGCATGCAAATCTACACATCCAGTGCCTCCCTCTAAATGAAATAAAACAGGCAAATTGGTGCTCTTGTTGCAACACTCATTTTTCAGTTATAATGGATATCAGTCCACATTATCTTGTGTGTTTTCTTTCTGTCAGAGGGCTAAACCAATTAGACTGAATAAGATCTTGTATGACATTGTTTGAAAAAAATCTTACACATTTCAGGATATGTTGGCGCCCATTGTGAATCTGAATGTCCTCCAGGATATTATGGTACAAATTGCTTGTTTGCTTGTAATTGTCAGAATGGTGCAACATGCAATAATGTGAATGGGCAGTGTGAGTGTGCACCTGGATACAAAGGGACAACGTAAGTTTATTCATTTCAGACTCCAATGTGAAGATCACATCAGCTATATCAAGTCAGGGTTCCCACTCAAATGAAAAGTGCTTGAATTTTGGCATCTTCCTTGAGAAGTGCTTCAGTTTGTTTCTATCTTTGAAAAGTACTTGATTTTCCACTACTCTCTTTGAAAAGTACTTTAACCCTTTACCTAACATGAAAAGCAGACGACATTTGCAAAAAATTTCTTGAATAACAAATCTTTTTCATTTTTTGTCTCAAAAACATAGGTTATGACCCCTCATTGGAACGAGCTCGGCAAGCTCATTCCAATGAGGAGTTATAACCTATGTTTTTGAGACAAAAAATGAAAAAATAATGAAAATTAATCCCTCCCTTATGCCAGCACCTGTAGGATGCGCAGCTATGAGAGGGATTATTTGAGTTCTAAGCCTGAGGGCTTATCGGGTTGAATAGCATTTATGTCCTGTGCAAACTGAGTAGTCTCGCTTTCAAAGAAGTCGAGAATTGAAGTGTGGTAGGCCTCTATAAACCCGAGCCACACACTGTGAACCATCCTTTAAAGACAGACGCTGGAAAGGATGAACAGGAACAGCACACTACCACAGGGTGGGTCGAACCTCCCGATGTCCAAAAACATGGGAAGGGAATGCACCCTCTAAACCCTCGGGCTTAGGACTCAAATAATCCCTTTCACAGTTGCACATCCTACGGATGCTGGCATGAAGGGGGATTATTTTCCATATAAGCCCATCAGTCTTATCGGGTTAAATAGCACGTTTAAAGTAGAAATCCTTTCAGGCAGAACCATAGGAAAAAGAACACAAATATAGATATGAAACTGTAATATCCACAGACATAGGTCAGTGACATCACAACAGAGTACCGTAATACAACTGTTCATAAGTCCCATAGTCATTGACGCATAAAAAAGAAAACACAAATGTTTGTAGACACTGCACAGACAATCTGGCGGGCGAAAATCCTTCCATCAGCGCCTCATCACACTTCTCATAAACGATGAATCAGTAGGTATTCTGAAATAGAATTTAAAGAAAGTGTCACAAGAGCGCCATTTGGCAGTTTTTAGCTCACCTGAGCAAAGCTCAAGGTGAGCTTTACTAATCGCTTTCCGTCCGTCATCCGTCCATCGTCGTCCGGCATAAACTTTACAAAACCAACTTCTCCGAAGAAACCACTGGCCCAATATTTTTCAAATGTTGGGTAAATATTTATTACCTAATGTCAATTTAGATTTGTTCAAATGAAGTTGCCCCTCCTCCTGGGTGGGGCCATGCCCCCAAGGGGCACCAAAATCTTTGAAAATCTTCTTCTCATTAACCAGCCGTAGCAGAGACTTGATATTTGGTATGCAGCTTCCTTTTGAGGTGTAGAATCAAGTTTGTTCAAGAGAAGTTTGTCTGGCATTATTTGCCTTCATTATGGGAGGAGCAAAAATTTTGCCCACGCCTAAAATTTCTATTTTCTGAACCCTGAGGTTGATTTGAACCAAATTTGATATGAGATGATAATGGCTCATAAGTAGTTGATTGATGCAAAAAAAATTTTCTCATTGCCCCCTGGGAACCTCAGGGAACTAAAAATAGGAAAAACCTTAAAACTGCCATATCTCCAAAACTACACGGCACAGAGAATTCTTATTTTGTATAAAGCTTACTTTTATCCAGTAGAATGGAATGGTTAAAAAAAATCCCTATCGGTTTGATCACAAGGTACTTTTTTCTGGACTTTGAAAAAGTGCACTTTTTAACACGGTAGGCAATGGGAAAAACATTAAAAAATCTTCTTCTCTAGATCCAGCTGGCAGAATCTTTTGATATTTGGTATGCAACATTGTAGGGTGGATCTGATTCAAGTTTGTTCAAATCGGGCCCCCTGGGTTCATATTTGGGCTCAGTATAGGAGCCCAAATTTGAACTTAGTGCTTTTCAGGCAAATTTCTTAAAAAATCTTCTTCTCCAATGTCAAAAGGCGGAATCTTTTGATATTTGGTATGTAACATTGTGGGGGTGGAAATGATGCAAATTTGTTCAATCGGCTTCCTAGATTCATATTTGGGCTCACTATAGAAGCTTGAATTCGAACTTAGTGCATTTCAGGCAAATTTCTTAAAAATCTTCTTCTCCAGATCCAGCAGGCAGAATCTTTTCATATTTGGTAAGCAACATTGTGGGGGTGGATCTGATTCAAGTTTGTTCAAATCGGACCCCTGGGTTTATATTTGGGCTCAGTATAGGAGCCCAAATTTGAACTTAGTGCATTTCAGGCAAATTTCTTAAAAAATCTTTTTCTCCAGATCCAGCAAGCAGAATCTTTTGATATTTGGTATGCAACATTGTGGGGTGGATCTGATGCAAATTTGTTCAAATCGGGTTCCTAGATTCATATTTGGGCTCACTATAGAAGCTTGATGGTTCACAATGTGCGGCTTGGGTTTATATAGGCCTACCAGAGTTCATTTCTCGACTTCTTTGAAAGCGAGACTACTCGGTTTGCACGGGACATAATGCTATTTAACCTGATAAGCCCAATGGGCTTATATGGAAAATAATTGGCGATTTTTGAGAATAGCCCTGGCCAGTTTTGGCCGTTACATTGGGTAAAGGGTTAATTCAGTTTACCTATTGCCACTGAGACAAGACCTTTCATAACCTATCTCAGTCTGGTGTGTAATAATATATATATTATTAAAAAGACCATTGGTGAACAAAAAATGATCAGCTTTTTAGGCAAATGCCAGATGAATGTTTGCCCACTTTGTACAGTACTGATTGCACTTGGAAATTGCTGTCCAGTCTCTTGAAAAGTGCTTAAAAAGTCCTTGAATTTGATCCTCTGAAGTCAGTGGGAACCCTGCAAGTGCTTCATATGAAAAATAGCTTTGTAAATGTCATTGAAATTGTAAAATCTGTCTTACTTTATACTGTTCCACAAAGCATTTGTTGATAATTTAATTTTCTCTAATAATATATGATGTGATTGCATGTAATTGGTTGAGGTGAGTTTTTCATAACTCAAATAATTTTCCTATCGTATGAACGTTTTCTCTTTGCCCCAAACATTTGTCAGTAAAAAAGTATGGGCATGCCCAACATTGCAATTAAAATGAAATTGCCACAGATAGGCTGTATTCGAGGCAGTGTGTATTAGTCTATGCTGAAAATAATTAAGTGTCATGTGCACAAAAGTTGATATAACTGTAATGATATAAATGATGGAGACTTCTGCCTCTTAAGGGTACATTATAATACAATACAAGCAAACACTCTTAATTAAATTACAACAATTGAAATTCAATTATAGTAAACTGACTGTTGCACTATTTGGATAGTTGCTCATTGAGCTGGTTCCAATGACAATCAGATTTGTACTATTTTATTGACAAAATATTTCAGATCATGCTAGCCCTGCATTGGTTAATTTGTTGCCACTGAGTTAGGTAGTGGGTTAAATTTACCCAATTCTTTTCAATGTTCTCGTAAATCCTAGCAAAAATGTAACAAGAATTTCCTAGGGATTATTACTGTTTGTGTTGCACAAATCTTTGCTGGAATCGATTCTCGGATTCTCCCTGAAGTAGAATGTCTGTGCTGCAAGACCACATTGGGACTTAATTTGAAGTACAAGCCCCACAATTTATAGAATTAAGAATCTGTGGATGTGCTTCACATAATCTTTCAAATGAAATTATTTAGATTGTGCAGATTTGCTTTGTTATATTTTATGGGAGTGTGCCTTCGGGCCCTCTCCCATAAATTGTAACCAGGTAAAAACATGTCATAAACTGGATTTTCTCATATTATATTTGAAATGAAACTATTTTAAAAAATGTGGATTTGTTTTGTTACAATTTATGGTAAAATGTCCATAAAACAAGGCAAAAACATGTGGACAAATTTTGATATAAACCAAAAATAATATAGCTCTCCACCAGTTGGACCTCATCTTCATTTATTAATTGTAAGAAGTTAATATTCTGTTGGTTTCCATTGGTGGATCCTAGCTTAATTCTAATGTTATCCTCATCATTCATGTGTTATAATCATGTTGTGTTGTATTACCTTTAACTCCCTTCACTCTGATGTCAAAATATCCAAATTTCAAGTAGCCATTTTTCCCATAATGCAACTGGGAATTTAACCAATTCAGTCTTGTTTGACAGAGCTCAATGAGCTCTGTCGAACAAGATTGAATTGGTTAAATTTCCAGTTGCATTATGGGAAAAATTTGCATCCTGAACTTTAGATATTTTGACATCAATGTGCAGGGGGTTAACAATTGAAGATATCAAGCAGTAATGTGATGTTTCATTTAACTTTTGAGAGGTCTAAGGTTTGTTTAAAAACCAAAGTTCTTATCTATGAAGTTTTTTCTTGTACAGATGCTCAGAAGTTTGTACGCTTGATTCTCCAGATTGTGAAAACAATTGTCCATGCCCATGGAGTGTTAATTGTGCGGCAGACCCTGATGGCACATGTCCATGTCCAAGGGGTTTTACTGTGAGTTTTGTTATATTGTGAAGCAGATAGTCACCTTAACTTTATATAGTCTTTATTATTTTTCAAAGCACAAGCAAACAAAAATACAGGAAATGAGAGTTGTTCCTATATCCTGATGAATTCTGTCTTTTGATTGGTAAGAATGCCTTGGACAAATAGCCATGGCAATGGGTGCGTGCACCCAACATCCAAGGTATATGAGAGCATGCAACATCCAGGGTATAAGCACATGCAAAACATCGGGGGTATATGGTTTAAATAAAAGATTTTTGCTTCTGCTTGCCTCGATATAAAAATCGAACCCAAAAACCTGAAAATAGTCACAAATATTATCAGATTTTCGACAATTCAATGATATATTACCGTTATAAATGAAATAGTCGAATAATTAAATGAAACGTGAGAAAAATAAAATAAGAGCAAATATTGTCCTTTAAGTTCCGTGTTCTATGTGTCAGTAGGCACACGGAACACATTGGAACTCCGGGACGATATGTCAACAAAATATTGTTTACTCGTTTCCTTAATGACCCAAGGGATGTAACTCTGGGGTACATACTATAAAAATCCCAATTTCTGTCACAAAACACTATTACCACCCAACTCATACAGCATAGTCAAAATACATAGCCCCTGTGAAAGATAATTCAAATACAGTGTTACCCATTTTAACCTATATTCTCTTTGGAAAAAAACATCCCGGTGGATTTATGTTTAGACGACCAATTGAATAATTTTCCCAAGAGCAAGAAAAAGCCCCTTTCCCAATCTGCTTGAATCAAATCCTGAAGTACATTTTCTTTTAAATACAACACTTGTGAATATCGTATAATTGAACAGCCAATTTTACAGCGAAAAATATTAATTCAACAGGTGTATTCAGTTGACAGATATTTGAGCATTGTATATTTTGGTTATAAAACTGAGCATTTATCTCATTATTATATCTTATTTGACAGAGCTCATAAATTATGTTGTCCCTATATGCCAATAAATTTTGTCTTTTGATTGGTCAGAATGCCTTGGACAAATAGCCAATGCAAAGGGTGCACTCAACATCCAAGGTATATGAGAGCATGCAACATCCAGGGTATATGGGCACACGAAATGTCAGGGGTATATGGTTTAAATGAAAGTGTCTCGCTTCTGCTCGCCTTGATATAAAAATCAAACAAAAAACCCTGAAAATAGTCACAAATATTAATAGATTCCTTACAGAAATCATATTTTGCTGTTATAAATTAAATGGTCAAATAATTAAATGAAAGAACTTGAGAAAAATTAAATAAGAACAAGTACCGTCCCCTCAGTTCCAATGTGTTCTATGTGCCAGTAGGCACATAGAACACACTGGAACTTGTGGGACGATATGTAAACAAAATACTGTTTACTGGTTTCCTTAACAACCCAAGGGATGTAACTCTATCTGTTGTCTTCTCCATTTGTAAAAAACTAAACAATTATTCATGAATTTGGTCCAACTGATTACGGAGTGTGAGAAATGCATCCACAAATTTTTCTCCTGGGGCTTGTTTAAAAACAGACAATCAAATATTAAATCTCCATATACCATACATGTTGGCAGAGATTACTTATAATGTGATTTAGTTTTTTTCCAATGAAAAATTCAGTGGTCAATTCCAATTTATATACTTATGGTTATGCATGTTTATTAGATTTTATTTTTGAACATGTAGCTGAAGTTATATTTGAATAAGTTCCTTTGTCATCTCATCATTTGTTTACGGTGGAGAGATCTGCCTCAACTCCTTTTACAATCGTCCTCTCTTTAGAGACCATTGCAATCTTCCTCAGCTCATTTTTTCAACCATCAATGATCAACTACCTGTTGAAGCATCAATATCTGGCTTTTTCTACCATTCTGACCTTTCTCTTTCGATGGTATGAATGTTATGGTGAGTTTTGTCATCTTGTCATCCTCCTCATAATGAAGATACTTCTACTCTGAAAATATTCAGGTTGGAGTAAATGAGCCTTTCATTATCATTTTACTCTACTTCTACCCCAACAGGTATGTAGCTACCTCTCTACTCCCCTCCCCCCCCCCCCCCCCCCCCCCCCTTCTTGCAGAGCCAGAGGAAAAGTTAGTAGTGGAAGCGGCCATTACTTTTCCATTAGTCCTCAACAGGTTATGATTTTATGGTGGTCATCTCGGCTCGCTTCCGGTAGGAGATCGTATGGTGCGTTTTCTTTGTCAATGGTCTACTTTCCTTTCAGAATTTGAAAGGATTCTTCTGCAGCTTTGGAAAGGGTCTGGGGCCCATGCCATTGGAAAAATGTTTGCTGTGGGGACTCCAATTGGGAATTTGATGTGGAGGGGAAAACCATACAAAGATTAAGAAATTTTACTTTTGAATTGAGTAGAGAACATTTTTACCAGTACCTAAGCACCTGCATATATACTACAAGTATGTTTTATAACAAACAGTCACATGGAATCATGATCACGCAGTCTGTGTAGTCTCTGTTAAACTCTTATACTACTATTAAAGAAGAACTTGTCATTTGCTTTGAATTAAGATACTTCATTAGGCAAGCAATTTAAATTGAATGTACAAGTGGTGCCTTGAACTGGGTGATCATAAGGTCTCAGAAAACCAATTGTTTTCTGAGGCCTTATGATGACCCAGTTCAGGGCTCCAGTTGAGCATTCAATTTTTGTTGGAGTAGGAACTGACATTGGGAAATCTGGAGTTAAGAATTGGGAAAAATTATGCCCAAATGTCATTGGGAAAGGGTCCATAAACGGCTCCTGTAGATACCCAAATAGATACCCAAAAGAATCCCTGTCTTGTGAGAGGGTCACTTTTAGACGCCGAGATAGCAGCACTCTTCAACAAGGAAGCAGCCAAGGTCATTCACAACCAAGTGTCTCCACAGTTGTAGGGATGACTCTTTCTTGTGCTGAAGAAGAACAGTTATTCAGGCTCGTTATGCATATGTCCTTTTTTCATAAAAGTTTTAGAGTTCAATATGGAGGTGTTCGCATTAGTAGGACTTTTATTCTTGAGAACCATTTTTTTGGCCAGCATAGACCTTAGGGATGTATTTTCACTTTCAGTTCATCCTCAGTCTTGAATATATCCACAGTTCTCATTCCGAGGCTTTGCAAAGTAATTCAAAGCAATGCTGTGCGGCATCCAAGTATCAGATGAGCGCATATCACTGGGCACATTCAGCAGCGACTACTTTGGTATACCTAGACAAAATTCTCCAGAAAACTTTTCTCTTCTGGTGAATGATGTTCAGTGTCTGTTGCAGCTTTTTCAGCCCTTGAGTCTTCAACCAATCTGGGAAAAGTCGACTCCCATTCCAACCAAATCTTTCACTAACTTGGATGTGGAATTTTCTCGCTGCACTTCTCCCAAAAGGAGTTGCTCGTGATCTATATGGCATTCAGGCATTTGTCATTTTTCCTGTATAATGCAGTGCTCATTTTATCTGACAATTTGAAGTAGTCATGTATTTAGGAAATCAGGGAGGCACTTACTCAATCGACTCAGTGGTAGACTGTTGGACTTCTATGCTAGAGGTCCCAAGTTTGATCCCCATCTTGGACAACCTGCGTTGTGTCCTTGGGCAAGGCACTTTATCCCAGTTGCATACATAGGGGCAAGATGACGCTGTGTACTAAGGCGTACTGCACGTCGATGGTGCACATGTCTCCAACCGCTGTAACCATGCTTGAGCGGAGCTTGAACAGAGTTAGAATGTTGAGCTGACAGTTGCTCATTGATGCACGGTGGTTCTCTTCGGCTTCCTCTCCTCCACTCGTAAAACTGTCACAGTCACGATTAGCCATTGTGCATAAGTATGTGACCTTAAACACCAATAAATAAATAAATAACCTTACTCAATCCCTTTGTATCTATTGTCCAGAAATCTCCTTTTACTAGCACATCAAATCTATATTCCTTTGCTAGTCAAACAGGTCTCTTAACTGTTATCTGAAGCTATTGATCTGTTATCTGATAGGACCTCAGATTTTTTATCAGAGAATAATCGATTCTGAATCGATGTTGATGAATTTATCGCATACAGTATGTGGAGAGTGGATTGTAACTAAATCATCCATGGCGTGGAGTTATCACCCAACATAACACATTCAAATTTTGTATGTATGGAAAAAATACACAAGCAGTGTTTCAGACAATGGACCTCCAGGTTCAACTTTGCTTGTGCTTGTTGTGCTTTGCAACAAATTTGCAATTATTGCTTAGGTGAAATCTCCACTCTGCGAATGATTTAGTGATAATACACTCCCCATACTGTATGTATCAGTGTATTTTTTTCAGTAGCTGGGACTGTTCTTTCTGGATTTCAAGTACTAATTTTTCTTTTTTGCATGGAATCCATTCTACATCAGATCTCAGTCCACGTCATGCTTGTCATAGACAGGATTCTTTAAGCGCAGGCATTTTCTTTGGCAGCCTTATTTAGGGGGTATTTTAAGTGGTATGACTGCCATTATCCTATTTTGAATGAAGTATTTACATATTCTTTACAGTCTATGTTTTCTTTTGGTACATCCGGTCCTCCAAACTCCATTTGAAACTTTATTTTCTGACATGAATTATAAAATTAACTGTTGGTATTTTTTCCTTACAAGATAGTACCAGTAACCTATTATTTTGGGTTCTATTTTGGCTCCTTTTTGGTCTATTTCGGTTGCTGATATAGGTAATTATGTTTAAGTTTTGTCTCAGAAATAAATTCTTCATGGTTTTATTTGTCGATATCAGTGTGATTATTCAGTTAATTAGGACAATTCTATTCTATTCAAGATTCATGGCCATCCTTGAGAATTGTTATCTGCCAAGCATTTCTTATCATTTTGAAGAGGCTTGCTCCTATTCTGCCTGTTTCACTGTTTATGTACGTACTTTTTATTCATATGAATCTTATCTGCATAATGAAAAGATTTCCAGTCGGGAAAAGCTTTTCAGCACTTTCTGGCTTTGCACTGTTACTTCTCCTAACGTAAGGCTTTCTCTGTAACCTGTTTTGACCTAGATCAGTTCCTGTCTGACATCACTGTGTTCATCTTGTCCTAGTATCTGATCCAGCCTGACACATTTTTAATCAAAGTTTCCTTCTATTGATTTGATGTCAGTTTTCATCCTTTTTCTATATTTCTGTCTATTTGATCCTCTTATTTTTTTTTCATTAGAAACAGAAGTGATAGACAGAGATTAGGACAATATTACATGCTGTGTAATTTTCAATCCTGATCTTCCTTAGCTCACAGTTGGTTTATCTTTTGGAAGATTGGGTGGGTTTGCTGTGTGTGAATATAATATCTGTTCGTTCTATGCACATTACACTCCTAGTAGATTAAAGAAAGTTTTCTACAGAAATTCTCATTTAACTTTTTAGCCTATGTAAGGCTCACTCAAGTGGACAGGATTTCTAATTATTCCACTACCGACGATGTTAGAACGCTGTCTTCTTCACTAGCATTGTCTTATATGTTATTTAATCCTGGGCATTATTCTTTCCCCTTTTCATCTTCTACAGATATATACTCGCCCAAAAAAGAAAGTGTGCATTGCAGAAATTGATCAAACTCCAAAAAAATAATTTCGTAGGTGTAAAGAGTGTTAACCTGTTCATGAATAAGTTATATTGAACACAAAAACAGCTTTCCCCGTTAAAATTGCATTAACGTTAAATGACGTGCTGCACGTTTGTGAAAAGGCATGTTTTGCACATGGAGAGTCTGAAAATTCATGCAGCAGTGTGAATCCTTGGGTATTTAAACACTAAAGTAAGGCCTTCCTATCGTTCACATTCAAACTTGCGCTGCTGTTAAAACGACTCCACATTAGCATGCCAAGATTGACAATGAATCAACGTCTCCTTGCCCCGGGTATGATTAGAGCTGGCAGAACACACAGAGAGGTTGCCCAGCATTGGAACTGCCACCGTAACACTGTAGACAGGCTAGTCCATCGACATGCACAACATGATGACATTCGAGACCAACCCCGCTCCAGGAGACCCCGAGTTACCACCCCTGCACAAGATCGGTATATCTGTGTTGTCCATCTCCGGAACCGGCAACAAACGGCAACGACGACAGCCAGGAACATCCCTAACCTGAGACGGATACATCCTCAAACAGTAATCAACCAGCTGAGAGAATACGGCTCACGTCCTCGAAGACCTGCAATTCGTCCGATTTTGACGTTACGTCATCGTCGTGCTCGACTGCAGTGGTGTAGACAACATCTCAGGCATCCCTTACACTGGTGGCGACGTGTTTTATTCACAGATGAATGTCGTTTCCATCTTTCATCATCAGATGACTGCCAGAGAGTGTACAGACGTCAAAACGAACGCTATGCAGATCCATGTGTCGTGGAGCGAAACCGTTATGGGGGAGGGTCTCTCGTGGTGTGGGGTGGCATCACTGCCCATAACAGAACTGAGCTGGTCATTATTGATGGCAATCTCAATGCAGCCAGATATCGTGATGAAGTGCTTACACCTGTTGTTGTCCCATTTCTGCAACGTCACGGCCCCGGCGTCATTCTACAGCAGGACAACGCCCGACCCCACGCAGCTTGTGTTGTTCAACAGTATCTGCAGCAACAACAAGTGGATGTTCTTCCCTGGCCTGCAAATTTGCCCGATATCTCACCCATTGAGCACGTATGGGACGAAATGAAACGTCAGCTACGCCGGCTTCCCCGTGCACCGTCAACGCTTGTGGAACTCCAAAGACAGCTTATCAGAATATGGAACAACATCCCACAACACTTCCATGCTAACTTGTTCGCTTCCATGAGGCATAGATGCACAGCAGTAGTCTATGCAGACGGAGTTCATACCAGATATTGAGTGAATGACTTTTGTGTTTGACCCTTAGTGTCTTTGACTCTCCATGACACCAGGAGTATTCGTCGTAGCATAATGAAATTTCTCGTGTTGATTACAAATTAATTCATCTGTGATTGAATAAAATTTCCATGAATGAAAATGATATATATCTTTTTTTAGTGTTATTTTTTAGCATGCACACTTTCTTTTTTGGGAGAGTATATATACTTTTCTGTTTGGAAGACTCATTTTTATTGTTACTGCTCCAGGTAGTGGTGGTAACCTTCATCATGGGACGGATAATTACTATTATGTTACTTGGTTGATATTGTAACTCTTGTGTTGGCAAGTTTACTTTGCGCATGACCGGCAGAAATTGAACTATAGGTGACTGTTCTTCACATGATACAGTTCACCAGGTTTTGTGCACTATGCACAAACAGCATCTAGTCAGACCTGATCAGCCTAAATTTTGTCTTTTTGCTATTTTAAAGCTTTCTAAGGGTTTTCATTGGGATTCTCCAAAATATCTCCTTCCTTATTTCTCCCCGAGAGATAGTAAAAGGAATAGGCACTTGTATTACTTTGATAAGTATAATAAGAAATAAAATTTGGTATGAAATTTTAATTTTGGAACTTCTTCAACTTGAATATTTCTTGGGATTGAAGATGTCATACTTGGATTACAATGGAAGGAACCCTGTTAATTGAATACACATTTTGCTCATGAAAAATATTTGATTAGGCTATAAAAAAAAGAACCTCTGTTTCTCAGGCCCGCGCGCATGGTCATTTTTGGTGCGCATGCAACCTTTTTATGACACCAAAAAATCTTCAAAAAAATTTGAGATAATGTGCTCATTTCGGTAAATCGATATCGATGCGTTCGTAAATTTTAAATTAACACACTTCAAGCTTTTTCTACATCATACCTTAATAAAGTGGGTGGGTTTTAGCAATATTCACGACAGAAAGTGTTTTATTCTGCAAAAGGTAAGTCATAATGACAACAAGAAGGAAGGTGTCTTTCAGTCTGACAACAAACAGTCACAAAGGGGAATGGTCGATTCGCACCACGTTTGATTCGCACCAACTCTCAGAAAGTCTGCAAAGTCAGGTGCTATGTTCAATGGAACACAGTCTCCTGGCATTTATTTTTAGTAACATTTGTATTGTAAATGGCCGTCATTGGAAATTTGTGTACTGTTATTTGAAACCGTTACGAGTTTCCCAGTTAATTTAAATAAATGCATTTGAGATGCAGGATAATTGGATAACTAATAGTAACCGTTGCTTGATATAAAAGTAACAGTCATAGTTGAAAATAAATTGCATATGGGCAGGTATGTGCGGTCGAATTGGTTAATAAAAACACGCAAACATTCGTTTTGTATTTCATTTTCAGATTTAAAAAAAATATGATTTATGGATGAACTGCCCGTTCAAATGGGTTGTGATAATTTTGAATATAATGGGGAAAAATTGCGATTCACGATTTTATTAGGCAAGTTGTGAAAGGATTTTTTTGGGGGGGGTAAAATAAATCTCTGAAAGTTGGCACTTCGACATTTGATTTGTCCCAGAGACGTTTTAACCCGAGACGTTTCACCCACGAGGCGTTTCGTGACTTTTGTCCTGTATTATAATTTTCACGTTTCACTGAAAAAACAAACATTCAAACCCCACTTCATTTACGACTCAACACCCCTGTGGTGAATAACCAATATATTTGCGAGATTTTGCGTGGTCCATCAGGCGTTTCAGTGGGGGTCAAATTACCACAAACAACCTCTCGGGGAGAAAATAAAAAGAAAAAAAAAAACCCGCCCACCCGCATGCTTTTTTGGAAAAAATGGCCTGAGAAACAGACAATCAACTTTGTATGGCCTTAATAGCGGTATTCAGATAACCAGCATTTGCTGATTTTTATACGCCCGTTTTGAAAAAACGGGTCGTATTATGGTATACTGCTGTCCGTCTGTCCATCCGTCCGTCCATCCATCTGTCTGTCCGTCCGTCTGTCCGTCCGTCTGTCCATCCATCCGTCCGGTCACACATACGATAACTCAAGAACGCTTTGAGAGATTTTCGTGATTTTTGGGTAGGTGGTGTATATCGATGGAGGGAAGCTCCCTTTCGTTTAGTGTCACCGTTCGATTAGTCATTCCAGAGTTATGGGACTTTATTACTTACAAAATTGTTGATTTTTTACACGTCGTGCGATAACTCGAGAACGCTTTGAGAGATTTTCATGATTTTTGGGTAGGTGGTGTATATCGATGGAGGGAAGCTCCCTTTCGTTTAGTGTCGCCGTTCGATTACTCATTCCAGAGTTATGGGACTTTATTACTTAGAAAATTGTTGATTTTTTACACGTACTATAACTCGAGAACATTTCGAGAGATTTTCACGATTTTTTGGTAGGTGGTTTATGTTGATGGAAGGAAGCTCCCTTTCGGTTGGTGTCGCTGTTCGATTAGTCATTCTAGAGTTATGGGACTTTATTACTTAGAAAATCGTTGATTTTTTCTTGAAGTTATGATCTCTATAGACATAAGATATATACATGAAATTCAAATAATTTTATTTCCAAATTATTGAACACAGTATGTTGTTGGTTATGATTATTGTACAAGAATATAAAAAAAACCTGACAAGTACACATGTATACTCATATTGTGTGCTTCCTCTTGTAATTAATAACGGGCGTATCATACGCTCATGGCACAGCTGTTTATTTTCTATTGTGGTGATAAACTGAACTTTTATTCTATTTCATCTTGCTTGACAGAGCTCTATGAGCTCTGTCAAACAAGATATAATAGAATAAATGTCATTGTAATCTAATCTCAGGTAAATTCACCTTTTCTATGCTCTAGTTACTGAAGCGTGTCAATTACATCATGCCTGTATCCACGCTATGCGCAATGTCCCTTCTCTCTTATGAACTTTTAAGATTCTCGCAACGAAAACAATGAAAGTCAAATTTGATGCTTGCAAAAATGATCATTTGATTCTTGTCATATATTCTGAAAGTGTGTCCTTAAAGGTTTGGATGATTCTATTTATTTATTGCACCATTGCAATAAGGTTACCCTTTGATTTAGCAGAGGTGTATAGTGAAGTCTTGGCTTCACTAGAAATCACTGCCAGGATTCTGTATTTCCTTCAGCCATCAGCAAGACTGCATAAAACCTGTATGTTTGAATATGTGTTGTACATGTGCATGAAACACTCCAAGATTGGACCTAGGCCTATAACACTTAAACTCTAGTAAATTTATAAAATATATAAATGTGAACCTATTTTTTCTACTGTGGGCTATATACTTGTTTCACTTATTAGGGTGTAACAGTACTCTCAAATCTTACGTGATTTAAGAACTGAAAACTGATTTTCTCAGCAGGAAGTAAAACCAATTCTCGTGAATTGGGACAAATTTTAAGGCCTGAGAGTGAGACTATCTTTCCTTAATCTATGTACCCTATGTACCCTAATGTGTTCTACCTAACTAGATTCTGGTGAATAATACATACTTCACAATTTCCCTTACTCATAACAATTTTTACCTTTCAAGTGCATGCTGGTTATAGAAGAAACTTTTGATAATCAAAAATAATTTCCAATGATTCATATACACATTTTGTCATCAGATTGGAAGAATTAAACATTTTCCACTTTCCGAGCTCTGTCCATAAGTTATAAATATTTACATTCTTTTTCTATTCCATATCTGTTTAAATGTAACCTGTTAACTACGTATTAATAACATAGTAAATTCCTGTTATTAAATTCCTGTTAATTTAATAAAACATTCTGGGCGAGTGAAAAATTACTCTGATAGTTACAAATTTTTCCACATTTTTAGAATTTTTGTGACTCGGTTTATCCAATATATGCATTTAATCTATTACATCTTGTCAGAGTAGAATGATGGAACATGTATGACACTCAGTAACAGAACTGGAAAATAGGAGGTTCCATATTGTATTAATGGGAGAGTTTACTGGACACATTGGGGACAGTTGAAAGGGTATAGAGGTTGAGGACAAGAAATTTAACATTAACTGGAGTTAGAGTTTACAGATGAACTGGGCCTGAAGAAACGAATAATCGACTATGTACTCACTGACACAGAGCTATGGAGTGGTCATAAAAATGGAAAGAGATAACAGACCTGTTAGGGGCAATAGAATAGCAAAACAAAGGGTGGTCATAAGAACATTTGGAAAGTGGGAAAAGAAACAGACTGGCAGCACTTTGAAGAGAATGCAGAATTTAAAATTTAAAATCAAAGCTGGAAAATGTGTCCGTGGGAGGTAATGTTCAGGGATTGGCTGATTCAGTAGTGTGAAGTCTAAAAGATGCTGAGATGGAAAGTATAGTGAGTATTAAAGTAATGACAAATGAAGTAAGATATAGGATAAATAATGAGCTGAAACAAGCAATACAAGGGAGAAAGAAAACATGTGCTGCATTTAGATGTAGAAAACTTGAGGGAGTAAATGATATAGCCCCTAAAAGTGCTAAAGAGGTATATAAGGAGGCAACAGCAGAGGTGAATATAATCAAGGACAAAAATAGGAAAGTGCGGAATAGTAATTGCATTAACCCTTTACCCAACACAGACAATTTCAAAATTTATTATTTTGAATATCATTTTTTGAATTTTTTCAAAAAAATTTAAACAAAACCATATCATGTGACCCCTCGTTGGAACGAGCTCCACGAGCTCGTTCCAACGAGGGGTCACATGATATGGTTTTGTTGAAATGTTTTTGAAAAATACAATTTTTTCAACTGCTGAATTTCCATTTTACGCGGGCAGATGCGGCCGATTCGTTGGGTAAAAGGTTAATGCAATAAAAAAAAAGATTGGGAGGGGGAGGTGTGTCAAGTTCCAGTATATTCTGGAAATAGACAGAACGTGATGTGTGTTTGAATCGGTGGGTGTTTTACATAACTCGTTGGAATGGTGTAATCATATTTTGCCTACGGCTCTCGCAAAGTATGACCATGCCATTCCAATGAATTATGTACAACACCCACCGATTCAAACACACATTGCATTCTGTGTTTATTACACATTGCATGCATTAAAATTCATTTAAATAAACAAATTTTAATTAATTCCAATGTTTAAACCCAAAGGTGAAGAGTTTGTTTGTTTTATTTGAAGCTGCAGCAAATGGATAGACAAAAAAATCAAAACAGCCTTTTGGAAACCAGTCTTAATTACATTCCTTATCTGTTCTATTGGGCATGTTTGTTGAAATTCATGTCGCTGTTTCTCTTCGGCTGGTGTCCATTCATGCCTAACCATTTCATGGCTATTACTGTTAGTAAAAATATAAGTACAAATTTGGGCAGATTTGCAAAAAAGCTGGGAGAAACTTTTTTAAAAGAAGTTCAAATCATGTCAAGATGTCCAAAGATTTACCAAAATATAGTTGACCAATTTAAATATAATGGGATCCGAGTTGGCCATGGTACTGGGTTAATATTGTGGGTTGGAAATAATTGTTTTTTTAATGTTATCTCATTTTTGGTAAATATTTTTTTGTGAACCAACTTTATTTTGCTGTGGATGTTTTCATTTTGACACTATGCGACAGACGATCATTAATTGTATAACGAAATTTGGAAACTTTTTGGAGTGTAACTAATGAATCGATGGGAAAGGAACTAGTATAAACGGTGCTGGGAAAAAGTTCTGGCTTGTACATCACCAGTTGAATACAGAAACATTTGTGTCATAGTGGCCATTCTGTTAAATACAAGGGTTTAAAGTTTAATGGATGTGTAATAAATGGATGTATAACATCTCAGTGTTGTAGGTAAATATACACAAGAACATACTGAATCTAATTATTCACTATTGTAACTATTGTCGAAATATGGTTGTGCTTTGTAAAGTTAAGGTATCTGTCTCCTTGAAATGGTACTAACAAATCCTTGAAGTTGGTGATCTGTAATAGTAACAATGTAGTACAACAGTTAAGGAAATGGACTGTGCACTCTTTAATAAAAGCATGATCCTCTACACACAGATAGTATAAAGTTTTTAGGTCCATCTAATGCTACGTACTTGTCTCCGTCGACTTTGCAAATGGCTGTCATCTTGAATTTTAAAATGGCCACTGAAGAAATACATTTCCTGAAGCATCTGAACTTCTAAACATGATAAAAATCAGATATTTGCATTACGCCCACATTTTGGGGTCTAGAAATCCTTATCTCATACATCGGAATCCTAGATGGCTGCAACAAAATGACTTGGGCACCTTATTTTGTAATTTGCTTTGATATTAACCCTTTGAACTCGCAAGCCTGCTTTTTCTGGCCCAGGAATTTGATACATCACAATTTCATTAAGTATAATGGCTGCGAAGTGAATGTGTGGGGTGGACCAATCAATATTTTTAATGTGCATCCCTGAGGCTGCACTTTGAAAAGATTAATTTGTCTACTCCCAAATATTGAATATGGACTCTTCCAATTGCTGCTATTGTACTGATATGGAAGATATCACCAGTGTTCAAAGGGTTAAAACACAATTTCAGGTGTTGTTACCTACATTTCAAGGCTTGGGAAATCTATTTTTGTGATTGTCAGTAACATGGTACGGTGGTCATATTAGATTCCAGAGCTATATTTCCTCTAAATTTGGGAGAATCCATTTGGATTCTTGCAAAAATGGTTCTAAGAATACATACCTGTTATAAGTATCCCAGGATCCCACACAGCCACCATGGTTGAACCATTTTTGTATACTGATAACACATATTAACCCTTTACCCAACACAGCTTTTTTTTATTTTTATACCCCCCCGCAAACAAAGTTGGGGGGGGGGGGGGGGGTATATAGGAATCACCCTGTCCATCCGTCTGTCTGTCCATCTGTCCATCCTTATAAGCACAACTCCTCCTAAACCGTTTGAAGAATTTTCATGAAACTTTACACAATGGAAGAACTCCATATGAAGATGTGCATGAAGCAATATAATTCCGTTCTGACATTTCCAAGGGGAGATAATCTATCTTATACATTTTAATGTACCAAAAAGGCTACAACTGAGGCACAGAGGGGGGGGGGGGGGGGGGGGGGGGGTATCACTTTGTGAGCTTGCTCATAGTACCTCTAGATAATTTTTAAAACATAAACTGAATTTGATAATTTTTTAACAAGTAAACAATATTTACCATTAAAACTTTTTGAATATGGATGTTGTTGGAACCAGCTCACTGAGCCGGTTCCAATGACAGCCGTATTTGTACAATTTTATTGACAAGTGTCAGGATATTTCAGATCATGTTAGCCTTGTATTGGGTAATTTGCTGCCATTGTGTAAGGTAAGGGGCTAAATTGACTCAATTCTTTTCACATGAATCCTACCAGATTCTCCCTGGTTTTGTTGTGCGAATCCTCACGTGTATCGATTCGAGGATACTCGTCAAAATATAAGCCCTGGATTCCAACACATCTCTTATGAGGTAATCTTTGGTCTTAATTTCTTTAATACTTGGGAGAAAAGAGACACGAAGTTTTGGTTTTTGATTCCAACAGTTTTATACTTTTATGCAGTTCCTCTAAGAAGGGCTGTGAGCATGAGCAGAAATGACTGTCATCATCTCCTAATTCTTTACTTAATTAAGTGGCCATATCCAACCAGCTGTTATCAAAAATTGTCATTTGGCTTTCAGTATTTTAAAAAAATTTTGCCTCTGAAATAAAGCTTATGATCCCTTATTAAACCAAACTCATAAATATTATTTAAGCAATTTTTTGTATGAATTGTCCTCAAGTCTCATTAAGTGAAGGGTGAAGTGTACAGAGTGATGTACTTACAGAGGATCCTGTGCAAGAATGTAGGCCCCCTAAATTAAAATGTAGTTGTCATCTTTCAGGTAGCCACAAATCCTATACTGCAAGACATTCCTATTGCACTGTAGTGTGGCAGCTGTTTGGATATTATAATGCTAACAAAACAAATTCTTGGAGCTTGAATTTGGAAAAATCAACATGTATCTTTGTCCATTAGAAGTCAAAATTTTCAAGAACCAAGATTACTTCATGTCAGTAATCTTGAATTTCAGTATGACATCAGTCTCACACTATCGACAGTGACAGGAATGGATTGCTCAACCTAAAAAATGTCTAGCCTATACACAGAAATTATGCCTCTGTGTCAAAAAATATGTTGAATCTTGTTGAAACAAAGTAACCTTGTGATGCCCATCTCAGTTCAACAATCCTTCACATCTGATATTACAGAAAGAGATTTCTTGATACTGGAAATTTGGGTGCGGACTCCAACATTATGTTTCTCACACGTTAGGAAGCCCAGATACAGTAGAAAAACTTAAATCATTGGCAGTGATTTGAAATTCAAGATGGCAACTGCTTTCTGGGTAGATGGCTGTGGGTACCTAGCTTTAAATGAATCCCATATTATCTGTATCCCATGTTTCTGCTTTCATAAAAAAATGCACAATTCTTTTATGGCTGCTATACTAATGGACTTTGTAGTATATATATTTGCTTTTGCTCTCAGAAAGCTGGTACTGACATCCACATATTATATGCTAATATCTTCCTCTGCATGGGTTGGTAAGTTGAGACTGAAGATGATTTTGCCAAAGACTTTATAGATCAAGTACAAAAGCAAAAGAACAGAACAGGAGCAGACTGGGCCAAGAGAAGTTACCAGGAAATGAACCAAGGTGGACATCAGACCCAGAGAAAATTTTGATTTTTTCAAACTGAACGAATGCTACTTCCTTGCAGCTGAGTGATCAATGGCAATTCACACTGAGGACATTTTGATGGCAAGAATGGTATCAACAGAGGGTGGAGGGTGCGCAGACCCATTGGCCCGACCATAGTTTGGCCCAATGGGAGAAAATTATGATTTTTCAAAATAAAAGAACGCTGTTTCTTTACATCTGAGTGATCAGTGGCAGACTAGACTGCTAGTATATTGAAATGTTCTCTAATGGCAGTCCACATGGAGAACATTTCAATATACCGGTATTCTATGCGATCCATTTTGCCTGTTGGGCATTTTCACGAAATTTCAAGCACCAACTAGTGTTGGGCTACTTCAATTTTGGAGGCTTCAGAGGCCACCCAATAGGGTGCCCACCGGGAATTTTCCTGGTGGACCATATGGCCAGTCCACCTCTGGAACAGAAAGACCAGTATCCTCACCACAAGACATGTTTTGCAATCACGTAGGACAAATGAAACATATTATGGGTAGAGAATAAGTACATGACAGAAGAATAATGGCATCCAGATAAAGTTCAAGTGGATGTTACATATACTGAATCATGTCAAATGCAAGGTTGTTCAAATCGAGTCCCTGGTTCATATCTGGGATCCCTTTGGGAATGCAGATTTTAACCTAATAATGTGAGGAATATCTTCAAAGACCGTCTTCTTCAGATCCACCAGGCAGAATTTTCTGAATGTTTGGTCATACATGTAGTAGAACCTGCCTTGAGAGACCACCCTTTTTTCCAGGCAAAAGTGGTCTCTCAAAACAGGTGGTCTCTCATGACGGGTCCATTATAGAGTAAAGCAACCAAATGTTACATGGTCACAATGGTCTCTCACGACAGTGATCTCTCAAAACAGGTTTTACAAATTTTCATTTAAACGAATATACCGTCTTCATTAATGATTTCATCTGTTATTAAATATTTAACCCTTTACCTAACAAATCGCCCGCATCTGCCCGCGTAATATGCTGATTCAGCAGCTGAAAAAATATTATTTTTTAAAAAATTTCAACAAAACCATATCACATTACCCCTCATTGGAACGAGCTCGACGAGCTCGTTCCAATGAGGGGTCACATGATATGGTTTTGTTGAAATTTTTAGAAAAAAATTAAAAATCTTATTTAAATTAATAAATTTTGATATCGTCTGCGTTGGGTAAAGGGTTAAGAAAACACAACCAAAAGTCATAATTTGAACAAAAAACCCTGTCTCAATCATTGTCCTTGTGCTCATCGATTTTAGTGTTGAAACGATTATCCGACTAATCCGAGTCGACGCGATTATTAAATTAGTCGATCCCAAAATCTGCTAGTCGATTAGTCGGGAAAATCCACCACCTCCATGCAATCAGGTCATCAGTGCCGTTGAACGTTATCAGGACACATGATTAATTTGTTAAAGCCTCAATGCATTGTTGCGTTGATGATTGCCACTGCCGACAGTCTGTGGGGTGATCTTGGTGACCCAAACTGAACTCAAAGTCTCAAACTTCAAAGACAAGTGTCTCCGCGGTTTCATTGTTTTATGTTGAATCGTTGATTACATACAGTGCCAACTGCGACCTTGACCTTGTTTATTTTGCTGTGATGCTATTTATCTGATTCATCTGAGTGATACAACTAACTTGTCACTGTGCCTGTGGCATGTGCCGCATTTGCCTTTGATGTGAGCACAACCAATGAGGGTCAGGGACTACTTGGTAGGGTATGATAGAACCTGGGACAAGTGTGATATTGACATCTTGACATGTAGCTCATGTTCTATTCAAAGGTTTCACTATAACAGCACCGGTGTAGAATCTCGGTGAATAGCCTCGTTTTGAGTTTGCATGGTGAACAGCTGATTTTAAAAACCCATGTTATGATATGAGCCAGTAAGCTGCCCATTTATTGGTTTATAAGTGACCAAACACAACTGCTTAAGCAAAGTAAATATATGACTAACCACTTTCAGTTGTGTCAGTTTAGCATTTGAACGTTACATTCTGACACGCAGAGTTGGTGGATACTGATAACTTATGAAAATATCAATGCCACACTGCCCATTTCATACTGTAGGCACAGAAATGGAAAATTTCGGGAGGGGTCCGACTAATCGACTTGTATTCGATTACCTCTGTCGACTTGTCGACTCCTGAAAATCCCTAACCGTTTCAACACTAATCGATTTCAAACAGCTGAGAGCTTATAGGAGCACTGAACATTTTACCCAATTTCAACTCAAAATTCTAAACAAAATAAGTGGTCTTTCCGAGGAAATCTCCTGCGTTGTTTTTTAGCATAATTTCAAGCCTAATGTAGGTTTATGCCAGGAGGTGGTGGTGGGGGTGGAGAAACCAACATCCTTGTTTGGTAATAGTCATTGCAATACGCACACATGTACAAGGTGGCACTTCCTTTTTTCTACCATCTGTCTGATCCCTTAATACTAATGCCCTTATTTCTCTCCTGTTTCTTCCTCTAACCCACTTTAATTTCCTTTCAGACAACTTCGTTCAGGTAAATATTTAAGCTCACTTGAACTTCAGGATTGTGAAAAACAAGCATGTTATGCACACAATACAAATATAATATGAAAGAATACCAACAACCAGTCCTGTGAATACTATAAGTTAATCTCAGGTACTTCAAATCCTTTAAAGTCATTCAAGTCATAAATAAATTTTCTGAACTTTGAAAGTTTTTCAAAATGGCCTCTAAACCCTAGTCGTCCTTGAAAGTCATTGAAAACAGTGTTATAGTTTTCCAATTCAATGGCGGTTCTGGGATTAGTGTTGGTGGTTGGAGTGGGAGAGGGGAGGCACCACATTTCAAATATGGTTAGCAGTGATTCAGGGGCGAGCATACTGCCATCTAAAGCCTAATTATTAGAGCTCATACAACAGGAGATCCTTGTAGGAGCTATAGAACTCATATTGTTTGCCAACATCCCTGAAGATGACAACTTGGAAGATGATGTGTATAATCAACAAACAGAATATTTGGGGGTATCCAATTTTCAAATGTAAGCAATTGCTTGGAATTGTTGATTAACTGTTAATAAAAAAAAAATTAAAAATCTGTTTCTCAGGGTCTCCCGCATGGTTCTTTTGGCTGCCGTATGATCTCTTTTTATAACCAATGTAAACGTAAAAAAATAAAAATTAAATGGTTTATGTCTGATAATTAAAAAAAATTGATAAATTTGGACACCACCTCCAATGCTATTCCGTAGATTATGAGGCCTAAAACATAAACCAAGAACATGAACTTTTGATGGCAAAGAAATAATTACAGAAATAAAAAATAAAATAAAAAACGCTCGCCTGCATGCAATTTTACAAATGATACCCTGAGAAACAGAAGATCTACTTTTTGTAGCCCTATTTCTTGATATTTTTCCTTGAACAGACTGATAAATGTAGGAATGTGTTTTTACACATCTCTTTTGTGGTGAAGTCCAATGTTAATGATGACTTGGCCATAGGATTCTATTCTCTAAATCACATGTTGACTAACATAAAATGCTTATGAGCACCAGATCTGATGTAATGTTTACAGTAACAAAACAAGAACTGAAGAATAATTTTTGGCTACTAAAATTTATTTATCATTCTACAGTTGAGTGGTAATCTTACAGATTCTTTTGGGTATCTACAGGGACCGTTTATGGGACCCTTTCCCAATGACATTTGGGCGTCATTTTTCCTAATTCTTAACCCCCACATTTCCCAATCTCCGTTCCCACTCAAAAAAAATTTAATGCACAACTGGTGCCCTGAACTGGGTGGTCATAATGGTTTTCTGAGGCACATGACCACCCAGTTCAGGACACCAAGTGTACATTAACCCTTTACCTAACATGAAAAGCAGACGACACTTGCCAAAAAAATTCTTGAATAACTAATTTTTTTCATTTTTTGTCTCAAAAACATAGGTTATGACCCCTCGTTGGAACGAGCTCGTTGAGCTCGTTCCAACGAGGGGTCATAACCTATGTTTTTGAGACAAAGAATGAAAAAATAATGAAAATTAATTGGCGATTTTTGAGAATAGCGCTGGCCGGTTTTGGCCGTTACGTTGGGTAAAGGGTTAAATTTAAATTTCTTGCCTAACGAGGTGTCTTAATTCAAAGAAAATAACAAGTTCTTCTTTAATAGTGTAATAACAGTTTAACAGAGGCTACACTGACTGCGTGCGTGAACATGATTCCATGTGACTGTGTGTTATAAAAACTTACTTGTAGTAAAAATGCAGCTGCTTAGGTATCGGTCATTTTGAATGAAAAATTTCTTACTTTTGTATGTTTTTCCCTTCCAAAACAAATTCCCAGCTGGAGTCTTCACATTGAAAATTTTCTCAATGACATGGGCCCTGGGCCCTTTCCCAAAGGGGGAAGAAGAATCCTTGTCTTATGCCATTTACACTATTGGACCACATTTTGAAATTCCCTCTTTTTCTTTGGTCTCATTTACTTACTAGCGACAGGCATATCGTGCTTGTGCTTGGCATATTATTAGCTGAATTTAGTTTGTTACTTCATGTACTTCAGTTTTAATGTTTGATTTCGTATCTTACATTTTCCACTTCAGGGATTCTTTTGAGTGTCAACAGAGGTCGAATATGGGGCCATTTTCCAGTACCATTCAGGCATGATTTTTCCCAATACCCAATTCCAAATTATGTCCTCCCAATTCTGGACACCAATGGTGCATTAAATGTAAATTGCTAACCTAATGAAGCTTAGAAAGTGTCTGAATTTAAAGCCAAATGACAAGTTATTCTTTAATAGTATAAGGACAGTTTAACAGAGACTACAGAGACTAGGGTGAACATGATTCCATGTGATTGTTTTTTATAAAACCTACTTGTAGTGTACATGCAGTTGCTTTGGTCTTAATGTTTTCTGTTCAATTCAAAAGTACAATTTCTAAGTCTTTGTATGTTTCTTCCCCTCCAAAACAAATTCCCATTTGGAGCCCCAATGATGAAATTTTTTCCAATGGCTTGGGCCCCGAACCCTTACCCAAAGATGCAAAGAGGGAAGAAGATTCCCTGGGAAAACAATTTTTGGCTGCTAAAATTTATCCAGTTCTCTACCATTTAACCCTTTACCCAACGTAACGGCCAAAACCGGCCAGCGCTATTCTCAAAAATCGTCAATTAATTTTCATTATTTTTTTCATTTTTTGTCTCAAAAACATAGGTTATGACCCCTCGTTGGAACGAGCTCGTCGAGCTCGTTCCAACGAGGGGTCATAACCTATGTTTTTGAGACAAAAAATGAAAAAAATGAGTTATTCAAGAATTATTTTTGCAAGTGTTGTCTGCTTTTCAGTTTAGGTAAAGGGTTAATGGGGTAATCTTATGTGCTTTACAGTATGGGTCTCCTTTTGAAATTCTCCCTTTTTCTTTGGTCTCATTTACTACTAGTGACAGGCATATCACGTTTGTACAGGACATATTATTAGCTGAATTTAGTTTGTTATTTCATGTACTTCAGTTTTAAGGTTTGATTTTGTATAATACATTTTCCACTTTTTATCCTTTTTCAAGTTTCTAGTTCGTCTCAAACTAATTTCTCATAGCCTTAGATTTCACAGTCTCTTTAGTCATTAGTCTTGTGAAACTATGATCCCAAGCTAAACATGACCACATTTGTCTTCCACCATGTCCAAATCTTTACTCCTCGATCACATTAAACCTCTGCCAAAGGTGGAACATTCTTATTTAGTCATATCCCACTTAAAGATATATCTTAAATTAATAACCTTGTTAACTGAAAATAATTTTCTAACACAAAACCATTTATAACACCTCTGGTACAGATTTAACCTGTTAATTGCAAATACATTGGAGTAAACTCCTGTTGTTTGAATAAAAAAACTTGTAATATGTTGAATTCCCCTTTTTTATCAACTGATGTTGCCTGAGCACTACCAAAACGAGCATTTAATCCTTTATATTTTATTTGACAGAGCTTTGTCAGACAAGATAGAATAGAATGAATGCTCTTTTTTTCTCTAAAATACAGGAAAGTGTCCAATCTTCTGTAATTGAATTACTCCTGTTAACCCTCTCCACTCTGATATCAAAATACAGAAATATTAAACCACGATCTTTTCCCATAATACAGATAATACAGCAAGGAGCTTAACCAATTCAGTCTTGCTTGACAGATTTCCTTGAGCTCTGTCAAACAAGATTGAATTGGTTCAGTTCCTAGTTGGATTGTGGGAAAAATCTGCTGCTTGAAATTCTGTATTTTGACATTGGTGTGCAGAGGGTTAATTGAATAATCAACCCTTTATCCAATGTAGTGGCAAAAACTGGCCAGCGCTATTTGCAAAAATTGCCAATTAATTTTCATTATTTTTTCATTTTTCGTCTCAAAAACATAGGTTATGACCCCTCTTTGAAACAAGTTCATCGAGCTTTTCCAATGAGGGGTCATAACCTATGTTTTTGAGACAAAAAATGAACAAAATTAGTTATTCAAGAATTTTTTTTTGCAAGTGTTGTCTGCTTTTTATGTTAGGTAAAGGGTTAAGAAATATTTAAGCCCTTAACTGACAAGCTGCTTGGTGATGGTAATAATAGCTTTGAAGATTTTGTAGCTTTGATTTTTAATTGTATCAAAGGACTTTGTGCAAAAATTAGCACCACATGACTGGCACATTTTTGTTGTGAATATGCTTAACTCTAAACACTTTTAGAATTACATTTAGAACCAACTTTGAAACAAAACATTTGTAATCTTATAAAAAGTTCTAACCTATATTTTGTGGAAATTCTGTGACATTATATTTTTATTCAACCAAATGAAATGATGAATGTACATCTTGGTGTTTGAGTGTGATCAAATGGTTGCTGTGAATTATTCTTGTTTGCTTGTATGGCTGCAATGATATGATTCCATAGCGATATAACATGTATCTCAATTCGATCTGCATGATTTGATATGTATCACGATACACATGATCTCTCATGGCTCGCAACTACAACTATCAAATACTTTGAACTACATGTATTCATTTCCAGTAGCTTCCTTCTATTACAAATTTTTGAATGCACTTTAACCCTTTACCCAACGAATCGCCAGTATCCACCCACGTAATGTGCAAATTCAGCAGTTGAAAAAATATTATTTTCCAAAAATTTCAACAAAACCATATCATGTGACCCCTCATTGGAACGAGCTCATAGAGCTCATTCCAATGAGTGGTCACATGGTATGGTTTTGTTGAAATTTGTTAAAAAAATTTAAAAAATGATATTTAAAATAATAAATTTTGATATTGTTTGCATTGGGTAAAGGGTTAAACAATATGTAACTTCTCAAAGTGATAACCATTAGCATTCATTAATTCCAGGTTTTGATTTTATGACCTGTTTTCCGGTGTTTCTTTTCTCAGAAAATATATAACATGTATCTCAATTCGATCTGCATGATATGATATGTATCACGATACACATGATCTCCCATGGCTCGCAATTACAACTACAACTATCAAATACTTTGAACTACATGTATTCATTTCCAGTAGCTTCCTTCTATTACAAATTTTTGAATGCACTTTAACCCTTTACCCAACGAATCGCCCGCATCCGCCCGCGTAATGTGCAAATTCAGCAGTTGAAAAAATATTATTTTTCCAAAAATTTCAACAAAACCATATCATGTGACCCTCTCATTGGAACGAGCTCGTCGAGCTCGTTCCAATGAGTGGTCACATGGTATGGTTTTGTTGAAATTTGTTAAAAAAATTTAAAAAATGATATTTAAAATAATAAATTTTGATATCATCTGCGTAGGGTAAAGGGTTAAACAATATGTAACTTCTTAAAGTGATAACCATTAGCATTTATTAATTCCAGGTTTTGATTTTATGACCTGTTTTCCGGTGTTTCTTTTCTCAGAAAATATGGTCAAAACAATTTAATCCCTTATATCTTGTTTGACAGAGCTCCATGATCTCTGTCAACAAGATTTAATGGATTAATCAATTAAATATTTAGCAAATTAGAGAGAATTCACAAACTTCGGGTCAACTAAATAATCCTGTGTTAACTCCGCTACTACGGATATTCCTACCCAGCACAGGGTTTCTCTTGTCACTGATATAAGTATAATTTGGGCATATTTAAACATATTTTTCCCTGTAAATTGAATGGATTTTTTCACCAATGATTTCTTGTTATATTTAGATTAATTTTTCATCAACTCTGTTCATGGCCTGTTTTACAACAGCCATGACTAGATTTGATGAAAAAACATCTTGTAAATACTCAGCGTGTTAAGAGTTAATGGCATATTTTTCACTGTGAATGCTGGTATGCAAAAAAAACCCAGGGTTTCACTGCACCAGATTTCAAAATCTAAGAAATTTTTTTGCCTGATATTTATTATTTTTATCGTACCACGAGACATGGTGAACAATGGTACGTAATGAATCATGAGCAGTGTATCGCACTTCAAGCATATTATGATTAATCATTGCAGCCCTACTTGCTTGTTTGTTTACCTCTGGAGCTGCTGAGTATTTTTTACATTTTATACCATGATTGCTGTGTGTATTTTACATTACACATCAGAGCGGCGTTATGACGTGAATGAAATAATTTGACACAAAACAGTGTCAAGCAGGAAAGTTATCAGACTGCCGAAGGTGATATGTTTCTATAAAAATGTTTAAGCATGGTTTAAATACAGAACACAACTCTGGTAGAGTGTGGGAAACAGAAATCAACTGCCTTGGATGGAGTTTTTCATGTATTTCATGCATGCCTTCAGCATTTGTTAAATACAAGAAAAACTCCACCTCTGAGCATTAATTAGAGTCCCCTGTACCCCACCCTTATTGTAATATTTGAACAAATGGAGCCATGAAACCATTCATGAAGTGAATGACCCAAGTTAAATGCTTAAGTTTTGTTAGAAGTATGATTATCCCAATTCTGATTATAAGAGTATTGCTGTCCTGGCAGGGACTTTATCTACTAACAGCATGCAAAAGTTAGACTGGGGTTCATTCTGGTGAGACCAGAATATTAAATGCATTTTATCAAAAGCTTAATCCCTAAAATACTATGTCACAGTACTGTAATCGCCAAAGTGGAAAGGGAATTTTGGCAGGATCATGACCAGGATGTGGTCCGGTCATAATCCGGTCAAAATTCTCTGTTCATTTTCTGACCTGCGACACTGTAGAATCTCTGCCTTCAAAAAACAAGATAAGTGAACATTGAACTGAGATACTATTTTCCCTTCTTTTTCTCAATACTGTCTTTACAGATTCCACAGCAGTTCGTTTATGAAACTTTGTGGGACTGTTGTATGTCATAATTGAATTTCAAAAGAAACCACTTTTAACAAGCTATTAACTGAAAATAGAATATGTTTTCATTTTTAGAATTCACTTTAAAAATTTTTTCACAATCCTGTATAAGTAGATCCATTAGTTCCTTGAATCCTGCACCCTTTGCAACAACATGTAACCAAATAACTCTGTGTATTTTACAGCTTTAGTCAGTATAAATTTTCATGTAGTGTGTGATATGGCAGTCACCAGTATTTTTTTATAACCAGAAAGTGTGACTAACCCTGTGCAATGCACAGGGTTACTCACACTTTCTGGTTATAAATTTTTTATTATTATTAACCAAGTAAAGAACCCTGTGTACTGAACATTCTTTGTGCAAATCTGATCTATATCAACTCTTTACCCACGTAATGGCCAAAACCAGCCAGTACTTTTCTCAAACTTAGTTTGAGACCCCTCATTAGAACGGATTGTGTGGAAAGTTTGATTTTTTTTGTGAACTCCAAAAATGAAAACATTTTCTATTTTCAATTAACAGTTTGTTTTTTGGGATCACAATAAAAATTACATGTTACTTGCCCCACATAAAAAAGAAACAAGTTTGTCTTTACTCCATATTTTTCAATGAAACCTGAAGAAACTGCAATATCTTTTCAACAGTGTGTTTATTTGGTGAGAGAGATGAAAAATTAATCATTGTGATTCTGTACAAAAGTTATGAACATTGTCCGTAATCAGGGTTCATTTGGGTCCTTGAAAACCTTGAAAGTCTTTGAATTAAAAATAGGTTTTTCAGTGCCTTGAAAGTACTTAATTTTGAAGGATACTTCAAAGTTGTAACTCATACAAGGTTGAGAAAAACAAGAGAAATTATTGAAAATTAGTGCTTTGCATGCTGCTGGCGGATATTCCTGCCCAGCACAGGGTTTCTCTTGTCACCAAAATAAGTATAATTTAGGCATATATAGTAAAATTTTCACCTAAATTGAATGGATTTATTCACCAATGATTTCTTATCTTACATTTGGCTTAATTTTTCATAAAATCTAGTCATGGCTGCTGCACAGCAGCCATGACTAGACTTGATGAAAAATATCTTGAAATTACTCAGCATGTCAAGAGTTAAACAGTATCAAGACTTATGGTCTCACAATTGTTATTAGTTCACCCTTTACCTAACAAATTGTCTTCATCTGCAAATTCAGCAGTTAAAAAAAAAATTTCTACAAAACCATAAGATGTCACTCACCTCTCATTGGAATGGACTCGGAGAGCTCATTCCATTGAGAGGTCACATCATATGGTTTTGTTGAAATTTTTTGAAAAATTTCAAAAAATATTATTTAAAACAATAAATTTAGATATTATCTGTGTTGGGTAAAGGGTTAAGTGTATAGGTTGATGAAACTTGATTAAAAGTGACTGCTCTGCAGGTTGTACAACTTTTCTTGTTCATTATTAGTCAAATGTCAGTATGAGTCTCCGCTGTACAATAATGGTAATTAGACTTGACTTTATGCTTCTGTCTGCTAATTAATTTCTTTCCATACCACTACACCAACACAATGTGCTTAACACCAATACTATCTTTCGCATGGAAAAATGAATTTTAATGTCCTTCAGGGCCAGTGCCCTGGAACTGGCCCTGGAGAGATAGAGAAATGTCAAAAGTTAAAAATATTGTAGAACTGGATCGCAGAAGGGCCAATTGTTTATGGTGCAAAAGCCTGATGTCCATTTAGGTTGTAAGAGTTATGTCATATATTGTTCATCTTCTGCAAAAAGGAAGAAATCAATTCTCCATTTTCGACATACCAGACTAGTTGTGTTTTGCGATCAGTCCTTGGTATTGTGGTGAATTCATGTGGCAACTTTGTCAATTATGATTTTAAAAAGTGCCTCCTATTTTCTCTCTATTCGCATTACATAATATCTGGAGTTTGATTGGACTCTAGATGCCTATATATATAGGCTAATTTGTCATATTTTCTTAGGAGGGGCAGATGCAACTTGTTGAAATCAATGCCCTGGGCTGATATTTAGGCTACCATGTCAAGTGAGTGCCCTCAGGCCCCCTGGAGCCTCTTGTTTCAAGTCATAATTTGTTATACCTGAGTCTTACCATATTTCTTGGAACGCTTCATATTTTTTTCTGGTCAAGACTATAAATAATCACCATTATTATTATTTTCTGGACCTTAGGGAATTACCTGTTTTGGGAATAATTACATAGTTACTGTTAGATGTACACAGTTCATTCGTCTATTCAGTTACCAAATATACTTATTATCTTTTTAGAGCCAGTGTCATTATACCGGCCATGGTGCAGGGTTTGGATTTTAAGTGCAGCAAGCGTAACAACCATTCCTCCTGTGTAGTGTGTGCTGGCTGCAAAGCAGATTACCTTTGCAGTTTATGTGGTAATTGATCGGTAAAGTGTGTTGCGAAAACTCATTCTAGAAAGAGGGGGGCAGTGCCTTATACTTATGCAGCTATACCACCATGTCCTGAGCTTTCAGGTCTTAATGCATTACAAGGACATGATCTTGTTGTTTCAGTTTCTAATATTGCAGGTTCGCAAAAGGCTCAAGCCAGCAGCTAGTGCAGATCTTCTAGTGCACAACTGTGTTGAGCCTGGAGCATTCTAGTGCACATACCAAAAGGAATAGTCTTATTCACATAATGGTTATTCAATGCACTACAGATTGGGAATTCTCTATACCAAGCAGGGCTAAGCCAACTGAATCAGCAATTGTTGGTACCCTAGCCCAGATCATATGTTTCATCCACCTGATTACATATTCAGTGATGAATCTGATTACACTTCTGGCAATGATGATGGTTACAAGGTTTATCTACAACAGTCTACAGACTATCAAGACTACTTAAACTTCATTTCTACTTTTCTTCTGAAAGTTGTTTCTAGGACCATTCTATCTACTCTGCCAGGCTTGTTTTTGTCACTGGAGAAGTGCTCAGTGGGGGTTCAACCTTCTACATAAGTGATTCGACTTTGGAATTGTACTCAGTTATGTGACTCATTAACAATTCTTGATGACAAACTCCAGCACAAGTAACTTGAAAATACACACTTTCCCAGAGCAGATGCAAATCTCACACCATTCAGGTACTCAATGTGTGAGAGGGAGTTTCCCCCAAATCCTCTCCCTTGGACTGGGATGTTGCAAAAAACAGACCGCAGACCAGTTATCGATATGAGTCGTCTGAAGCTCTCCATCAAAGGCCCAAAATTCAGTATGGAGACATTCATGCCCATAAGGTGCCTCATTCACAAGAACGATTTTGCTGCCAGCATCAGTGTCGCATCAGTGTCGCATACTTCCACATTCCAGTTTACATATACTCTTGATAGTTTCCAAGGTTCTCAGTCAGAGATATGGCATACCAATTCAAGGTCATGTCATACAGTCTAAAACTATCTGCCTTTTCACCCAACTGATGAAAAAAGTGATGTCACATCACCAGACGCATTCATCAGTAACATCTTGAGCTTGCCTCAACCACATTCTCTAGAGACATAATAATTAAAATATTTTGGAGAATGGCATTTGTTGCATATTACCACTGCTTTGGTCATTTTGGCCAAATCTGGAGAATAGGGTTGGGTGATTTTGAAATTTGCATTTTGGTTTGGTTTTGTAAACAAACTCTGTTTTTGGTTTGGTTTTCAGTTTTTCAAAATATATTGTAGAAATCAACATTTTACACTTACACATAAAAGGTGTCCATATTTCTCCTCTCAAGTCGTGAGGCTTCAGCAACATGTTGAGAACCCGGATTACTCAATGCTCACCTCTTTTCTCAGCTGATGGACATATTTCCAGCATGGCAACAGTAGTTGTGTGCATGTGCGTGGATGGAACAAGCCACTTGGCAACAGCAGTAGTGAAAGAGTTAATTGTGCCCCCCCCCCCCCCACCAAATTTTCGGGGGACTATAGAAAGCAGTGGTGTCTGTCCGTCCATCTGTACATCCGTGTGTGCATCCGTCCGTCCGTCTGTGCATCCGTCCCACTTGGTGTCCCCATGATAACTCCAGTTTGGATCATTTGATTGGAACCAATTTTGGTAAGTGACCTTCTTAGCCCAAACCACAGGTCAAGTTCAAATATGGGTTCGGCCAGATTATGTTTATTAGAGTTACACCCCTTTTTAGACTCAGAAATTTCAAGATTTGCAGTGTCTGGATGATAACTCCAGTTGGGATTATTTGATTGGCAAGAATTTTGGTATGTGACTTTCAGGGGCAATAATACAGGTCAAGTTTGAATATGGGTTCAGACCGATCATTTTTACTAGAGTTATGCCCCTTTTTTGACTTGTTTTTTTGGGGGGACATGTGGCCGAGCGGCCTTTTATTTTTATTTTCAAGTTGAAATGACAGGGTGTTTTAATGAAAATAGTAGAGAATTGCAAGTATTTTCAATTTAGTTCATCAGTCAGGACAGGCAATTGATGGATATCAAGGGAGAGGTGGGGTTGAAAGTTTGCAATATGGCATCCTGGAATTTGTTGTGTATACAAGTACACATGGGAAAACATGTGTTGATTATAACAACTGTGTTTTGGAATGCAGTGATGACATCTGACAGTTTATACCTGACAGGTAGTACTGCACAATTCCTTACAGTAAGTTCAAATGATATACGAAACAAACCGCGATAAGTTTTAAAAACTTTCAATAGTTACCTGCCATCCATTCAATAGGATATGTTCTATTTTAATTTAGCCATTTTATTGATGACAAAAACAGAACTTCCGATGTGCAGTGTTATCTCTGAGCAAGTGACATTTTCAGAGAATGTGCAAGAAGTTAGCAATTAACATAATTTACCCATCATTTTTTCCATGTGAACCTTGTTTCAAAACTCAAAAAATTTTATGTTTCCCTCCAGACTAATTTACTACGTGCCATATGTAGATGATTTTCGGTTAAAGATAATTTATATTACATTTACACCATATATTGTCAGGTAACTTCCAATCCCTATTTGGTTGAATATGAGTGAGCCTGAGGCTGTGCCCTGTTCAATAAATTTACTTATAATTGTTTTGCAAGTGTGAATTCTTATGAAACACTTATTAATTTTTCATATTCCTTCTGGTGGTTCTGTAGATATTGTTTAAGATTACTAGTATTCCCAAAATTTGTTACCACTATTTTTTGACAGAAGTTACATGTACAATTGGGTGATTTGTTGTCAATCCTCTCGGAAGTAAGCATAAACGGCATGGCATTTACCATTGCCCAACATTTTAGCCTTTGGCATGCGCAACGCATGTGATTGAGAGGTCATAAACTTACCAATTCTGGGAAATTTGTCGAAACTGAAAATCTTGTTTATCTGTTAAGGTGATGGTCCTGTTTTGGTTTTGAAACAACAAAAAAAGCAAAACAATAAACCACCCAGCCCTACTCGAGAAGAGGACTTCATTCCACCCCAAATGTTAAATCACTTTGACAAGGGATTGGCACATTACAGAATATAGACTGGGTCCAGTTGGCAAAGATACAGGTAGTTTTTCCCTTAGACTTAACCAGATTTTTCTCTTGAACTTAACCAGACCAACTCGAGTCACAGTCAGGGAATTTTTCAACTTTATTGGCATTTCTTTCTCTGTGTCAGACCTCATTTTTCAGGCTTTTCACTCGACCTCTTCAGACTTTACTGCTCCAGTGTTGGAAAGCCAGTGTCAACTCTTTCATCAAATTCATACAAGTGAACTATCTCAAATGTCCAGTGGATGGACCTTCAAAGGTTATAACAAGGAGGTCTTTTGGACTCCTCCAATCTGAAAATTGCATACTTAATGCATCTATCTCAGATGGGGAGTAACTCTTGATCCTCTGAACTGACAAGAACAAGGAGTAGTCAGCAGACCAAACAGATCTGCACATCAACCACTCAGAATTGTTAGTGATCCTTCTGATTTTGAGATGCTGTTCTCATCTCTTGGCAAATTATCATGTTTTCATGCTCATTTAAGAAGGAACACATTTGATTCCGAGAGATGAGTTAATGAGGAATTTCTTGTTGTGAGCACAAGAAGATAATGTTCAGATATTAGACACATTCCAGATTGCCTCAATGTGTTTGCTGACTCTCTGTCTTGAAAAAC
The DNA here is from genome assembly GCA_031216915.1 of Pictodentalium vernedei. Classification (NCBI taxonomy): domain Eukaryota; kingdom Metazoa; phylum Mollusca; class Scaphopoda; order Dentaliida; family Dentaliidae; genus Pictodentalium; species Pictodentalium vernedei. Next base: position 408,110,900 of record CM062292.1, on the reverse strand, counting down.
TAAGGTATTTAAATTCAGTCTGAAATAGATTCTGAAAAAGGTAGTCTTCAGACATCAAGACATCATATTGCCAGATTATTCTGATTGTTTTACTTACAACTCAGAAAGTATGGATCAGTCACCTCGGGCCACTACTTTAAAACATTCTGATCTGCTCTACTTTAGGACATTATGATCTGCCTCCCACTACATCAAGATCATCTCCAGTAGATTTCCTTGTGGCATTGGGCATTGGAACACCACTCTTTTATCAGGTCCTGTCTCAGATGTAGAGATTTTTCATCCAGAGCAGTGGACTGCATTTTTACATCAAGGCAATTATCTACCATTTTAGTCTATAAATCTTGTGGTTGAAACAGAGTGACTTAAGAAAAGAACATTTATCTACTTCCCTTTGGAGGATTTATATTTGAAAATTATAACACTAAGGCCTAAACAAGTTAAAAATCTGTTTTTCTGGGCTGCCCACATGGTCCTTTTGGCTGCTGTATGCTCTCTTTTTATAACCAATGCAATTTTGAAAGAAAAAAATTACATGGTTTATGTCTGATATTTTACCCAAGTTAATAAAATTAAAAGATTTGTCCCTTGAGTGCAACAAGGCTTTCCAGTGCTTTAGCATTGCAAAGCATTCTTGCACTCAAGGTACAAAATATACCACCATCCATACTATTATGAAGATTAGGAGGCCTAATACATAAAACAAATTGAGAACATGAACTTTTGATGGCAAAGAAATAATTACAAAAATAAAGTAAAAAAAATCCCACCTGCATGAATGGACTGAGAAACAGAAGATCTACTTTGTGGGTCCTAAATAGTCTGTTTTTTCAAAACGGTGTGATGAAAATGATTTAGCTTTAAATATCCGTCCATTGCTCAGATTGCAGATATATTAGTTTACTTGTTGGATTACTATTAAAGGTTAATGCTCTGTGCTGTCAGAAACTTTTTTGTGTGTGATAGGTCTCAGATAGGATTCCAACCCCTTCCTTTTGAACCTGATTAAACACTTTGTATTAAAAAGACCTAGAACACACCTAGAACACTTAGATTAAAACCTAAATAGAATTTATCTTGGGCTTTACTCTTGTGTTGTCTGCCTTTTGAACCTCTAGATTACATAGATATTAACTTTCTCACATACAAAACTATCTTCCTTCCTGCCTTTTCCTCTGCTAGATGCCTTGGTGAACTTCGTGCTCTCTTATTGAACCTGAATTCTGTAGAAGTGTAGGCAATTAATACTATTATGTTTACGATGGACACTTCATTTTTAGCTAAAAATAAACTACATGATCAACCTGCTAAGAGACCTACCTTATTCCTGGCCTGGGCAATTAGGACATCTGTTAGAAGGACTTATTTTATCAAAAAAGGAAGGATGAGATTGTTTCTCTCTCTCATTTCAAAGAGGATAAACATCACTCCACACTCTCGTTTCGCATTGGATTCAGGCAGGTATCTACATTTTTTATGAGGTACTTACACCCATGGATAAGATTTCCTAAAATATCATAGCTCATGCAGTTAGGGCCCTGGCTACTTCATGGACATACTGTAACTTAGTCTCTATTTCTGATCCCATGAAGGCATTCTATTAGAGAAACCAGTCTACTTTTTCCATTTTCTACCTCAGTATCTACAACAACAATCCAGACTTGCATTCTTCAGGTCCTTTTAGTTGGTGCCCCATCAGTAAGAGATATGACCTTGTCTGCCTTATTTGTTGTTCTGTCCCATTTCATCTTTAGCTGATGTTAACATGTTACACAAGATGGGCTTACTCACAGCTCATCTGGATGTGTTATCGAGTATGTGGCATATAACATCAAAGGATGCCTTAATGCAGCTGTGTAACTTGGGCCTTGTATGAGTTTTGAAGATGCCATACTTAGTGTTCATTAGACACTGTTGCACGAATTAGATATCGAAGGATTGTATGGTTTTCAGAACAAGGATCATAGCCCACTGAGTCATACACATATTCGGTTACTTCCATGCTCGTTTCCCTAATGATGGTTTGAGTATAACAGGATGCTTCTTTTAACAGAATCGATCAGCTTTATAGCATTTTGAGTAAGCTCACTATTATGGGACAGGATAACATGTAAATGTGTGCATATGCTTTGCATTTCAGTAGTGTTTATTCATGTATATTATGTTGTTTATCAGTGTGTACTTTTATGGTATAGATTGTGCTGATCCACTCTTGCAATACTGCAGAACTCCAGCATTTGTTTGATAGAAACTCATTAAACTCTGGCAACCACTCATATCTATTATTCCATATATATGTGCGAACCTCCTCCTATTGTTCATTCAGCTTGATTTGTCGGTATGGTTGTATGGACAGAAATGACACTTCTTATCAACCTATCTTACAATTGTTTACTGCAGGCTAGCACTACAGAGGAAGACAATAACTCGGAAAATATACTCTCTATTTTGATCTTTCCCAAGCGATTTGGGAAAGAAAGTGATGCAAAAGCACCAAGAAAAAATAAGCCAAACTGGGTCGAGTGCCATTGGCACACACACAGTAGGGGCCGCTCTTCTCTTAGTACAAATCTACGACTTCTGGAACCAGTGCGCAAGCAGTAACAAATGAATCTTTTCGTCCACCCATGTGGCAGGGCGTCCATTTGCAATTGAGAAACAGTGATAATTCAGCTCATTGATAATGGTTTCCTGTGACTGGAATTATGGATCTGAGGATCGTATAATAACAGGACTGCGTTTTATATATTCTCATTATTTTCAACCGCATTTTTATTGTATTTTATATATTTTCCGTGTCGCGTGTGACTTTCGCGTACCGTGCTGTTCTGACATAAAATATTTCAGTTGATAAATTTATTATTTGAGTTAGGTGTCAGTGGTGGACTGTATGGACAGGATTTCTCCTCTCTGTTGAGGGCAGAATTTCTGTTTTTTGGGTCCATGTCAGTGGTCTGGGTTCAGTTGTGTTCCCGCCGGTCCTTTTTCTGCCACCTTTCTCTCGTAGTTGTGGGGTATTCTTCTACTTTCTACATCTGTTGAGTTCACCTTTTTCTTCTACTGCTCTCACCTTTGTTATGTCCAGTACTGTTCCTTTAGGGCAATGCCTTTTGCCCAAGCTTGTTATGCATTCTTGTGGCTGTTCCTCCCGCATCCGTGGGTGAGGGGGCGCTGTCGTTCGGGGTCTCCCGACACGACCATGTCTGGTGAGAGTTATACCCCATCCGTGAGGGATGTGCAGTCTTTAACCGTGGTGGATACTGCGGGAGCTGTTGAGTTGTCTGGTGAAGAGATGCCTGGTTCCGGGACTATGGCCCCTCTCCAGTCGACATTTGAGGCTGTCACTAGGGTTGTGACTCCTCCTTTGGAGGCCGAGCTTGGTTGCTCTCTCCCCTTTTCCACCAGTTTGAACAGCTCCCATAGTATCTGCTGCTATTGCTGTTCCATCTGCAACGTCATCAGTCACCATTTCAGCCGGCCCCGGCTTATCCCTACATGGGTCTGCAGCGATGTCTGGTAGTGTGGATGTGGGATATCAGCCTCAGCCTTCCCTGTCTTCAACTCGGCAAAGCCGGAAGTAGCTGAACCCTCTACTGTGGACTCTCCGCCGTCGAGCACTGCTGTTTTTTCATTGGATTCGGATGTTCATGGTGGGGCCACTATGGCCGGCCCCGGCTTATCCCTACATGGGTCTGCAGCGATGTCTGGTAGTGTGGATGTGGGATATCAGCCTCAGCCTTCCCTGTCTTCAACTCGGCAAAGCCGGAAGTAGCTGAACCCTCTACTGTGGACTCTCCGCCGTCGAGCACTGCTGTTTTTTCATTGGATTCGGATGTTCATGGTGGGGCCACTATGAACTCTGTGGCATTTCCATTCACGCACTCTGGTCCCATGGCCAGTTTTGTGGGACCAATGCCTTTTGGGCAGCCTAGACCTTCTGTCCCTCAGAGGTCAGCAGCGACTCTCCTGAGTTCCCACTCTGTAGATCCTCGGGGTATGTCATATCACTATACACATCTGCTTTCAGATGTTTCGGCTGCAGCCCGTCGCCCCGTGTCGGGTGGATTTGAGGATCGTGACCCTTTGCTGGTTAAAAGGGTCAAGTGTGAAGCCACTTTGCCGGTTCATTCCCAAGTTGAACACGGGCAGTGAGCTGAGGGAGGCCCTCTCCTTGTTCACTCAGGTTCTGTCCAAGAACCTTCCCATTGCTTCCAGCGAGGCTACTAGTGGTTTCCAGGTGCCCCCTATGGCGCTGCTTCCTGGGGTTGGAAGCAGGCCGCTTTCTGATCCCCCTGGTGTTCCTATACCATGTGAGATGCCGGCTGGTTTGCCCATGATGTGCGATGTGTCTTCCGATTCAGCGGATCAGTCCGACATACTTGACGTCGAGAGCTAACAGTCTTCTGACCTGGGGGCAGGTCTTGACTTTGTGTTTGGGTTCCTTCCAGATCTCAAACCGTCAAACCAGCTGACAGTGTCAGCCAGTCCACGATCATTGGTCGCGCACCTAAAGCCTGTGGAGCAATCTGCTGCTGGGCACCTTTGACCATGCCAGTCAGTACAAGTGTTTGAAGCATTTACAGCTTTGGACTCTAAGCTAAGTTCCAAGGCTATGAAAACTTCATTCTTCACCAGGGTTGACACTTTTTTTGCCTCTGGCACGTTATCGTTCCTATGATTCCGCCAATCCGTCAGTCTGCCAGACTTTGAGGGTCTTGGATCAGGACTTCACTTCCCTTGGGCTTTCCAAGCCCAAGTCGGCCGTTATTCCTATGATGATTCTGGAGTCTGTGTTGGGCTTATTGAGAGAGATGCTGGGCATGTTTCCTCTCTCAGATCACGTCGTCTCTGCTTTGCTGCTTATCTGCCTCCAGATAAGTTTGGCGACGTACAAGCTCCTTTGCATGTGCTGTCTAAGGTGCTCATGCATCTTACTCACACGCATGCCTATAACACGGCTAACTTGGAATTAGTTCGTAGGAATGCTGTGCTGGACACCAGCCATTCCCTTCCTGAGGGGCAGCGCGTTTCTATGGCAGGTCCACAACTGTTCCATGGTTCTGTGGCGACGGTCCGAGATGACGTCCTACGTCACTCCATAGATCAGCTGCTGCTTCATCAGCTTGATCAGCCTTCTGTTGGAGGCCGGGGCCATCCAAAGCCTAACAAGGGCCCTTCTGCTTCCACTGCAAAGCAAAGGGTTGATCCTTCTGCCACCGCTTCTACTTCTTACTCACGAGGTATGTGTAAGTGTCGGCAGTCTAGAGAGAGGAAGGAGGATTCATCATATAGTAGAGCAGATGGTTTTTCCTCTCACAGGCCTAGCCGGGGCTCGAAATGAAGGTCCTAACCTCAATTCGTCCCAGGTTGGAGGAAGGATATCAGATTTCACAGACCATTGGGCCACCATCACATCCAATCCTTGGGTGTTAAATGTTGTTCGGTCCAGGCTGCGAATATCCTTCCGGATGCACCCCACTCTGTCGAGAGTGCCTCTTCCAACTCCAGTTCCTTCAGACGTTTCACATCGGGATCTTTTGACCACAGAGATAGACATTCTCCTGGCAAAGGGTCGAGGTCGTCAAGAACATTCAGTCAGTGGGATTTTATTCCCGCCTATTCTTGGTGCCGAAGAAGGATGGCCGATTCCGACCGGTTATCGATTGCTCCCAAGTTCAGCATGGAGACTTTCAGGTTTGTTCGCCGTTCCATTCACCAGGGAGATTTTGCTTCCAGCATAGACCTGCAAGACGCTTACTTTCATGTCCCAAGTCATCGGACATCACTAAAGTATCTCAGGTTCAGTTTTCTGGGGCAAGTTTACCAGTTCAAGGCCATGCCTTTCATCCTCAACCTGGCTCCTTGGGCCTTCACCCAACTGATGTCGCATGTGATAGCCTTCCATCGCACACAGTCCAGGGTGACTACTCAGGCATATCTAGACGATATCCTCCAGAGGCATTCCAATGCTGCCTTTCTGGAGTCAGATGTTAACACACTGCTGAGCCTGCTCACGTCGCTAGGGTTCAGAGTCAATGAGGAGAAGTCGGACCTGGTCCCCTCTCAGTTGTTTTGTCATCTGGGGATGACCTTCCGTACTCAGTTCAATACGGTAGCAGTTCCCTGGGCAAGGGCTGTGATTCTATCAGCATTTGCCCTGACTCTGTCCAGTCCCTGTCCACAACAGCTCGGAGTATACTCCAACTGCTTGGTCTCTGCAGTTCGGTGACGGATCTCATTCCTCTAGGTCGGCTGCATGTCAGACCTCTCCAACACTTTCTGCTCAGTTGTTGGAGGCCGTATGTCAATCCTCTGGATCTGGTGCTTCTGTTACCAGAATTTCTTCATCCTCACCTTCTCCCCTGGATGGTTGTTCAGTGGATTATGCAGGGGGTTCCATTGGACTTACCCACGTTCGATCGTGTTCTGACCGCAGACGCCAGCGATCTCAGATAGGGTGCAACGTTGGATCCTCTAGGTCTTTCCCTTCATGGGACATGGGACCAGGATCAAGCTGCTCTTCACATCAACCAGAAGGAGCTTCTTGCTCTTCTTCTGAGTTTCCGGCAGTGGATCCCCCATCTTTCGAATCGCCAGGTCCTTCCATTGTCTGACAATTCGACAGTGGTTGCTTGCATTTGGAACCAGGGCAGCATGTTTCCATGTACGAATTGGTTCAGGATCTTCTACTGCTTGCTCAGGATGTCAATGCCGGGTGGTGGTTCGTCACATTCCCAGTCGTCTGAACGTCCTAGCCGACTCCCTGTCTCGATGGGGCAGGGTCTTTTCCACCGAGTGGATGCTCCACAGGGCAGTGTTCCAGTTGCTGCAATCTTTGGGGGTCATCCCCACATTGATCTCTTTGCGACTCGTTGGAACCATCAGGTGGACACTTTCATGTCCCCATGTCCAGATCCTCTGGCTTTCGCCGTGGATGCTCTGTCACTCGATTGGAACAGTCTTGTCGGCTATGCCTTCCCGATGGTTCCGATTCTGTCTCAGGTTCTAGCCAAGATATGAACCTGCAGTTGCCAAATCATTCTGATCTCTCCCCTGTTGCCTCAGCGGGTGTGAATCAATCAGCGCCGCTCTCTGTTGGCGACGGTTCCGGCATGTCTCCCTCTACGTCATGACCTTCTTTGCCAAGATCACCCTGGGAGGTTTCATGTCAACCTGACTTCATTGTGTCTTCACACATATCTTTTGTCAGGTCCTGTCTCCTCTGTAGAGGTTTTTCGAGATGAGCAGTGGAGTGCATTTCTTCTTCATGGAGGCACTCCACTGGTTTAGCCTATGTGGCTAATTGGAAGATCTTCTGTCGATGGTGTGCCAATCATTCTGTTGATTATGCCAATCCTTCGATAACGTAGATTGTTGAGTTTCTGGTATACCTGTTTGATTCTCGGGGTCTCCAGCTGTTACCATCAAAGGGTACAGGTCCATGCTTTCGGAGACCTTTACGTATGTGGGTAAGCATCGTATCGGTACTAATCCATACCTCTCCAAACTTGTTCGGTACTTTTCCTTGAAAAGGCCTGGGACTTTGCAGCTTATCCCAAGATGGAATCTTTCTTGGGTGTGGCTTTGTTTGGGAGGTGGGGGAGCGCCATTCGAACCTTTATCCCAGGTGGATATGCGTTTAATCACATACAAGATGGCTTTTCTGATGGCTTTTGCCTCAGCCAGATGGGTTAGCGAGCTTCTCGCCCTCTCGGTTGACCCGGCCTTTTCCAGGAACAGTGTTTACCACTGATTGCTCCTTTCTGGCCAAGGATCAGATACCAGAAATGACTCCACCTCCTATCTGTATCAGGGCTCTTCCTTCTGTTGAGGGTAATCACCGTTTGCTCTGTCCAGTTCATGGCATTCACATTTATCACAATCGGATGCAGTTCATTAGGAAACTGATGGTTCGGAATTCCTAATGGGTACTACCATTAAAAACTTGAAGTGTTGGCTGCAATGATTCAATATTTGGTATGCAGTCCTCTTTCATGGTGTAGAATAAGGTGTGTTCAAAAAATGTTCCTCTGGGAAATATTTAACTTTTCCTGGGAATGGCCAAATTTTAGCCACCACTCAAATTTCAGTTTCTGAAGTGTTGGCTGCAATGATTCAATATTTGTTAAGCAGTCCTCTTTCATGGTAGAATAAGAGTTGTTAAAAAAATGTCCTCCGGGAAATATTTAACTTTTCCTTGGGGGGGGGGGGGGGGCAAATTTTAGGCCCCACCCAAATTTCAGTTTCTGAGACTAGTCAGCGTTTTTTAACTGAAATTTGTAAGCAGTATTAATGGGAATGTTTATCCCAGGAGTTACTTCAAGGAGCACCATATGCCCCTCCCCATGAAAAACTTCTCATGAACTTCTGTCTGCAGTGATTTAATGTTTGGTATACAGCTTTCTTTAATGATTTGGTTTGCAGTTTTATTATACCCCCCCTCCCCCATAACGATTTGTGGGGAGGGGGGTATACTGGAATCAAGTCTGTCAATCCATCCATCTGTCTCAGAGGTTCATGGACCAATCTGCTTGAAATTTGCTTTGAATTTTCACCACCACGGAAACCTGTGCACCTGTGATTATAGTTCCGATGGGATTATTTTTTTTCCAGAATTATGCCCCTTTTCAACTTGAAATAGCAGGTGTAGAATTTTGTCTGGCGATTTTCTCAGATGTTTATGGGTTGATTCCTTTGAAACTTGATACAGATGTTTACTACCATGGGAACCTGTGCATCTGTGATTATAGTTTTGATCGGACGTTTTTTGCCTGAGTTATGCCCCTTTTCATCTTAGAAAGCACAAATTTTGTTCAGAAATTTTCTCAGAAATTTGGTGTGGATATTTACTACCATGGGATCCTGAGAGTCTGCGATTATAATTTTGATCAGAGTATTTTTGACAGAGTTATGCCCCCTTTTGTCTTAGAATGCTTGAATTACATATAATTTTGTCCAGATATTGTCTCAGATAGTTTTGCGTCAATTTCTTTGAAACTTGGTATGGATATTTACTACCATGGGAACCTGTGTACCTGTGATTATAGTTTTGATTGGACCTTTTTTGCCAGAGTTATGCCCTTTTCTTCTTAGAATGCGCAAATTTTGTTAGAGATTTTTCCTGATGTTTGGGGATCGATTCCTTTGAAACTTGGTATGGATGTTCACTACCATGGGAACTTGTGCACCTGCAATTACAGTTTCAATCAGACTTTTTTTTGCTAGAGTTATGCCTCGTTTCATCTTAGAATAATGGCAGCTGGGGGTATGGACAGGTCCATCTGGGACAGTCACACCTCTTGTTCAAAAAAAATTCCGCGGATAATAATTGGGTTCATCTAAGGAGAGGGAAAATTCATGGCCCGGCCCAAAATTTCTATATTGGCAATCATTTTTTAATGAATTTATCCAATAATTTGAGTTATGGAACAGATCTGCAACTGGGAATTAGCACAATTTGACATTCAGCACCAACATTTTGATTGGTATTGGTCAATGCAATACCATTTTCTGCAAATGGGTTAGTCTGCACTAGATTCATGGGTTGGAACAATTATTTAATCCTTTGTTCTATAGCTGTATAGGGCTTTTGGTTTAAATAATTGTGAATTCTTTGTACAGTGGAGTCCACTTAATTGGATGTCTCTTAACTGAATAACTGTTAATTGAATATAATTTCCCAACACAAAACCATTTACCATACCTCCAATGCAAATTTGCCCTGTTAATTGAATATAGGTTATAAAGTAATCTTCTGTTAATTGAATAAAATTTTTCAACCTGTTGAGAAATTACAATGACTCCCTTGTCTTCCTTTATTTATAGACCTATCTGGCCTCAGTACATTCAATACAGGTATTTAATCTATTATATCTTGTTTGACAGAGCCCATTGAGTTCTGTCGAACAAGATAGAATAAATGCTAAGTTTATCTCTAGAATATAGGAAAGTGATACAATCTCTGTTAATTGAACATTCTTGTTAACTGAATAATTTTCATTGGCAAAGTGGCTATTCAATTAACAAGATTCCACTGTATCAATTTGATAATAGATGTTTGTTGCTGATAGAATTGTTGTTAACTCATTGGATGCCATATTTCACTTATGTAAAAATTAATACCCACGTTTTTTAGACAGTCATCCATTAGATCATTCACTTAACACCGTGACGAAGTAAAACTCTTCAACTGGAGGCAAGAATGATTTCTGACTTCATTCAGAAAAATTAATATTAAAATTATAAGTTTTGAACAAGTACAGATTGTTGACAGTTAATTTTCCGAAAATTTTTCTTGTACAGATCAGGAATGTGGATAATCATAAAAACACATATTATAAGTTATTGTGATGAATTCACGGTAACATGGTCTGAGCCGCAAACCTCAGACCATGTTACCATCAATTTATCACAATAACATATATGTTCCAATAGACTCATAGTCAAAACCTACATCGTGAAACATGAGAGGCTTATTTACTAAGTTTGTGATTGTTAAAAGTTGCCTTGTTCAAGGCAACTTTTAACGATCACAGGTTTAGTAAATAATCAATAAACTAGATAAATTTATTCCATCTTAGTTCAAATCGTAAATCGGTTTGTAATTTAAACAAAACTTCATCCGGAACATCGTCTGCTGCACACGTGAAACACCCAGAAAAAATGAAGTGGCTTGCCAGTCACTCCATCGACAAAGCAGTTACAAAATGGATGATGTCATTGCAAATTTTTCGCTTTGTGACATCAGACGGTAACATTTGCTACTTGAGCCGTAAACATAGAATATACTAAGTGAGCTCTTGTCCAATCAGAGGAGGAGGATTTTAGTCTTATTGGAACATAGATCTACATCAGAGTTTGCACTGAGACAATATCCTTTGAATCTTATCCTGTTGAGTATATTCTTAAATTTCTCACCAAATCAAGTTTGGCTGCTGCAAAAATATTATAGTGGAATCTGATTTGATGAAATAATTTCATTGGAATCGGGCATCAAGAAATTATTGACAAGAGGACATCTCTCATTTCTAAGGATTCATTTTCCGAACAAGAGGCAGGAACAAACTTCTACCCAGGATCAGAGTGTTTTTGTACTGGGCAGGAAAATCTGCCTGCAATATGCAAAGAATTTGACCTTAAATGAGAAGACAAAAGGGCACAAAGTTTGGATAGAAAATGCAGTGTATGGATATTTTGGGAAAAACCAATTAAAATACCCAGGAAGGTTAGCCTTCTACAAAGTTTTTTGATAATTCAACTAGAAATTAAACCAATTCAGTCTTGTATGACAGAGCTCAGTAAACTCTGTTTAGATGGATTAAATTGATTAAATTTGAAGATGCATTATAGGGAAAATTTGAAGTTTTAAATTGGGATATTTCGATATCAAAGTGGGTGGGATAAACACTCAGTGGCACAGTGAAATGTAGCATAACAAAATATATAGTCATTTAAAGTTTTGAAATATTCTTGGAAACTGGAAGAGTGAAATAATTTAATTGGTTGTTGTCTTTGATGAAATTAGTTAATGAGATCTTTGCACTTCAGGGAGAATTATGTAATGAGCCATGTCCAACAGGCAGATATGGCTTTGGCTGTGCTGACTATTGTCTTTGCTACAATGATGCGCACTGTGATAGGTACAATGGAGTATGTACATGCCTACCGGGTACTATGGGAACGAAGTAAGTTTTTTAGTTGCTTTTTTTTATTTGATTCTTAACCAGTAGATTGCTAAATTATTTTTTTGGTCATCAAAATTTGTTCACATGTCTTCACTTTTTTATAGTTTTTGGGAAAGCACTTTTGGGCACACAAATCAATATTGACTGAATATTTCCACTTCAGAGATATGTGAAACACATCCACAAAATATGAAGGCTTTACCCATAAGAAACACTCCTATAGGAATCAAAATAGGATTCCTATAGGTTTCCTAGGAAATTTACATAGGTTTCCTATTGGAAACGTATAGGTAATTTGTATGAAAATTAGTAATATCATATCACATAGGAATCCATATAGGAAACACAATATATTCCTATAGGATCCTATTGGAGGATACATGTAGCCCTGTCAATTGTAGCCCTGCCAATTGGAAGAGTTTGCTGGGGCAAACTCTTCTAATCAACAGGGCTACGTGTATATTTTTTAAGGAAATAGACTTTTACTTAAATTCAAGTATAATTTACAAATGAAAAAATGTATTTCCTATATTAATCCTATAGAAGTCTTAAACAAGTAGTTAAATCTGAAGAGACCTGTTAATTGTGAGCAGAGTTCCTGTTGAAATACTACATCTCCCAATAGTTCAACAATTAAATGAAAAATCCTATGGGAATGCATATAGGATTCCTATAGGAAAAAGGACTCCCATAATTTTTTTCCCTGCCGTACACTCATCATTCCTATAGGAGGTCTGTATGTTTCCTATATTTACCTATACGAATCATGTAGGATCCTATAGGACAATTCCATATGGGTAAGTTGCAGTAACAGAACTTCCAAATAAAGCCCTAAGATCGCCTTTCAGCACTCTATAAATTAAATTGGGAAAATAACTGTTACAAGACCAAAATTGGAACTACAGGTTTCAGATTAGCAAAATGCTGCCTACTTTTGGAGTAAGGTCCTTTAAATTCAACAGTAAAAGGCCTAATTACATCTTTGCAGAGTTTGTTGTCATAGAACAAATGCCCCAGTCTACAGAGTTTTTTCAGTTTTAACCCCAAGAACCCTGGTAGTGCAACAGGATTTTCTCCAATCACTCTTCTCCACACTTAATTAACTATGAATTTAACCAGTTATATCTTGGTTTAACAGAGCTCACTGAGCTCTATCGAACAAGATATATTTAGTTATCCCCCACCAAAATGAAGTTCTTCCATCCATCCATCCATCCATCCATCCATCCATCCATCATCCATCCATCCATCCATCTGGCTGGCCATCCTTTCATCTGTCCATTCATAACAATTTTGGACCTTCATATCTCCGTCATTTGATGTTGGATTTAAATGATCTTTGGTATGCTGATAGACCACCATGCGGGAAAGTATATTTACAAGTAATGGATTTTGTCCATTTTTTTGGCAGGGTATACTGGTGGTGTTACACCTTGTTAAATATCAAACAGCATTATGAGAAATATTTACTGCTGAAAACTTTGCCATTTTGACATCAGAGTGCAGAGGGTTAGACCTGCAGGTCACAATACAGTAGCTGTGATTTCTTGTCAAGTCTTGGCTGCCTATGTAGGGAGCCAAGATTTCACAAGAAGCAACTGCTATAGCACAAAACGTTTCTGTGATTCTACAGTGAGACTCTTTCAGAATTTCTCCAAGGCTTCAAGGCTTGAGCTTGATACCAATTGGGTATTTATAAATTAGAAATTGAGGAAATACATGCCCAAATTGGAAATGGGACTCATATTCTCCCCCTGTGATTACCCTGAACAATCCCTTCATAAAGTTTTGTTCCAGGTTTAGGAGAGTGTCAGTAGGCACTAACCAAAAAACAATTGCTCAACAGTTGCTTATAAGTAAATGATGACTACAACAATTATTGTCTCACTCTGCTCCTTAACTGAACTTGCTGTAGAAGTTAACCATGACACACTCATTGAGAGAGATATGTATATACTATTTTTGACAGTTTATCACTAAAACACTCACTGAGCAGAGTTTTCACTTGAGAAATTAACTGAAATGCTGTGCAAAAAAAATAAGCACCTGTAGTAATTCTGCCATTGGTCCTCTTGGCTCTACCCAGCGATCCATTGGCTGAGACTTCACTGGTGTTTCTTATGCTTTTTCAAAGATGATAAATTATTACTTAGGAACTCCATTCTACATGTTTTATTGGTGACATGCACTCTCCGTGTAATATGTTGTTGCAAATGTAAAAGTAAAGTTCTTATAGTTCTTATTTTTTAACCTTATCAAACAATTCTTCTTCTTTCATCATTGTATATGCCAGTGCTTTTTGCCTTTATACCAAGCTTGGACATGCTGCATCCTATATTTAGATCATCATATTCATGTGTTATTCTAATTAATTTTCCATGTCAGTTGCTCATGTTATAAATTTTGTTGCCATTTTTTATTGAAGTAGGGAGAATGGAGAGTGTTCTTTCTCCCTCCAACTTCATGGGTTCTGTGAAGCATGTGGATTCGATTTGTAATTTATGCCTTTGTTTTGGTGCTTATATTATTGAGGAGATATTCTTTCTGCAAAATTACTTTTTATTCTCTTGCATTCTGTGTGGGCAAAGAAATTTGGGATTTTCTTCAGCTCCAAATTCTTTTGACATCCCCTCCTCTCTTATACTCCTAGATTTTGTTGGTTCTTTGGATCTGTCCAGCTTTTGCTTTCTTCTGGATTCACTCTTCTAACCATGCCAAGAACAGTTCCATCAAAAACTTTTGCTGTCAACAACAATCATTGAATTTATTGCATTTGTGCATCAATATTCTTCTTTGACATGGCCTGCAGGCCACATTTATCATAGGATTGTTTTTGAACTTGGTGTGCTCATTAGGCAAGACCTTTAGATAAGAGCTGTTGATTAGCATTCATTTCTGTGAAAAAAGTTGCCATTTACAATAACCTCTGTACATACTGCATTTGTGTATCAACATTCTTCCTTTAGCCAGTCTTGCAGTTTACATTTAAAAATGCATGGATTACTCTGACATTGTGCAACACAATGCTGTTATGTTTAAATTTCATCAAATAACATTGGTACCAATGATCTTCAATTTTGCCATTTCATTTATAGCTTTCCAAGTTTAAGTTTGTCAAGTTGAGCTATAGTGTCATTGACACTTTCATTTCTATGTGCGAGCTCCCTTTGTCTTGGAAATACCTCAGGGTCTCCTTCCAGGGCAGTGTCTGCCAGTTCAATGTTCTCCATTCGGTCTCTATCTGGCTCCTTGGAGTTTCACCCTTTAATTATGAACCAGGTGACTGCTTATCATCGCACTCAGTCGATGGTCACTTCTTCGGTCTTCCTGGATAACATCCTTCAGAGGCATTTCACTTCTGTACTTCTGCAACAGGATTTATTTCATCTCGACTTCAGTTTTCAAGTCAGCATGAGAAGATCCTCTCTTCCATCCCAGTCATTCCTACATCTGGGGATTGGCTTCTCAAAGCACCTGAAACTGGTCAGTGTACAGATGCAGGGCTATGATTTTGGCCACTTTTGCATTGCCTCTTGCAAGACTCAACCCAGTTCCAACTCAGAATCTCTTGCATCTGAGTGGCCTTTTGCGATTGAGTTTGGAGAAATGGTATTCTTTAAAGGCCTGAAGATTTTTATACATTTTCGCTAAATTTTGACTGCCTACATCTTATGTTGTTCCAGTTGCTTTTAGGCAATTCTTGCATGCTTATATATAAAGGGAGTGCCAGATGTGTAACTTGGGCATGGTGGAGACCCTGGAACACTTTCTTCTAGAATGCCCAAAGTATCAGCCTAAAAGAATGAGATTCACTGGGAGTATAATGGGGAAGTGGGATGGGAGAATGAAGGACATGTGGTTAGGGGGAGACTCAAAGGAGAGGGTTAATGTGCTAATCGGTGAGATTGGGAAGAATGGGGCAAGGGATGTCATCAAGCAGTTCGTCTCCGAATGTTGGGAGGAGAGGAGAAGCGTGGGAACAGGGAGGCAGTTGGGAGTTCAGAGGTAACCAAGGCCTTCTCGTCCGAGAACCGCGACAAATCAGCGGCTGGCGAAAGTGTTATTATTATTATGCAGCCAATGATTGCTTAGAAATAACTGCCATGGTTCTGGGAATGTATCTTGAAATGTTTATCCAGAGACTGCATGTTGGGGTACCTGCTGTGTTGCATTGAAGAGGTAAATAAGTGATCAGAGTCCAAAATTAGTCTTTAACCCTTTACCTAACATGAAAAGCAGATGACACTTGCTCGTTGGAACGAGCTCGTCCGAGGGGTCATAACCTATGTTTTTGAGACAAAAAATGAAAAAATAATGAAAATTAACTGGCAATGTTTGAGAATAGGGCTGGCCGGTTTTGGCCGTTACGTTGGGTAAAGGGTTAAGAGTTGAATAATCTCATTCTCTTCTTTTTGCAGCTGCGAAACTCGGTGTCCACCAGGAAAATATGGCGATGAGTGCAAAGGAACATGTCAGTGTGAGAATGGTGCCGAATGTTCCCGTGTGGATGGTTCCTGTACATGTACTTTTGGGTTTAATGGCACCACTTGTTCAGATAGAGGTAAACTTATTTGCTCTTCTTACGGTTGTTTCTTATTGTGCATTTAACACAGAATCACTAAACAATTTTTATCGCCAAATCATCCTATATTATTTCTTCCGTTTTTTTCTAAAGAAATCTGCATATGTATAACAAACAGTTGCTATGACTATGAACCCTTTCCAAGGTGTATCCCAAGGATATTTTCTCCAAGAGGTTTTCCCCAGGACACTTCCCTCAAGGAACACCTTTTACTTCCACTATTTCTCTCAACAGACACTATACAGTAAATTGTGACTGAGCCAGTGTGAGTTATACTGATCACTCTTTGTTGTCTCTGTCCATCATGAATGTGGTGTTGGAGTCCTCTTGTAAACTGCCAACCCAATTCCAATACATTTTCATCTGACTGATGATTGGGTGGAGCATTTCAATTTTTCTAAAGTCAGTGTGTTACCCCTCCCTCCCCCCCCCCCCCCCCCCCCCCCACTTCCATGTGGTGGAAGTGAAGATAAAGCGTCAAAAAAAAAAAAGTTCTCTTCATGAGCCATTGGGTGCAATGACTTGATATTTCGTATTAATTCTTTTTAGGTGTAGAATCAAGTTTTTTCAAACAAAGTTCAAGGTGCAATATATTTTTGCCAATGTGGTGTGAGAGTCAAGATTTTGTATTAAGCCTGTTGTGTAGAATTTGGAGGTGTCATCGGGCCTAAGATTTTAACATAGATAATTAAATAAAAATCTTCTTCCAAACGACGGCACATAATACTTCCATGTTTTATAAATAAATACTTCTATAGAAGAATTCCAAATGAATACAAATCAAGCTCCTGGGATCGTATTTATGGGTGTCAATGGATCTTGTTTGTTCTAAACCACTGCTCCTAATGATTTCATGTTTAATTTATAACAACATATTTGTTTGAATGATTTTCAAGTTTGTTCAAACAAAACCCTGGGCAGATATTTAGGAGCACCATGAGATCCACAGATTTCACTCTGTTGGCAGCAAAATATAAAAATTCTTTTAGACCAATGCAATTAAAAATTTCATATTTGACGCATAATATCTTTACAGGGTTGATTTACAACTTAGCTCAAAACAAGATCCTATGGTCAAATTTAGGGCTGTTTTGATGTGCCCAGATTTTAACACCTTGGGTAATGGGTTATTTTTACAACGTAACTCTCGGAGAGAATGTGGGTATACTGAATTAGATGCATTAGTCTGTTCATCTCTTCATGCATGCATCCATCTGTGCATCCATCCACCTGCAGTGATATCTTACAGTAAGTCGATGGATGAATTTTAGTATGAGTGACCCTTATAACAAACCACTCCTCAACATGTTATAAAAAAGTTGCTCGCATTTTTTTGGTCCCTGAAAAAATTTGGGGGGAGCATATAATCGCCACTTTGTCCACCTATCAATCCACCTGTCTCTCTGAAACAATATCTCAGCAATGAGTTGACGGATTTCATTGAAATTTGGTATGAGGGATCCATGTGACAAGCCGCTCCTACACATGTTATAAAAGAATTGCCTGCCTATTTTTCACCAGAGTTATGGTCCTTACTTTTTCAATTTATGATGATTTTTTTCCAAATGCAGCAATATCGTAATGGTGTGATGGATTTCAATGAAATTTGGTATAAGGGATCCTTGTGATAAGCTGCCCCTGCACATGTCAGAGTTTCTCACATTTTTGTTTACTGGAGTTACAGTCCTTACTTTGTAAATTTTTCATGATTATTTTCCATCTGCAGCAATATCTCAGCAGTGAGTGAATGGAAATCAATGAAATTTGGTACAAGGGATCCTTGTGACAAGCCGCTTATGCATATGTTATAAAAAAAGGTCGCTTTATCCATCTGTTTATTTGTCTGTACATTTGTCCACCTGTCCATCCATCCATTTTGTCCATTCATCTGTTCATCCATTCACCTGTTCGCCCGCAGCACTATCTCAGCAGTGAGTTGAGGGATTTCAATTTGGTATGAGGGATCCTTGTAACAAACCACACCTGCACATGTTATAAAAAAGTTGCCCTCATATTTTCAGCAGAGTTACAGTCCTTGCATTTCAAACACATGTGCCAAATGATTTATCCATCCATCCGCCTGTCTGTCCACAGCGATATCTCAGCAGTAAGTGGATGGATTTCAATTTGGTATGAGGGGTCCTTGTAATAAGCCACACCTACACGTTATGAAAAAGTTACCAACATATTTTCATCAGAGTTATGGTCCTTGCATTTCAAACACAAGTGCCAAATGATTTCCCATAGTAGGGGACCACAATTTGATAAATGTGCTTGTTAACTAAGTCAACTGTCAGGGGACATCCATCAGTTTTACTGATTTTCTTGTTTCACCAGAGTTACGGTTCTTACTTTGTTTATTATTAGCTCACCTGACTGTAGGTCAGTGTGAACTATTGCCATCACTTGGCATATGGCTTCCGTCATCCATTAACTTTGGAAACATGTCTTCTTCTTCACAACCCTTAAGCCAAATTCAAACATTTTGAACAGACCATCTATGGAGTATAACCTTTCTATTTTGTTTAAATGAAGTAGATGCCATTTTCAAGCTCTTCTTAATGCCCCAAAAGCCTAAAAATCTTTAAAAATCTTCTTCTCTTGGGTTAATATTTGGGATCCGTATGCCGGTCTCTTACTGATACACTCATCTTGTTTGACAACTTGAACCAGGTGAGCATTTTATCTGTTTCAATTACGCTTCATATATTGTCCTGCACTGCAGTGGGTGTATGAATTGCCAATAGCTCTTGTTATAAAATCTTTAAGTCTAACAGTTAGTCAGTTGAGCTGTACTGATCCCTCTTCATCTGTTGTCCAGCATTGTCCATTGCCCATTAGCCATCATAAAGGTGGTGTTAGAGTCTTCTCCCCAACTGCTAGCCCATTCCATTCATGTGAGTGATGATTTGGGTATGGTATTTCAACTTTGTTACAATCAGTGTGCTAGCCCCCATGGGGAGGAGGTGGTGATAATCCAATCCCTTTTTTAAATGAAATCTTCTCATGAACTGATAGACACATTGCTTTGTATTTTGTATAGATTTTCCTTTTGGATGTAGAATGAAGTTATGTTCAAATGAAGTTTGAGGGGCAATATCTGTCTTTTTTGAGTAGGCGAGGCAAGAATTTTGGCCCCTCCCAAATTTTGAGTATTTTTGGAACTTTTGGTTCAGTTTGAACCAAATTTGGCATATGTTCGGATTGGGTGACATGTCCTTGATTCATGCAAAAAAGTAATCAGTAGCCCCATGGGGTGACCAGTACAGGCTACAAAAAGTACAGCATTCCAAGCTCCTTCTTATTCTAAACTGCATAATAGATATTTAGAATGGAGCATCTTTAGGAGGAGTATAATTAAACTGGTATAAACATTCTCCTATTGGGAGTCCATTATTTTAACACAGTTGGTAAAATGAAAAGCTGGAAACTCTGTGAATCATTGGTTTGAGCATTGGACTTCAGATTGAAAAATAGATGACTTGATCCTTCCACCTATACCTGCATTGTATTCTTGTGCAAGATACTCATTTCTGATTGCACAATTGCAAGCACTATGGTACTAAACCTTAACTCTTGACCTGCTAAGCAGTTTTATGAAATCCACGCATGGCTGCTGTTTTTGAAGAAAAATTCAAACAAATGATGCCCAGCTTTGATTTGTGATATGATTGATCCAATTTCAATGATGCGCTCTTTTGAATAGATGCCAAATTATACCCTTTCTGATGGCAAGAGTATTAGTGTCAAGGCGGGAATATCTGCCAGCAGCATGCAAGGAGTTCAAGCACATCGGTGGTACACTTAACCAGTGCTAACCCTGTTTATATCTGGTTAGAAGGTTGCAGTGCTTAGTGCTACTGAATGGTTCTCTTTGGGTACACATAGGCGGTACACTTAATCAGGGCCTACCCTGTTTATATATGGTTAGAAGGTGGCAGTGCTTGGTGCTACTGAATGGTTCTCTGGGTGCACATCAGTGGTACACTTAACCAGTGCTAACCCTGTTTATATTTGGTTAGAAAGTTGCAGTGCTTAATACAACTGAATGGTTCTCTCTGGGTACACATCGGTGGTACACTTAACCAGGGACCAGCCGTGAGGGCGACTAGGGTGATTATGTCGCCCTTCTAAGCCCAAAGTCGCCTAGAAAAATAGTCGGAGCGATTACAAATCGCCCTCTAAAAATTGGCCAAAATAAGGAAAGGCTGAACTGAGTGATCCGCAGTTTACATAAAAACGATTATTTTCAAGAATCGAATGTGCTTGAGTGTTATAAATGGGCATTTTCATTCATCAAATAAGCGACCATTTATTTGAAATCACCCATCAATCAATTGTCCATTGTCACTTTTTGCAGATCTTTTATTTCTATTTTGTTCTGTTTCAGTCAGAGCTTTTAGTGTCGAAACAAAAATAGGTGACTAACGTGACTCAACAAAATAACCCAGTTTGAAAGTAGGTTACCTTGCTTGGGATGCCAAAAATTCTCTGCTGAAAATGTATACACATTGGACATATTTTCAGATACTGTATTTTTATTTCGTTTTGCTGACGACTGTTAACTGTTGGGCCGTCTATTCACAGAAAAACATGAAAGGAATTGAAACACATGAAAAAAGCTTTAGTGATGACAAGAAAAGCTTTGTACACGGCACAAGTGTGCATATGAAGGATCTTGAAAAAGGGGTCCTCCTAAACACCGGAATGACACAGATTGTCATAAAAAATGATGCGAAATGACATTTAAGTTACAAAATACTCGACCCCAGAATGTATTTTGTTTATTAACTAACAAAGTACCTTCCAAGCAACCTTTTTACATCTGGTCCTGTTCACACTTTCAGAAATTATTAGCTTAGTAGACTTGGGCGAAAGGCAACCACAGGAGGGTGCTGAGGGGATTGGCACAAAGAAGAGGGGAGGGGTCATGAAGGAGAGGGTAGCAGTAGGGCATTTTCAGTCAATAATTACTTTGTGATTTTTAGCTCAACTTGACAAAGTCAAGCTGAGCTATTGCCATCACTTCTCGTCCGTCGGCGTACAAACGTTAGTATGTCAGTACGTTAGTATGTACATCCACAATTTCTTTTGGCACACCTCACAGGTCACATTTATGATCAGATCACTTTGAAACTTGGAATGCTTGTTTGGGGTGACGTGTATATGGGAGCTGTCAATTTTCTTCAATTTCTGTCAAAAAATGTTGCCGCGGCCAACGTTCTTAGAACTTAGTTTAGTCAAACCTCAATATTTCCCTTTGGCACACCCTACAGGGCACATTTATGATTGGATCACTTTGAAACTTGGTATGCTTATTTGGGATGACCTCTAGATGGGAGCTATCGATTTTCTTCAATTTCCGTCAAAATATGTTGCCGCGGCCAATGTTCTTAGAACTTATTTTACTCAAACCTCAATACTTCCCTTTGGCACACCCTACAGGGCACATTGATGATTGGATCACTTTGAAACTTGGTATGCTTGTTTGGGGTGTCCTCTAGATGTGAGCTACTGATTTTCTTCAATTTCCGTCAAAAAATGTTGCCATGGCCAATGTTCTTAGAACTTAGTTTAGTCAAACCTCAATATTTCCCTTTGGCACACCCTACAGGGCACATTTATGATTGGATTGCTTTGAAACCTGGCATGCTTATTTGGGGTGACCTCTAGATGGGAGCTATCGATTTTCTTCAATTTCCGTTAAAAAATGTTGCCACGGCCAACGTTCTTCGAACTTAGTTTAGTTGGAACCTCAATATTTCCCTTTGGCATACCCTACAGGGCACATTTTTGATCGGATGGCTTTGAAACATGGCATGTTTGTTTGGAGTGACCTCTAGATGGGAGCTATCGATTTTCTTCCATTTCTGTCAAAAAATGTTGCCACGGGCCAACGTTCTTAGAACTAAGTTTAGTCAGACCTCAATATTTCCCCTTGGCACACCCTACAGGGCACATTTATGATTGAATTGCCTTGAAACTTTGTATGCTTGTTTGGGGTGTCCTCTAGATGGGAGTTATCGAGTTTCTTCCATTTCTGTCAAAACATGTTGCCGCGGCCAACGTTCTTAGAACTTAGTGTAGTCAGACCTCAATATTTCCCTTTGGCACACCCTACAGGGCACATTTATGATCGGATTGCTTTGAAACCTGGCATGCTTGTTTGGGGTGACATCTAGATGGGAGCTATCGATTTTCTTCCATTTCCGCCTGTCAGAAAATTTTGCCGCTGGCAACGATCTTTGAACTTCGTTTAGACAGGTATCAATATATTCCTTCGGCATGCCGTACAGGGCACATTTATGATCAGATCGGTTTGAAACTTTGTATGCTTGTTTGGGGTTTCGTCTAGATGTGAGCTATCGATTTTCTTCGATTTCTGTCAAAAAATGTTGCAATGACCTTCGATGAACTTAGTAAAAACTTAGTACTGTTAAGCTTCAGTATTTCTCTTTGACACTCCCTGCACGGCACATTTATGACTGGATCACTTGCAAACTTGGTGTGCTTGTGTGGGGTGACATCTATATGGGAGCTGTCGATTTTCTTCAATTTCTGTCAAAAAATGTTGCCGCAGACCTTTGAACTTAGTTTAGTCAGGCCTCAATATTTCCCTTTAACACAACCTTCAGGGCACATTTATGATCGGATCACTTTGAAACTTGGTATGCATGTTCGGGGTGAATTCTAGATGTGAGCTATTGCTTTTTTTTTCATTTCCATAAAAAATTATTGTCGTTATGACCAGCTTTTAAACTTACTGCACTTGTGCATCAACTTATCCCTTTTGAACTCTCAGCAGGGTATATTTATGAATTTCCATTAAAAAAAACCCAAAACCATTGCCACAAGCAATGACCTTTTACTTAGTGCATTTGTGCATTAACATCTTCCTTTGGCATGCCTCAGAGGGCACATTTATTATCAGGTTGTTTTGAAACTTTGTATGCTTATGCAGATAGGAGCTATTGATTTTCTTTTCATTTCCATCAAAAACTGTTGCTGTTAGCAACAATCTTGGAATTTATTGCATTTATGCATCAACATTTTTTGACATCCCCCCCCCCCCCCCCCCCTCCCAGTTGCCACATTTATCATGGATTGTTTTTGAACTGGGTGTGCTCATTAAGTAAGACCTTTAGATAAGAGCTATTGATTAGCATTCATTTCTGTGAAAAAAGTTGCCATTTACAATCTGAACATACTGTATTTGTGTATCAACATTCTTCCTTTAGCCAGTCTTACTGTTTACATTTAAAAATTGCATGGATTACTCTGACGTTGTGCACACACAGTGCTGTTATGTTGAAATTTCATCAAATATCATTGGTACTAATGATCTTCAATTTTGCTGTTTCATTTATAATTTACCAAGTTCAAGTTTGCCAAGTTGAGCTACAGTGTCATTGACACTTTCATTTAACCTGGCATAGATGCATCATAGAAACTGGACCTTGATTAATCGGACATTAACGGAGGACCATGAGGCAGGGGGTGGTACATAAATATTCTTAATTTTCCCCACTTGCCTATGAAGTCTCTCTTCTTGACTCTGGAGTCTCCCTATTTTTTCTGGAGGGAGACATGAAGTCTCCCTAAAATTCCCCCCTAGGCTGGTCCCTGGTGCTAACCCTGTTTATATCTGGTTAGAACGTTGCAGTGCTTGGTGCTACTGAATGGTTCTCTCTGGGCACACTCTCTTTTTCCACTCATAAAACTATCCAGCATGATAGCATGATATGACCTTGAATGTTAAAAGCATAATTAAAACCAAAAAAAACAAACAAATGTTAAACTGTTAAAAAATTCTTCTTACAAACTGCCAGTCAAAATGCATCCATATTTGACTTACAATATCTGTGAAAAGAAGATTTACAAATTTGGTTAAATCAAGCTTCTGGGGCTTTAAAATCCTCTTTTTTCCAAACCATTCCTCCAAATATTTCCGTGCTTCATGTAAAACATCTTTGTAAAGTTGATTGACAAGTTTTTTGTTTTTTTAAATTGAGCTCTACCTTCAAATTTAACTCTTAACCCGCTGAGTATTTTCAAATTATTATTCATCAAATCTAGCCATGGCTGCTCTGAAGCAGCCATGACTAGATTTGATGAAAAATTCATCCAAATTTAACCCAAGAAATCGCTGGTCAAGAAGTCCATGCAATTTACAGTAGGGAAATTGGGTTAACTGTGTCCAAATTATACTTATTTCAATGGCAAGAGATTTTGTGTCCTTGGCAGGAATATCTATCTGCCAGCAGCCTGCAATGAGTTAAGGGTGTCATGGTATCATAGATCTTAACACTGCAGGCAATGTAAAAACATTAAACAACCTTCTCTATAAAGTCACTGCTCCAAATACTAACATGTTTGATACATAACAGCTCTTTAAGGGGGTCTTTAAAATTGTTCAAATCAAGCCCTTGGTGTTATATTTAGGCCTGTCATTGGATACTCAGATTTTAACATTGTGGATAATGGGGAAAACATTAGTTGTTTACCATATAATCAGCAAATAATCTTAAATGTACATTTTTGTGTTGAGATAAAATAGAAACACCAAAATATCTCCTATGGATATGAAATTTCCAGAACTTTTGAACAAGACCCACCCCAACCTCCCCACCCCCTGCCCCCCGTACCCCCCCCCCCCTATTCCTCTACAAGTTACATCTTAATATAAGTGAACTGACCATTGTGACAACTTTCTCGTACTTGTGATTCATATTGTTCCAAAGGGATCATTACGAGTGTACAAGACTGAAGATTCTATTTACTCTACAGTCTGCAATAAGTTAACCAAACTGCAAATCGTATATCAATTGAACGATACTCCATAATACTGTTTAATAGAGTGCTGGTTATATAGATCAGATACTAAGTTATTCAGTAGTGAAAGGATAGTGTTGTTAAGGGCACGGTGGCGTTGCGGTAACTGGTTCTCATCACATCAACGAAGTTAAACAATGTCGAGCCCAGTTAGTCCTTGGATGGGTCACCGTCTAAGTGATCAATTTGACTCCCGCATTGTGTCCTTGGGCAAGGCACTTAACCCGATTGCCCACATTGGGGCATGGTGACGCCGTGTACTAAGGCGTCCAGCTTGCATTTATGAAAATTGGTTCTGCGATGAGCAGCTGTAATATCAAGGGGAACCATGAATGAATCGGCCATTTTGGGATGATAAGCAGAGCTTTGATCACCTAATCCTCTTCCAGTTTCTTCAGTATCCTTGGTAACAAACTGAAAGGAGGAAAAATAGATGGATTAAATTGTGTTCAACTAATTGTGAAAGCATCATTATGAAAAGCTGCTGGATCTGGTACCCAAGACACATATTTCAAAACCTGGTGAAAACGTATGGAGACAAATATCCCTAAAAACTTTGCGTTGAAGGTGCCATTCTGTTGATTCACAGAACTCTCTGATAACCACTCACCTCTAATATTGGATTTCCCAGGAATGTGTTGCCGTTTTTGATGCGCCCATAAAAATATGTTCTTGGAAAGTTCAAATATCTCAAGTTTCGTACCCCCTACATCATTGATGTATGAAATCGCTGTTGTATTATCTGAGTGGATGCAGATATGGCAGTCCTTTTCCTCAGCACAAAGTTGCTGTAGACCAAGAAACTTTGCTTTGAGTTCAAGAAAATTTATGTGGGATTCTCTGTCAGAATCACTCCATTTGCCCTGCGCAGATTTGTCCTTAGAAACTGCATCCCATCCAATAAATGATGTATCGGTTTCTAAAATTACAGAAATATTTTGAGGGGAAATCCTCTTCCCATTCATTTTTTCAATATTATTAATCCACCACCTAATTTCATACTCAACTTTTCCTGAAATTGTCATGGATTTATCGAAATCATAAACATTTTGTTTTAAGACCACATTCATGTCATTATCTAGATACTGATAAAACAAGCATCCTAGCCGAACGGCCTTCATGAACGCCGTATACAACCCTATTAGTAATGTCACTTCTCGAATAGGGGAACCATACTTTCAGGTGAGCATCCGTTTAGACTGTTCAATTATCTTAAGAACTTTGTCGTGGGGAAGGAAAATCATATATTTTTCAGAATCGATGATGAATCCAAATATTTAATGGTCCTTGATGGGCGAGTACCAGATTTCTTCCAGTTGATCCCAAATCCTAATGATTGTAAAGTCTGAATTAATAATTTAGTGCTGGCTTGACAGCTGTCAAAACTTGAATCGGCTAATAAAGAGTTGTCAATGTAATAAAATGATTTGATGCCCTGTGTCCTTAAATATGAGAAAATTGGTTTTAGAACCTTAGTGAACACACAGGGTGCTGTGCAGAGCCCAAATGGTAAGCATTTGAATTCATATAACTAATTGTCATGTCGAAATTTCAAGATTTTTTTATCTTCAACATGGATCGGAATACTGAAGTAAACATCTTTAAGATCCACAGACGTAAAATATTCCATGGGCTGAATGGACTGGAGCACTAAATTGATAGTTTCTTGTTTGAAATGGATATATGTAAGAAACTTGTTGAGATTTTTCAAATTGATTACCGGCCTAAAGGTACCATTTTTTTTCTCCCTTAGAAAAAGATTAGAAATGAATTGATTGTTTTGTTTGATGGAATGAGAAATTGCACCTTTTGTGAGTAATTCTTGAATCGATGTAAAAAGAAGAATAGACTCTTTCGTACTGAAAGTGATTGGATGAGGCTCATGAATTTGTACTGGTATGTCCTCAAATTCCAGTTTATAGCCCCAGAATCGACTTAGTTGGGTTTGCCTCTGTTTGAAGGGAAGGTATGAGCTTTGAATGTGATTTCGGTAATTCGTTACCGGTACCTGTTTCAACCTTGGCAAGTCTGTTATTAAAGTTAGAAATAGAACTTAATATTTCTTGAAAAATTATTGATGTGTCACCTATTGTCGGGTTGGAAAGTGGGATTGTGACTTTGTATCGATGTTCCCCAATATTGGTTGAATTCTTTTCACAATGTTTTGGTATTTTTGCATCAGAGGATGCATGTTTACTTTTGTTTCCGGGTTTGTCAGAGTCATCTCCCTTGATGTTCTCGGGTTATTTACGTTTCTTGATCGCAGTGTTCCCAATTTTTTGTTTTTCATTTGTAATGGGTTCAGAATGCGACTATGTCGTGCTTGAACTTCTTTTTGTTATGCCAGTTTCCTGAAACTTTTCATTTGAATCAAACTCACTGCTCAAACCACCCTGAATGCTACTTTGTTCCGTGTCTGATACAAACAGACCAAGAAGTTCATCCCATTCGTCATGATCCGAAATGGACCTGTCAAAATCATTATCAGTGTCAAGGTCATGACTGTCAATTTGTGATTGAGAATCAATGTCTCGTAAATCTAAAGGATCATTTACATTATTATTGCTATCTTTTTTATGTGGTGGAGATGATTTCCGTTTTGGCATATTTAAGTTGAACGATCTTATCAGCGTGCATCTCAACGACCAAAAGATGCGATCGATTGGGTGCTCTGGCCTTTTATAGCACACAGCCACTCACGCATGCAATATGTGATGACAAAATGCTAACGTAATCCAGTAGACTTGGAGTTTTATGTGGGACAGAATCAAAAAATTGTTCCAGTTACAATATGGGTGTGTTATGAGATATCATATTTTAACACTGTTGTAATGGAAAAAACCTTTAGATAAATGTTATTTTAATCGACCACTGCTCCAAATGCTTCCATGTTTGATTTATGGCATATTTGTATGGATGATTTGCAAGTTTGTTCAATAACTCAGGGGAGATATTTAAGGGTGCCGTAGGACACCCCCCCCCCCCCCCCTCCCCCACCCTCCCTAGTTCCATCATTATGGTATCTGGTCCAGAGGTATCTATTTACAAGTTTGTTCAAATTGTGTTCTTTGTGTCACATTTGGCTAGGGAGATATTTTGACACTCATATGTAACAATTACTTTCTTTTTCAATTTTTCAGTTTGTAGTTATGATACATATGGAGAAAATTGTGCATTCAAGTGTGCATGTAACTGGGACTTCACTGACAGGTAAACATTGGAATTTGAAAAAAAATACCCTGTTTTAGGCTAAAACAAAAAAAAAGTGTTTTGATTCTCGGGCAATCCCTCACTGAATTCGAACCCCCTCATTGGACATTTTTATTGGCTTTCAGTGTCTTCCAATAGTGGTACACACTCAGGGAGACCAAAATCTTTTCACATTTTTTTATTGATACATATTTATTTAGTTGCATTTCCAATATGTTTGCCTTGTTACAATTTATGGGAGAGTGCCTTTAGGCACTCTACCTGAAGTTGTACTGAGGCAAATCCCCATACTTTTACTTCAAAGATAATATGAAGAGCATCAAAAGAATATGAAGCCTTTGAATTTCAGTACCTACAGTTTGTTTTTAGAGGAATGTTTATTTTTCAAATGAATTGATTTGTTTAAATATGTACTTTCTACATTTCTCTATATAAAAAGACATCCAAAATCCTCTCCATGTTTGCTCACTTTTTGCAAAAGAAAAATAAAAATTGAAAATAAAACCCTATCTCCCTCACTGATTTGAAAAAAAAAATGCATGAGAATCAATTAATTTATTTTCTGTGGCCTCACAGCTTACTATTACTTTGTCATCCATTCTGCCTATTTGCAGATCCCATGCACCAACCGGTAGAATAACAGAAGTTATTACATAACTTTTACTTTTCCTTAAGTTCTGTATGTACAAATCCATATGGAACGTGTCCCATATGGATTTCCGCTGACAGGCTATTTTTCCACCTGACATCAAGGATCCTTCAAAAGAACTAAACTCCACCCATTTTTGCAAGCAGCCAATCAAAACATCCCATTCTGACCTAGATCAGTTCAGAAGCTGTGGTGACTGCTGGTAAATCAAATATCAGTTGGAATTTTTTTTGTTCAAATCCACCAAAATTATCAAAATTAAACTTATTCTATAAATGTGGAATGATTTTATAACAGTTCGAAGCAAATATTTCTCAGATAACAGCAGCTATTTTCTTCAAAATACGAATAAATAACCAATTTGGTCACAGTTTTCATTTATACTTTCCTTTTTACATATTGATCTGTCACATTTATATGCCAATTACACCTGAGTTTTGTTTTTGTTTTTATTTCAAGTAGATGTTAGCACTGTCAAATGCTAGAAATAAGACTGAACTTTTATATTGATGGATTGTATGTCATAGAGGCATTTAATAAACACAGAATTCCACGACATGTGAATGCAATAATTAATACAACACTGTGCCATCATGGAAGGATGGAACTCGAGGTTGTGCCCTTCATTCTATCCTTCCACGATGGCAGTCGTGCCGTATTACATCTTGTATCAAGAAACACAAACCAAAATGGAATATTTCATCCACTAACCTGTTGGACCTCCTGAAAACTGTACTCCACTGCAATAATTTTGATTTCAACAAAGACCACTATCTTCAAATTGGGGATACAGCCATGGGTACCAAAATAGCACCTAGCTTCACCAACATTTTTATGGGAGAACTAGAAACTAAAATGCTTAATGCATTCAGACTCAAACCTAAACTCTACAAACGTTATATAGATGATATTTTCCTTATATGGACTCATGGAGAAGACTCCCTCAAGGAGTTCATCGAACATTTCAACAAGTCACACAACACTATAAAGTTTACAGCAGAATATTCCACCACGTGCACTTCAATCAACTTTCTTGATGTCACTCTGACCAGAAATGCTAGTAAAATTATTACAGATTTATACACCAAATAGTAGTGTTCCTTATGTATTCCTGTGAGATTTTTGTGCCAAAATGGATATTTTTATCTTACTTTGCTGCTAATTTCGGGGTGCTGATTAAGAAAAAATAGGTTGCCATTTTTTCCTTCCATGACTTTGACCGCCATTTTGAAATTTAAAATGACGGCCATTTTTTTGCTTTATAGCACATTAAATGTAATGTTGACTACATAAAACATTATTTTTTTCAAATTTTTCAATGGATTTATGGTGGTTAAGATTCTTCAGTATAGTCTGGACTTTTGAAAATACAAGGATTCAACATGACCACAAAGTCAAGAGTGGCAGCCATTTTCAAATTCAAAATGGCCGCCAATTACGACTAAGCAGTTTTATATTCAGAAACGCATTAATGCATGTTTAAAACAAATGTTTTGTAATTGCTGTTCTCACTAATGACGACCTAGCATGTAGAATGAACAATTTAAAAAAAAATCAAAATGGTTTCTATGGATTTTGCAACTTAGGTTAGCCCTGCAGAATGCACAGATGAAAATTTCAAAATGGTCGCTATGTTCAATTTAAAAATGGCGACCATATTGGATTTTGCATCTGTTAACTGGTACTGAATAACCCTTAGCTCAATAGTATCCATGTAACAACATCAGGGAATTCTGAGTCCTAATATTCATAATAATAAATGTCTTTGCTTACGAAAGAGTGCATATAGGCATTCTTTAGTAAGCCAAACCATTTATTATTAATAATTAAGTCCAGCAAAAGGGAAATATCAGGCAGGAATTCCCTTTCTCACCCCCTTGTTACCTAGTCAATATCTTCTTCGCTTGCAATGTGGTAATCTGTTGTATTACCACAGTCAGTACATTTGCAAAGTGCAGTGCAATGCAAGTCGTTTTTATAGCAGGAACAATTGCTGGTACATTTGAAACGACAAAGGCACTTCACAAGTTCAACAACTGCTTTGGTGCAGGTAACTCGATGAATTTCTTGGGATAAATTGTTCCATCAGACCCATTCTCCCACCCATTGTTGATGAGCGATTGGATCACTGCACGGGGCTCTTTGTACCCTTTACTGATGCATGTTATTAGATTAGCTCTTTTAATGTGTGGTATCAATGCACCAAGGGTCGGTGGCAACTTTTCAGCTTCCAAGTTTTTGAACTGGAACAGTTCCCATCTCAGTTTTGTTACTGTTTAAAAGAGCAAATAGGGTGGCCATTTTGAAATTCAAAATGGCCACCGAAAAAGTAAAAATAAAAAATGGCAACCTACTTTTTTGAATTCAGCATACTCGAATTGACGAAAATAGCACAAAAAATCCATTTTGGCACAAACATCTCACGGGAGCCAAATTTCTGACATAGCTGACTGTACTAAAACCTACGGACACCCACGCATACTTAACTGGTTGAGTGCTAGGAGCCACTATCAGGGCTCTACTGAAAAGTGCTGAAAGCCACTATAGTGGCTTTACACTGTTTGCACTAATTTGTTGTTGCTTCCGCCCTGGAAGAAAAATATTAATAAAAAATTGTTTTGTTACAATTTATTGGAGAGTGCCAACTGGCACTCTCCAATAAATTGTAACAAAACAATTATCTATGAGCAACATCTTGCTAAAATAAGGGTCCTTTTGTAGTAGTGTGATATCTTTGAAAAAAAAATACTCGCATTACAAATGACCACTGAAAAATAATTTAGCACTCTACCAGTTAAGGGCTGACTCTTACCACCCCATCAAACAGAAAGATGGGATCCCTTAAAGCCAACTATTGTGCATTAAACATGTCTGCGCTACAACAGATGACTTCCACCCACTTAATGATTGGACACTTTCAAAATAGAGTTTACCCCCAAAGCCTTCTTCTCCAAACTTACAACAAGGTCAAAAATTTTGACCGATTTAGCCTACTCAAAACCAAAAAGACATCCAATAATGAGTCTACAGATAAAACGCCACTAGTAGTAACATATAACCCCGAGAGCCAAGACATTTATCAACATATCAGACTTCACTGGCCTATACTCCAAAGCACGACCCAGGCACGCGCCATATTCCCCCAACCCCTGTTGCTAGCCAGGAGATGGAACCCAGCACTCAAGGATATCCTGACTAAAGCAAAATTACCACAACTGAAACAAATCACTGGTAGAAGTATACTGAACCCATTCACATCATGCCCGTATCATAATTGTCTTGTCTGCCTCAAAAAACCC
Source organism: Pictodentalium vernedei (assembly GCA_031216915.1). Classification (NCBI taxonomy): domain Eukaryota; kingdom Metazoa; phylum Mollusca; class Scaphopoda; order Dentaliida; family Dentaliidae; genus Pictodentalium; species Pictodentalium vernedei. The sequence goes on along the minus strand of CM062292.1, from coordinate 408,078,644 downwards.
AAATCTAAATGGTTCTCTGGGAGGACCTCCAAATGAAGACACAGAGGCACTTGCAAAACAAATTGTATGTCCAGAAATTGTATTTATTTAATCCATTGCTCAAAATGCGGTAAACAATATGTGGGTGAAACAAAATTACATTTCCACATTCGCATTAGCGAACATCTAGCCGACATCAGGTACAAGAGACACACACACCAATCTCCTAACATTTCAATCAGCATAATCACCCAGTCCTTAACGTAGAGTATAAGATAATATAAATCTTAAACTCTGATCCAGACGATCCAACAAATATGGATAGAAGACGCACTGCTGAAATGAGATATATATTCCAACTCAAAACGCTCATACCTCTAGGCTTGAACGGAAAGGACTTTTAATCTATTATTAATTGAAAATAATTTTAGTCAAAATTCCTGGAAAGCCCCTTAAAAATCGCATGGAAATGTTTTTGAAAGTCATGAATTTTTGTTTCACTGGATATACAAACCTTGAAATAGTGCCCTTGATATAATTTGATCCTACCTACTTGTCAGCTGTACATTTTTTTTTGGCACAATATGTTTTTTCATTCATTCTGTAGGGTTTTTATACCCCTGTCCTTCAGTGAAGAAAGTTATGTCCACACATTGTCCATCCATCCATTCATATGTCTGTCTGTCCCTTTGTCATTCATCCATCTGTCGACAAACTTCTAATTTCAGTCAATTAACTCAACAATTCCCTTCCTAATTCTCATCTTTTAATGATGTGTGGAGGGTGAGTTGAGCCATGGCAGCCATATTGAATTTGCCACCGCAGCCATCTTGATTTTGATGTCTATCAATTAACTCCAAAAGATTCCTTCTATAATCATTCTCATATGTTGATGATATGATGAGGATGGGTTGTGGAAGGTTCCGTTTGATAATTTTCCAGATTCGATATTATGATTTAGGTCTTCATCAACTTAAAAATTCCTTGACTGATTAGTTTCATCTTTTGATGATTTTTGAGGATGGGTAAGAGAAGGTTCCTTTGGATAATTGTCTTGATTAATATCCAATATGGACACCACAGCAACCATCTTGAGTAAAATACAAAAACAGAGTTTACACAACATTACAAATTTGAATTGGAAAATGGATTGAGCAGTAAGCTGGTGCTTATGTAGGCGGTATCCACATCTGAAATTAAACGTCGAAGTTGCTATGACTGAAAATCATATTTTTTCATAACTATAAGATGGTAATCTGAGAAGTATGTTACATTTTAGTAATATATGACAGAATTTAGAAAATGCATGATGGTGAATATTGTAAGAGGTAAAGGAAGGAGTTGTTCAGGTGGTCGAGAGCAAGCAGCCTTGATTGTGGCTCCCACTGGATGGAATCCATTTTTATGGCTTCACTCTATATAAGTCATATAGTGTATATTGACTTCGCTGTGGCAGGCATCTTCATTGTGTGTGATCATGATTTTCTGACCTCTGTACTTAATTTATGCAAATACAGTAGAATCCTGTTAATTGAATAACCACTTTGTCAGTGAAAATTATTCAGTTAACAGGAGTATTCAGTTAAGAGGGATTTGTCACTTTGCTGTATTATAGAAATAAACTGAGCATTTATTCTCTTATATCATGTTTGACACGGCCCTGCGAAACCTCATTTTTGGCTTGAATCAAATACCAAATCAAATCTTGCAAAGATTTGAATCCAAATCGAATGCAAATCAAATCCATTTTTGCCAGAAAATCTCTGCACTGTATCCAAATTGCATTGGTCTATGAAGAAACAAAGGACATCAGAGTCATCAAAATATTTCAGCATTTTGCTCTATCGGAGGGGAAGGGGAAGAATCCAAGACGAAACGGATATATAAAATTCTGAATTGTGACGTTAATGGGGAAAGTCAGTACTATGACATAATATCGGGTTCAAAGGCAGAGCTGATTAAGACTTATTCAGCATTGTCTGTTGCGATTTAATCTGACATCAGCAAATCGAATAGTGCCAATAAACACCCCCTCCTTCGCCTGTTAATGGGGAGTAAATCTATTGACTTTTACAACTCTTGACTTGAAACATGCTATATTCAATCAAACGCAAATAATATTTTATTTATATAAAGTTGTTTTATTACAAACTGTAGTCCTCTAATAATTTCTAATAAAACTGATTTTGAATAACAAATTCATACCACCAAAACTTATCTAGTCTTCAGCCAGATGATATGGCAATCCACCAACTTCACAGGTGAAATACACCGGAACAAGGATGTTACAATTTCCTCTCAGTGAGTATGTTGAAACTAGTTGGGAGGATTCGAAAAGTTGAATCTGTGATAATGGATTTGAATTGAATCCCATCAAAGATTCAAATTTGAATCGAATCTCAAAGCTTCACACCACCCTAGCTCAAGGAGCTCTGTCAAACAAGATATAATCAATTAAATGCCTGTAATGGATGTACTGAGGCCAAGTACATCTATAAAGAAGGAGAATTTGGTCATCTTCATGGTAATTCCATAACATATTGCCAGATTTTTTATTCAATTAACAGGAGTTTACTCTGTAATCAGTATGCATTTAATACAGAAAATTTGCACTGAAAGTATGGTAAATAGTTGGGTTTATGGAAATTATATTCATTTAACAGGGTTATTCAATTAAGAAAAATTAAGTGAGCTTCACTGTACCACAATATTAAAAAAGTTGCTGCACCTCAACAATAAGAGGTCAGCCGCTTGTATGTCAAATCTTGTGATTGTGCCAATGCATTCCATTTCATTTTCATTGATAAACTTGAGTAGGACTACTCAATAGATGATGAAAAACCTCAATGATTTAAGTTTTTCCCTGCAAAACACAAAAGATGCCTTGTTGTTGTGCTTCTTAGAGTTCCACCTTTGACTTTTTGGCACACCACAATTTTGCGTTACTCTCAGTTGTAAATAATGATATGATAAATGAGCGTCAAAATGAAATGATGATGACGAGCGTCACTGTAGCTCGCTATATTCACTATCTTCCTGTGTCAGCGGCAACTATTGACAGAAGTTTGAACCGCCAGTGATGGATAGTGCCGATGTATTCTCAGGAAGCCAACTCGATCTGTTCTATGGTATTTGAGTTGATCAAATAGCTGGAATCCAATACAAGCTGAGTCATTACTTCGGGTCATCGATGTCAATCCTTTGTGGCTGGTCTTCATGCAATATTTTAGCCGTGATCTCAGACTCAGACTCTCTATTTCCATATATTATTTATTTATTGGTGTTTAAGGTCACATACTTATGCACAATGGCTAATCGTGACCGTGACAGTTTTACGGGTGGAGGAAGCCGGAGTACCCGGAGAGAACCACCGAGCAACGACGAGCAGCTGTCAGCTCTCCAACATCGTAACTCTGAACTCTGCACCGCAGCACAGGCAGGGTTAGATTGGTTGAAGACATGCGCACCATCGACGTGCAGTACGCCTCAGTACACAGCGTCATCGTGCCCCCATGTAGGCAATCGGGGTGAAGTGTCTTGCCTCTATTTCCATACATACATGATAATACAAACTTCTGGGTTAATATGTGTGGAGAATTTGTATAAAGCATTGTGTTCCAAAAGTCTCTTATTTTTTTTTTTTTTACTCATAATTTGTTTTTAACAACTTGATTTATTAGACTCCTTTCATATTTAACACAAATTGTAGCTGCCATGCAACAACAGGTGCTTGTGAGTGTAAGAGTGGGTATGAAGGAGATACCTGTGATTCCACATGCCAGACTCCATTTTATGGCCAGAACTGTGAAGAAAAATGTGTGTGTGACCATGGATATTGTCATCACATCACAGGAAAGTGTATATGTGATGCTGGCTATAATGGAACAACGTAAGTCATTGCTTTTCTAATTTCATAATATTGATATTAGGCTGTTAAAAAGATGCATTTTCCTGTTCAGGCAGCTTTTTTCTATTTTTTTTTATACCCCCACTCTTAAAGAGAATGGGAGTATACTGGATTACATAGTATTACATCCATACATTTGTTCGTGTATCTGTCCATCCATCTGTCCACAGTGATATCTTACCAGTGAGTGGATGGATTTCAATGAAATTAGATACAAGGGAACCTTATGACAAGCCGCTCCTACGCATGTTATAAAATATTTGCACACATTTCTTCAACAGAGTTAAAGTCCTCACTTTGTTTTTAATTCATTTATGTTTCATCGGACCAGCACTGCAGTATGGGTATAATGGCAGTCAGCAATCGCTCTTGTTTGTTCATGGAAATCTTTTCATTGAGACTATTTTGCTCTCGTAGGACTAAAAATTTAACCAGCTATATCTTGTTTGACACAGCTCACCGAGCTCTGTTAAAATATAGTTGGTTAATTTACAACTTCAATGTGAATCATTGCTGAAAACATTGTTTTTTCACAGAATTGTGCCAGGAGATAAATTGATAATTACAATTGTTTTCAGGACAGTTTTGTGGATTAACTCATAAATATGTGAAAAAAGTGTTATAAAAGGCCTTATTTCAAGCTCTTTTTTGAAGTGAGATGTGTGCATTTACACTAGCACTAATAACAAGCCAAATTCATTCAGAGTTATGGCAGATCCTTAAAAAATGTGATAGATCATCAAGCTAATGTGAATGGATTAATCAATACGGCACAAGTGCCAGCACGGAGGATAGAACGAAAGGACACAGGCCTCTCATTTTATCCTTTCGTGATGGCACAAGTGCCATATCAATTAACCAATTCACAAATGCGTGTCGTGTTTATTACATTCCTTCACGTCTATAAAAATAATTTTTAGAAAGTCACTCAGCAATTCATTTGACGACTATCAACAAAAAGAACACACTTTATCAGCAAACAAATTTGTGAGTGGATCCTGTGTTACTATTTCGTGCCCTGAGTTCCAATGTGTTCTATGTGTCTACTGGCACATGAAACACATTGGAACTCAGGGGACGAATTTTAGCTATCGCCAGCGATTCAAATTGTCATTGCAGTGCACGATTTGTAGAAAATTGAAATGAACATAGACCGTCAACGATTTCCGTTCCACACATGTGTGTAGAACAGATTTTCATTTTTCTCTCAACATTTTGCAAGTATTAGCATCTCATGGAGAATAGCTGATAGAATCAACTGAAAATTATGGATAACAGCAGATACCAGTGTGTATTTTGACAACCAAAAGTTAATAGAACTGGTTGATTTCTCAGGTGCAGCTAACTTATTGGACTTTATGTTGACAATAGATGAAAAAAGCCCAAATTATTGTCAAGCTGTGAATTGATCAATTTCAAATAGATGTCATTGTTATCCCCGCATTTTTTATAAAAGCGCGGATATTGTGGTGAGTCCTGTCCCATCCCGTCCTTACAACTGAACTTCATATCACCAACTGTATGAAATTTGAAACATTCAAATGATGCTGAGGTGTTCAGGTAGCATCTGTAGGTGTGCATGAAGGTTTTGGAATTTTGATTTGGCCCCCAAGTGGTTCCAGTGGAACCACTTTTATTGTTAGTGTTAGTAAACTATTTTCCGGTTGAAGCCTCCTTAGGTTTTAATTTGAAATGTTGAAAGTGTGTTCATATGTTCTGGTAGGGTGTTTAAATGTGCATAAAGGTTTCAGATTTTTGATTTGGGAGCTTGTCGCGACCTTAGCGCTGCTGTCATCAAATAGGTTTACATTGAAAAGCTTCAAGGTGTTGAAATTTCTCTGTTAATAGACCTAGAACCCTCAGATTAATTCCTACATGGAATTTGGCTTGGGTTGACTTGAAGGTACAGGAAGCTCCTTTTGAGCCGTTAGATGAGGTAGAATTTTAATTCCTAACTTATAAAACGGCATTTCTCTTAGTCTTTGCTTCTGCCAGAAGAGTTAATGAGCTCATGCTATTACTCTTACTACGGATTCTTAGCTAAGTTTTGCTGTAGAAATTTAGAGTCTATCTCCGATGACCTTAGATCCTTGTGTCCTCTTTCTGTCACACAGAATGTCGTCCATTAATATTACATCTCCTAGATGTCTTAGGCAGTCTGCTCAAGCACTAACGCCATTCCGCTGCCCTCTTTGTTCTGAGGATTCTTCCTTCAGAACGAGCGGAAGGGGGCAGTTTTTCTGTTGGTATCATCTGGCTTTATAGTTAAAAGCAAGGGAATACCTCCTCCATGGGCAGTAGTCCAGTGTCAGTGCTGAGTAGTTTTAAGGTGTAGCTCGGTGTGAAGCAACAATTATGTCTCATTTATATATTGTTTTTAAAGCGTAGCCCATTGTGAAGAATTATGCATATGTCATGTGTCATATAAGCTTTTATATACAATCCTCAGACCCTTTTAAATGAGTATAAAGCATCTCATTCTCTGGACTAGCTTTATAATTGGTTTCCTTCACCGAATTAGCATAACAGGTTATGCTGGCATTGAGAATTTATTATATATTACTCCCGTATATTGTTGGTGTTATGTCGTTCTCTTTTTTAATGGCCCTCCATACTTTTAGTACTGCACATATATGCGCAGTACCCAGTAAGAGACCGGAAAAGCATCATTCTTTTGTTTGGCCCAAGTCATTGAACATTTGAACTGACATCTGTGCATTAAATTCTCATTTTTGAAGATGCCAGACACAAATCAATGATGGTTTTCATGGAATCAACAGTGTAGCAGGATGTTGGAAGTGAATAATGGTGGTTTTGGAAGTTCAGGGCTGTAACTTTATAAAACTTATTCATGTTTCCCATTTTCGGGATATGGGTCAGAATGTCGTCATTTTTACTATGACTCCACTGTTGTTTTGTTAGTGTTACTTCCCTTTCCTGTCCTGAGCCCTCCTGTTATACTCCCAAGCTCTTTCGTTTTTTTTATTGAGAATTTTTTGTTAAAATTCTTGGGAGTTTAACTTGTTTCACGGAATGGGTATTCTGTTTATCCCCCGTGTTTACGTCCTATTCATTTACTGTTCAGGGTGTTTTGTATTCTTGCATCTGCTACCATATGCATTGTTTTTTCTTCCTATGAAGATCTAGTTTTGCATCAGGTGGTTGTTGATCGGTTACTGACTATGGGCCTCTGTTTGTTTGTTAGTTTCCAGTTTTTCCTCTTGACTTTGTTGTCTTGTCAACAACCTTTTGGATACGTATTAATTCAGTGTTTAGTTTTATACAGTCATTGTTTTTTTTATTAGGATACATATTATATCTTATTCCAGTAGATTAGCTTCAATTATGTAGTGCTTGTTCACACTTTGGCCTGTATTGGGATTCCCTTGGGCTGTTGAGTTTCAAGGAACTTGTTTCAATTGCGAGAAACTTCAGTGAGTCAGAGCACCCGTCCTTGTGGTTCGGGATGCTCCTTCCAAACTGCAGCCATGGTCGTCTGCTATTATGGCTTCCCCTTCTTGCATGAAATAGCACATAAAAGGGTATTAGCCTAAAAGTTTCTCAATGGAAAACTCAGCGAGATCTGGTGTCAGATCATGAGTTGGAGAACACTCTCTGTCCCATCAGCAGACGAGGTTGACTGTTTCCATTGTGAGACACTTCATTGAATCGTAACCCCCATCCTGAGCGCTTGCAGTGCGGGACGCTCCTTCCACACTTCAGCCGGGGTTGGCTGCTGTTACGGCTTCCTCTTCTTCTATGGAAAAGCATGCTAAGGGGTAGAAGCCTGCAAGTTTCTCAACAGAACACTCTGCAAGGTCTGGAGTCAGATCGCGAGTCAGAGAACCTGCTCCGTTCCATCAGCAGTCGGGGTCAGCCTTTTCTGCTTCAAGAAACTTTAGTGAGTTGGGGCATCCGGGACACTACGGAACGCTCCTTCCACACTGCAGCCGGGGCCAGTTGCAGCTATGGCTTCTTCCTCTACTTCATTGACAAAGCCCACTGGCATATACATACAGGACATGCATCAAAAAATTGGGGGTCAGATCTCCTTCCAGTAAGCAGCATATGGTGAAGAAGCAGATAACTGCTGCTCAACAAGCCTCGTTCACGGACCTGCTGTCACAGATTGCACAGCATATCGCAGCATCCCAGTAGTCGCAGGTTCAGCTGTCAACAGTCTCCAGTAGTGAGCTGACGGATGTTGCTGGGTCGGTCCTTCATGTGTTCTTTCAGATGGTGTCAACCAGGTTTATCAGATGGAACACCCGTATGATGAAGGGCTACGGAGGTCAATTCTCCATCCCTCATGAAGACTATGAATTTTATTCATCAGTTCTTCTGGATGTTGTTCCATCTGAATAAAGTCTGCATTTCCAAGGTGAAAAACAGCTTTCGTCCCTCGATAGGGGTACCGTGCAAAGGAAAGACAAGGTTCTTGCCTTTCCAGGTCATTCTGCTCAGGTGTCTAAGGCCTTTAGTCTGCTTAACGATGCCACCCTTGACCTAGCAATAGTATAAGAAAGGCAAAAGATCTATTCTTCACGAATAGAAGATCGCTAGCTTATAGTTAGGCTGAGATGGCTGTCTTGTTTGGAATCGGGCCGTTAAAAAGAAAAATTACGTTTTTTCCTTCTTGGTGTTATATTCTTAAGCGTCACAGGCATTTAGTCCTATTGTTATCATCTTAGTAATCTTGTGTCAATTATGAGCGGTTTTCTTATCAACCTACGTTACAATTGTTTACTACAGGCTTGCACTACAGTAGAAGAACCTAACTCAGATAAAATACTCTCTATTTTAATCTTTCCCCAAAAGTGGTGTAAAACACCACGAAAAAATAAGCCAAAACTGGGTCGAGCGCCATCAGCGCACACCCAGTAAGGGATGCTCTTCTCTTAGTACAATTCCATGACTTCTGTTAACCAGTGCGCAAGCAGTCATCAAAACCATTCTTCTTTTGTCCGTGCAACGTGGTTGACGTGTTGCCATCTTTGCATTATGATACAGTGATAATTCAACTCGTCGATAATGGTTTTCCTGTGACTGGATTATGGATCTGAAGATCGTATAATAACAGGACTGTGTTTTATATATTCTCGTTAATATTTTCAACCACATTCTCATTGTATATTATTTATATATTCCGTTTTCGACATCGCGTCGACGTGGTTCAACAATGAAAGTTTTCGGTTGTTAAATTTAAATTGTTATTGGAGTTAGGTGTCAATGAGGGACTGTCTGGACAGGATTTCTTCACTCTGTTGAGGGCTGAATTTCTGTTTTTTCGGTCCCTGTCGGCTGTCTGGGTTCTGTCGTGTACCCACCGTTTTTTTTTCTGCCACCTTCTCTCGTAGTTGAGGGTGTACTTCTACTTTCTGTATCTGTTGAGTTCACCTTCTTCTTCTACTGCTCTCACCTCTGTTATTTCCAGTTCGGTTCCTTTAGGGCAATTCCTTTTGCCCTCGCCTTTTGTCATTCTCGTGGCTGTTCCTCCTGCACATGCAGTGGGTGTGGAACGCTGTTGTTTCGGGACTTCCGACTCGGCCACGTCTGGTGTGAGTTATACCCCCTCTGTGGCGGATGTGCAGCTCCTCCCGCACCCACGGGGGAGGGGAACGCTGTCATTTTGGGGCCTCCTGACTTGACCACGTCTGGTGTGAGTTATACCCCCTCCGTGGGGGATGTGCAGCTCCTCCCACACCCTGGGGGGTAGGGGGGTTGGAACGCTGTCATTTCGAGGCCTCCCGACTCGACCACATCTGGTGTGAGTTATACCCCTCTGTAGGGATGTGCAGCTCCTCCCGCACCTACGGGTGGGGGGGGGGGGGGGAACGCTGTCATTTTGGGGCCTCCCAACTCGACCACGTCTGGTGAGAGTTACTCCCCCTCTGTGGGGGATGTGCAGCTCCCCCCGTACCTGCAAGGGGTGTGGAACGCTGTCGTTTCAGGACCTCCCAACTCGACTATGTCTGGTGAGAGTTATTCCCCATCTGTGGGGGGGATGTGCAGTTTTTTTTTACCGTGGTGGATACTGCAGGAGCTGTTGGATTTCTGGTGAAGAGATGCCTGTTTCCAGGACTATGTGCCCTCTCCAGTCGACATCTGAGACTGTCACTAGGGTTGTGACTCCTCCTTTGGAAGCTGAGCTAGGTGGCTCTCTCCCCTTTTCCGCCAGTTCCAACAGCTCCCATCATATCTGCTGCTACTGCTGTTCCGTCTACAATGTCATCGGGCACCGTTTTTAGCCGGCCTCGGCTTATCCCTGCAAGGGTCTGCAGGGATGTCTGTAGTGTGGTTGTGGGGTATCGGCCTCAGCCTTCCCCGACTTCAACTCGGCGAAATCGGAAGTGGCTGCCGACTGAACCCCCTGCTGTGTCCTCTCTCTCAGCTGTTGAGCACAGCAGTTTTATACCTGCAGTGGTCTGCAGTGGTGTCCAGTAGTGTAGATGTGGGGTATCGGCCTCAGCCTTCCCTGACTTCAACTCAGCGAAGTTGGAAGTGGCTGCCGGCCGAACCCTCTACTGTGGTCTCTGCGCCGCCGAGTACCACAGTTTTGTCACTGAAGTTTTCCGTCCACTCATTCTGGTCACACAGCCAGTTTTGCGGGACCAACGCCTTCTGTGCAGCCTGGACCTTCTGCCCCGCAGAGGTCCGCGACAACTCTCCTGAATTCCCGCTATGTTGATCCCCGGGGTGTGTCGTACCCCTGTACACCTCTGCCCTCAGATGTTTTGGCTTCTGCCCGTCGCCCCACTTCGGGTGTATTGGAGGATCGTGACCCTTTGCTGGTTAAGAGGGTTAGGTGTGAAGCCACTTTGCTGGTACGGGCAGTGAGCTTAGGGAGGCCCTCTCCTTACTCAGGTTCTGTCCAAGAGCCTTCCTGTTGCTTCCAGCGAGGCAGCGAGTGGTTTCCAGGCACGTCCTCCCGGGATTGGAAACAGGCTGCTTTCTGATCCCTCTGGTGTGCCTTCACCATGGGAGGCGTTGGCTGGTTTGCCCATGATGGACTATGTGTCTTCCGACTCCGGAGAGGAGTCAGACATCATTGGTGTCGAGAGACAGCAGTCTTCTGACTTGGGGGCAACTCTTGACTTTGTGTTTTGAGTTCTTTCCGGATCTCAAACCATCAAACCAGCCGACAGTGTCAGCCAGGCCGTGTTCACCTGTGGAGCAACCTGCTTCTGGGCGTCTTCGACCGTGCCAGTCAGTACAGGTGGTTGAAGCATTTTCAGCCTTGGACACTAAGCTGAGTTCCAAGGCTATGAAGGCTCCGTTCTTCACCAGGGTTGACACTTTTTTTGCCGTCGGTGCGTTATCGTTACTATGATTTCGCCAATCCCTCAGTCTGCCAGACTTTGACGCTTTTGGATCAGGACTCCAATTCCCTTGGGCTTTCCAAGCCCAAGTCTGCCATCATTCGTATGACGACTCTGGAGTCCATGTTGGGCTTATAGACAGAAATGCTGGGTATGCTTTCTCTCTCCGATCACGTCGTCTCTGCCTTAGCTGCCTATCTGCCTCCAGATAGGTTTGACGATGTACAGGCTCCTTTGCATGTGTTGTCCAAGGCGCTCATGCATCTTACTCACATGCATGCCTGTGACATGGCTATTTTTGAACTAGTTCGAAGGGACTGTGCTGGCCACAGGCCGATCCCTTCCTGAGGGGCAGCGCGCTGCTCTTCGATCTGCTTCTTTGGCAGGTCCGCTACTGTTCCATGGGTTCCGTGTCGATGGTCCGGGATGATGTCCTACATCATTCCAAAGATCAGCTGCTGCTTCGTCAGCTTGATCAGTCTTCTAGGGGAGGCAGGGACCATTCAAAGCCTAACAAGTACCCTTCTGCTTCCTCTGCAAAGCAAAGGGCTGATCCTTCTCCCACCGCTTCTACTTCTAACTCAATGGGTAAGGGTAAGCGTCGGCGGGCTAGAGGGAAGTCTCAGGATTCTTCATTAAATAGAGGAGGTGGTTTCTCCTCTCGTGGGCCTCGGGGCTTGAACTGAAGGTCCTCACCTCGATTCGTCCCAGGTCGGAGGAAGGATAGCAGAGTTCGCAGACCATTGGGCCACCATCACATCCGATCCTTGGGTGTTAGATGTTGTTCGGTCCGGGCTGCGAATATCCTTCCGAATGCACCCCACTCTGTCCATAGTGCCTCTTCCAACCACAGTTCCTTCAGACGTTTTACGTCGGGAGCTTTTGTCAACGGAGATAGACAATTTCCTGGCCAAGGGGGTGATCGAGGTCGTCAAGAACAGTCAGTCAGTGGGGTTTCATTCCCGCCTGTACTTGGTGCCGTAGAAGGATGGCAGACTCCGACCGGTTGTCGATCTGAGTATCCTGAACCAGTCTATCATTGCTCCCAAGTTCAGCATGGAGACTTTCTGGTTGGTCCGCCATTCCATTCACCAGGTAGATTTCGCTTCCAGTATTGACCTGCGAGATGTTTACTTTCACGTTCCGATTCATCGGGTGTCGCGGAAGTATCTCAGGTTTGCTTTTCTGGGGTGAGTTTACCAGTTGAAGGCCATGCATTTCGGCCTTCACCCGACTGATGTCGCATGTGATAGCCTTCCATCGCACGCAGTCCAGTGTGACTACTTCGGCATATCTAGACGATATCCTCCCGAGGCATTCCAATGCTGCCTTACTGGAGTTGGATGTCGACACTCTATTGAGCTTGCTCAAGTCGCTAGAATTCAGGGTCAACAAGGAGAAGTCAGATCTGGTCCCTTCTCCATCGTTTTGTCATCTGGGGATGGCCTTCTGCACTCAGTTCAATAGGGTGGCGGTTCCCCAGGCCAGGGCTGTGATCCTCTCAGCTTTTGCTCTGACTCTGTCCCAGTCCACATCTGCGACAGCACGGGGTATTCTCCGGCTGCTCAGTCTCTGCAGTTCGGTGACAGATCTCATTCCTCTAGGTCGGCTGCATGTCAGACCTCTCCAACACTTTATGCTCAGTCGTTGGAAGCCGAATGTCGATTCTCTGGATCTGGTGCTTCAGTTACCAGAATCTCTTCATCCTCACCTTCTCCACTGGACGAATGTTCAGTGGATCACGCAGGGTGTCCCGTTGGACTTTTCCGCGTCCAATCACATTCTGACGGCAGATGCCAGCGATCTCGGATGGGGTACGACATTGGATCCTCTAGGTCTTTCCCTTCACGGGATGTGGGACCAGGATTGGGCATCTTTACACATCAACCAGAAGGAGCTTCTTTCTCTTCTTCTGAGTTTCAGACAGTGGATCCCTCACCTGTCGAATCGTCAGGTCCTTCTGTTGTCCGACAATTCGACAGTGGTTGCTTACATTCGGAACCAGTGCGGCACGCACTCGGTTCCAATGTACAAATTAGCTCAGGATCTTCTACTGCTCGCTCAGGATGTCAACGCCGGAGTGGTTGTTCGTCACATTCCCGGTCGTCTGAACATCCTAGCCGACTCCCTGTCCCGATGGTGCAGGTTCTTTTCCACCGAGTGTATGCTCCACATGGTGGTGTTTCATCGATTTTTTTGCGACTCGTTGGAACCATCAGGTGGACACTTTTGTGTCCCCGTGTCCAGATGCTCTGGCTTTCGCCGTGGACACTCTGGCTCTCATTTGGGATGGTCTTGTTGGCTATGCCTCCTGCCGGTTCCAATTCCACCTCAGGTTCTAGCCCAGATATGAACCTGCAGTCGATGAATCCTTTCGATCACACCCCTGTCACCTCAGTGGATGTGGATCAATCTGCTCCGCTCTCTGTTAGCGGCGGTTCTGGCATGTCTCCCTCTACGTTGCAACTTTCTTTGCCAAAGTCGTCTGAGGAGGTTTTAAGTTGACCCAACTTCATTGTGCCTTCGCGCATGTCTTTTATTGGGTCCTGTCGTCTCCATAGTGGTTTTTAGAGTCAAGCAGTGGAGTTGCTTTTTTTCTTCAAGGAGGCACTCACTCCACTGGTTTAGCCTCTGTGGCTCAGTTGAAGGTTCTTCTGTCGATGGTGAGCAATCACTCTGTTGCTTCTGTCACTTCTACAATCACACCGATTGCAGAGTTTCTGGATATGTTTTTTTCTGGGGGGTCTCCAGCAATGGGTACACGTCCATGCTTCGGAGACCTTTTTCATTTGTGGCACTACATTGTTTCAACACTCATCCTTGCCTCTCCAAGTTTGTTCAGCTCTTTTCCTTGAAAAGGCCTAGGACTTTGCAGTTCGTGCCTTTATCCTGGATGGATATGCATTTTCTCACATGCCAGATCTCTCCTGCATCCATTTCTCGATGGATTTGTCTTGCTATTCGTGCAGCTTCCACTCGTCTAGCTGCTGGTGATTGTATTACCAATTGCTTTTTCTGCCACGAGGTGTGTGCATTGTCTTCCTCTCGGGGCTTTTACTAACTCCGTCATGTTGTCGGATGAAATACTGGCAGCCTACTGGAGAAATGCTACCTACTCCATTTATCTGTGACAGTTGCAGGAGTCGACAGAGGACCTTTGTCCTACAGTCCCTCTTTCTTCGGCTCAGGCTGTTGTCTATCCCAGCCATTCAGCTTTTTACAGGGTCAGTTCCAGCTCCGTGCTGTTACTGCCCTTTCTGTCTGTACGTCACACTTCACCATACGCCTCATCTTTCATTGTCTTTTACTAATGTTTGTGATGCTGTGGTTTGATAGGCCTAGGGATCTCTTCCTCTGTCTACGGTTCCAGTGCAATTGAGTTATGTGTGGGTTGGTTATGTGATTCCCTCCATCCTATTGTCTATTCAGCCTGTAGTAAACAATTGTAAGGTAGGTTGATAAGAAATAAAAATTTTATAGTAAATTTCCTTTCTTATTATACCTACCACAATTGTTTACATGGAGGTCCTCCTGTCTTCTTATTTGGGTAAGAATCCTTCCTCCCCGCTGATCACATACCTCCTATGTTGGCGGACTCAGAAGAATGGTTTTGATGACTGCTTGCGCACTGGTTAACGGAAGTCGTGGAATTGTACTAAGAGAAAAGCGTCCCGTACTGGGTGTGCACCGATGGCGCTCAACCCAGTTTTGGCTTCTTTTTCGTGGTGTTTTTACACCACTTTTCTTTCCCAAATCTCTTGGGAAAGATTAAAATAGAGAGTATTTTATCCGAGTTAGGTTCTTCCACTGTAGTGCAAGCCTGTAGTAAACAATTGCGGTAGGTATAATAAGAAAGGAAATTTACTATAAAATTTATATTTCTATAACATTAGCAGCTAACTCCATAGTAGCCATATGTAATTAACAGCAGTCTTTTCTTAAACATTTTGGCTAACGTCGTATGTCTCTGTTTAGTGAGCTTTCCAAGGCTGCAGGTGACACAGATATCTGTCTTCATGGAGATGACTTCTAAGTTGCGTTAGCTAAGCTGAGACAACTGTCTCTTTAGAATTAGGGCCATTAGAAGGAAAGAGTACATTGTTTCCTTCTCGGTATTGTATTCTTAGGTGTCTAAGGTTTTAGTCCTTTTGTTGACGCCTTATTAGTATCAAGAGTGGCCTTTTTTCCTCAACTTGTGTGACTAACTTCGTAAGTCTCCGTTTAGTGAGCTTTCTAAGGTTGCAAGTTACACCGAGATATCTGTCTTCACGGAGATGAAGACTTCTAAGCTGAATTAGCTAGGCTGAGACTGCTGTCTTTTGGGAATAGGACTGCTAAAAGGAAAGAGTGTGTTTTTTCCTTCTCTATGTTGTATTTTTAGGTGTCACAGACATTAGTCTTATTGTTGACACCATAGTAGCCTAGCTAGAATTATGAGCGGGTTTTTTTTCCCCTATCATTGGCGGCTAGTGTTGTAAGTCTCCTTTTAGTGAGCTTTTGGGGCCGCAGTTTGCAGCCATATAATTGTCATTTCGAATAGGAAGACCTTTAGCTGTATCACCTAGGCTGAGACTACTGTCCTCTCGGACAAAGTACTGTTATAAGGAAAGAGGTTGTTCTCTTCTTAACCCTTTACCCAACGTAACGGCCAAAACTGGCCAGTGCTATTCCCAAATATCGCCAATTAATTTTCAAAATATTTTCATTTTTTGTCTCAAAAACATAGGTTATGACCCCTCGTTGGAACGAGCTCTTCGAGCTCGTTCCAACGAGGGGTCATAACCTATGTTTTTGAGACAAAAAATGCAAAAAATTAGTTATTCAAGAATTTTTTTTGCAAGTGTCGTCTGCTTTTCATGTTAGGTAAAGGGTTAACGGTGTTTTTTTATGTTAGTTGTCTGAGGCTTTTAGCCCTATTGATGATGCCATACTAACCTAGTGAGAAATAATGAGCATTCTTTCAGATGCCTGTAGTTAGTTCCTTTTTCAAGAATCTGTTTCCTGCAATAATCTGAAGAAGGCACAAGGAGTTCATCTAGGTTTTTTATGATCGGGTGCAGGAACTTAGTTTTTCTTTGCCTGCTTCATTTTATATCCAATCTATTATTGTGGATTATATTTCCACTTGGAGGATTATGGATATTATGTCTATATGGTGAATTTTTGGGGGCCGTGGCATACCGTCTTGATTTCAAGGGATATGTTGATGTTATATCGGGAGATGTATTCCTTGCAATAGTGCCATGTTCATCACGTCCCTCTCCATCCTTTAGTGGCAATATTGAATTGGTCAGACGTGATGGAGCCCTACGGTTTTATACTATTCTAGATGACTAACACTAAAGCGTTACAGGTTGTGCCGAGTCAAAAAACTGGTCATGCTTATTTTTTGACTAATTATTTTGTTATGATAAGCTTCTATTCGCTGTTATTACTCTTTTATTGAGAATAGCAGCAGCAGCATAGCTTTGGGAATGTAGCGTGAGGTTTCCTTTTTCCTATAGTTGAAAAAAGGAATTTTTTGCAGTTCCAAGCTTTGGTATTATTGTACCAGCCATAGTTCGTATACAAGCATATGATTCCTCAACAGTAACTGTTTTTGAATTCCGAATTCTTTCATGAATACATTCGGTTGATACTGCTAGCCTTTGTGTACCTGTGTGGAGACATGTCTCTTTATCTGTTTATCTGGGTGACATTCTCCAAATATGGCAATTAGTCCACTCTTAGAAGTTTCGTTCGGAGTTGTCTGCTTTTGTTACGATGTCAGAGTCTATTCCTCATGTTATAAAATCGCATTAACATTGTTTTATATAATCCTTCAGTTTCTTGATTATATTTTGTATTGCTCTGTTATGCCCGATGATACAGGCTGTGTTCAGGCGAGGGTAGATGTGGGATTCTGTTGGTTGCATGCTTAATATGTATTAATCATTAGGCAGATGTATTTCTTGAATAGATTCTCTTAAATTCTTGCTCAGTGTCAGTATAAGAGCTTATGAGAATTTTGGGCTAGTTGGATCAGTAATGGATTTTCCTACAGGTCGTCTATGCATACATTCTCTATTTTTGTCTTCTTTATTCAAAGTGGTATATTCATTCTCTGAACAATCATTGGTTTTAACAGACCTAGGGAACAATGATTTATTTGGGGAATGTCCTTGACAGGCTTTTTTTATTCATATCCCGTTCCAGGTTCTGAATCACAAAGGGGAATCCTTCTCTCTCATTCTTGTAGATTGAACAGTTACAATTTGAAAGTTCATTATTGGGCATTACTTGTACACCGGAACGTGGTCGCCTGTTGGTTGGCTCAGAAGCTTATAAGTTCTCTCATAACTTTCCATTGGGATTTGATTGGACAAGTTTAAGGTTGTACATATTAATATCACCGGTTCTCGACCTATCTCTATATTCCGAATGTGGTATACATTTTAGAAGCTTTCGATTTTAATAACCGGGAGCCTTTTAGGCGACTGTATATACTTCAGTCCGCCTTTTATTGCTCAGGGGAGATTCTTATATTTAGTTTCTTTTCAGATATTATTCAGTACCGCTTTATCACTGATTCCAGGCTGCTTTCCATTTTGTTTTGAAGGTTATTTCCTTCAAAAAGGAGTGGGGGGGATGATTTCTCTTTACCTCTTCTGGCCTTATAGTAAGCGTGTAGCTATGGGTTAAGCTAGTCATGCTGAGTAATAAGGAATCACTTGGATATTGCTCCTTATTTCGGTGGATTATCCTTCTCTTCTTTTGTGTAGAGAGGGATATATGTAGTAATCTCCTATTCACCTTGGGAGTCCTACTGCGGGCTAAGGGGCTGAAATTTAGTCTGCTATACCTCTAAGTCCTAGGCCCTCCAGCTTTTTTACTATTCTGCTAAGTCTGGGCCCTTGGTTCTATTATAAAAATATGATAAATTTAAAGTAATTTGTATATTTTTTATACTGGAAATCCTGGAAACATACAGGAGAAATGATCTCAAATTTGTAAGTGTTGGATATATACATGAATTGTAATATTTGCTACCTCTACACTAATTTACAACCCCAAACAAACTCTTGCCAGTATGATAAATTGAAGTTTGGTATAGATGGTTCTTGGTACTAGCTGCTGCAAAGGTGGAAAACCTGGAAACATACAGGAGAAATGATCTCAAATTGGTAAGTGCTGGATATATACATGAATTGTAATATTTGCTACCTCGACACTAATTTACACTCTACACTAATTTACACCCCAAACAAACTCTTGCCAGTATGATAAATTGAAGTTCGGTATAGATGGTTCTTGGAACTAGCTGCTGCAAAGGTGGCTTCAATTTCTCAGAGAATTTTGAAGACCTGTTCATTACTTATGCATCTTCAGAAAGATGGTATATACCTTTCTTGTCACAAGTTCAAGTAGTTGTATAGTCAAGAACTTTGAATATGGTACTGGAAAATTCTCAGTGGACATTAGAAATATAATGGAAAAGTACTGGAATTTCAATCAAGTTTGAGCGAAGGAACCCTGACCCCCTGCATTTGTTTAAAACTCAGTGAATAATTTGAAAACTATGTCAAATATTTGCAATCAGAGACAGTGAACTTGTGGCACAGGGTGTGTGTCCTCCCTCCACTCCCCACCACACACACACACCTACATACACACACCTACTTGTTTCCACAGACCTTCAGACCAATTTTACAACTTGAAAAAATTTAGTTGCATTTGGACAATGGATCCCCCTTCTGGTGTGGTGTATTTTTTTCTCTGCAACCACTTTAGATCCTTCGAGTTGGAATATAGTTAAGTAAAAATAAATAGATTGAATTACCATATCTAAACCGTTGCATGAACACACACTTTGCCATACCTTCTGTCACATTCGTTAAGACCTGACAATCAAATGAATTGCATTTCTGTGGATTGACAATTTTAATTTTCTTTCACATGGGTTGAATCACAGTTGGTCTGCTGCATTTTGGATATGTGTCTACCTAGACCAACCCCTTCCCACTCCCCACCCCCAGGCCTTAAAGGTTCTGATTTCTGAGAATTGGTTTTGATTATTTTAAACACCTGCTGCGAGAATAAGTTTTCAGATTTAAGAGTACTGTCATACCCTTATGAGTGCAACCAGTACATATTCCACAGTTAAAAACAAAGCACAAGTTTATTTATCACATGCCTGTTCTATGTAATCCCCATCTACAGCAACACTAAACCATGCAGAAAATGAAAATCTGTTCCGCACATATGTGCGGAACGGGAATCGTTGACAAACTATTTTTAAATAGAAGTGGAATTTTCTACAAATCGTGCACTGCAATTACAATTTGAATTGTCAATGATAGCTAAAAATCGTCCCCTGAGTTTCAATGTGTTCTATGTGCCATCAGGCACATAGAACACATTTGAACTCGGGGCACGAAATAGTAACACTGGTTCCCCTCCTTCTAATAATTGTTGGATTTTTTTTTACGTGGAGGCATGTAATAAATGCTATATCGATTAACTCATTCACACATGCGTGTCATTCTGTGTATATATATTTACTAGAGTTTAATTCTTGAGGGCCTTGTTCCAATGTTGATGAGTTTCTTGTCTTACATGTACAACACATTTTCCAACATACCGGTACACAGGCCTGGAAATAAGGAATGAGTTTCGTAACCTGTTTACAGGTTATGCCTAATTGATCATCGTAACCTGTTTAAAGATATGGGATGACCAATGGTTGTGGGTAGGAAAATTTTGAATTCCTGGGTTAAAAAAAAAAACATTTCCTTGCATCTGAGAGCCTCAACAGCCATCTAAATTTCTGGACACAAATTTTTTTTTCTTTAGATATCCAAACATATCAAATTTTTTTTAAAATTGCCCAATCTCAAAAACAGGATGGAAAATATTCAGTGTGCATAGCTTACCTCGAAAATGGGTAATTTTGGCTGTACAAAATGGCACAAATTGCGGCAATGTCAACATTGGTGAAACATCACATTCAGGCATATCAAAGGAGCTACCTATCACACTTGGACTACAGACCATCGAGCGGAGCAGTCTGCCATTCCCGAAATTAAAATGTGAAAAGAGCCATTTCAAATGATTAAATGAATGGATTTCTTCGCATTTGTCAGTAGAATTCCCCATAGAAAGCCCTTTCAGGTGATGTGTCTGGACCATAAAGTTTATGAAAGAAGTTTGTCTTGTGTTTGATCACTGTTTCAAGTTGTTTCAAGGTGCTTGACACAATAGTGAAGAGATTATCATTTTTTTGTTCCGTTTGCTTAAAAATGCGATTTGGACGTTACAGTTTTTAGCTCACCAGGCTTTCAGTCAGGAGAGCTATGGTGATCACTCACCATCTGTCGTCCGTGAACATGGTGTTTGCATCTTCTCCCAAACTGCTGAACCAATTTAATTGATATTTAAGATAATAGTTTGTTATGACATCACAATTTGATTTTGTTCAAATCAAGTAGCCTCGCCCCTTGCTAGGGCCATGCCCAAAAAGTGATCTTAAATCTTAAAAAATCTTCTCATTAACCAGCAGTAGCAGAGACTTGATATTTGGTGTGCATTTTGAGGTGTAGACTCAGATTACACCAGATTTTGCCCCTCCCCAAATTTCTATTTTCCAAACCAAGAGGCAGATTTGGACCAAATTTGATATGAGGGCTTATTGGGTCATAAGTACTTAATTTATGCCCAAATTTTTTTCCCGTCGCCTCATGGGAACTGCAGGAGCTAAAAATAGAAAAAAAATTAAAACGCCCATATCTCCAAAACTGCATGGCACTGAGAAACTGAGAATTCTTATTTGGAGTGAAGCTTCCTTAGGACCAACAGAATGGAATGGTCAAAACAAATTGCTATCGGTTTTATCATGGGGTACCTTTCTGGAACTTTGAAAAAGTGCTGAGTCAGCATTTTTTAACACTGTGGGTAATGGGAAAAACATTTAAGACTACTTTTTCTCCCAAACCACTGCTCCAAAAGCTTTCAAATTTCACATATAACATCTTTGGAAGATTGTTTCACATGTTTATTGAAATCAATTCCCTGTGTCCATATTTGGGCTCTCTATGGGAGCCCAAATGTTTAAATTAGTGCAGTATGAGGAATATTCTTTAAAAATCTTCTTCTTCAGATCTACCAATAAGAATCTTTTGATATTTGGTATGCAGCATCCTTAGGGGGATGAGATTCAAGTTTGTTCAAGCCAAGTCCCTGGGATCATATTTAGGCTGAAAATTTGGGGTCCCGTTCCGGAATTATAAATTTTGGACCAAATCCAGAAATTTTTTTTTGTTTTTTTTGCCTTTTGGTCAATTCTAAGACAAAATTTTTTTTTTTTTAACACTGAAAATTTGGAGGCTGGGTGGGAAAATAGAAGGAAAATCCTGTGTATTGTGTGGGCTAGGAGAGGTGTATGCAGCTTATTCAAGTCAAGTCCCTGGTTTGATATTTGTACTACCATGTCAGTGCCTCAGGCCCCCTGGGGCCTCTTGTTTATATCATCGTAACCTCTCCGTAACCTGAACGACCGTTCGCGACTTATTTTCAGGCCTGGGTACAGGTTTTTGGTGGTCCAACTGATGGAAGTTATGAAGTCAGACAGAACTGTACTGTACCACTGCTAAGTCAAAGTGTTACCTTATAAGAGGACTACAAATAAGTAAAATTCCCCAGGCTAGCCTGCTGAGTAATTTTAAAATATTTTTTATCAAATCTAGTCATGGCTGCTCAAGCCTGGCATTCTTTAGGAGTGCAGGAGTGCTGCACGCCTAGAAAAAATTGAGGAGGGAAATTTTGGGCACCCCTTGACTTTCAGGAATGTCAGATCTGTTTGGGACTGCCTTTAAAATCTATTATCATTTCATCGTTCCAATGTGTTCTCTGTGTCTACTGGCACAGAGGACACATTGGAACTCAGGGGACAATTTGTCAATGTTGCAAGGATTCGCAATAATTCATGACCCATTCTGTGTTGCATTCCGATACATTTTGAGTGTAGAAGACAGTCATATAAGAATTGAATGTAACATTTTGAATAATGAGAAGATGTGTGTGCCATCTGAGGAGGGCAACTGTTTTGCACTCCTTGATTTGCTAGATTTGATGAAAAATTCATGAAAACTCGACACAAGAAATAATTTGTTAAAAACTCTACACAACTTACAGGGGAAAAATTGGTTAAATATCCTCAAATTTAACTTCTTTTAATAGTAAGAGATTTCCTGTCTGTGCAGGAATATCCGCCAGCAGCATGCAAGGAGTCGACGACAGATCAGAATCTTTGACAAGAATCAAATGAACATTCTGCAAAAATCAGAGTAGACTATCATCATATTTTTACACTGTAAACCAATGGGCCAGACTAGCTGGTGCTTAACTCAAAGTTATTAAGAGCCAAACTCAAATTTTGAAGCCCCCAACCCCAAAATTTGCTTGCAAAACCAAAAATTAAAAGTCCTATCTGGCCCTCCATACATTTACTCTCCGCGCATACGCAGACATCAAGAAGTGACCGGAATTGGCGCAAACATGATTCTTTGTTTGGCCCTAAAAGTCATCAACAATGAAATGACATCTGTGCTTTAAAATCTCCTTTTTTGAGGATGCCTGACACAAATCAATGCAAGACTTAATGGATACATGGCTGTTATTGGATGAAGGAAGTGTTCAATGGTGGTTTTGGATGTTCAGGGCTGTAACTTTATAATATTTATAAAATTATTTTATGTTTCCCAATTTCGGCACATATGCCTGACGTCATCATTTTTAAAAATGATTATTCCACTGATTGTTAAGTATTCCTTCCCTATCCTGTTAAACTCTGTTAAACTCTTAAGCTTTTTGGCTACTTTTTATTGAAATTTTGTTATTAAATTTCTTGGGAGTTTAACATTTATTACAGAATATTATTCTGTTTCTTCCCCAGGGTTACGTCCTCACCCTAGGGGTGTTAGGCCATTTAGTCTTGCATCTTGTATCGTGTTTTCTTCGTATGAAGATCTAGCTTTGCATTTGATAGCATTTCAATTGGTTCTGATTTTGGGCTATTTTGTGTGCCTGATGTCTTGTTTACATTGACGTTGTTTACATTATCAATGTCCTCATATATAGGTAGGTTTTATATTCTATTACTGTAATATACTGTAGGATACCTGGATTTTTATTCTGGTAGTGTAGCTCAAAAAAGTTTGGCTTTTGTCCACACATAGGCTCTATCGGGATGCCCTTGGGCTCTTCATGTTCAAACTGAGGTTCACAGAGGGTAAATCTAGTCATGCTACCCTGCTATGCAGAGTAGCATCACTAAATTCACCCTCTGGGGACCTCATTTTGCAGATGACAGTCTGCTTATTTTCTGGCTTGCTGATGTTGGAGCCGGGTGTGGCGGTAAGTTGTTGTCGGTGAGGTTCTGAGGATCAGAGCCTCTTACCGCATTTTAATTCATTCTGTCAATTTCTATTTCAGAGGAACATGAACATGGTGATGATATTCTGACACCCATCCAAGTGTGCTATCGTGGAGCATATAGAGCTAGATGCAGTGCTCATTATTACAAGAGTTAGGGCCTTTGATTAAAGGTTTTATTCTCTTGCAAGCAGCTAGCTTGACCGGTGAAGCGGTACTCCGGGTGCCATGACGCCGGGTAAGTCTGTTGCAGTCTAAGAGGTGGATTGGGTAGAGCAAGCACTATAATATAAATAGCTCTCCCAGTGACGACGGAAATAGGGAGGAGGTCTGCAAGTTCTTGTACTCGGTGAGGTCTGATAGACCACGAACAGGAGAGGCCCCCCCCCCCTCTCTAATATAGGGGTCAGATGTTGTTTTGAGAAACTTGCACAAGCCGGAGCATATGTCCGCCCTCCACTTGGGATGCTCTGTTTAGTCTGCAGCCGGAGTCGGCTTCAGTCAAGGCTTCCTCCGCTGTGTTTCACAAGGCTGAAATGAAGTTTTCTGGTTGGAAACTTGCACGAGTTGGAGCATATGTCCGCCCGCTGCTCAGGATGCTCCGTCTAGTCTGCAGCCGGGGTCAGCTTCACTCACAGCTTCCTCCGCTACATAATTTAAGCACACACGACCGCATCCCAGCTACCCGACTTCAAATATCCAGCCTGCTGCACAAAGAAGGAGCCACTCTTCGCCTGTAAAGTCGGGCCATATGGTAGCGAGGGAAATGAGGCCTTCATCATCGGGACATTTGGAGAAAGGATCCGTTTCCGACACACCGTCCCAGGAGCAGCATGCAGCTAAGGAACGGAAATCCGTTGCTCCTCAATGATGATGGACTTGCTGTCGTATTTATCCTCTTGAGTGCGAGGAAGAAAGCAGTTTCTTATCTTTATCTTCCGTATACATACCGTTTTTTGGATCACGTTCATTTAAAAATGGTCGGGGAAGATGTTCAGAGAGTTCTGCGTTTGGATGAGCAGGTGGGGGATCTAAAGGTATCCTTACCTGTATCATTCACTATTCGCTCAGATGCAATAGAGACGGCAATTTCTTCAAATAGAGCGAATTTGGACGTTATGTCTTACGCAGATCACCTTACAAGAGCTATGGTGCAACGTCTCAAGGGAAAGGAATTTAAGGATATTCGTACCTCTCTTAGAGTTCTTTCCAGGGCAATTATGTATACCATGTATAACTCCGCCCTAACAGTGGCTAATCTGGATTTAACCAGACATGATGCTGTCCTTGCGTCGTCATCACTGATAAGATGACAAGGTGAAAAGTTCTCTCCGAGTCGCTGCGGTTTCCGGACATTTTATTTTCGACGGCAAGCTTTCATCTGTCTATGAACAGGCTACTAAGAAAGCGTCTATTGCTCTGCTTTTGAAGTCGGTGTATCAACGACCCACTTCAGCAGACAAGAGTGAAGGAGGGTGTTCCAGACAAAATCATCAAAGGAACTCCTCACGAGGGTACAAGATACCCTCTTATAGTTACTCTGGAGGTCGTTCGTATAGCGACTCGGGAAAGGGCCGTAGGTCTGATCGGGACTATAGGTCAGAAGCCCCTAGGCCGACGAGATGAGGTTTTTTGCTGGGAGGACGTGGTTCCTCCTCCCGTAATCTTTGCAGGTCATACAGGTGATGGTTTAAACCTCTATTGCTAGCCAGTTGGCAGAAGGTTATCAAGCACCGCAAAAAAATGGATAACAATCACGGATGATCAGTGGGTGAGAAGTGTAGTCTCGGACGCTTACGGCTATCTTTCCAAGTAAAACCCCACTAACAAGTTGTCCGCGTTGGACACATCTTCCATTAAATTCTTGCATAAGAGTGTTTCTCCTACCAGAGGTATAAGCTCTCTTATCAAAGGAAGCAATACAGGTCATCGAGAATCAGGATTCTCAAGATTTTTACAGTCACCTGTTCCTCGTACCAAAGCCAGATGGCTCGTTCCTACCGGTAATAGATTTAAGCTGCATAACAAGTTTATCATGGCTCTAACAGTTTATTTATGGAAATCATTCATGTCCTGACACATCCGGCATTCTAAAAGTACCTGTGGTCTGTCGTACAAGGGAAGGTGTATCAGTTTAGAACAATGTGCTTTGGTCTGAATCTGATCCCCTGGGTGTTTCACTTGAATAATGAATTCGATAATGTCTTACTTACGAGCTCATTTGTCTGCTGTAACATCGACTTACTTGGATGACCTTCTACATGGATTTGGCAACAGAATTATTCTTCAGAACGATGTTCCGAGTCTGCTTCTATTACTCCGACGTCTCAGTTTCATTGTAAATGAGAAAAAGTCTGATTTAGCTCTCTACAAGTCATCTATTCACTTGGGATTGAGCTTTAAGACTCACAACAATCTGGTTCGTCTGCCATTACTCAGAGCGAAATTAGTCAGTTGTTATGCTCGCTTTTGTCTACACTCAGAGGCATTAATAGTGAGGGAATTCATGCGACTGTTGGAGCTGTGCGGAGCGGCTATGGATCTCATTCCGATGGGCCCTCTGCGTGCACGTCCCCTCCAGATATTCTTTACTCAGAACTTGAGTGTGAAGACGCATTCACTTGAACAGTACTGTTTTAACGGACCTAGTAAAACAAGGGTTCAAATTTGGGCAGATATTCAGTGGTTAACTCAGGGAGTTACACTTCAACTGCCAGATCTGACTTTCACGATTATGACAGATGTGACTCACTCGGGTTGGGGCACGACCCTAAGTCCCGCAGTCTTGAGATGTCAGGGT
The DNA here is from genome assembly GCA_031216915.1 of Pictodentalium vernedei. Lineage (NCBI taxonomy): Eukaryota > Metazoa > Mollusca > Scaphopoda > Dentaliida > Dentaliidae > Pictodentalium > Pictodentalium vernedei. Next base: position 408,052,231 of record CM062292.1, on the reverse strand, counting down.
CTTTGGGACACTTGGTTCCAGGAGAAAGACATGAACATCAATGAGGTGATGTTAATTACAGCTAGCACTACAACTTTAGATTGGCTTAATAACGGATGTCCATGTTCAATTTGGTCGGACAACTTGACAGTAGCGTATGCCAACTAACGGAGAAGATTTTCCTAATACGTCATGAATTATCATCTTCATCTTTCTATCTGTCATATATCGGATCGTCTGAACGTTCTAGCAGACTTGCTCTCTCAGAAAGGTCGCTTGTTGCAATTGGAGTGGACACTCAACAAGCGAGTATTTGGACAGATTTGCTACCAGAGGAATCTCCCCATGATAGATCCATTTGCGACGCACTGGGACAATCAGTTACCGTCGTTTGTGTCGCCATGCCCAGACCATTGAGCGTATGCAGTAGACGCTCTGCCGATCTCATGAGGATGGATGATAGGATACGCGTATCCTCCATTGATTTGCTTCAATAGATTATGTTTAAGATCAAACAGTCTTGTTGTAAATCCTACTAGTAGCACCTCTGTCATCACGGAAACCTTGGATCAGTGTTCTCAAGTGTCTGTTATGGGACGTTCCCCAGAAGCTTCCTCCATGAGAGGACCTTCTTTATCAGGGGAAGGTTTGGTTCTTCACGTCCTTCTCCGCCCATAGTGGCAAAATGGAGTCGGTCAGACGTGAGTGAACCATTGCGGTTTCTATATTATTATACCCCTCGCAAAGAAAGTTTGGGGGTATATAGGAATCACCCTGTCCGTCCATCCATCCGTCCGTCCATCCGTCTGTCCGTCTGCATTAACAAATGACTACTTATGTGGCTACGAGTTAGTAAAACAGGATACTTATGTGGTTAAAGTCTGTTATGTGGCTAGCCACATACCAGAATCTCTTATTGTGGGTGGGTGGGGTGGATAAATGTAGAGTAGGATTAGGGCACTCCAGGGTGGGGTTTAGGAGTGGGGTGGGGTTGGGGTCGGTGAAGGGGTTTTAGAGTTATGTGGCTAGGGATAGGGTTAGGGTTAGCTTAGGGTTAGGGGTGCTAGGGTCAGGATAGGGTAGGGTTAGGGTTAGCTGACCCCCCAAAAATTTTCCCCCCAAAACTTGTTTTATTATGTTGGACATGTAAACCGTTTGAAGAATTTTCATGAAACTTAACACAATGGAAGAATTCCATATGAAGATGTGCATGAAGCAATATAATTCCGTTCTGTCATTTCCAAGGGGAGATAATCTAACTTATACATTTCAATTGCTACATCATATGGTTGTGTCCTCATAAGTGCAACAACTGAGGCGCGGGGGTGGGGGGGGGGGGTGGGGGGGGGTGGAACACTTTGTGAGCCTCTTCTTTTATGACTAACACAGGAATGATTAAGTAATGTAGGTGAGGAGGGTTCAATATGACTTTGAAGCTTCCCCACCTCCCACACTGCCAATGTGTTCAGAGGCAATTACCGGGCAAGACGTAGTTTTCTTCCTGCAAGCTTCGTATGAGTTTAAATAACATACATGCATTTGTTCACTTCTCGAGTGGCAGCTGGGTCGTGTTCTATGGCGATCCTCATTGGGCACATCCACTTTTTAGTTGGTTGGTTTCCTGTGATTATTCGTCTATATGTCATATACTAGTGCATATTTCATTATAAATAAATTGCTAGTCTTTGGGTAACTCGGAGGCTGCATAACCAGTTAACTAGCATACAGATGATTACATGCTTTTAATGCTCATGCACATAATAATTATTAGGCTGACGCTTATTGTATGTTATAGACCTTAGAAATTATGATTTATTTCAGGGGCGGTCCGTGTCGGAGCCTGTTAATCATACCTACTTCCATTTCTAGATCCAGGTTTCTATTAATGTCGGTCCTCAACTCATATATTTGTAAGTTTATGGTGTCATAGATATTGGATAGGTCACATCGGGGAGTGTTGTTACTGGAATTTATTGTATACCTGAATGGGGTCACCTGTGGGTTACCTCGGAAGTGTGTTTACTCTCCAGAGATCGTTCATTGTGGTTCGATTGGACACGTGTATGTTATATATCACCAGTTTCTGACCTATCTGTGTATGCCGTTCTCCATGTACGTTATATAGCGGGCAATTTTAATTACCGGGATCGTCCCTATAGCCTTAACTTCTGAATTGGCGTTAAGCACCATTTATTAATAATAAATGAATACCTGAGAGCCTGTTCGACGAATATTTATATCGTTTTTTGGTACCGCTTTTACTGATTCCAGAGCGCTCCCCTCTTTCTTTTTGAAGATTCCATCAAATGAAAGGGGGGGAGGTGGGGGGGGGGGGATTTTTTACCTCTCCTGTGGCTTGATAGGTATGTAACTATGAGGGAAGCTATTTTGTCTGTAATTATATCCTGCATACAGCAGGAGTTTTATTGTATATGGCATATGTTTGTGGGGGATATTCTCTCATTCTCAAATATGCCATCCTAATTTTGGGGGCTTAGTCCGGGTTAACCTTAAAAATTGGGAACTCGTTACATCCAATTAGCATAGTCTACATGCTAAGTATACAGAATTACTTGAACTGGGCTCATTTTGTATGACATGTCTTCTCTATTACTGTATAGAGAGACATACATGTAATTCCTAATAATTTTAATTTCCTTTCACCTTGGATTACAGGATTGGAACTATGTTGATTTACTAATTCTCAAGTCCTAGTCCCTCCACCTTTTTACGATTCAGCTAGTCTAGGCCATTGGTTTACAGTGTAAAAATATTATAAATTAAGTAATTTGTATATTTTTATACTTATCAAGGCCCAGATGGAGATGGCCCTCCCATGAGTGGGCACTCATACCTCCTCGCTGAATTTTTATGTAGTACTCTCTTCTACAAAGAATGATGTTGGCACCAATTCCGGTCACTTTCTGATGTCTGCGCATGCGCAGAGAGTAAATGTATGGAGGGCCATATAGGACTTTTAATTTTCGGTTTTGCAAGCCAATTTTGTGGATTGGTGGGGGAGGGGGGGGGGGGGAGGTGTCAAAATTTGTGTTTGGCCCTTAATAACTTTGAGTTAAGCACCAGCTAGTCTGGGCCATTGGTAAGTATAAAAATATACAAATTACTATAAATTTATAATTTTCCTTGTGAGAATCATTTGCAAGAATCTAACATGTTTTTGATGGTAGACCACCCATCTGACAAAATAACTTTTACCCGGCCTACCTGGGAAGAAGCTTTGTTTGGCAAAAAACAACAGTAAATTGTTTGATGATGATAATGGGCCACCCTCAAGGTGGCCGGTTTATTGAAAAAAATATCACTGATGATTTAATAATGAGTTCTGCAGCCATGTGATGCCAAAGAACTCAAGAAAACAGAAATGAAATGAAGTTTGGATGAATTTTGCCAAAGGGGCGCATATAACACCGTTCCTTTAAGTCTTGCCTCCTACTTTCATTAGGCTTCCACCCCCACTACCCTCTCTGTTACTCTGAATTTTACATACATGGCTAACCATTTTATTCCAGATGTGATGAAGTTTGTCCACAAGGTACCTATGGTGCCAGTTGTATAAATGATTGTATATGTCAAAACAAAGCCTCCTGTCTTCCAAACAATGGCAGATGTAACTGTACAGCAGGTAGGACTATTTGTTTTTATTCCACCTCTCTTTTCAGATCTGGCTGACATTATATTTTCCTTTTCATACAGTGATGAATTTCAGAGTTTCACAGGCCCTTGGAATTCTTTTAAAGTTTATGAGTTGGTTTCTCAAAATTTGAAATGCTTCTGAACTAAGACATCATCTTTAACCCTTAAGGGGCTAATTCTGACTTTAATCACATTTTTCTGCAATACAGGTGCCCCAACATGCAGATTTTTGGGTAAGTTTGTAAGTTACATTTGAAGTGATATGACAGTTGTTTCTAAGCAAGTCTAGGCTGCCTACATAGGCAGCCAAGACTTTCCAAGAAATAACTGCAAAGTATGTGTATTGCTAAAGCAAATAAAAACTGTATAAAAAATCTCCTGTCCCCAAGGGTTAAAAAGAGATTAAATGTATGGCCAGAAGCATTGCAAAGATGACTGATTGGAGGGTTGTTAACCTGATTTGTCTTGACTGTGATGGCTCAAGTACCAAATGATAAAATATTCCAACTACATCATCAAAGCATGCCTAATTCAAAGGCACTGTAGGATGATGTATTTGGAATATTAGTTGGCGAGGATTATTGTGCAAAATCTCTAGACTTCTTAGAAATATATTTGTGGAAAAATAAAATAGACGGAGTTGTCATGATGCAACCTCTTAACGAACGCATACCATACTCAAAATTGGTCATGCTGGCCCAACAGCCTAAACCCATTAATATAGACCTGCATTTGTAGAACCTATTGCATGTGGTGTGTAACCTAAGTCCATTTGTATGACATGTTATATGTGGTGTGTGACCTAAGTCCTTTTGTATGACCTGTTATATGTGGTGTGCAACGTAAATCCATTTGTATGACCTGTTATATGTGGTGTGTGACCTAAGTCCATTTGTTTGACCTGTTACATGTGGTGTGTGACCTAAGTCTTTTTGTATGACCTGTTATATGTAGTGTGCAACCTAAGTCTATTTGTATGTCATATGCTGTGAGCAACATATTCCCATTTGTATGAACTGTCATATGTGGTGTGTGACTTAACTCCATTTGTATGACCTGTTACATGTGGTGTGTGACCTAAATCCATTTGTATGACCTGTTATATGTGGTGTGCGACCTAAGTCCATTTGTATGACCTGTTATATGTGGTGTGTGACCTAATCCCATTTGTATGACCTGTTATATGTGGTGTGTGACTTAACTCCAAGTGTATGACCTGTTATGTGGTGTGTGACTTAACTCCATTTGTATGACCTGTTATATGTGGTGTGCGACCTAAGTCTATTTGTATGATCTTTTATATGTGGTGTGCAGCCTAAGTCCATTTGTAAGACCTGTTATACATGGTGTGTGACCTAAGTCCATTTGTAAGACCTGTTATATGTGTTGTGCAACCTAAGTCCATTTGTAAGACCTGTTATCCGTGGTGTGCAACCTAAGTCCATTTGTATGACCTGTTATATGTGGTGGTGTGCAACCCAAGTCCATTTGTAAGACCTGTTATATGTGGTGTGCGATCTAAGACCATTTGTGTGACCTGTTATATGTGGTGTGCGACCTAAGTCCATTTGTATGACCTGTTATATGCGGTGTTTGACTTAACACCATTTGTATGACCTGTTTTATGTGGTGTGCGACCTAAGTCTATTTGTATGACCTGTTATATGTGTTGTGTGACCTAAGTCCATTTGTAACACCTGTTATATATGGTGTGCAACCTAAGTCCACTTGTAAGATCTGTTATTTGTGGTGTGCAACCCAAGTCTATTTGTAAGACCTGTTATGTGTGGTGTGCAACCTAAGTCATTTGTAAGACCTGTTATATGTGGTGTGCAACCTAAGTCATTTGTAAGACCTGTTATGTGTGGTGTGCAACCTTAGTCATTTGTGAGATCTGTTATGTGTGGTTTGCATGCCTTGATGATGAGTTGGAATATTTTATCAAATCAATTCTCGTACTAAAGTACATAATTACTAGAATGAGCGAGTCAGTATCTAAGACTCCATTATCCAGATAAAAATATCCAAACTGGAAAAGATATTGGAGGGTGTAACCCCCTCCCCATCTCTTTAATCTTTTTGTTATGCCCCTGTGTATGGTTTATTTTGAGCCAAATTAACTTTGTTGTCAGAAGTTTCTTACAGTAAAGTTTTTCCCCGAGCCCAAAAGGAAATTTGACCTTTTATATCTTGTTTTACATAGTTCAGGAGCTCTATCAAGCAGAGTATAAGTGGTTTAATTCCCTGCTGTTTATGGACAAAGTATCCCCATTGACAGCATTGCTGATAGGGGTTAATGTCAGTAGTGAGAATATTGTGTTTTATGGCAAAAGCATTTTTTGATAAACAAAGTGGGAGAATTCATCATCCAAAATTTATACACATTTATACATTTTTTATCAATAGGGGTCTTTCTTGGTGGCACCAGGGACTAAATTCCGGCCTATTCCCGGTACTAATTTTAACAATTTTTTTTTTACAGTACTAATTCGACCCCCAAAATCATAATTCCTCCACTTAGTGAGTATATATAATAGAAAACCACACCACAAATACCAATTAATCTGCTGTGTATAAGTGCAGTCCACTTACTTGGATATAACTGAATAACCCTTTTAATTGAATATAATTTTGCAACACAAAACCATTTACCATACCTCCTACATAAATTTGACCTGTTAATTGAATATAGATTATAGAGTAAACTGTTAATTGAATAAAAAATCTTCTAACCTGACCAGAAATTACCCTGACACTCTCTCTTCCTTTGCTTATAGTCCTACTTGGCCCCTGTCCATCCAGTACATGCATTTAGTCTATTATATCTTGTTTGACAGAGCTCATGGAGCTTTATAGAATAAATGCTAATTTTATCTCTAGAATACAGAAAGTGTCATATTCCCTGTTAATTGAATACTCCTGTTATTATACCCCCGCTTCGAAGAAGTGGGGGCTATATAGGAATCGCACTGTACGTCCGTACGTCCGTCCATCCGTCCGTACATCCGTCCGTACGTCTTTCCGGACATGAAATTCTTGTGTGCGCAACTCCTCCTACATTTATCAATCAATTTGGACAAAACTTTTCAGACATCATCACTACTAAGTGAACATGCGCATATTACAAGATTTTTGATCTGCGACAATTTTAACCAGGTTATCTCCCTTTGACTTAGATTTATTGTGTCTTTCCATCTGAACAAATTCTTGTGTGCGCAACTCCTACATTAATGAACCGATTTTGATGAAACCTTTCAAACATCATCTCTACTAAGTGAACATGTGCATATTCCAAACTTTTTAATCTGCGACAATTTTAACCAGGTTATCTCTCTTGAACTTTGATTTAATATGGGTTTCTACTTGAAATTCTTGTGTGCGCAACTCCTCCTACATTTATCAATCAATTTGGACAAAACTTTTCAGACATCATCACTACTAAGTGAACATGCGCATATTCCAAGATTTTTGATCTGCGACTATTTTAACCAGGTTATCTCCCTTTGACTTAGATTCATTATGTCTTTCCTTTCGAACAAATTCTTGTGTGCGCAACTCCTCCTACATTAATGAACCGATTTTGATGAAACCTTTCAAACATCATCTCTACTAAGTGAACATGTGCATATTCCAAACTTTTTGATCTGCGACAATTTTAACCAGGTTATCTCTCTTGAACTTTGATTTAATATGGGTTTCTGCATGAAATTCTTGTGTGCGCAACTCCTCCTACATTTATCAATCAATTTGGACGAAAGTTTACAGACATCATCACTACTAAGTGAACATGTGCATATATCCAAAATTTTTGAGCTGTGGCAATTTTAACTAGGTTATCTCCCTTTAACTTAGATTTATTATGGGTTTCTACATGAAATTCTTGTGCGTGCAACTCCTCCTACATTTATCAATCAATTTGGACAAAACTTTTCAGACATCATCACTACTAAGTGAACATGCGCATATTCCAAGATTTTTGATCTGCGACAATTTTAACCAGGTTATCTCCCTTTGACATAGATTTATTATGTCTTTCCGTTCGAACAAATTCTTGTGTGCACAACTCCTCCTACATTAATGAACCGATTTTGATGAAACCTTTCAAACATCATCTCTACTAAGTGAACATGTGCATATTCCAAACTTTTTGATCTGCGACAATTTTAACCAGGTTATCTCTCTTGAACTTTGATTTAATATGGGTTTCTGCATGAAATTCTTGTGTGCGCAACTCCTCCTACATTTATCAATCAATTTGTACGAAAGTTTACAGACATCATCACTACTAAGTGAACATGCGCATATTCCAAAATTTTTGAGCTGTGGCTATTTTAACTAGGTTATCTCCCTTTAACTTAGATTTATTATGGGTTTCTACATGATATTCTTGTGCGTGCAACTCCTCCTACATTTATCAATCAATTTTGACGAAACCTTTCAAACATTATCACAACTAAGTGAACATACGCATATTCCCAAATTTTTGATCTGCGACAATTTTAACCAGGTTATCTCCCTTTAACTTGGATTTATTATGGGTTTTCAAATGGGATTCTTGTGTGTGCAACTCCTCCTACATTAATGAACCGATTTTGAATACATGTTGCACATTGTAAATGTGTTTTTCCAAATGTAAACCATATATGTGTGGGCTCTTTAAGTATTCACTTCTGTTCTGTGGAAGGCCACATGCAAATACAAATTTCAACAACAAAAAATGATCTTTATGTATACATTTCCTTATGGCCTTCGCCTACATGATCAGAAGTGCATTCCTCTAAAAACCCAAAGAGGGGGTATTAATCACCTTCAGTGATAGTTCTAGTTTGAATAATTTTCAGTGGCTATTCAAGTAACAGGGTTCCACTGTACTTAATATTCTCATCTCTAGTTCCTTGAAAACCATGAAAAATTTACTATTTACTGTGAAAGTCTAAAAACTCTGTAATTCACTAATTCAAGAGTAGAAACTCAGAATAGTAGCTCTCATTTAATATGCAAAATAGGCTTCTTATGCTTTTTCCTAGAATGAGTGGAGACCCTAACAAGCAAGCCTGGAAATAAGCAATCTGTCATTTGCAGAATGAGGTATCCTGAGGATGAATTTGCTGATGCTATCCCATACAGTGGGCCAATTTATCCTCTGGGTACCTCTTTCTCTGTAGGCCTGAGACCTTGGTTCAGATTGGGATTCATAGAGGGTAAATTTAGTGATGCTACCTTGCTGTTAACAAGCTGTTGTGGTGGTGATCCACATTTCATGTTCATTTACAGTTATAAACCAAGCAGAAAATTTCTCCCGTAGTGATACCAAATTAATAGTTGGGCCCATGTTGCACAATACACTTGTTGAATTCAACAAGATTAAACTCTTTACCTAATGAATCGGCACCCACCACTGGCTTAATTTACAAATTGAGCAGTTTAAAAAACAACATTTTTCAAAAACTTTCAACAAACCATATCATATGATCCCTCATTAGAATGAGTGTGCCAAGCTTGTTCAAATGAGGAATTCACATGATATGGTTTTGTTGAAATGTTCTGAAAAATGTGTAATTAAAATAATAAATTTTGGTATTTTTGTGTTTTGGGTGAAGGGTTAAATATGTTGAAATTCCACTAGTTCTATCATGTGAACAAAGAGAGTGCTGGATAAGTGCATTGGTCTCTCATGCCAGATGTCCTGGGATCGATCCCCAGTCGGGGAAAGTTCTCGAGGTGTCTGAACACTGTCAGCATCAATTGTGGGGTTGATGCTGTCACAGCATACCATCCTATCAGGTGGGGGCATTAAATGGCTGTCCTCTGTGCGGAGAGAGACACACTCCATGCAGGCTAAAGATCCCTTTGTAGTATTTGAGAAGAGTGAGGCCGCGAGGTTGCTGCTACGGTAAATCTTTGAAAAACAAATAAGATTAAATAATAAAAATGTTGAACTATATTTTTGGTGTGATGATGGTGATTGGAATCTTTGTTGAATGAAGTTGAATGAAAGGCTCAATCAGCAACAGAATTGCAGTCATATGATATGGCATGTATTAACTGATAGAGTGCTGGAAGTCCATATTTGGACTTTATTCTGCATGCAGGTACCCCAGCCTAAATGCTTCATTTTCTGTGGATATGCGTCATATTATTTTTGAAGTGAAAGTATTTAGTTGTCAGGAATTATGTCTCCCCTTCCCAGAAGGAAGACATATTGTTTTAGTGCATATTCTTCTTCTTCTTCTTCTTCTTCTTCTTCTTCTTCTTCTTCTTCTTCTTCTTCTTCTTCTCTTCTTCTTCTTCTTCTTCTTCTTCTTCTTCTTCTTCTTCTTCTTCTTCTTCTTCTTCTTCTTCTCCTTCTCCTTCTTCTTCTTCTTCTTCTTCTTCTTTTTCTTCTTCTTCTCATACAAACTTTGTCCGGGGCATAACTATTTTCTCCATTTGACCTAGACCTTAGATATTTGGCATGTGGATGTATCACCATGAGCCGGTGTGTCACGTACCATAGTGACCTTCATGTGACCTTGACCTGAAGGTCAGATTTATGTGCTTTTTAAGGGAAACTTTGTTCGGGGCATAACTTTTTGTCTTTTGACCTAGACCTTAGACATTGGTATGTGGATGTATCACCATGAGCCGGCGTGTCGCATACCATAGTGATCATCATGTGGCCTTGACCTTTGACCTGAAGGTCAGATTTATGTGCTTTTTAAGGGAAACTTTGTCCGGGGCATAACTTTTTTGTCTTTTGACCTAGACCTTAGATATTTGGCATGTGGATGTATCACCATGAGCCGGTGTGTCGTATACCATGGTGACCTTCATGTGACTTTGACCTGAAGATCAGATTTATGTGCTTCTTCTTCTTCTTCTTTTTAAGGGAAACTTTGTCCGGACCAGAACTTTTTTTGTCTTTTGACCTAGACCTTAGATATTTGGCATGATTGTCAATATTATTCATGTATATATAATTTGAAGTGCATTAAATAGAAAGGAAGGGGAGACATATGTTTTAGTGTGCTAAAACAGTTTCTAGTTTGCCTTGTTACAATTTATTTCACTCTCCCATAAATTGTTACAAGACAAAGACATACGAATAAATTTTGACAACCCTAAATAATCTAGCACTCAATCAGTGAAGGAGTAATGCAAAAGTCAAACATCTCTGTACTGGTGTTGAATGATGTTGAAGTCCACAAGTTGAACTCTGTGGCAGGTTTCATACAAGTTTAAAACCTGTTGAATTCAACTTGTTTTGTGTGTCATTTAAGCCCCTTAGCCCCTCACGTTTATATTTCAGGGGCTGAGGCCTGGTATAGTCCCCTCTCCCCCACTTTTTATAACCCTTCTGGTATTTTTTTTAGTGCGTACATTCTTAATTTGCCAACAGTGAAATGGTTAAATACCCTACCATTCAGTGAATTCAGTTTTTAAAGTTTGTCATTTGAGACACGTATGTTCCACTTTCCAGAGTTGACAATCGGTACCATGTAGCACTAAAAGTTTTTGAGTAAAATATGCTTGATTTTCACAGAATTGAAGGTAAAAAAATGGCCAGATTTTTTTAAGTAATTGCGCAATTATTTGTAGGAAAACGCTTCTTCTCCTGGCACCTATTTAGAAGACTTTTTTCTGGGGGAAGACCATATCATACACAACATACTTTAGCCCCCCACATTTTTTTGTGTTCTGCTGCACCGGATTTAAGTACTAAATTGTATCTTTATTTTCAGGTTGGACAGACCTTGCTTGTGACATTAAGTGTTCTTCAGGTTCGTATGGTTTAAACTGTAGTGAAAGCTGTGGCAATAAATGCCTCAATGGTGGAGACTGTCATCATGTTACTGGGGACTGTGTGTGTACTGCGGGATATATAGGAGCTACTTGTGAAAATGCCTGTGAGGTAAATAATTCACTGAATCCCACTTAACCATATACAGATTAATCGCGCAACCCTGTTAATTGTATAATTATAATTTTCAAACCCAAAACATTTTCCATTTCTTGGCTACAAACAGTGAGCTTGCACATGCCTTCCCAGATTTCAGTCATGCTCTCTCATGTATGTTCACCCATATAGGGAACGTCAGGCAAGAAAAATTTTAATGTCTAGCAATTTACTTGATTCTGAGTCCATTTGTGTCCATAAATTATAAGTTGTGGAAATGCATCATTAATTAGGCCTAATTATTGATGCCTTTCACAACTTGTTTGTCCACATTGTGGCCGCCTAATTATTGATGTTTTTCACAACTTATAAGTTATGGACACAAACAGACTCAGAGTCAAGGGAATTGTGTTGTTTTGTCTTGAATTTCTAAATTTTTCCCTCCAATGAGAGGGGGGCATCCCCTCCAGTGCTCGCCCACATCTTGCTGCTGCAGGGCTCGGATATTGCAGCAAATCATATTCTGTATGCCTCCCCTCCCCCAGATATTACCTTTGTCCTGCTAACTTTGATATCCTGGCAATGCTCCTGGCTACAAATTTAAATGGATTATTGCACATGGACTGCAGAGGAATTCTCTATTAACTGTTTGAGTGCTAGGAGTCACTATCAGGACTCTACTGAAAAGTGCTGAAAGCACTGTAGTTGCTTTACACTGTTTGCATTGGCTTGTTGTTTTCTTAGCAGTAGAAAATAAATGCTTATATAAAATCGTTTTGTTACAATTTATTGGCGAGTACCAAATAGAACTCCAATAAATCCTAACAAAACAATTTTTTATGAAGAAAATCTTGCTACACTAAGACTTCCCTTGCTGGTTGTTTGGCATCTTTGAAAATAATACTTACATTTCAAATCACCTTCGAAAAATAATTTAGAACTCAGCTAGTTAATTGTATAAAAATGGCATGGCTAAGAAATTTTTAGAGTTGGACAAAGTTTGGGATTCTTTGCAAATCATTTTCAGTACCCTGGAATCCACTTAATTGGATATTACTCAGTTGAATGACCCCATAATTTGCGTGCAATTTCCAGACTATACGTTTTAGTACAGTTTTGATCTGCTAATTGCATATCAATATAGCAGTAATTCACCACATTTTGCCTTTTTGTACTATAGTTGAGCCCCCTTAACTGGATATCTATTAGCTGAATAACCTTGTTAATTGAATATAATTTCCAAACACAAAACCATTTACCATACCTCCAGTACAAATTTGACCTGTTAACTGGTAGAGTGCCGGAAGCCCATATTTGGGCTTTATTCTTTAGTGCCAGTACTGCAATTTAAAGTCTTCATATTCTGAGGATGTGCTTCATATTATCTTTGAAGTGATATTATTTTATCTGCTAGGATTTTCCTTGTTACAATTTATGGGAGAGTCCCTACTGGCACTCTCCCATAAATTATAACAAGACAAAAATGCACAAAGAAATTTTAAGGACCAAAAATAATTTAGCACTCTACCAGTTAATTGAGTATACTCTATAGAGTAAACTCCTGTTAATTGATAAAAAAATCTTGTAACCTCTGTCTGACTCTCCCCAGTTTTTCTTTGTTTATAGACCTATTTGACCTCAGTACATCCAATACAGGCATTTAATCCATTATATCTTGTTTGACCGAAGTCATGGAGCTCTGTCAAACAAGATATAATAGAATAAATGATAAGTTTATGTCTAGAATACAGGACACAATCCTTTTAATTGAATACTCCTGTTTATTGAATAATTTCCATTGGCAAAGTGGCTATTCAGTTAACAGGGTTCCACTGTATCTGCATAATCATTTTATCTATTACATCTTGTATAACAGAGCTCTGTTGGACAAGATATTGAATACTCTGAATAATTATCACCAGGAAAGTGGCTAGCCAATTAGCAGGCTTCTACTACTGAAGATTATATGCACCAGTATTGCAGATTACGTTGATGAAGCTGTATTTTGTAAAACAAATATGTACACTTTAGATAATAGAGAAATATTTTATATTGTTATTTGAGAGTTATTATTCAACAATCACATTTATTCAGATTTAGAAAGATGCTGTGTGACGCCAAAAGACAACTGCCCTCCCTTTCTATCAGAAGCCACCATCCATTAGTCTGCCAACTAAATCCTAATGACTTGCTTTACCTTCCACACCCAATAACACACATCCAAGAATCAAACACTACTAATAGGAGACACAAGTGGCCCAGACTCAAAGATGTACTCAGAGGTCTTTGGTCAGATAATGCTCATAGACCTAACTGGCCACAGTACCTTCAATACAGGCACTTAACAATCCTGGAAATGAGACAGGTGCGAGTGCAATTGCTCCCGTCAGCACCCGTGTTTTCTATTTTATGGGAGCTAAAAAATGCACTCGTTGAAAAATATTGTGGAGTACTAATATACTGTGAGGGCATAGAAATGTGTGTTGTTTTGAGAAAACAGCACTCTGCGGCCAGTGGCAAGTTACTGTCATAATTCAGCAATTCCTTATACATTTAACCCTTTGAGCAAAAGCGGTATCTGCCATGACAGTTCAATGGCAGCAATTAGAAGAGTCCATATTCATTATTTGGGGTAGAGCAGCCTTGGGGCTGCATGTTAAAAATATTGATTGGTCTACCCCAGCAATTGTGATTGGTCTACCCCAAACATTTACTGAACAGCTATGACGTATCATGTTCCTTGCTGGAAAAACGGTCACTCAGGTTCAAAGGATTAATGTTTCTGGTGTTTGGTGACAGTATTCCCTCAAAAATTCCTATACTAACATTTTACGGGTGCAATTTGATCTCGTCTCTGATTTCCCTGGAGCTTAACCCTTTACCCAACGAATCGGCCACATCTGCCCACGTAATATGCAAATTCAGCTCGTTCCAATGATGGGTCATATGATATGGTTTTGTTGAAATTTTTGAAAAATTTAAAAAAAATGATATTTAAAATAATAAATTTTGATGTCGTCTGCGTTGGGAAAGGGTTAAAACTGCCCCTGCCAATTTTGTTCATTTCCATCACTGCATTTAATCTATTACATCTTGTATGACCGACTGTATGAGCTCTGTAAGACAGAGTATAATAAAATAAATGTACAGTTTATCGCTTGGATACTGGAGAATGACACAATTCCTGTTAATTGAATCCTCTTGGTGAGTCTTCAAGTAACAGGATTCCAATGTATCTTCCATTACTCACGATTCAATGTATATCACGATACAATCCCCACGATTTGGTATGTATCACGATACACTCATCAATTAGAGATGGGCGGTTTTCAAATTTCATTTAGGTTTCGGTTTTTTCAAACAGTTGGGTTTTTGGTTTCAGTTTTAATTGTACAAACATAACAACACATTGCATTTGCATATAAGAAGATGTATTTCCGGGGCAGCGTGCCAATGTAATAGCCAATTCTCTGATTTCCTGAACACAATGAATTTGCATAATTTATCTCAAAAGTTTCAAGTTTGAGAAAAATGATTTTTGCCTTGAGTCTATTGTAAAATTAGCCTCCTCCTCCCCCATATACCTGTGTTTAGGGTAACCCGACTCACCCTAAAACATTATGCCGACCATAAAAATTTTATCGAGTAAAAGTCACTCAAATAGGTCACTGTAACCCAAAATTTCCATCCAACTTCAACTGTGATTTTCATGCTGGCTTTGGTGTTCAAGCTTTCAAAATTGTATGTAGAAATAAATATATTTGTCATTATAAATATAGAGCAAGTGACAAGTTCCAATTCTACAAAGGAAATCACATTTGATAAACAAATGAATATTTAAACCATGTTTAAACTATGATGCATAAGAAGTAATTTTGTCACCTATTTTCGCGCACTTTCGCAATAGCCAGTACCAATTAGATTTCTCAAACTTCTTGACAACAAAACATCATGACCCACTTTTCTGTTTCCTTGGAATTTGTGATTTGTTGGATCATGGTATATAAAGGTTCAGTGGTTGTGCTATTCAATACTAACAAATACCTGAGATCAATTTAACCCTTTACCCAACGTAACAGCCAAAACCGGCCAGCGCTATTCTCAAAAATCGCCAATTAATTTTCAAAATATTTTCTTTTTTTGTCTCAAAAACATAGGTTATGACCCCTCGTTGGAACGAGCTTGTCGAGCTCGTTCCAACGAGGGGTCATAACCTATGTTTTTGAGACAAAAAATGAAAAAAATTAGTTATTCAAGAATTTTTTTTGCAAGTGTCGTCTGCTTTTCATGTTAGGTAAAGGGTTAAATTTAGATCCCAATTTCAAAAGGAAAACTACATAATGGATGCGAATAATCAACAATGAGGCCATTTTTGAAGTGTCATTAACAAAATATTATGATACAGTGCAAGTAAATCATGATACATATCAGAGAATGAATCGCGATACATTCATTTCATGATTAATTGTTGCAGCCCTATCTTCCATAGGGCTGCAACAATTAATCATGAAATGAATGTATTGCGATTAGAAGTCCAACATAATGGATGCGAATAATCAACAATGAGGCCATTTTTGAAGTGTCATTAACAAAATATTATGATACAGTGCAAGGAAATCATGATACATATCAGAGAATGAATCGCGATATATTCATTTCATGATTAATTGTTGCAACCCTATCTTCCATAGGGCTGCAACAATTAATCATGAAATGAATGTATCACGATTAGAAGTCCAACATAATGGATACGAATAATCAACAATGAGACCATTTTTGAAGTGTCATTAACAAAATATTATGATACAGTGCAAGCAAATCATGATACATATCAGAGAATGAATCGCAATACATTCATTTCATGATTAATTGTTGCAACCATATCTTCCATAGGGCTGCAACAATTAATCATGAAATGAATGTATCGCGATTAGAAGTCCAACATAATGGATGCGAATAATCAACAATGAGGCCATTTTTGAAGTGTCATTAACAAAATATTATGATACAGTGCAAGCAAATCATGATACATATCAGAGAATGAATCACGATACATTCATTTCATGATTAATTGTTGCAGCCCTATCTTCCATAGGGCTGCAACAATTAATCATGAAATGAATGTATCGCGATTAGAAGTCCAACGTAATGGATGCGAATAATCAACAATGAGGCCATTTTTGAAGTGTCATTAACAAAATATTATGATACAGTGCAAGTAAATCATGATACATATCAGAGAATGAATCGCGATACATTCATTTCATGATTAATTGTTGCAGCCCTATCTTCCATAGGGCTGCAACAATTAATCATGAAATGAATGTATCGCGATTAGAAGTCCAACGTAATGGATGCGAATAATCAACAATGAGGCCATTTTTGAAGTGTCATTAACAAAATATTATGATACAGTGCAAGTAAATCATGATACATATCAGAGAATGAATCGCGATACATTCATTTCATGATTAATTGTTGCAGCCCTATCTTCCATAGGGCTGCAACAATTAATCATGAAATGAATGTATCGCGATTAGAAGTCCAACATAATGGATGCGAATAATCAACAATGAGGCCATTTTTGAAGTGTCATTAACAAAATATTATGATACAGTGCAAGCAAATCGTGATACATATCAGAGAATGAATCGCGATACATTCATTTCATGATTAATTGTTGCAGCCCTATCTTCCATGTCGTTCATTCCCTTTAACCCCTTTACCCAACGAATCAGCTAGGGCTGTCGCGATTATTCGATTAGTCAACTAACCGTCGACTATTGAAGTAGTCGACGTTTATTATTTTTAGTCGATCGTCGTTCATTTTCAAGGTGGTACACGTCTACTACACGTCGGGGCTAAATTGCATTGTTTTGTGAGGTGAATGATCAATGAAGATGAATAACTTTAAATATCTAACCATAGTTAACATTCATATCCGGAAGACTGTACGACTGTCACTGACTGTGTAAGAAAGAACACTCACAGTTACTCGAGAAGAATAGATTCTTCTGAATTTCTCCAGTCTTGTACACACGAATGCACCCATTGGAAAACCCAAAGCGCGGAAGTGACAAAATTATGACGAAAGTCAGAACGTCAGATCACTTCTCAAAGTTTGGAACTTCAGACTAAGATCCAATTTTAACAACTGACGAGGGAATGCATAGATCTCAATGTTCAAAATTTCGAGAAACTTTTTGCAGAAAGGAAACATATGCAGGAACGTTCTTTGGTAAATTCATTTTAATTCATCGGCTTCAATCTAGTTCAAACTTGGACCCAACCCCAAAAATTATATTACAGACTGTGGGTCCAAGATTGGACTACATGTAGCTTCAGTCGGGACCGATTTGTTGTTCCCACAACCCCACTTCGTCTGAACACACTGGTGCCATTGTCATTTTCAGAGTTTTACAAACAGAAGAATGATTTGCTAAAAAATCATGGGAAGCGACTATTAATCAACTAACCGTCGATTACTGGTCACGATTAGTCGATTACAAAAAATGATAGTCGCGACAGCCCTAGAAACAGCTTCATTCACCCACATAATTTACAGTTTGACCGGTTGAAAAGAGATTATTTTTCCAAAAGTGCCACCATGTCCTTGTGGGCCATCAGGATTAAGTGCCTTGTCGAAGGATCAAACTGTGGTCCTCTTAGTTAGAAGTCCAATATTGTAACCACTCAGCCACAGTTCTCCCCCATACCTAATACTGAAAATATGTCCATCTTAGCATTATGGGAGGGAGCATTGTGCTTGGCATTGCTCTCTTGGTTTTTAACTCTCCTGAGCGAAGCTCAAGGAGAGCTTTACTAATCACTTTCTGTCCGTCGTCCCTCCATCCGGCATAAACTTTACATTATAGACTTCTCACGCACTACTCAACCAAATTGAACCAAACCTGGTGTGCATGCTCCTTATCATATGTCAATTCAAATTTGTTCAAATAAAGTTGTCACGCCCATGGAGGTCAGATTCAGGTTTGTGAACATTTTGAGTCTGGTTCAAACTTAGAAATTTTGGACCAAAATTTGAGATTTTTTATGCATTTTGTTCAATTTTGAGACAAAAAAAAAATTTTTAGTCTGAAAATTTTGGGACTGATTCACAGTAAGGTGTTTTAAATATAGCATTCAGAGCTCCCATCTGTCTGTCAGTCCATGACTTAACCCTTTACCACTAACAGCAGACAACACTTACAAAAAATTTTTTTCATTTTTTTCACTTCGAAAACAGCTTATAATCCTCATTGGAACATCCTTTTTAATCCTCATTGGAACATGCTTTTTAATCCTTAATGGAACATGCTTTTAATCTCACGTCCATGAGCCATAAGGGAGCGTAAGCTTTATTTTTTTAAAAATAAAAAAAGTTGAATGAAACTTTTTGGTAATAGAGCTAGTCAGTCATTGCTGCTCTCTATTAAATAGAGGGTTAACTCATAAAGTGCAGGTGGATGAATGCACATACTTGCATGCTTGTGATCCCTGCCACCCTCTCTCATACCCTTGCAGTGGATGACAATTTCGGTATTTTGTCTGATTGAGGATTAACCCTTTACCCAATGCAGAATATATCAAAATTTATTATTTTAAATATTATTTTTTTAAATTTTTCAGAAAATTTCAACAAAACCATATCATGTGACCCATCATTGGAACGAGCTCAATGAGCTCGTTCCAAAGAGGGGTCACATGATATGATTTTGTTGAAATATTTGGAAAAATAATATTTTTTCAGCTGCTGAATTTGCATATTACGCGGGCAGATGTGGCTGATTCGTTGGGTAAAGGGTTAACAGATTTTCATGTTATATATTTTCAGGAGAAAATGTTTGGAGATGGTTGCTTGCAGACATGTAACTGCCAGTGGAATAACACCTATAATTGTAGTAATGTTGATGGGCAGTGCATCTGCCTACCTGGATGGAAAGGTTTGTTGTTAATAACAGTAAATCGGTAAAACTGGATTCTTCTTTATTGAACATCCTGTTAATTAAATCGAAATTCTGAAGTTCTGAACACAAAAAAACATTAACCATACCTTTGGTACAAATTTGACCTGTTAATTACATATTACATATAGGTTGTATATAGAAAACTGCTGGAAGGCCCCACAAAGTAGTTCTGTTTTTTGGGTCATTTTTTTCTGTGGGTGGCCAGTTTTACAGGTGGAGGAAGCTGGAGTACCCAGAGACAACCACTGGGCAGTGGCAAGCAATTGTCAGACTCCTCAGCATACTAACTCCATACAAGCAGGGTTAGCATTGGCTGAAGACAAGTCTCCCATCAACATGCAGTATGCCTTTGTACACAGTGCCACCATGAGCAATCAGAAGCAAGTGTCTTGCCCAAAGTCACAATGCAGTTACCCCTGGTTGGGATTGAACCGTGGATCTTTTGGTTTGACATCCAATGCCATATCCACTGAGCCACCGTGCTCCCTTCTGAACAATCTAAGAATACTTTTTAAAATAAGTTCAACAATTATGAAACTTGATAAATACCGTGCAGAATTGCACTAAGATGTGTCTTTAATTTAAAGAAGCTGTGAGTGACCCATTTTAATACTTGGCTGCACTTTAGAGAAATGTATTCCCAGACCATATTCCAATAGATGAGTGCATATATCATCAAAATCTTTTCTTACTCCACATACATAATTTGTCAGTTGAGAAGACCAGAAAATTCCAGAGACTTTTCTCTTCCAAAAAAAAAAATGAATCAGCAATAAGCTATTCTTTTCTTCACTTTTGGCATGTTGACATGGGGGGGGGGGGGGGGGGGGGCAGGCTTATCTATTCTTACCTGCAGGCTTTAGAAAAAAATGACATACAAAGAATTTTTCAAGACAGCTATTGAAATAAAAAACGGAGTGGCAATTTTTGTCAAAAGTAGAGGAGGGAAGGGATTTTTCAGTTTTGGTATAACATTTCAGACACCTTAACTTGGTAAAAATCACCACAAAAAACCCTGTCTGTAAGTATCTCTATTGTGTTCAGCCTAACTTTCCTTTGATCATTCATAGGGGTACGAGGGGATCAGTTGCTAAACCTACTGAATCAGGAAAGAATATAAACCAAAGTAACAAATGAATAAAGCTCATCTAAGGCCTAAAAACATTAAAAATCTGTTTCTCGTGCCATCCCGCATGGTCCTTTTGGTTGCCGCCGCATATTCTCTTTTTATAGCCAATGCAAACTTCAAAAAATAAAAAGTGAATGGTTAAAATCTGATATTTTACCCAAGTCAATAACATTGTCCCTTGAGTGCAACAAGGCTTTGCAATGCTTTGGCATTGCAAAGGCTTGTTGCACTCAAGGGACGTAATGCACCACCACCAATGCTATTCCGTAGATTAAAACATAAAACAAACCAAGAACATGAACTTTTTAATTCCAAAGAAATAATTCCAAAAATAAAAAATAAAATAAAAAACCCCTGCCCGCATGCAATTTTACAAAAAATGGCCTGAGAAACAGAAGATCTACTTTGTGAGGACTAATCTATGTTGTGTTCTCATTGGTACCTTTTATCCCATATTGACTTGTCTGTAGATTGTATTGGAAGTTCTCAGATTATAAACAAATAATTTGTGTGAAACGGGGAAGTAGAAACATCACTCTACAAATGGCATAAACACAAGCAAACGTGAAACGTCATTAACACACATAAACATGACTGCATTGACAACTGGGGACAGTTAATACCATCACGAGCAGTGATAACAGCATAGCAATGTTAACCCATAGATGCTACCAGAGTCTGAATTACACACAGTGGAATGTTCTGCCACTCCTCTAGTAGTGCCGCAAAGATGTCTTTGGTGCCTGCTGTCTCTGACAGACGCGGCGATCCAGCTCATTCCAAAGGAGTTCAATGGGGGATAAATCAGATGAATGCGCTGGCCAGGGAAGAGTAGGAATATTGTGTTTGTTGAAGAAATGCTTTGCAAACACACGCAGCATCTGGTCAAGCAGTACCATATTGAAGGAGGCCACCATTGAATGAATGCTCAGACAACATTGCATCTCTGTAATGTATGTCGGTTAGATTACCCACCACTCAAACAGCAGGTCCTGTTTTCACCATGGTTAATGCCAGCCCATGCCATAACACTAATACCACCAAAACGATCAACTTTATGTGTACAGTTATTGGTGTAACGTTTGTTCCAACGTCTATGCACTCGGGCACGTTTCACCATGACCAAATTTATACATGTATAGCTCAGGGGATTTTGATGTATAGTTTCTTTTTTTGAAGAGTGTATAACAGTGAGACCGTGACATACTAGCCCCTTTATCAGATAGACTAAGTAGCGAGAGTTCATAGAGGCCATTAGTCCGATTTTCTCCCAGAAACATAGTTTTATCAGTTTATGTACTAACACAGTAAAACTGCTTGGCTAATTTTTGCTGGGTCTTGTGGTTCACTTTTCCTGTTTGCTGAATCAACTCTAGTCTATGGTTGTTGTCAGGTTAAGGGTTAATGTTCTTTTAACCCTTTACCCTACAAATCGCCCACAACCGCCCACGTAATATGCAAGTTCAGCAGAATACTTGTTTCCAAAAGGAAACACCCAGTTTTGTAATAAGAGGTGATCAGTAGAAGACGAGAAGTCCCCTTTTCAACTTGTTCATTTGTGCTAGAAGCAACTCATCTGATATCTTGTTGCTGCAGTGAGACAGATAATTTATCCTTTGAACATTTTAACACTCTTTATAGAGGCGCCTTGGCATTGCAGTAATCGGTTCTTGTCAGATCACTGAAGTTAAGCAACATCGAGCCCGGTTAGTCCTGAGCGATCAATTCGGACTCCTGTGTTGTGTCCTTGGTCAAGGCACTTAACCCTGATTGTCCACATGGGGGCACTATGACGCCGTGTACTAAGGCATACTGCACGTCGATGGTGCACATGTCTTCAACCAATCTAACCCTGTGTGTGCTGCAGTGCGGAGTTACGATGTTGGGGAGCTGACAGTTGCTCGTCGCTGCTCAGTGGTTCTCTCCGGGTACTCCGGCTTCCTCCACCTGTAAAACTGTCACAGTCATGATTAGCCATTGTGCATAAGTATGTGACCTTAAAAACACCAATAAATAAACAACTCTATTCATGCTGATAATGAAATATCAAAATTCTAAGCTGCAAATTTTTCCCATAATACAACTAGGAATTGAACCACTTAAGTCATGCTTGACAGGGTTCATTAACTGGTTGAGTGCAGGAAGCCACTATCATGGCTCTTTTGAAAAGTGGTGAAAGCCACTTTAGTGGCTTTACGCTGTATACATTGGCTTGTTTACTTACCAGTAGAAAAAACATGCTGTGGTACTATTTATTGGAGAGTGCCAATGACACACTCCAGTAAATTATAACAAAACAGTTATTTCTTAACTGGTAGAGTGCTGGAAGCCCATTTTTTGGGCTTTATCCTGAAGTGCAGGTACCACAGTTTAAAGGCTTGATATTCTGTGGATGTGCTTCAATTAATTATTGATGTGATATTATTTAGTCTGGATGGAATTGCCCTGCTACAATTTATGGGAGAGTGCCTGTAGGCACTCTCCCATAAATTGTAGCAAGGCAATAACATGTGAACACAATTTTAACATCTCAAAAAACTTAGCACTCTACCAGTTAACAAAATCTTGAAAAACAAAACCTCTCCTTCTCTTTGCTAAATAGAATGTTACAAAACACCCTTGAAAACTAACTTAGCCGTCTACCAGTTATAGGCTGAATCAAGATTGAATTGATTAAATTTATAGTTGCATCATGGGGTAGATGTTTACTTGAAAATTTAGTATTTGATGTCAGTATGCAGTGGTTAAAGTATATATTGCAAAATATTTCTAAGGAGTAAAATGTTCATTGGAAAAATAATGAAGTAAATATCCTATCAAGCCTGCAAATAAGCAGCTGACCATGGTCACTGACAGGCACAAACTGCAAGTTTGACAATTCACTTTTTCCTGACAGTAGGCTTCAACAGACACAGACTTATTCCAGGGTACCCACAGGGTCTTGGATTCAAGGAACAGCCTTGATAAAAGGGCATTCAAGGTCTTGAAATTCCCAAAATGTGTCATATAACTATATTAATCTGTTTATTTTGATGACCCTGATAAGTAGGCATCATAAATTTGGGTTTTCCGTTCATCCATCCATCCATCTGTCCGTAACATAATACTCTCACAGATTATATTTGTCCATCCAAAGTTATAACTCTATAATGCTTGTGTGGATTTCCGTGAAACTTCACATAAAGGTAAAGACCAATGGAAGGCCTGTACCATGCCCGAGTGATAAAGGTCAAGGTCACAGGAATAGGAAAATTTAATTTTCTCACAGAATCAGATTTTTCAACCTGAACAAATTCAACACAAAACTTTTTTCATTCCAGTATTGTAGGCCATAGTTTTGGAGGCATCTGTGGCCGGGCAGTCTCCATTAGTCTTGTTATATGCCAAAGTTCATGAAGGCGTGGTTTTAATTAAGACCCTCTGGTCATTACCCCTCCTGCCCACTTCCCTTTAAGGGAATGGGAGGAGGGGTAATGACTGGCAGGTCCTTGTTAGGACAAGTGTAGGCAGGCCTAATTAGGACAAGTGTAGGCATGCCTTGAAACTCCTTGGATTTGGCTTTTGTTCGGCCTTGAACAATGCTGGAATATGTCAAGAGATGGCCTTGAATTTTGCAGTCCTTGCCTGCAGAACCCTGTATTATCATTTATTGGAAAGCTCCCTTATAGAGTGTATTCCAATAACTGATAACAAGATAAGATTTGGATAAGATATACATATACAATCAACATGTGAATTATGTACAATTAACATGCACCTGTTTCTATGAGCATATTCTATTGTGAAGACAAAATATACACTCGCTTCTCTGAGTAATGGTTAACCATACTCATTGTCTCTGGTACCAAGTACACAATGACAATTACAGAACTGTTGGTACCTGTCACAGCCCCCTCTCCCCCTCCCCACATCCCCAAAGAAAAGGACATATATATTAAAAAAACATTATTTGCAGGCATGCACCCTTTATATGCATAATCCTGCCTGGTGCTCTGTATAAAGTACATTGTGATTAAGATCTTTATTTTCCTGTGAATTTTGATAATTTTTGAAGGAAATATTAAGCAGGAAACTTGTTGATCTTTGATGTTTTCCTTCTGTAAGGAATAAAACTTTCTCTAGTAAAATGCATTGATGATAATTTTCTCAATGATAGGTGTTGACTGCAGCAGCCAATGTAATAGTGGGTCATGGGGTTCAAATTGTTTACAGACATGTGACTGTGAAAATCCTGGATCCTGTGAAAGAGAGAATGGTACCTGCATTTGTGGTCCTGGTTGGAAAGGCACCAGATGTACTAAAGGTAGGTTGGCTTTTTCAAAACTGGTAAAACCAGAATTCAGACAGAAGTTTTTGAGTCAAAAGCAGACTATACCAAAATTTATTACTTTATATAATTTTTTTCAAATTTTTGAAAAACTTCCAACAAAACCATATCATGTGACCCCTCATTGGATTGAGCTTGACAAGTCCGTTCCAATGAGAGGTCACATGATATGGGTTTGTTGACATTTTTTTAAAAAATAGTTGATTTTCAACTTCTGAATTTGTATATTATGCGGGTGGATTCGGCCGTTTCATTAACTAAAGGGTTAACAATAGTCTGAATTTTCTCTACTTTCGAAGTTTTCTCATCATGTATATGTCTTAGTGGATGTGGAATTTGTTCAATACTTTAAAAACCAGGAAATATTTTATATCAGATATTTTTGGGGGTCACTCCTCTAACAAAGGCAGCAATACTTTTCAAGTCATTTGTGAAAAAAGTGGACTATAGCATTTTCCTTTCCCTTGGACTCCTTCCCTGTGCCTTGAGTTATATCTCAAGAGCTACTATTTTGTTCTTGTCACTAAGTGTGTCTCAGCAACACATGTAATGTCTTGAAAAACAGCAATATTTATTCTACCTCAGTGGAATGCCAGCACTTTTGATTATGCCTTATTTATTTCAGAGGGAGATTGTTTTCACAGTGCGATGCATTTTCTCTTGTTACATCTGATTTCATTTTCCAATCTTACTTGAGGAGCTATGTGTGTTTAGAGTATAACATTTTTATTTTTAATTGATTGTAGCTATACTAATGAAATTTGTTACTTGGTTTCAGAATGTGATTTTGGTACATATGGAGAAGGCTGTTCACTGAACTGTTCATCAGAATGTTCACCAAGTCTGGGGTGTCATCATGTAACTGGTAAATGTATTTGCCCAGTAGGATATGAGGGAGCAGACTGCACTGACAGTTAGTATTTTTATAAAATGTAACAATAACATGAGTTTTGGGGTTTGTCCATACACAGGTCCGAAATTCATGAAAAAATATGGAAATTTATGTCGGTCTGGAAAAGGTCATGAAAAGTATAGAATAGACAGTAAAACCTTGAAGGCATTGAAAAAATATGGAAATGTTTTTTTTGGTCAAACTTAAAATCGTTAAAACAACCAGTAATTTAATACTCTTTGTTTCCTCACACAATACAGTCAAACCCTGTTAATGGAATAGCCACTTTACCAATGAAAATTATTCAATTAACAGGAGTATTCAATTAACAGGGATTGTGTCACTTTCCTGTATTCTAGAGAAAAACTTAGCATTTATTCTATTATATCTTGTTTGACAGAGCTCCATGAGCTCTGTCAAACAAGATATAATAGATTAAATGCCTGTATTGGATGTACTGAGGACAAATAGATCTGTAAACAATAGAAAATTGGGGAGAGTCAGGGTAATTTCTCGACAGGTTAGAAGATTTTTTATTCAATTAACAGGAGTTTACTCTATAAACTATATTCAATTTACAGGTCAAATTTGTACTGGAGGTATGGTAAATGGTTTTGTGTTGGGAATTATTATATTCAATTAACAGGGTTATTCTGTTAAGAGATATCCAATTATGTGGGCTCCACAATACTCCACATTCACAAAAAGTAAAACAACACTATTCACCATTAATAATAGAGTGCGTCCCAAGTGTTGTGACAGGTGCTGAATTAAAAGAGAATAACCAGTCTGCCAATTCTCTATTTATGAAAGATTCCAGAAACAGTTTTATTATTTGCCAACAGAAACAACCTATGTGTATTAACCCTTTACCCAACAAGCTCGTTCCAAAGAGGGGTCACATGATATGGTTTTGTTGAAATTTGAAAAAATTCAGCTGATGCAATAATCAGTTTATAAATTCACATGTTGGCAAGTTATCTGTAATTTGATGGCTTTCAAACTTATTGAAGTTTCATGGTTGTCATTTTTGATGACAAGAAGATTATATTCAAAATTAAATTACATCAGTGGTAATGTTACGTATTAAGCTCAAACCTGCTAAGTCTCACAATTTTGCTGGAAGACTCCTCTGATTTGATGCCCGGTATTCTACCCTCATGATAACATCCTATTTTCTATGGCTTTCACTCTGTTCAAAATGGTTATTCAGTATTATTATCACATTTCACTGTTCACAGGCCTTTGAACTCTGATCATGAGGAATGAAACAAAAAATATGCATTCAAGTGAAGTATATTTAATAAAGAAGTCTTTTGTTATCAATATTTCATTTATATCCACGTTTTTTTCTGTTTTATTTATTTCAAATGAGTTGCATTGTCAATTGACATGCGTGCCAACACAAAAATAGGTGACTTAAGCACATCACCTCTTGACATCCATCTTTGCTTAAATAATAATTCTTGATGAATAAAATGTGCTGCAAAGAATAAATCAATATATCTTTATTTATTCAATTCAAATATCCATGCTTTTTTCCATTTTATTCATTTCAAATGAGTTGCGTGGTCAATTTACATGCCTGCCAAAGCAAATATAGGTGAGTTAAGAACATCACCTCTTGACATGCATCTTTGCTTAAATAATGATTCGTCATGAATAAAATTTACTCAAAAGATTTAAACAATATAGCTTTATTTATTCAGTTCAAATGTCAATGTTTTATTCATATCAAATCAATTGCGAGGTCAGTTTATACAGGTGCCGAAGCAAAAATAGGTGACTTAAGAACATCACCTCTTAACATCCATCTTCACTTAAATAATGATTCTTGGTGAATAAAATGTTCTGAAAAGATTTAAACAGTATATCTTTATTTATTAAGTTCAAATATTCATCTGTTTTTTATTAGCTTAACTTGACAAAATCAAGATGAGCTATTGCCATCATGCGTGCGGAAGTCTGTGAGTGTGTTATTGAGTCTTTACACATTTTCTTTATCACAGTCTACAGGTCGTATTTATGAAAGGATTTCATTATAGCTCGGTAGGATGTTTCCGTATAATGTCTAGATGAGAACGTCCTATTTTGGTTAGGTTCAGTCAACTGTGATGGCCGCAGGGGCACGTTACCTGCTACCCAGATTCCTTTAGCACAGTCTACAGGTTGCATTTATGAAGGGATTTCATTGTAAATTGGTAAAATGACTCTGTGTAAAGTCTAGATTAGAATGTCCTATTTTGGCAGTGATTGGTCAGCCATCTGGACTGCACAGACATGTGACCTAGATTTGTTTATCACAGTCTATAGTTCATATTTATGAAGTGATTTCATTGTGACATGGTAAGATAACTCGGTATTATGTTCAGATGAGACTGTCCTATTTTGTTCATGATCAGTCAGCCATTATCACAGCTTGGGCATGTGACCGAGATTCATTTAGCACTGTCTACTGGTTTTTAGGGATATAATTGTAACATGTTAGGATAACTCGATATGATATCTAGATGAGATTATCCTTTTAGATCACGATCAGTCAACCGTGACCAACAGACCATCACACAACCTAGATTCCTTTAGCAAAGTCTATGAGTCATATTCATGAAAGGATTTCATTGTAACTTGGTAGGATGACTTGTTTTGGAATGATTTTACTGTAACTTGGTAACTTTGGTTAACATACGTTAACTGTGAGGGCCACATCAACACAGGCCACAATTCTTGAGTACAGTCTGCACCTCAAATTATTCATATTGAAAACATAGATGCAGGGTACAGAACTTAACACATTCTCAATTATCGCAATTCTTATCTTATAACATAATCCTTTCATAAACATTGAGCACTATCTTTATCATCAAACACTACACACAGTCAAGTTAAGCTGCATTGTCATTTACACTTTCATTTAATTACTCACTTGATCTGTAATCCAGTATGGCTACAATTAAAAAATGGTCACAATTTCCTCACAGAAATTTGTTGTATGCCGAAAAGTTAGGCCTCGATACACAACAGATGTATTTTCGAATGGTCAAAACACTGTTTTTTGTTCTGTTGTTCAAACTTCTGAATGGAACTTGCACAGGTGAAATCAAAAATATTAATTACTGATGAGAAAAAAATCCCAACCACAAACACTGAAAGGTCCCATCAGTGAAACCAGTGCATGTGAAAACATACCATGAACCAAGGTGATTAAACCCCCTCACTCTGAGGTTAGAATCTCAAATTTCCAAATCTTGACGTTTTCTCCTTATGTTGTCACAGGTTCAACAATTTATATTGTCAAAGAGCTCTGTCAATCAAAATATAAATTATTGAACCTTTGACAACTGCAGGAGAGATACCATGGATAACCACAGATGAAAAAGTGAGTAAAAGCGACATCAGAGTGCAGGGGGTTAAAATATAGATGTCGCCATCTACATCACTTCAGGCTTGTAATGAATTTTCATGCTTCTTTGACAATCAACCTCCATATATGCGATGAGTAGTTAATTGGTCAGGTGTGGAATATCGAACTTCCGGAAACAACTCTTACTGGTCTCAGAAAACCTGGAATATTTTAGAACTTTGTCAACAAAGACAATTAAATATGGATGTCATTAGTATCCATGGATTATTGATATGCTTTTATTGACAAATATCATTGAAATTGTTCAAATAAATAGAGGATATTCACGAAAATTTGATGAATACCGAAAATATCTCGTTCGTGGCTACAAGAAATATGAGGATCTTCACTCGCGACGCAAATTTTCGTGAATTTTCTTTTTATTTAATGCTCTACGACTACAAACTCTCCAATTTGTGGCCTTTATTTGCCATTAAGGCGCAAAATTTATGTGCCGAACCGGCGTCCATACAAAAATTACAACAACCAAACTCCAACCATTGGAATGTGTGAATATCCGCACAAAAAGTAGTCCCGTCTTATTTCTCCCCTAACTTTACGATTTACCAAGGCTGGCGAATTGAAATAATCGCAATGTGTTTCGAAGAAATAGAACAATAACAAAAAACACCACTTTCTTATTTTCAATAACAAGACACGTCATTTTATTTTTTTTGAACTCAATGCACTGAAGACGTGTGAAGTTGAACTGAAGAAATTTGAAAGTGATTTCGGCTTTTCGCTGGAAGGTGAATGAGAAAGTCAGACTTTGAAACCGCTGATTTAATGAATTGATTTAGTCACTGTCACTATCAATTATTCAAATTCGTTTGTATTTGGGACTCTGGAATTCATTACTGATGTGCTGACTCGTTTAAAGTACATGTGATTCGTCATCCGAACCTACGATGAAATATCGATTTCTAAATATCATTTTGATATTTCGTTTTGCCGACCGACAGGGGAATATGACTTAATTTTTCAGCGTGAATTGATGCCCGAGCATTAAATAAATTTAAATATAATGTATTAGGATGGAGGAAGTTGAGTGTGGGAAGCATGAAATGTAAATCATAATTCATTAATAACTTGTGGAGTACTCAATGGAATAACTTCATATTTGGTGTGTAAGTCTATCCCATTGATGTTTGCCCACAGTACAAAGCAGATGTTATGAAGTGTATTATTGTAGGAGTTATTGCATTTCATGCACTGTATATTCTGTCCATCCCAATCATGAATAACTTGATTAATTAAGGGTACTGTCATGGTATAATCAACTCCACCCACAATTTCTAATATAGAGAGTTTAAACTTTTGGATATGGTTATACATGTCTTGCAGATGCACAACATATATAAAGTTTGCAGAAAAATATTTTTTTCACAGAATTAGAGCCAGGGGTACCTTTTTGTGTCACCCTATGGTGACAATAGTTCTTATGACATATGCCCCAATGGTCTGTAATATGTCACAGGTTGGTCATCTGTCATCCTTCAGTGTCACCCAGTAATGTTTCATTTCTGTAATGCTAGCCATGGTATTGCAGACAGGGGTATATGGCACCCTCGACTGTGCTCTAGTTTTAATTTGTATTGGTTATAAAATAAGAGCATGCGGCAGCCAAAAGGATAATGCGAGAGGGCCTGAGAAACAGATTTTTTACTTTTTTAGGCCTAAACAGTCAAAAATGTAGTGTGAATGGTACAAGAAGTCTTTTCAACAAACTTTCTAAAATCCAACAGGATCATTTATGAGGGTTTTTTTGGTATGGTTATGTTTGTTCTTCAAAAGGAGTCACTGGGGTATAATTAATCAATTAGGCCCCACAAAGTAGATCATCTGTTTCTCAGGCCATTTTTGGTAAAAAGCATTGCAAAGCTTTGTTGCACTCAAGGGATTATTATAATCCCTGATGGGTACGGGTGTGGGATGAGAAAATCTCACCCTTGGGACAAGATATTTGGTCCAGACACTCGGCAAGTGTCTGGACCAAATATCTTGTCCCAAGGGTGAGATTTTCCCATCCCATCCCACACCCGTACCCATCAGGGATTTATTTTTCTCCCCCCACCATACAGCGGTTCCGTTAGCCAGAAGTAATCGGCGGTCTCGTGCTGATATAATCAACTCATTTGGTATTCGTTGTTTTGAAAAACTAATGACACCATCGGAAAGAGTATGCAAAAGTTATGTATATGCTAAAGGTATATACCACGAAATCAGTTGGGAACGGTGGCATCTTGGGGTTTACAGAGTTTTAGAGCATCAAACTTTGATCACACGGCATTCTGATGACGTCAATATGAATTAGTTGGGAGCAAGAAACTGATACAATATGCATAACGTCATAATAACGTTGTAAATGTATAACGTCACGTGGGTGGGGTGGGATACATCTGTCTCTCCCTGCTATCTCACCCTGGACAGACGTATGTTACACATGTAGTGGGGGGAGTAAAATTTATCAATTCTATTAACTTGGGTAAAATATCAGACATAGACCATTTAATTTTATATTTTTATGCATTGGTTATAAAAAGAGGGCATGCGACAGCCCAAAGGACCATGCAGAAGGGCCTGAGAAACAGATATTTTACTTTTTTAGGCCTTATCTCTGCCAATTAATCAGTAAGGACATTCAATTATTGCTACACGTAGTTTTGTTTCTAATTCATAAATTATCCTCTGTATTTCTGATAATTTTTAGCCTGCAGTCCACCAAAATATGGTGCCAAATGTGAAAGTGATTGTCCACCCTGTGAAAATGGGCGATGTCATCATATTACAGGAAAATGCATTTGCTTTCCTGGCTCATTAGGAGAACACTGCAATGAAAGTGAGTATAGTAAATCAGGATTTGATCCATCAGAAATTGGGAGGGGACTTTTTTGAGAAGTGAGGATCCACTAAGGTCACAATGCCTGTGAAATGTGAACAAACTATGCCATAATTCCAGGGATCTTTAAAGATCTGTGATGCCTGCAAAATTGTCAGGCACCACAGATCTGTTGAGTCCCTTAAATTGAGGTTCTTGAACCCAAGAGACCACTTTTCTGGCCTATGGAACATATTGTGTCATAATTTCGTTAAGTGGGATAGCTGGGGTGCGGTGGCTCAGTTGGTAGAGGTGCAGGCTGCAAGCCGGGAGGTCGTCGGTTCGAACCCCATTGCCCATGTGGGGACACGGTGACGCTGTGTACTAAGTCGTACTGCACGTCGATGGTGCACATGTCTTCAACCAATGTTAACCCTGCTTGTGTGGAGTTAGTATGTTGGGGAGCTGACAGTTGCTTGCCATTGCTCGGTGGTTCTCTCCAAGTACTCCGGCTTCCTCCACCCGTAAAACTGTCGTCGTCATGATTAGCCATTGTGCAGAAATATGTGACCTTAAACACCAATAAATAATAATAATAATAAGTGGGATAGCTGCAAAGTGAATGTGTAGGGGTAGACCAATCAATATTTTCAACATGCTGCCCAAAAAAGGTTGCACGTTGAAAATAATAATTGATCTACTCCCAAATAATGAATATGGGCCTTTTCGATTGTAGCCGTTGAACTGATGTGAACTGTTGCGAAGAATACCATCAGGGTTCAAAGGGTTAAGCAGCCAGGGACGTTTGTCCTAGATAAAACTCTGTTATAGCATAACACATAGCAGTTTAGTAAGCATATAGTATGTTAACAACTTTTACTCCATGCTGATGGATTATATTGCTGATAGATGTGTGGGAAACCTAGCTTAACCGTTGAGACTTTAACACTTTGATACTTTTGTACGTCTTATGACGTAGGAAATCAAACAGCGCATTGATACTTTGTGGTCACTTATTTTGTTATTATTTTTCGATTTTTTAAAGTTTTAACCTCAATTCCTATTTTCTCCCGAATAGTACTCGGTGACAACTGTCGAGCCAAATGTTATCGCAGCTTAAAATATTAATATAATCCTGCCATCAAGACTTCTTAACTGGTTAAATGCAAGAAGCCACTATCAGAGCATTGAAAAATGAGGATACCAGGGCAAAAGCAAACACTTTCCTTGCTTATACTTCATATTCAGTCAAACAAAAATAATATTTTGTTTATATAAATTTGTGTGGCTCAGTAGGTAGAGGTACAGGCTGCAAGCCGAGAGGTCCTCGGTTCGAATCCCACCTGCGGCAACCGCGTTGTGTCCTTGGGCAAGACACTTCATCTCCATTGCCCACATGGGGGCACGATGACGCCGTGTACTAAGGCGTACTGCACGTCGATGTACGCATGTCTTCAACCAATCTAACCCTGCCTGTGCTGCAGTGCGGAGTTACGATGTTGGGGAGCTGGCAGCTGCTCGTCGTTGCTCGGTGGTTCTCTCCAGGTACTCCGGCTTCCTCCACCCGTAAAACTGTCACGGTCATGATTAGCCATTGTGCATAAATATGTGACCTTAAACATAAATAAAATAAAATATATAAATTTGTTTTATTACAAATTACCGGAGAGTGCCTGCACTCTCCAGTAATTTGTAATAAAACAAATTTATATAAACAAAATATTATTTGTTTTTGACTGAATATGAAGTATAAGCAAGGAAAGTAATAAAACAAGTTTTGAATAACAAATAATTCAGACCCCCAAAAATAAAAAAATAATCTAGCCCTCAGCCAGATAATCACTAATGTGAAAAATATCTTGTTATTTGCACTTTCCGACGTTTGACTTCGCATTTTGAAAAACATTGAAGAAACTGAATTCCCAGTGACGTGAAGTCTCAAAGGGTTAATTATCCTGAAATTCAAATGTCACTGGGAATTCAGTATTTTTATACTAAAACCAATGGCCCAGACTTAGCAAACTCATTAATTTCTAGGGCCAAACACAAATTTTTAACCTCCCAATCCTCCAAATTTGCATACAAAACTGAAAAAGAGAAGTCCTAACTGGTCATCCATACTTTTGCTTACTGCACATGCGCAGTAACAAGGAAGTGACCGAAACTGGCACAATCATCATTCTTCTGTTTGACCCAAAGTCAGCAACAACTGAACTGACATCTGTGCTTCAAATACTCTTTTCTGAAGATGCTAGACACAAATCAATCATGATTATGCTGGATTCAAGAAACTGAAAGGATGCTGGAAGTGAACTGAACTATGGGCTGTAACTTTTAATTAAATAATTATGTGAAATTATTCATGTTTCCCATTTTTGGACCTGGGCCTGAATGTCATCATTCATGAAAAACCTACTGTTTGTTAAATGTTCCTTCCCTCTCTTCCCATCAACCCTCCTGTTAAACTTCCAAGCTTTATTGTTTTTTTTATTGAAAATTTTTTATTAAATTTCTTGGGAGTTTAATGTGATCTACAGAATGTTTATTCCATATATCCCCAAGGCTACGTCCTCATCCTGGGGGTGTTATGATGTATGTTGTCTTGCATCTTCTACCAGATGCATTGTTTTTTCTTCTCAGGAAGATCTGGCTTTGCATCAGGTTGTAACTGATCGGTTTCTGACTTCGGGCTTATTGTGTAGCCTGTTGTTTAGTTTCCGTTTTTTCCTGTTGACGTTTTTCGCATGGACAAGGCCTTAAATTATTGTATTATTATTTTATAGCATAGCACAGTTATCATATTTATAGTAGGATATACATGTATAAACTTATGCCGGTAGTGTAGCTTAAATTTTTTTTGTGTTTGTCCACACTTGGGCTCTATTGGGACGCCCTTGGGCTCATGAGGTTCCCTTTGGGAACTTCGGCTTTTTCAAATTAGATATTTTTTTTTTGAAACTATTTTGATTGCCATATATTTTCTGTACCCTTAATATGTATAATTATTTGGTTGTTTAGGAGTGCAGTGGAATTGATCTTTGGCTTAAATGTTATTATGAAATCTTTTTCCTCTAAGTGTAAGGCGAGGAAATCTGCCTCAGATTTACACACTTGATGTCTTGCTTGTAGTCACAGCACTCCTTCTGATACATGTGCTACTTGTGTCATTTGGGATGCTAAATGTTGGAGGTGGGTGTCGCATTATGTGCGCGGTGAAGTTTCGATGCTGGAACTGTCGCTGCAGGCTAATTCTAGTTTTTCAGTCTCTTTTTCAGAAGGACAAGAATATGGTGATGGTTCACCGACACCCATCCAAAATGTGCTGGCGTCGTCACACTCAGATGAGCAAACAGAGCTAGCTGTAAAGGTGCTCATGAATATCAAACAAGGAATAAGGCCTCTTATTCTATTAAAAGCAGCTAGCTCGACCGGTGATGCGGTAATCCCACAAGTGAAGGCCGTATCACCGGATAAGTCTGTAGCAGTTGAGGACAGTGTAGATTTGGGTAGAGCGAGAATCTCAAAATCAAAAGCTCACCCAGTGACGACGGCATAAGGGAAGAAGTCAGCAAGTTTCTCAAAGGGATGCTCGGCGAGATCTGGAGTCAGATCGCGAGCTGGAGTCCTTCACTGTCCTGTCAACAGTTGGGGCCGATGGTTGCGGTTGCCAGAAACTTTACTGAATCAGAGCTAACATCCTTGTTGGTCGAACGAGACGCTCCGTCCGCACTGCACCTGGGGCCGGCGACAGTTACAGCTTCTTCCTCATCGATACCAAGCACATTAGACCGCTCAATAGCTATCTGACTTTGGACATTCAAGCTGTTCCACAAAGACGCTCCCAGTCTTCCCCTCCGAAGTCAGGTCATCCGGTAGCTAGTATTTCGAGGCATGAATATGCGGAGCATTCGAGATGTCCGGTTAAAAGATCTGGGGACAGATCGCCGTCCCGCAAACATCATGCATCAAAGAAACATAAGACTGCTTCTTCACAAGCCTCAGAAATAGACTTGCTGTCACAGATTGCACAGCTTATCGCAGCTTCCCAGCCAGCTCAGGGAGTGAGCTGTCAGACGGTGCTGGGGTGGTACTGTGATCTGTTCAATCGGAGGGAGCCGACCGAAATTTACAGCCTGACCAAGCGGATGATGATAGGGAAGTGGAGGAAGATTCTCCAATCTATATGGAACAACATATGGAAACAATGAATTTTGTTCATCAGTTTTTTCCTGAGCTGTTCCTTCTGGTCAGCAAGCTGCAGCTGCTAGGCAGAGATTGTTATCATCCCTAGATAGGGATACCCAGCAGAGGAAAGAGGACGTTCTTTCCTTCCCGGGTCAGTCGGACCATGTGTCGGAGGCTTTCAGCAATGTTGACGACGCAATATTTAGCCTAGCAAAATCCTTTCTTATCGCCATCTTCCATTCACAGACCTAGTAAATTAAAAATGGTTGGAGAAGATGTTCAGAGAGCTCCTCTGCATTTGGATGATCAGGCTTTAGATATGGGTATCTCGTTACCTGATTCATTCAGTGTCCACTCAGATGTGATCGAATCTACAATTGATTCTAGTTGGGCAGTTTTGGACGCTATGTTTTACACAGATCATATCACCAGGGCTTTGGACCATCGTCTTGTTGGGAAAGAATTTGATGATATTAATGCGTCTCTCAGAGTTCTTTCAAGGGCAGTTATGTTTGCCACACCTCATTCCTCCATTACAGTGGCTAATATGGAATTGATAAGACGTGATGAAACCTTGTTATTGTCTTCCTTGATAGACGATCGGGTGAAGGGTCTCTCTTCGAGTCGCTCTGGTTTCTGGACATACGTTGTTTGATGACAAGTTATCCTTAGTGTACGAAGAGGCTACCAAGAAAGCTACCAGCACTCTTTTACTGAGGTCAGCTTTCCAGCAGCAGTCATATGCAGGAAGCGGTAGGCGAGGGGACTCCAGTTTGCAGTTAGCGAAGACAGCTCCTCACAGGGTTCTAATAAACCCTCATACAACTATCCAGGGAACCGTCAGTACAGCGACTCGTGGAAGGGGCATAAGTCTTACAGAGACTATAAGTCAGACACCCCTAAGCCGATGGCATGAGGTGGTTCTCAGGGAGGACGTGGTTTCTCCTCCCGAAGGCCTCGCAGGCCATACAGGTGATGGTTTCAACCTCTATTGCTCTCCAGTGGCCAGAAGATTATCAAACTTCACGAGAAACTGGCTGGATATAACGGAAGATCAGTGGGTCAGAAATGTAGTCAGAACGGGATTTCGACTATCATTCCGATCAAAGTCCCCACTTACAAGAAGTCCATGTTGGACAGTTCTTCCAGCAAATCCTTCTTACAGAAATTCAGACACTCCTACTAAAAGAGGCAATAGAGGTCATAGAAAATCCCGACTCACTGGGATTTTACAGTCACCTGTTCCTAGTGCCGAAACCAGTCGGCTCGTTTCGACCAGTCATAGAATTGAGCTGGATAAACAAACTGATTATCGCTCCAAAGTTCAACATGGAAACTATTCGGTCGGTAAAAGATAGCATTCGAGTGAATGACTTTGCGGCAAGCATAGATCTAAAGGACGCGTACTTTCACATCATGGTTCATCCGGCTTTCAGAAAGTACCTGTTCTTTGCCGTTCAAGGGAAGGTTTATCAGTTCAGACCGATGTGTTTCATCACTCAGATAATGAACTCAGTAATGTCATACTTCCGAGCTCAATCTGTTGTGGTAACGTCGGCTTAATATCTGGATGACATTCTTCAGAGATACAGCAACAAAGATGCACTTCAGAACAATGTGCAGAGTATGCTGGTTTCATAGTAACTGAAAAGAAGTCAGATTTAGCTCAGCCAAGTCATTCATTGGGAATGAGCTTCGAGACTCAATGCAATCTAGTTCGCGTTCCGTTAACACGAGCAAAGTTGGTCAGTTGCTATGCTCGCTTTTGTCTAAATTCTCTCACAGTATCGACAAGTGAGTTCATGCGACTAATGGGTCACCAGCAGAGTTGATTCCGCTGGGTTGCTTTTGCACGTATCCTCTCCATATATTCTTTACTCAGAACACATTCGCTAGAAGACCAGATTGTTTTAACAGATCTGATAAAACAAACGGTTCAAATTGGGCAGATCTCGAGTGGTTAACTCAAGGACTTCCACATCAAGTACTGGATCTGGTCTTTACTGTTATGACAGATGCGAGTCTGAAAGGTCGAGATGCATCCTTGATTCCTGCAAAGCTGAAGTGCCAGGATCTTTGGGACTCTTCATTCCTGGAAAAGCACATAAACATCAAAGAGATGATGATGTCTATTTGGCTTGCACTGAAACACTGGATTGCTGACATATCTAATGTCCATGTTCAAATTCTGTCGGACAATTTGACAGTAGTGGCTTTTCTCAGGAACCAGGGCTGCACTCATTCAATTGCACTATGTGAATTAACGGAGAAAATTCTCGTTTTTGCTCTGAGTCATCATGTTCATCTCTAAGTCCATCATATTCTGTGTCGCTGAATGTAGTAGCAGAGTCAGTCTGTTCCCATTGGAGTGGACTCTCAACAAACAAATATTCCGTGAGACTTGCTACCAGTGGGATCGTCCCATGATAGATATCTTTGCCACAAACTTAAACAATCAGCTTCCGACGTTCGTGTTGCCTTGTCCAGATCATCGAATGTATGCAGTAGATGCTCTGTCAATCTCATGGAATGGAATAGTAGGATATGCATATCCTCCAACTCCTCTGATTCAGCAGAGTCTGTTAAAAATCAAACAGTCTCACTGCAAAATCTTGCTGGTAGCACCTCTGTCGTCTTGGAAACCCTGGATCAATCTGATCAGGTGTCTGTTATGGAACATTCCCCGGAAGCTTCCTCCTCTCAGGGACCTTCTGTTTCAGGGGAAATCCCACACACTGCATCACAACCCAGAAGGTCCCCACCATTCATGTATTTACGTTGTGCGGTCCTTCTTGCTCAGGAAGCAGTGGGCGCAATTTCTAACTGTAGGAGGACCTCTTCTTCACTGAATTACACAGCGAAGTGGAGGGGTTTCTTTCGTTGGTGTACAGACCTGTCAGTGGATATCTATAATCCATCTATTCCTGAGGTTGTCAATTTTCTGGTCTACCAGTTTGACATACTCAAACTGCAGCCTGTTACCATTAAGGCCTATAGGTCTATGCTATCGGACACATATTCTCATCATGATGACTTGAGTAATGGATAAGATCCTTCTTTATCCAAGCTAGTTTGAAATTTTTCTATCAATAGAACTGGAACCCTTGGATTAATTCCTAAGTGGAATTTGGCTTGGGTTCTTTTGAAGCTTCAAAAAGCTCCTTTTGAGCTGTTAGATGTTGTAGAATTTAAAATCCTGACTGATAAAATGGCTTTTCTCTTAGCCTTTGCTTCTGCCAGAAGAGTTAGTGAACTCTATACTTTATCTGTCGAAGATTCCCATTACCGTAGTGTGGGTAATACTATTACTCTTACTATGGGAGTGGGATTCTTGGCTAAGAATCAGATTCTGGATAAGCGGCCGGAACCTATTGTCATTAAGGCTGTACCATCCTCCGACAACCGTAGACCGCTGTTGTGTCCAGTAAGAGTGATGAAAAGGAAGAAAGAGGTTTTTCCTGTCACTTATACCTAACAGAATGGATGTTTCTGATCATTCAGTTGCTAGATGGATTCATTTGGCAGTAAGAATCGCTTACGAGAATTTATCGGCAGATCAACATTCTGTCAATAAGATATTTTTATACTGTACCAATGACCCAGACATCGCTGGTGCTAACTCTTAAAAATGTAGGGCCAAACACAAATTTTGCCCCCCAATCCCCAAAATTTCCATCTAAAACCAAAGAAAACATGTCCTGAATGGCCCTCCATACTTCGTCTCTACTGCGCATGCGCAGTGTCAAGGACATCCCGAAATTGGCGCCATTAATCATTCTTTGTTTGGCCCTTCATCAGTTAACATCTGACTGATCTTTGTGCTTGTAAATCTCAGTTTAAATGATGCCAGACACATAAATATTAGAGAAATGGTGATTCTAAGGAGGATATAGAAGGAGGAGAGGAAAAATGAGTGACAGAAAATAATCAGGGCTGTAACTTGAAATTTTTTAATGAAATTATGTTTAAGTTACCTATTTTCGAGGCAAGAGCCTGTTGTGGTCATTCTTGTTATCAAGTTACACTGCTTGTTCAGTGTTTTCCTCTCTCCCTTTCCTTTAAGTCCCCCCTTGCTATTCTCCCATGCTTTTGGCATATTTTCTGTAATATTATTACTAAAATTTCTTGGGAGTTTTAGCTGTATAACAGAATGAATTCTGTTCTTTTCCCCATGTTTACGTCTTCACCTATGGGTGGTTAGGCGTAGTGTTCTGCATCTACCATCTGATGTTCTGCAGTTTCTTCCCTGGAAGTCTCTGTTTTGCATCAGATAGTGTATCATTGGTAACTGATTTCGGGCCAGGGTTATCAGTGCCTGGAGTCTTTTTTCTGGTGTTTTTACACTTCTTGTTTACATTGACAACAGCCCTCTGTGTGAGGGGGATTTCTTGAAAATAATATCTTGATGTTAGTTTAATCATAACTAGATACATTATTATTCTTCGTAAGTGTTGCATTAATTTTTTTAAATATTTTTAAAATTTTTGTCCACACTTAGGCTTGGGATCCATTGGGGCTCAACGTTACTTTTCAGAAACTTGGGCTTTTCGGAAAAAATATTTTTTCAAAAAATTTTTTTTGATTTCAATTATTTTTTCTATGTTAATGGATCATGTTATTATGTATTTTGATTGTCAGGGGTTGGTGCGAGTACTAGGACTTTATTTTCTTTTCACAATGAAAGGATATTGTTCAATTGTAATAAGAGGAAATCTTCCTCTGACTTTCATAATCATTGTATAATGTAGTCAGTGTACTCACACTAACTCCTGTTCAGTATGTGTTAATTTCGATGACAACATGGGAAGCGTGTGTCACGGTATGTTAGTGAGGAAATGGCCATACCGGTCCTTTCCCCTCAGGGTCACTCTAGTTTATCAATCTCTATTTCAGACGATCAAGAACAGGGTGATGTATCCGTGATGTCTTCCAAAAGTGTGCCTCCGTCATCACAATTAATGAAGAGCTAGCGGAAAAGTGCTCACGAAAATACGTCAATTGCCTAAGAGGTCCCTAGTAGGATCGACGGCCTTTGACGTCCGCTAGCTCGCCCGGTGTAGCGTCCATTCATCGAATGGTTCGGCAGCCGGGTTCGTCCGTTGCGGTCCAGAAGGAGTTTTGAGTGATGCGAGCATTATAAATCAACCAAATGCACACCCAGTGACGGCGGATTAGAGGAGAGAACGGAGGAAGCCTTTTAGTCCAGTTCCTGGCTCGTCCAGGTCCATCCGGACTGCGAGCGAGAGAGGCCCCTCTC
Source organism: Pictodentalium vernedei (assembly GCA_031216915.1). Taxonomy (NCBI): domain Eukaryota; kingdom Metazoa; phylum Mollusca; class Scaphopoda; order Dentaliida; family Dentaliidae; genus Pictodentalium; species Pictodentalium vernedei. Next base: position 408,010,747 of record CM062292.1, on the reverse strand, counting down.
TCGTACAACAACATCTGGCCCCAGATGTTGTTGTACAAAATGTTTCGTTTTCGGAGCATACGTCCGCCGCTCGGGACGCTCCGTTATATAGACAGTCCGGAGAGACTGTCAATAAGGCTTCCTCATCCTCATGGTAGCACACACGACCGCTCTTGTCTATGTGACCTCGGATATCCAGTCAACTTCGCCAATCAGAGAATCCTCGGCGACCAGGTCACGCCATCCGGTAGCCAGAGACACGAGGCCTGGAGACTCCGGACGTTCGCATAAGAAAGTATGCGGGAGTCAACGTACACGGAGCTTCCAGCGGCAAAGCATCGGAAGACCGCTACTGCACAGGCCTCGGTGACGGACGTGCTATCCTAAATAGCACAACTTATTGCAGCATCCCAGCAACGACAGAATCTCTATCGCATCATGTAATATCCGCCGACGCTGGGTGGGGACGCTCCGCGGAAGCATCAGGTACGGACGTCCGAAAATTTCATACGGTCCGACGGGATGCCGAAAGGGATTCGGAGGATTTTGAGCTTTCCCTTTCGGAACAACATAAGCTGCTGTATATGTCATCCGACTTTATCTTCTAGAGGTTCTTTCGTCGGACCAGAATGCTGCGATGCAGGATAAGAAACTGATAGCGTCGGTGGACACGGAAATTTTTGGATCGGTTCAGGGACATCGTCCCTCAGTTCCGACACAGTCCAATAATGTCACAGGAACTTTCGAATTATTGAACGACGCTCTATATATATATATTATTTATAGGCTTGCTATTAACAAGCATATCTGGTTTCTTGTTCGCAAAGTTACTGAGATGTCTTTCAAAAGTGTGCCTCTGTCGTCATAGTTAATGAAGAGCTAGCGGCAATAAGTGCTCATGGAATACGTCAATCGCCTAAGAGGTCCCTAGTAGCATCGACGGAGTTGACATTCGCTAGCTCACCCGGTGTAGCGTCCATTCATCGAATGGTTCGGCAGTCGGGTTCGTCCGTTGCGGTCTAGGAAGGAGATTTGGGTGATGCAAGCACTATAATAGACTTTAGTACACACCCAGTGACGACGGATTAGAGGAGAGATCGGAGGAAGCCTGTTAGTCCGGTTCCTAGCTTGTCCAGGTCCGTCCGGGCTGCGAGCGAGAAAGGTCCCTCTCTCGTACAACAACATATGGGACCGGATGTTGTGGTACAGACATTTCGCATTCGGAGCATATGTCCACCGCTCGGGACGCTCTGTTATATAGACAGTCCGAGAGACTGTCGATAATGCTTCCTCATCCTCACAGCAGCGCACACGACCGTACATTGGCTACGTGACCTCGAGTATCCGGCCAGCTTCGTCTTTCAGTGATTCCACGGCGAACAGGTCACGCCATCCGGTAGCCAAGGGACACGAGGCCTGTACACTCCGGTCGCTCGCATAATAGAAGTATGCACGGGGTAACGAACACGGAGCTTCCAGCGGCAAAGCATCGTAAGACCGCTTCTCCACAGGCCTCAGTGACGGACGTGCTATCCAAAATAGCACAGCTTATCGCAGCATCCCAGCAAACGACAGAATCTCGGTCGGATCAGGAATAATCCGACGGCGCTGGGTCGGTGCGCTCCGCTGTTGCATCAGTACGGACGACTGAACACTTCATAGGGTCCGACAGGATGGCGAAAGGGATTCGGACGATTTCGGGCTTTCCCTTTTGGAACAACAGAAGCTGCCATACATTTCTTCCGGCATTATCTTCCAGAGGTTGTTCCGTCGGACTACATTGCTGCGATGCTGGATAAGAGACTAATAGTGTCATTGGACACGGAGTTTTGGATCGGTTCAGGGACATTGTCCCTGAGCTGCCGACACAGTCCAATAATGTCATTAGAACATTCGAATTATTGAACGACGCTATATATAAGCTTGCTACCAAACATGCTAGTCTAGTTTCTTGTCCGCAATGCTCTATTCTGCCTTTCATCAATTCTAGGGAAATAAATTTATATTGGCAGAATAGGGCATACCGTGAGTTCCTCTGCGTCTAGACGATGAGGCTGAAGACTGGGAATTATCTTTTTCGCTGTCTATGTCATTTCCAACCACAACGTTGGAAACGACAATGATGTCTAATAGACTTAACTTAGATGCTTTATCATACGTAGACCACCTTACTGAGGCGTTATCATTACGTCTTCAAGAGAAAGAATTCCAGGATATGATCCTCAATGAGATTTCTTTCAAGGGCAGTAGTTTTTCCACGTATAACTCCGCCCTTCTGTGGCAACCTGGAGTTGGTTAGACGTGACGCAGCCCTAGCTACATCCACGCGCGTGGATAGTAAGGTGAAGAACTCTCTCAGAGTTGCTTCGGTCTCGGAGAAGCTTCTCTTCGACGGCAACCTTTTGGCAATCTATGAATTGCTCGATATACATGTTCTCTTGTCAATCAAGTGTAACAAGAGATTCAGACTTGGGCAAACATTCGGTGGTTGACTCAGAGAGTGCCACTGCAGTTGCCGGATCCGAGTTTTATGATTATGACGGATGCCAGTCAAACAGGTTGGGGTACAATATTGATCCCAACGGATTCGAAGTGCCAGGGTCTTTGGGTTCCGCAGTTTCTAGGCAAGCACTTAACTTCCAGGAAATGATGTTATTTTGGCTTGCACTAGGTCATTGGATGAACATTATTCAGAAATGCATGTCCAAATCCTGTCCGATAATATGACAGTAGTTGTGTATCTCCGGAACCAGGGAGGCACTCATTCGGTTCCGTTATTCAATTTAACGGAAAGAATCCTTCTGTTTGTTCTAGAACACCAAGTTCTGCTTCGGTCTGTCATATTCCGGGTCGTCTGATTGTATTAGCAGACTCTCTTTCACGTAAGGGTCGCTTGTTGCCGTCAGAATGGACTCTCAACAAACAAGTATTCAATCAGATTTGCTATCAATGGGAGCGCCCAATGATAATTTATTTGCGACACAACTCACCAATCAATTGCAGATGTATGTGTTTCCATGTCCGGATCCCTGAGCTTATGTAGTTAACGCTCTATTGATCTAATAGGACGGAATGATAGGATATGCGTATCCTCCAGCGCTGTTGATTCAGCAAGTATTGCTAAGATAAACATCCACAATACAATTCTGTTGGTAGCATCTCTATCTTCACAGAGACCGTGGATAAATTTACTCAGGTGTCTGCTGTGGGACTTACCGCGAAAACTTCCTCCATGAGAGGATCTTCTTTCGCTGGGGAAATCGTGTCAACTTCATCACAACCCGCAAGGTCTCAACCTTCACATATTCCGTTGTGCGGTCCTTCTTGCTCAGCAAGCATTGTACAGGACGAGCAATGGACGCGATTTCTTACTGTAGGAGAACCTCCTCTTCGCTATACTATGCGGCTAAAGTGGAGGCTCTTCCGTCGTTGGTGTAGGGATCATTATGTTGATATTTTTGATCCCTCCATACTAGACATTGCAAACTTTCTAGTATACTTGTTTGACAAGATCAACTGCAGCCTGTTACTATTAAGGTTATAGGTCTATGTTATCTCATACCTATGCACTCCGTGATAGTTTACAATTGAGTCTAATGTCTCTTTATCTAAGTTAGTTAGAAACTTTTCGATAAATAGACCTAGAATCCTTAGATTAATTCCTATACGGAATTTAGCTTGGGTTCTTATTTAGCTAAGTAACCATTTGAGCCTCTGGAAACAGTAGTTTTCAAATTCTGGCCTTTTAAGACTGTAATTCTCTTAGTCTTCTCTTCTACTGAGGAGTCAGTGAGCTTCATGCACTATCGGTGGACGACTCTCACTTTCGTAGTATCGGAGACACTATTTCCTTTACTACTAATGTTGGATTTTTGGTTAAGAATCAGGCTCCTAATAAATATCCGGAACCTATTGTTATTAAGATCCTTCCGTCTTCGTACGGGCATAGGCCTTTACTCTGTCCGGTTAGGGTTTACGTATTTATAAACAGATCTCAGTTTATCAGTAAGGACGTAAAGCTTCTTCTGTCTTTGATGCCTAATAGAAGGACATTACGGGCCATTCTATTACTAATGGATTCAATTAACTATCGGTACTGCTTGTGGTAATCTATCATTAACTCAGCAGTTTGTGCTTAAGATTTCGGCTCATGAAGTAAGAGCTCTTTCTACATCTTGGGCTTATGTAAATAGTGTCGCTATTATAGATTTAATGAAGGCTGCATATTGGTCTCAGCCATCCACATTCATGAATTTTTATCTCAGAAATATTGAGTCCATTTCTGGAGGCCTGCATTGTTTAGGTCCATTATCTGCTGCTCAGAATGTCGTTCACTTAACAGTTGCAACTATAGCTAGGTAGGCTTTCTGTTCCGGCAGTGACTCCGTCCTGCTGCCCTCTTCGCTCTGGGCTATTTGACCCAGGGCAAGGAGAAGGGGGGGAGGGTGTTCCCTTGGGTCACCTGTTTTATTATGAAAACAAGGGGATACCTCCTCCGGAGTCAGTAATTCTGAGCTGTTACTGGGATGGTTTTAAAGTGATAAGTTTATGTTTTAAAAATTCATTCAGGTCATAGTTTTTAAAGTATAGCTTTTGAATATATCACGTGTCAAACGGGCGTCATTATACAATCCTCGGACACTTTTAAAAGAGTATAAAGAGTCTCAATTCTCTAGACTAACTTTATTTATTGGCTTACTTTAAAAATTATTAGTATAAGGATTATACTGGTACAATCCTCGGACACTTTTAAAAGAGTATAAAGAGTCTCAATTCTCTAGACTAACTTTATTTATTGGCTTACTTTAAAAATTATTAGTATAATGATTATACTGGATATTAATAGAGTACATGGATGTTATGATGCTCAATTATGGAAGGTGTGTCTTTCTAATTTATCATAAATAAGAAAGATACATGTAAGGCCTAATACTCCTTTTCCCCTCGAGGGGATGACTCTATTTTTATAGTTGAGCTTATTGGATTTTCCTCTATGTCCTAGGCCCTCCAGCCTTTTTACTATTCAGCTATGTCTGGGTCATTGGTACAGTATAAAAATGTTAAAAAATTTATAGTAATTTATATATTTTTTATACTTACCAATGACCCAGACGGGGATGGCCCTCCCAGGAGTTGGGAAATCATACCTCCCCGCTGAGTACATAGCGCTTACCAGGCACTGATTATAAGAATGATTAATGGTGCCAATTTCGGGACGTCCTTGACACTGCACATGCGCAGTAGAGGTGAAATATGGAGGGCCATTCAGGACATGTTTTCTTTGGTTTTAGATGCAAATTTTGGGGATTGGGGGGCAAAATTTGTGTTTGGCCCTACATTTTTAAGAGTTAGCACCAGCTATGTCTGGGTCATTGGTAAGTATAAAAAATATATAAATTACTATAAATTTTTTAACTTTCACGCACAAAGTTAGGGCACTGTCTTCTTCTTGGGTTTATTCTAATAGTATTGCTATTATTGATTTAATGAAGGCAGCTTACTGGATGCAACCATCTTCATTTACTAAGTTCTTTCTTAGAAATTTAGATTCTATCTCTGGTGACCTTAGATCCTTGGGTCCTCTTTCTGTCGCACTGAATGTCGTCCATTAATAGCGGGGGAGGAATTCGTCACATACAGGTGAATTGTGCACTTGGTGATACCTTCTTGAAATTTGGCACACTGTTAGTGTAGGCTATGAGGTTCTCAAAAACGATCGGCTACAAGTTGACACCGACCGGTGGCGACCAGTAGCGGCACAATCCAAAATGGCCGCCAGCGGCTGAAGGGAACCTCCTTTTCGACGGTCTACCGACTATACATCCGATTGTAAGGGCGCGAAAGTGAACTCTGATCCACGCACGTGTTGGAAACAGACGTGGGAGATGATGTAGAATAAAACGAGATTCTCTATACGGACGCATCAATTTCTTGGAACTTGAAAAGAGCGTTGTTTCTCCGGGATCAGCGTCATTCAGGCAAACCTGAATGACGCTGATCCCGGAGAAACAACGCTCTTTATGAAGCAGTCTCTTTGCCATACAATCTCTTGTTTGGCGTAATTCCGCAAGCAATTCTGATTTGTCTGTCGAAATTAATTCGAGAACGCGATTGTTCACAAAAATCATTCACAGAATGAGTGAGAATCCTCTTCGTGTACGGACTAGTACTGACTGGGAACGTTGTTGCTTTTGCCAGCAAGACAGTTCCAAGAAATTGATGCGTCCGTATAGAGAATCTCGTTTTCATGACGCCTATAAAGCTATTGAGGAAGACATAACGCGCTTCCTAGATAATGGCGTTGAGCTTCCATATAATTTGACCATTGATTGTTTGATGAGAGAGAGTGATGAGTGTATGTCGATGTCACTGTTGACGAATAAGGCAATATATCATAAGACATGCCGTGACAGTATTCGGACTCACATCGTACAGCGCGTGCTACACAAGCGAGAGCGAAATGAGGCAGTGGCATCCTGCTCCACGCTGAGTCCTAAAAGAACACGGACAAGTTTTGAATCTGGCTGTGACAGGAAACTGCCCCAGTGTGTTTATTGTCACAAACGCGAAGGTGACAGCAGTGAGCCTATTTGCAGATCAATGTCTGATAACAATAAACTCAAAATTATGGCAAAGGAAGCCGAGAACTGGGTTGTTTTTTCTCGGGTCAATGCAGCATTTGATTCCGCTGCTAGTGATCTTTACTATCACAAAACCTGTTATTGTAAGCTTGCCAATGAAGCACGAGCGGCTAAATCTAAAAAGTCGAAGAACGCCGAACATTCCGCGTCAGGCCTGCCCTATGACCCTCTCGTTATGGCAGAGCTCATAACATTTGTTGAACACAACGATTCCGCGATGAAGCTTGTCGATCTCAAGAATCTGTACAGTCGGAGGTTGAAGCAAGTCGGTTCTGATTGGCTTAGTGAAGAAATACATTCCACTCGATTCAAAGAACATTTGTTGCAGAAATTGGGCGATGGCTGGGACGCCTTCACACAGGGTAGAGATGTGTTTATTTCAAGTAGGTTTCGAGTTGGCTCCTTGTTGTCCGAATCTTTAACTCGTATAGTGTCTGAGGAAGAGGCAAAAAAGATAGTTGATGTGGGTCTTCTTCTGCGTAAACACATACTCATATCTCAAGCTCCTTTCACGGGATCATTTTCATCTTATTGCTTGAGCGAGCCTGTACCCAACTCACTCCTGACTCTTCTTAGAGTTCTACTTGAGGGCACATGTAGTATACAGAACTTAGGCGATGATGAGACTGTTAATGCCAAGACTCGAGTGGCTTGTACTATTTCACAGATGTTGATCAGCAATTCAGCGAAACGCTCCGAACATGCACAAAATGTTCACCAGAGACGTGACAGAGAAACTCCAATGCCTCTTTATGTGGGTTTGAAGTTGCATGCCCATGATCGTATGAAAAATCTTATCAGAGATTTTCATCAAATGGGACTCTCTGTCTCTTATGATCGCGTAATGGATGTTCGCAGGAGTTTCGCGAGAGCTGTTTCACTGCGGTTCAAGAACGAAGGTGTTGTAGTCCCAGCTAACTGCAAACGTAATGTTTTCTCGATAGGAACCACTGATAACATTGATGTATCTGGTAGATCTGATATGCATGGTACGTCCATCACACTCATTGGTCAACTGAGCAGGGACAATGTGGGTACTGATCCCCCACCACTGAGTTTAGATGTTCCAGAAGACACACAAATTGAACTCCCAGACGACTATGCATTTGTTCCTTTCGTTGAAGACTTTGGTGGGGACATCAGGCTTGAATCTCCAGATGAATGTAATGTACGGCCCAATGAATATGCAGATTTGAACGTGGGAGAGAATGACTGGTTGTCTCATGTGTCACAGATCAGCAATAAAGGGAAGGTTGATGGCAGCTGGCAGCTTGATGAAGTCCCTGTGACCTTTTCAGGCTTCTTTTCAAAACATGAAGATCAAGACAATGTCAAACCTCGTGCAGTTATTGGGGTATTCCCTGTTTTCAGTGAGCAGAAAGCGGACTCACTCAGTATGCAGAAGCATGCTATGTATGTGGTCAGGGAAGCTACTGCTTTCGTAAACCCCGGCCAGATACCTGTCATTGAAGGTGACTGTCCGTTGTATGCCAGGCAGAAAAATGTCAATGGCTGTTCCCAGAGGAGATAGGTGAGGATCGAATGGTGTGTATGATTGGATTCCTGCATCTTGAAATGTGCACCCAAGAAGCTGGTGGTAAGCTTATGGGTGGTTCTGGTTGGGAGCGAATGTTTCACCTCGCAAAGATATTCACACCCGGTGTAGCATCATCCCTACTTGGTGGGAAACATGTCAAGAGGACGCGACAGGCATATCTTCTCACTCTAGCTTGGCTTGAGATCCTCAGAAAGAATGCTTATGAGATTTACTGTCAGCAGACTGGGCCCCATGAGTCATTTGAAATGTGGGAACAGAGGATTCTTTCACAATCTCCAACTGCGCGCTATTGGGGTGAACTCGTTCGGAACTTTCTCTTGACAAGCTGTCAATTCGTTCGGAACCAACGAATCGGTAACTGGCCTGGTACACTGTGTTCTATCGATGAGTTGTGCAGTTACTTTTTTGCCCTAGGACATACAAATTATTGTCGGTGGGTCCCCGTATTTCTGAGAGACATGTCTCAGCTACCCAGGCGGCATCCTTCAATCCACAACAAATTCATGGAAGGCCATTTTGTGGTCCAGCGTAGTGAGAGGAAGTTCAGTATGATGGGTTTAGATCAGAGCCAAGAACATAGTATCCAACTACTCAAAGAAGACAGTGGTCCAAAAGGTCTCTATGGCCAGGCTGAAGAGAAAGTCGTTATTGAGCTTTCAAGGTCAGAAGTTCTGCGTGTTATAGATGAGTATGAATATGCAAGTTTCCACACAACATCATCAGATAACACGGAACACCCGGAAAGTTCGGTATCAGAGCAGAAAAAATTTCTGAATCAATTGAAATCTCTCCTCGATCTGGTGAATCAGGGACTCATTATCAACCCTTATGATGAAACTAGTGGTCAGCTGGTGACATTAGATACTGGTGAATATATGGACCCCGAAGTTAGTAAGAGTTTACGGTCATTACCCGAAAGGGGCAAGCATTTATATTCCACTTTCTTGAAGGAAAGGCTTGTGGAATGCACCGTACCCCTGAATGATGTTATTCCCAAGGCAAATATATATACCTTCCTTAACCCACCCCCAGCCAACCTGGACAAAGGCCGAGACAAACTCATGTCAAGTAAAGCAACTGCCGCAATAGTTACCCAGATGTTCGTTTCACTGCAAGCCCGGCCTGATTCAAACATGGATGAGTTTTTCATGCACGAGAATGCACGTGATCCGCCAGCATTATCCGATAGAGGTAAGCTACGGAGTGGGACAAAATCTCAAATTCTCAATTGTTTACCAGCTATTCCTGCACAAGGGAAGAATTCAGCAGCTAGACAAGCTTCAGTTGTCATCTTGGATATGCCTGCTGTAGTCCATGTAATCAAACCACAGAAAGCGGATCTGTTTGGAGAATATGCTCGATTGCAATTATTGCCATACATCGAATCTCTGATTAACACGAACACCACAAGGGTTGATGCGATCTATGACTGTTACCCCGAAGGCAGTTTGAAGAATCAGACGCGAGCAAAACGCCTCGGTGAGACAGCAGTTAGGTTGATACGGGTGTCCGAGAACGTCCCTTTACCTAAAGGGAAGAATTGGCAGGCATTCTTGAAAGTTAGTGAGAATAAAGACGAATTTTTCAAGTTCCTGTCTGCTGAACTGCTGAAATTAACATCAACATCCGAGTACCAGTTGTTAACGACATCAGGAGAATATGTACTATGCAATAAGGATGTTAGCTTATGTGACATATCTCCATCGAACCACGAGGAAGCAGACACGCGCATGATGCTTCATCTCAACCATGCAGTCTCACAAGGTCACAAAATAGCTTTTCTTCGCACGGTTGATTCTGATGTCGTCATTCTGTCTTTGCACCATTTCGCAACATTCCGTGACCTTGGACTCAGTGAGCTGTGGATTGGGTTTGGAATTGGAAAGGCATATAAAGATATGCCAATTCATGAGATAGCTTCACAACTTGGACCTGATTACTGTAAGGCCCTGACTTTCTTCCACGCCTTCACAGGTTGTGATGTAACATCCAGCATGCTCGGCATTGGGAAGAAGACAGGATGGAATGCATGGATGAATTTTCCCGCATCAACTGAAATGATGATAGAATTGACTGAGAATCCGCAAGTCTTTTCAGAGGATTCCCCTCATATGCAGCATATCGAAAAACTCACCATACAGATGTACAGTAACAGTTGTGTCAGTACACGTGTCAATGATGCGAGACGGCATATGTTCACACATGGCCTTAAGTCTATGGAAAACATCCCGCCCACCAAAGCAGCTCTGTATCAACATGTAAAAAGGGTAATTCTTGTGTCATCTTTCATTTGGCATCGTGCTCTGCAGAAACACTTATGTGTGCCAGACCCATCACAGTACGGATGGGAGTGGAATCCACGTCTCAATATTCTGGTCCCATTTTGGACTCACCTAGGAGACGCAAGTGCTGCATGTGCACTGATGCTCCACTGTAGTTGTGCCAAGGCCTGCAAGGGCAATTGCAAATGCTTGAAAGCTGGATTAAGGTGCACACCTTTGTGTAAGTGTGAAGGTGGCTGTTGTAACAATATTGAGTAGTATACTGTCATGTTAGGACCAGTCATCTCCTATTCTGGTATTTTTTTTTCCATTTTCGGCCAGTTAACACATGTCATGTTTCTAGTTGAGTTGATTTTGCTAACAAATGTTCATCCCATGTGGCTTGCTACATTGTCCGGGGTATAGGAATACAGTTTTAGATTTCGGAAAATAGTCTGTTATTTACTGCACAAGACGGTGTTAATTCATGCATAGCATGATACAATATCCCCAACTATTTTGCCTCTGTACAACAGTTGATACCTTCGTTCACCCGTGTGTTCATCTATGGTATCCTTGTCTTTCTCTGGCCATAGGCCACATGTGACTAGTCAGTTCCTACTCCATAGCAAATCAACTTGGAAATCCTTCATCTTGTAGCGCACTCATGTCTCAATGAATCCATACCTGAGTTGATCTAATAAATCTAACGTAAGGTATCAAATTGCCATACCGGATCATATTTCGATAAGTTATTCGCTAAAACATTTCGACCACTCATCGACATCAAAGGTCATGTTTTGGCTCCCAGTGGTGGCTATATCTCTATATCCCTGGTAAAGTAGCATACCATGAGGGATGGGCATTAAGTGTCGGCAACATTAATCCTGACTTGGAACACACCACATCTTAACTGGCCGAAAATGAAGAATACTACTTGTAGTCAAAAAATATTCCTGTACCTCGAATGACTGCAAACATACACTCACCCCTTCTAGTCCCATTTTGCCAATGTTCTATACTGGCAAGATAACATTGTATAATTAACAACGGGAACTAATGCATCCCGAGTTCATTCCAGCACTGCCCTTGCTGGCAGACGTGTCGCTATGGTGTTGAGATTGAACCAGAACTCCTCTAGAAATTTGATAGTTTTATTTTCTTAGAAAATAAATCTATCGAAAATGCCGGAAGTTGAGAATAGACTGTCACTTTAATTGGATTATCAAATGTCCAAGTATCCCCACTGCTGCATACTATCGAGTACCCTTGTTCATGTGTTGACAGGAATCTCTCATACCATGTTCATTTGACCATTGCATTCCCGAGAAACATTCAACACTAATTTATCTACGGACGGACGATCATACTGACAGTCAGACACACAGACGCACACATCGACGGAAATTCTGATCCCATTATCCATTAATCTTCCCCCCAACTTGTTCCAAGGGCTTCACTCCATCATTCACATCAATTACAGCACATGTATGGTGTTAGGTTTGGAGCTTCAGTTGTGCGATCGGCGAAAATAGCTTTTTTTCGATCCGCTTGGCGGCCATTTTGGATTTCGCTGCTAGTGGTGGCTAGAGGATGGTGCCAACTTGTAGCCGATCGATTTTGAAATCTCTGATGCCTACCCTTACATCATGCCAAATTTCAGGAAGGTATCACCAAGTGCACAATTCTAGCGAATTCCTCCCCCGCTATTAATAATACATCTCATTGATGTCTCCGGCAGTCTGCTTGAGCACTGATGCCGTTCTGCTGTCCTCTTCGTTCTGAAGAATTTTCCTTCAGAACAAGGGGTGGGGGGGGTCCCTTTATATCATCTGGGTTTTTAGTGAAAAGCAAGGGAATACCTCCTCCAGTGTCAGTAGTCCAGCGTCAGTGCATGGTGGTTTTAATGAAGCAACAATTATGTCTCATTTATGTATTGTTTTTAAAGTGTAGATCAGTGTGAAGCATTTGATATGTTACGTGTCATACGAGCGTTAATATACAATCCACAGACACTTTTAAATGAGTATAAGGTGTCTGGTCTTCCTTATAATTGGTTTCCTTCACCAAGTCAGCATAGATGGTTATGCTGGCATTAAATGGAGAATTTATTATGTATTACTCCTATATATGTTGGGTGTTATATCATTCTCTTTTTTTATTGGGAAAAAGAGAAAGACATGAGTAATTCCTATGTCTCCTCCTATTCTCCTGTAGGAGCTAATCTTTATTATGGAGTAATTGAGATACTACAGTCATCTAAGTCTTAGGCCCTCCAGCCTTTTTACGATTCAGCTAAGTCTGGGCCATTGGTTTTAGTATAAAAATATGATAAATTTAAAGTAATTTGTATATTTTTTATACTTACCAATGGCCCAGACAGGGATGACCCTCCCATGAGTGGGCACTCATACCTCCATGCTGATAGATATGTATAACATTTAGCAGGCATAACTAGGAAGAATCATGTTGGCGCCAGTTTCGGTCACTTCCTGGTTACTGCACATGCACAGTAAACAAAAGTATGGAGGACCAGTTAGGACTTTTCTTTTTCGGTTTTGTATGCAAATTTGGGGGTTGGGGGTTCAAAATTTGTGTTTGGCCCTGGAAATTAATGAGTTTGCACTAGCTGTGTCTGGGCCATTGGTAGGTATAAATAATATACAAATTACTTTAAATTTATCATTTCTTGAAGGTTTCTCAAAATGCGACGTCAAATGTCGGAAAGTACAAATAACAAGATATTTTTCGCATTAGTGATTATCTGCTTGAGTGCTAGATTATTTTTGGTGGTCTGAATTTGTTATTCAAAACTTTTTTTATTACAAATTTATATAAACAAAATATTATTTGTGTTTGACTGAATAGGAAATAAAAGCAAGAAAAGTGTTGGTTTTTGCTCTGGTATCTTCATTTTTTGAAAGCCCTGATAGTGGCTTCTAGAACTTAACCAGTTAAGAAGTCTTGACAGCATTATTATATTAGTATTTTATTGAGGTTAAAACTTTAAAAAATGGAAAAATAATACCAAAACAAATGCCCACAAAGTATCAGCGCACTGTTTGATTTTGTACATCATAAGACTTACAAAGTATATTATTGCCTATTTTGCATTAGGAATTGAGCAGAAATTCGGCCCCAAATAAGCCTTTGGTTAAACCCTTAAAAAAATAGGCAGAAGGCTTATTATCAAGACTACAAATGAAAGCTTAATAGTGTAGAATATTGTCATTTTTATGAGACTGAAGGAACCTCCACAAATGAGGAAATACAAATAATACCAGATTTAGAGAGGTACAGTTGCACCCAATCAGATATGCAAATCTTTTTCAGCATATCTTTTAGATTCCTAATGTGCCAGTAGAACAATAGCACCCTCAAGATTGAACAGTCCTCTTACATCATCTATTTTTATGCCCCCACCAATTTGGTGAGGGGCATTAAATGTTACCCTTGTCCATCTGTACATACATACATACCTACGTACATTTGTCCCGGCTATGGCTTCTGGATGATAACTTTAGTTTGACTAAACAAAATTTTATCCATAAGTTTATAACCACATGATGGAGGTTGGGATTTATAGTGGGCTTGGTCTAGTATTTTTGGGCAGAGTTATGACCCTTTTCCAACTTGGAAGAAATGTTTATATTGGTCTCCAGACGATAACTTTAGTTTTACTGATTGATATGAAACAAAATTTTATACAAAAGATTATAATCACATAATACAGGTTGGGATTTATAGTGGGCTTGGTCTGTTTATCATAAAGCGGGACATTAATGTCCTGTGGACACATTTGGTGGCCTGCTGCATTTGGGCTATTGTTTAATGGAGATAAGATAAGATGTTTATTAATTTAATATAATGACTAGAAACTCATGCCCAGCTGAGTGAGGAGGGGGGGGGGGGGGGGGGGAGGCAGAGCATAGCCACCCTTGGCATTGCAATTGTTTCAATATTATATTCTCATAACAGCTTTCTTATTTACACTGAGCAGTTATATTTTATGCATGATTTGCTGTAGGAAGGACATGTTTCAACATCTAAAGGAAATTTTAACCCTTTACCCAATGTAGCAGCAAAACTAGCCAGCGCTATTCTAAAAAAAATCGCCAGTTAATTTTCATTATATTTTCATTTTTTGTCATAAAAACATAGGTTATGACCCCTCTTTGGAACAAGCTCATTCCAATGAGGGTCATAACCTATGTTTTTGAGACAAAAAATGAAAAAAATTAGTTATTCAAGAATTTTGTTTGCAAGTGTCGTCTGCTTTTCATGTTAGGTAAAGGGTTGAAAAAGCATTATTACACTCATTATCTTGGCATCATCATCATTATCTCATGTTGTAAGATCAAAAGTTATGTTGATAATGACTTATAAACACTTCTTGATTTTGGCCCTCGGAAACTGTAATTTGACATATCTTTGGTGTGGGGAGTGCAGTGGCTCAATGGTAGACTGTTGGACTTCTATGCTAGAGGTCCCAAGTTCGATCCCCGTCTGGGACGACACGCGTTGTGTACTTGGGCAAGGCACTTTATCCCAGTTGCCTACATTGGGGCACGATGACGCCATATACTAAGGCGTACTGCACGTCGATATGTCATCAACCGCTGTAACCCTGCTTGAGCGGAGCTTGAACAGAGTTAGAATGTTGAGGAGCTGACAGTTGCTCAGTGATTCTCTCCAGGTACTCTGGCTTCCTCCACCCATAAAACTGTCACGGTCACGATTAGCCATTGTGCATAAGTATGTGACCTTAAACATTAATAAAAAATAAATAAATAAATCTTTGGTGTGAATGTGAGGATACTAATGACTTTTTTTTTACAACAATATCTTAACAGTAATTTTCAAAATAGAAACCTGGAGTTCAAAGCACACCATACCCTGAAAATAAGGGAAATTTTTTTGAGATGTAAACGTTTTACTCACTTTGCCACAGTGCGACCTATTCTTTTTGAAACGGGATTCTCAAAGTATTAATTGTTACTGAGCACTTGTCTTCTGAAACTGCAAATAAAGCATCTGCTAAGTAAATGCCATTTAGGGTGAAATTATTAGCCCTCCACACAGTCCAAGTTCTTTTTATTTATGAAAAAAAATTAGGTAAATCTCTGTTTAATAATTCTCTTTGCTGAAAAAGAAATGTTACTACTCATTTGATCAATCTGTTCAGAAATGAATATTGCCATATGGATCGTTTAATCAGGACATGAAATCCACCCCTATTATACAGTAGTACATCATGCAACTGACTATTCAACAAAGAGTCGACTTTTACCTGTTGACTTTGCAATTTCCTAACAGAATTGATCGTTTCAGCACTACAATGCAGATTTATATTTTCTCAAGATGTTTTTACTTGCATTGGGGGAAATATGCTACTTGAATTTTTTGACATTTTTTGCCATCTATTTAACTATTTAAGTAGTGAATATAATTTGAACTTATAGGCTACAGTCATACTTAATGATATTTTAGTATTCCTTAATTTGTTTTTTATGTTTTTCCACAGCTTGCCCTCATGGATATTTTGGAAACAACTGTTCTGTTCCATGTAACTGTGTACATTATAGCTCATGTCGTCCTCTTGATGGGTTTTGTTACTGCAAACCAGGATACAAAGGAAACATATGTGCTGATGGTATGATTAATCACTAATAAGTACATGGCACCCACCCAGCCTCTAGAATCCTTGAAACACCTTAAATTCTGAAATAGGTTTTCTTGTCTTGAATGCAGTTGAAAATTGCTTCTGAGTCCTAAATGTTCATGAAGTTGCTTGGAATTAATATTACTTACAAACAAGCCAGAAAATAAGCAGACCGTCAACTGCAAAATGAGGTTGTCAGAGGGTGAATTTAGTGATGCTACCCTGCATAGCAGGGTAGCATCACTAAATTTACCCTCTGTGAACCTCAATCTGAATCAGGGACTCGAAACTAAACAGAAAGAGGTACCCATAGGATAAATTTGCCCACTGAATGGGATAGCATCATCAAATTCACCCTCTGGGGGACCTCATTCTGCAAATGTCAGACTGCTTATTTTCAGGCCTGCTTACAAAATGGTCAGTACTCTTGTTGGATGAGTTTTTTGCAGTGATTGCATAAAAAACTGCTGGAGGGTTATGAGGAACTCAATAAAGAACTTCACCAGTGTTGTCTCTTAAGATTATAATTTAATAAATAATATCCATAATATATTGCATGGATACTGACGATTATCCCATGAGTAGACAGGAAAAATATACATTTTTATACTGTACCAATGACCCAGACATAGCTGGTGCTAACTCTTAAAAATATAGGGCCAAACACAAATTTTGCCCCCCAATCCCCAAAATTTGCATCTAAAACCAAAGAAAACATGTCCTGAATGGCCCTCCATACTTCACCTCTACTGCACATGCGCAGTGTCAAGGACGTCCCGAAATTGGCGCCATTAATCATTCTTAGTTTGGCCCTTCATCAGTTAACATCTGACTGATCTTTGTGCTTGTAAATCTCAGTTTAAATGATGCCAGACACATAAATATTAGAGAAATGGTGATTCTAAGGAGGATATAGAAGGAGGAGAGGAAAAATGAGTGACAGAAAATAATCAGGGCTGTAACTTAAAATTTTTTGATCAAATTATGTTAAGTTACCTATTTTCGAGGCAACTGCCTGTTGTGGTCATTCTTGTTATCAAGATTACACTGCTTATTCAGTGTTTTCCTCTCTCTCTTTCCTTTAAGTCCCCTCTTGCTATTCTCCCATGCTTTTGGCATATTTTCTGTAATATTATTACTAAAATTTCTTGGGAGTTTTAGCTGGATAACAGAATGTATTCTGTTCTTTTCCCCATGTTTACGTCTTCACCTATGGGTGGTTAGGCGTAGTGTTCTGCATCTACCATCTGATGTTCTGCAGTTTCTTCCCTGGAAGTCTCTGTTTTGCATCAGATAGTGTATTATTGGTAACTGATTTCGGGCCAGGGTGCCTAGAGTCTTGATCTAGTGTTTTACACTTATTGTTTACATTTCCAACAGCCCTCTGTGTGAGGGGGGATTTCTTGAAAATAATATCTTGATGTTAATTTAATCATAACTAGACACATTATTATTATTCGTAAGTGTTGCATAAATTGTTTAAAATATTTTTAGAATTTTTGTCCACACTTAGACTTGGGATCCATTGGGGCTCAACGTTACTTTTCAGAAACTTGGGCTGTTCTGAAAAAATATTTTTTCAAAAGTTTTTGATTCAATTATTTTTTCTATGTTAATGGATCTTGTTATTATGTATTTTGATTGTCAGGGGTTGGTGCGAGTACTAGGACTTTGTTTTCTTTTCACATTGAAAGGATATTGTTCAATTGTAATAAGAGGAAATCTTCCTCTGACTTTCATAATCATTGTATAATGTAGTCAGTGTACTCGCACTAACTCCTGTTATGTATGTGTTGATTACGATGACAACATGGGAAGCGTGTGTCACGGTATGTTAGTGGGGAATTGGCCATTCTGGTCCTTTCCCCGCAGGGTCACTCTACTTTATCAATCTCTATTTCAGACGATCATGATCAGGGTGATGTATCCGTGATGTCTTCCAAAAAGTGTGCCTCCGTCGTCACAATTAATGTAGAGCTGGCGGAAAAGTGCTCAGGTAATACGTCAATTGCCTAAGAGGACCCTAGTAGGTTCGACGGTCTTTGACATCCGCTAGCTCGCCCGGTGTAGCGTCCATTCATCGAATGGTTTGGCAGCCAGGTTCGTCCGTTGCGGTCTAGAAAGGAGTTTTGGGTGATGCGAGCACTATAAACATCCATGTGCACACCCAGTGACGGCGGATTAGAGGGGAGAATGGAGGAAGCCTTTTAGTCCGGTTCATAGCTCGTCCAGGCCCATCCGGGCTGCGAGCGAGAGAGGCCCCTCTCTCGTACTTCAACATCTGGCCCCAGATGTTGTGGTACAAAATGTATCGCATTCGGAGCATACGTCCGCCGCTCGGGACGCTCCGTTATATAGACAGTCCGGAGAGACTGTCAATAAGGCTTCCTCATTCTCATGGCAGTGCACACAACCACACCTTGGCTACGTGACCTCCGATATCCAGTCAACGTCGCCAATCAGAGAATCCTTGGCGACCAGGTCACACCATCCGATAGCCAGGGACATGAGGCCTGCAGACTCCGGACGTTCGCATAAGAAAGTATGCGGGAGTCAACGTACTCGGAGCTTCCAGCGGCAAAGCATCGTAAGACCGCTTCTGCACAGGCCTCAGTGACGGACGTGCTATCCCAAATAGCACAACTTATCGCAGCATCCCAGCAACGACAGAATCTCTGTCGCATAATATAATATCTGACGATGCTGGATCGGGACGCTCTGCGGAAGCATCAGGTGCAGACATCCGAAAATTTCATACGGTCCGACGGGATGCTGAAAGGGATTCGGAGGTTTTCGAGCTTTCCCTTTCGGAACAACATAAGCTGCTGTATATGTCATCCGACTTCTTCTTCTAGAGGTTCTTCGTCGGACCAGAATGCTGCGACACCGGATAAGAAACTGATAGCGTCGGTGGACTTAGAAATTTTTGGTTCGGTTCAGGGACATCGTCTCTCAGTTCCGACACAGTCCAATAATGTCTCAGATATGTTCGATTTATTGAACGACGCTATATATATTTTTTATATGCTTGCTATGTACAAGCATATCTAGTTTCTTGTTCGCAAAATTACTGAGATGTTTTTCAAAAGTGTGCCTCTGTCGTCATAGTTAATGAAGAGCTAGCGGCAATTAGTGCTCATGGATTACGTCAATCTCCTAAGAGGTCCCTAGTAGGATCGACGGAGTTGACATTCGCTAGCTCACCCGGTGTAGCGTCCACTCATCGAATGGTTCGGCAGTCGGGTTCGTCCGTTGCGGTCTAGGATGGGGATTTGGGTGATGCGAGCACTATAATAGACTTTAGTACACACCCAGTGACGACGGATTAGAGGAGAGATCGGAGGAAGCCTGTTAGTCCGGTTCCTAGCTCGTCCGGTCCGTCCGGGCGGCGAGCAAGAGAGGTTCCTCTCTCGTGCAACAACATATGGGACCGGATGTTGTGGTACAGACATTTCACCTTCGGAGCGTATGTCCGCCACTCCGGACGCTTCGTTATATAGACAGTCCGAGTGACTGTCGATAATGCTTCCTCATTCTCACAGCAGCGCACACGACCGCACATTGGCTACGTGACCTTGAATATCCGGCCAGCTTCGGCATTCAGTGTTTCCATGCCGAACAGGTCACGCCATCCGGTAGCCAGAAGTAGAAGTAACGAACACGGAGCTTCCAGCGGCAATGCATCGTAAGACCGCTTCTCCACAGGCCTCACTGACGGACGTGCTATCCAAAATAGCACAGCTTATCGTAGCATCCCAGCAAACGACAGATTCTCGGTCGGATCAGGAATATTCCGACAGCGCTGGGTCGGTATGCTCCGCTGTTGCATCAGGTACGGACGACCGAATATTTCATAGGGTCCGACAGGATGGCGAAAGGGATTCGGATGATTTCGAGCTTTCCCTTTCGGAACAACAGAAGCTGCCATACATTTCTTCCGGCATTATCTTCCAGAGTTTGTTCCGTCAGACTACATTGCTGCGATGCTGGATAAGAGACTATAGCGTCATTGGACACGGAGTTTTGGATCGGTTCAGGAACATTGTCCCTGAGTTGCCGACGCAGTCCAATAATGTTTTTAGAACATTTGAATTATTGAATGACGCTATATATATATAAGCTTGCTATGAACATGCTAGTATAGTTTCTTGTCCGCAATGCTCTATTCTGCCTTTCGTGAATTCTAGGAAATAATTGTTTATTGGCAGAACTGGGCTTACCGAGAGTTTCTTTGCGTCTAAGACGGCGAGACTGAAGACTGCTAATTATCTTTTTCTCCGTCTGTGTCAATTCCAACTACGATGTTGGAAACGACAATGATGTATAATAGACTTAACTTAGACGCTTTATCATACGTATACCACCTTACTGAGACGTTTATCATTACGTCTTCAACAGAAAGAATTCCAGGATATAATCCTCAATGAGATTTCTTTCAGGGGCAGTAGTTTTTCCACGGATAACTCTGCCCTTCAGTGGCAACCTGGAGTTGGTTAGACGTGACGCAGCCCTAGCTACATCCACACGCATGGATAGTAAGGTGAAGAACTCTCTCAGAGTCGCTTCGGTCTCGAGAAGCTTCTCTTCGACGGCAACCTTTCAGCAATCTTGAATTGCTCGATATACACGTTCTCTTGTTTATCAAGTGTAACAAGAGATTCAGACGTGGGCAAACATTCGGTGGTTGACTCAGAGAGTTCCACTGTAGTTGCCGGATCTGAGTTTTTCGATTATGACGGATGTCAGTCAAACAGGTTGGGACACAATTTTGATCCCAACGGATTCGAAGTGCCAGGGTCTTTGGGTTCCGCAGTTTTTAGGCAAGCTCCTTACTTCCAAGGAAGAATATTATGTTGGCTTGCACTACGTCATTGGATGAATTTTATTCAGAAACGCATGTTCAATCCTGTCCGATAATTCGACAGTAGTTGCGTTTATCCGGAACCAGGGAGGCACTCATTCGGTTCCGTTATTAATTTTAACAGAAAGAATCCTTCTGTTTGTTATAGAACACCAAGTTCTGTTTCGGTTCGTCATATTCTTGGTCGTCGGATCGTATTAGCAGACTCCCTTTCACGTAAGGGTCGTTTGTTGCCGTCGGAATGGACTATCAACAAACAAGTATTCAATCAGATTTGCTATCAATGGGAGCGCCCAGTGATAATTTATTTGCGACACAACTCTCCAATCAATTGTAGACCTATGTGTCACCGTGTCCGGATCCCTGAGCATATGTAGTTAACGCTCTATCGAACTAGTAGGACGCTATGATAGGATATGCGTATCCTCCATCGCTGTTGATTCAGCAAGTATTGCTAGAATTATTCATTCACAATACAATTCTGTTGGTAGCATCTCTGTCCCACAGAGACGGTGGATAAATTTACTTAGATGTCTACTGTGGGACTTACCGCGAAAACTTCCTCCACGAGAGGATCTTTTTTCGCTGGGGAAATCGTGTCAACTCTATCACAACCCGCAAGGTCTCAACCTTCACGTATTCCGTTGTGCGGTCCTTCTTGCATAGCAAGCACTGTATAGGACCAGCAGTGGACGCGATTCCTAACTGTAGAAGGACCTCCTCTTCGCTATACTATGCGGCTAAAGTGGAGGGTCTTCCGTCGTTGGTGTAGGGATCTTTATGTTGATATTTTTGATTCCTCCATACCAGACATTGCAAACTTTCTAGTATACTTGTTTGACGAGATCAACTGCAGCCAGTTACTTTTATAGGTTATAGGTCTATGTTATCTGATACCTATGCACACCATGATAGTTTACAATGGAGCCTAATGTCTCTTTATCTAAGTTAGTGTGAAACTTTCGATAAGAGACCTAGAATCGTTAGATTAATTCCTATTCGGAATTTAGCTTGGGTTCTTATTAACTAAAGCAACCATTTGAATCCTTGAGACAGCAGTTTCAAATTCTGGTCTTTTAAGGCAGCGATTCTCTTAGCCTTCTCTTCTGCTGAAGAGTCAGTGAGCTTCATGCACTATCGGTGGACGATTCTCACTTTCGTAGTATCGGGAACTCTATTTCCTTTACTACTAATGTTGTATTTTTGGTTAAGAATCAGGCTCCTAATGATATCCGGAACCCATTGTTTTTAAGGTCCTTCCGTCTTTGAGCGGGCACAGGCCTTTACTCTATCCGGATAGACCTTTATGTATTTATTAACAGATCTCAGTTTATCAGTAGGACGTAAAGCTTCTTCTGGCTCTGATGCCTAATAGAAAGGTCATTACGGTCCATTCTATTACTTAATGCATTCAGTTAACTATCGGTACTGCTTAGGATAATCTATCCTTAACTCAGCAGTCTGCGCTTAAGATTTCGGCTCATGAAGTAAGAGCTCTTCTACATCTTGGGCTGACGTATAGTTTTGCTATTATAGATTTAATAGGCTGCATATTGGTCTCAACCATCCACATTCACGAATTTTTATCTCAGAAATATTGTATCCATTTCTGAAGACCTGCATTGTTTAGGTCCATTATCAGCTGCTCAGAAAGTCGAGCACTTAACAATTGCAACTATAGCTATGTAGGCTTTATGTTCTGGCAATGACTCCGTCCTGCTGCCCTCTTCGCTCTGGGCTATTTGACCCAGGGCAAGAAAAAAAGGGGGGGGGGGGGGGGGGAGGGTGTTCCCTTGGGTTACCTGTTTTTATTATGAAAACAAGGGGATACCTCCTCCGGAGTTAGTATTTCTGAGCTGTTACTGGGATGGTTTCTTAAGTGAAGTTATGTTTTTTAATTCATTCATGTCATAGTTTTAAAGTATAGCAATTGTATATGTCATGTGTCAAACGGATGTTATTATACTATCCTCGGACACTTTTTATAGAGTATAAAGAGTCTCAATTCTTTGGACTAACTTTATTTATTGGCTTACTTTAAATATAATTAGTATACGAATTATACTGGATATTAATAGAGAACATGGATGTTATCATGCTCAATTATAAAAGGTATTGTGTCTTTCTTGTCATAAATAAGAAAGATATATGTGAAGCCTATTTCTCCTTTTCTCCTACAGGAGATGACTCTATTTATATAGTTGAGCTTATTGGATTTTCCTCTATGTCCTGGGCCCTCCAGCCTTTTTACTATTCAGCTATCTCTGGGTCATTGGTACAGTATAAAAATCTTAAAAAATTTATAGTAATTTATATATTTTTTATACTTACCAATGACCCAGACGGGGATGGCCCTCCAGGAGTTGGGAACTCATACCTCCCCGCTGAGGACATAGCGCTTACCAGGCACTGTTGGTAAGAATGATTAATGGCGCCAATTTCGGGACGTCCTTGACACTGCGCATGCGCAGTAGAGGTGAAGTATGGAGGGCCATTCAGGACATGTTTTCTTTGGTTTTAGATGCAAATTTTGGGGATTGGGGGGCAAAATTTGTGTTTGGCCCTATATTTTTAAGAGTTAGCACCAGCTATGTCTGGGTCATTGGTAAGTATAAAAAATATATAAATTACTATAAATTTTTTAAGATTTCCAGAGCCATGTATGGAAACAATAATTTTCCATTCTACCGATTCCTCATGTTTATTCTGCCCATCCCCTTTTGTTTTTGTGTGCTTTGTTCTGAGCTTTATGAATCGCTTTTGATGAAACTTTGTAATAAGCAAACATGCACATACTCCGAAATATTCATACATTGAAAATTATTAAATGGAACTAAATTGTCTCCTCTTGAACTTAATTTTATATTGATTTCTTTTTTAATCCTTTACCCAACTTAACAGCCAAAACGGCCAGCGCTATTCTCAAAACTCACCAATTAATTTTCATTATTTTTTCATTTTTTTGTCTCAAAAATAAAGGATATGACCCCTCGTTGGAAATTAGTTATTGAAGAATTTTTTTTGTAAGTGTTGTCTGCATTTCATGTTAGGTAAAGGGTTAACTGGTAGAGTGCCGAATTATTTTTGGTCACCAAAATTTGTTCACATGTCTTTGTCTTGTTGCAGTTTATGGAAGAGTGCTTTTTGGCACTCTTTCATAAATTATAACGCGGCAAATCCATACAGACTATTTATGGGTGAAACACTCTGAATAAAGAACTGCAAATTTTGATTAATCATTCTTTATTTTTTTTGGCCAAACTTATTTTGGGTAGACTGATCTAGAGTGATCTGAGGCTAGAGTGCCCGGCTCCCTGGTAAGAGCCCAGCAGGTTGAGTGAGTAAGATGGTCTGGCCCCCTGGTAAGGACCCGACAAAGTAGTCTGAGTAGTTGTTGGGAGGCTGAAAATCATCCTGATTCATTTGTGCAAATGATTCAGGTGACGTATGTGGCAAGAGTGAGTAGGAGCCTACCAAGAGGAGATCTAGGTTATACTTATCATTATTCCAGCAGTCACATCCCTTGGCAGAGATTATCTATTGTCATTACATAATTCGATCTCACCCCCATCCCTTCTAGATCTACATACCCCTCTCTAGCCTGGTCTAAATATTAACAAGGAGAGCCCATGTTGTTTGACAAAACAACTATTCAAGTCAACTGTGTATATATACATGTATTTGTACTTGTAGCAACCCCCCCACCATGCCACTATACCCTCAAACCACCATCCACCAAACAATTGCTATGGCAGCAATGTATATCTGGAAGTGTTCAGACCATCCTCCAGATGTTAGACAACGAATGAAAGTGCAAGCACTTGGTACACTGCCAGCCACTGTCCCTATTTGGCAGATGAGAATTTCCCTAACTTTGGTATTAGGATATCTGTTAACAATACTTCCGTAATTGTTCTCACTGAGATTGTTTGTAACTATAGTCGCATGCCAAGGACTGACCCTAACACCATGGTGAAACAGTACTAAACCTAGAACATGCAAATTTCAAAAATGGATAAAAATAGCACCTGGCAATACAACTGTACACACACTCACTCATTAGCACTGTCCATATTGCTATGGTATTTTTGCAAATTGTCTTTAAATGTCTAAATAATTTATATGCAGTTATCAGTCCTAGGGTACCAGTTTACAACATGTGTACCCAGTTGTATTTGCCTAACAAGCACATCATATAACTAATTGTCATCATTTAGAAGTTCATTGTCCGTACACTCCAGGTGGAGTATAAATTTATGGTACATGTACATGTTTAAAACACACTACATCCTGTAAGTTATAGTTTCTCTATATAGAAAATGGAGGCAAATTTGAATGAGTTATTGAATACACAATTCACACTATATGAACACAGCAGAATAAATCCAAATCACTCATCGTGACTTGGCAGTCACTATGCTGACAAACCACATCCATCCTTTTGTTTTGAAAAAAAATGCTTATTAGGGAACAAGTATTATCCTGCCAATTATATAATATCTGGAGATACCAAAGGGGACATATTTTTATTTTTCCAGAACATGACCTTGTCATGAACCAGTACAAAATCTCTCTCCACCTTCATTGTAGAAACACTAGATGTAAATTGCAATGTAAGAACTTGCCAAAGTCTGAATATCTGTTTGTTTACCCAGAAAGTCCTGACTCCAAATTTTTTTATTTCAAGACTTAAGCCCCTTGAAAGGGTAGAATATGACCCCACAGCAGACTACAAAGGTACACTTGTATGTTTACCTGTTCCTTGACACCTTGGTGCTGATTTTCCACCCTCTTGGCTTTGGATATTGCTTCAGCATTAGTACATGTATCCCTACATGTGTTGTAAGTAAGACCTTTAACCATACATGTACGCATTTTTATACCTTTGACCCCATGTGTGCTATCATATGTGTTTTGAACATTTGACTATGTGTGCTAGGTGCATGTACGCTATGAGTGAAACATCAAAGCTCTTTGAGCCGCCTGAATTGACTTATCAGAGGCTTTGATGTATCGCACATAACAAGCTGAGGACCATCTCCCTAGAGTTTTTATCATATGGTCTTCTATGAGGACCCCAGCGGCGGATGTAGCAGCTCATATGCGGAAAGAGTGGCTGGAATAATAAGTTGGGTTGTAACCGAGCTGGCTTAAAATAGATTTCAAATGCCCAACAAAGAAAGCTCTTGTCATGGACCCTCCCTCATTGGTGATGAAAAGAGGGCCACTATTGCTAAACTGAAACCTAGCTTGCATATATCTCTTAAGGAGTCCTACCAGGCAGAACAGGATGCGGAATGGAGAACAATTTTAACTCAATACCTTGCCTGAAAGGATCTGTCTTTGAAGACCTTAGTTTAATAGGGCACATCTGGTAGTCAGGGGAAAATTTAACATCTTGAGCCTCAAGAACAAATACATCTACAGATTCACTTTGAGATGTAAACTCTCCACAATGTAAAAATCCGAAAAAAGCCACATAGCATGCTGTCTGTAGTAGGAGGTCTGTGAATGATCCATAAATACCTGTTTAGAGCCCAAAATATATTGTTGAGTATAGGGAATGTGATTGGGAGGCGAGTTACTGATGGAGATGAAGCCATTTTTTTAACCCACGTAGGGAAATTTGCAATCTCTGAAAGGGTGAACCATTGGCGTGGGCAAAAGCATTAGAAAAACCTGACTGCAGATAGTAAAACTTGATTCCCGCCAGGATCAGTTTCACAGTAGTGTACTTCAGATGCAAAACAGACTGACAATATGAAAGAAAATACAAGAGTACCGCTTCACTGATCAACGGAAACTTATCGGCAGAATAATTATAATGGGTACAGAACTTTTGGAAACACTGTAGGCCATAGTAATAAGATGAGTGGGTGCTATCCTGCCAATGCTGAATCAAGTAGTTTGCAAACACCAGCATTTAAAGACCGGAATCCTTCAACAGATTTGGGATCTCTTTGGGTACTGGCAAGCTTCTGGTGCTAACTCCCGAAAACGCTGCATCTGAAAACGAGAGAGAGCATCAGCAATGTCGTTTCGAGAACCTGGAACATGTTGTACATGGACAGCAAAATTATACTTGGCAGCCCACCAAGTTAGTTTCCTCATCTAATGCATGATTTTTTGGAGCGACCCTTCCTAATAATGTTCACAGTGGCCTCATTATCACAATGAAAAAGAACTTGTTTCCTGCAGCATTCTCTCCCCCAAAGTTGTGCAGCTACCACAATTGGGTATAATTCTAGTAGCGCCATAGACTGAGAACTACCTGTTCCAGGGAGCATCTGGTGTGATGTGGGCCATTGTCCCTGAAACCATCGGCCCTTGAAGTAGCCACCGAAACCTTGAGTTAACGAGGCATCCGTAAATAAAATTGAAATTGACTGTAAGAGTTAAATGATCATCCAGAAAGAAGGACTTACCATTCCATTCTGACAGAAATCTGTGCCACATTCGCAAATTTTTACGACCCTCACTATTCAAAACTACTGTGTCAAACAGACCCGGAACCTTTGTAGAAAGAGCAATCAAATAAGAAACAAAGGACTTGCCAGGAGCTATGCAGGTACAAGCTAACAGGGACAATAACTCTCTTTTGGTACAAGCACGCAAATTGAGAAACTGTTCTACTTTACCAACCAGCCGAGTCAGTTTGTCCTGGGGGAGCCGAGCTTCCATGCCCTCTGAGTCAAGAATTATCCCCAGATATTCCATAGAGGTTGCTGGACCCAATGTTTTGTGGGGAGCAATAGGGATTTTGAGAGTGTTGAAAATTTTTGTCAAAAGAGCCATCGTGCGTTCTGGAATGGAATCGGGAGGATCAATTGTCAAAAAGTCATCTAAGAGATGGAAAATATTGGTTACCTGATAGTTGTGTTCTGCAATCCAGCAGATGGTTGAAGACAACTGATCAAATATTTTGGGCTGCTTTGGCAACCAAAAACCAGCCTGCAAAAGAAATAATACTGGCCCCTCTATTTAACGCCATGTAAGTGCCAGAGGGAAGGGTGAATAGGAAGTAGTTTGAAGGCATCCACTATGTCGGTCTTGCACATTCAGCTCCCTTTTCCCAGTGTCTTAATAACTTTGATAGCATTACCTACTTTGACATAGTTCAGGAAAAATTCTTCTTTATCTATCAGGTTATTCAAACTTGAGTGGTCTGTGTTATCATGTGGAGCTGAGAGATCAACGATTATGCGTTTCTTACCGGAGTACTTTCCTGTCGCCACCCCAATGGGACTGATGCGAAAAGTTTTGAAAGGAAGTGAGCAAAAGGGGCCTAACATGTATCCTTTTTCGAGCTCTATGCGCAAGGCCTCATCAACAAATTCTGGGTCTTCTCTGGCTGGCAGCAAATTTTTACATTCACAGCTAGTTTCAGGTGGTGATGAGATTCCGGTGTCAAATCCATAACATAAACCATCCAGCAGAAAGTTAACAAACTGCCGATCTGGGTCGCCTGTCAACTCCCCCTCTAGGTGGTCTACGTCAGCAGGCGTGGTAGCCATCAAAGAGAGAACTATAGCCCTCTAATAGTCACTTAGCTGAATTTTTCGTGACACTGAAACTGCACCACCTCCAGTGCTCCATGAACCAACACTTTTTGTTTGACCAGATACCGAGCTTGGCCTAGGGCAATTGAGAACAGTGTGCTCACCTTTACACTGCAGGCAAGCATACAGCAGAGAACAGTTGTACCACGCACATCCAGACTCACCATTGAAATTGTTACAGAGCTCTACCCCCAGATGTGTGACGCATCTGCGACCTTTGCTGTCAACCCTACCTGCTCTGTTAAAGTTAGGGAAAGTTGAACCCTTTTGCTTTTGTGGCCACGATGGCAGAGAAACACCCCCGTCCGACTGGGTGATGGACAGAATTTTAGAACAAAACTTGGTCTTATGCGCAGCACTCTCACAGATATCACATCTATTGTGTGTAACATCAGTTCGGGGCTGCCCTTCGACCAGTCCACAAGGATATGTCTCTGCAGTAACCATGCTGCAGCTTCTGCTGAAAAAGCTTTGTGAAACTCGTAAAATCCAAAACCACCATACTGATTATGCGGTTTCACAATCATTTTTTTGTAACTATCTAGTTCTGCTCTTCTATATGGATATGCCTCACACATGACATTCTTGTATGTGGTGAACGCCAAAATAAATTCTGAAATTGTCAGGTTTTTGTTAAGCTGAGTGTCGCCATCTTTTAGCTGGAAGGCAAGTTTTCCAACCTCGACAGTCCTCTGACCCCCAAATTCAAAATTTGAAATCAAAAGGCTGGCCAGGTTCACATCTTTTCCTCCAGTATAGCTTTTTTGTATGAGGGACTAATGACCTCAATGTCATGGTTGAGGCTATCCAATGAAACACTCCCAGTAAAATTAATGGTATTTAACCTACAATTCTGATGATCACTCGAGTCACACTGAAACGACGTTGATCTTCTGTCCTGTGGACCCAGCCACTGTGGTTGGTGGTGGTGTTGTCGGTATTCCGGGCGAGTTGAATCTAAGGCCGTAGCGATGGTAAATTCGTCCTCGGGCACC
Organism: Pictodentalium vernedei; assembly: GCA_031216915.1. Classification (NCBI taxonomy): domain Eukaryota; kingdom Metazoa; phylum Mollusca; class Scaphopoda; order Dentaliida; family Dentaliidae; genus Pictodentalium; species Pictodentalium vernedei. The sequence goes on along the minus strand of CM062292.1, from coordinate 407,981,231 downwards.
AAATGCAGGGGCAAACGAGATTCTGGACGACAGCCTTGTGTCCAAGAATTTCCAGGAAACGTGTGTTCGAAATGTGCAGGTTGTCTGGTACCACTGGCAGTTGTATGCGGAAAGAAGCTATCTGGTGCACTTCGAAAATGGCCCATGTCCTCGTTAAACTGACTGGCCGTCCTGCCTCCACTAAATGTAATTGGCAGAGAATGTCTCGTGTTTTCCTCCTGCTGTAAATTGGTAGCCTGCACAAAAGATTTGAAGGAGTCTTTCAAACCACTGAGCTCCTTTGCCAATCTCCTCAATTTGATCGAGTTCGAATCAGTCTGTGTTGTGTTTACAGCGGAAGCGTCGGTGTTTTCCGGTCCATATGCGTCAGCTGGTGGAGGCGGAACGGCGTAATATTCCAGACTCGGTTCCGTTGGCGGCTCTTGCTCGTGAGTGGTTTGTATGTGAATAGGTACCCCGGTTTCCAACATCAACGTTGTCCTTATACAACTGGACGAGCAACGTCTTTTTGGCAATGGGCAGTATTATGCCCAGCTCTTTTAGGTGCGCTTTCAATTGTGCGACCATCCCAAAGTTGACGTCACCCGCAGATATTGTTGTTGAGCGGCTGGGATTTTGGTCAGGTTTTTCTGTGGCTCTCCCAGCACCATTGTTGCTTTCACCCTGTCGGCGTCCTGGGGTGGATGGTACCCTGTGTCTTCCCAAAGTCGTTTTGTATCCAGGGCGGGAGGGTCGACGTACTCTTGACCTCCCTCGTGTCACAAATACATCCGAATCGGCAGATTCCAAATTGTGAACAGATGAGGCTCTGTCCGTTACTGCTACATTGTTTCCTCGAGAAAGAAAGTCAACTTGGGAAGAAGGTATTCTTCCCGTTTCCATAATAGTTTCTAAAGTATCTAATGCAGACACATTTTCTTCTTCGCTTTGTAGTGACAAAGCACAAAATGAATCCTGATCCAAGTTTTCCATACTAAGTGTTAACTGTTGTCGGTCGATATAAATGAATTTAAATGTTTTTTGTCATGAATTTAAATGAATTTAAATGTTTTTTGTCGTGACTGATTTCTTTCCAACTTCCAGGAAGACAGAATTGATAGACAAAGAAAGTTAGCGTCCCTACTAAAAATAGCAACAGGTGGAATCTTCGACCTTAGAAGTGAACTGACCAGTCCAGAATAGACGATTCCACCAGTTGCTAACCAACCAGCATGTTCCCCCCACAAACCACACCAAATATGTCGAGGCATATTTAGTTTCAAAATAATTTCACTTCAAAGATAATTAACATGAAGCATATTCAGTGAATTTGAGCCCTTAAGTTGTTGTCCCTGCACTTCAGAATAAAGCTCATCTATTGGCTTCCAGCACTCTACCAATTAAAATTCATGTAAATACAATACTTCCTAGCTTTATGAGTAATTTTATTAAAACTTCTTATACATGACCACAAACAAGCAGACATTTGCTCACTTCTCAATTTTCAGGATATATTCATTTTTAACTGAATTGTCACCTCTTTACCTTAAATTTATTTGTCCCATCCCATCTGTCCTCTTTTACTCTTGTGTGAATCACTCTTCTAAAGGTTGAAGTGATTTTGATGAAACTTCTCATACATGATCATTGGCGAGTTTATATGTGCATTCTTCTACATTTTTAAGTTACAACAATTTTAAACTGATTTATCACCCCTTGAACTTTGACATTTTATTATGAGCACCCTGTGTATTCGACCCTTCTTTAGTTTGTGAACCAAAATTTTGTTTCTACAAGCAGCTGTTTATGTGGCAATGTCGGTCAGTCTGTTGGTTGGCCTGTCAGTCAGTTGGTCAGTCTGTGACCAAGGAGTTTTAAAACTCAATATAACTTTTAAAATTCTTTGTGGAATGACACCATGTTTTGTATATAAGTGTATCTTACTGATGTCTAACCCCATGCACAATGTAGATGTTAGGCCTAAAAAAAGTTAAAAAGTTTCACGGGTCCTCCTGCATGGTCCTTTTGTCTCCTGCATGCTCTCTTTTTCATAACCAATGCAACCTTAAAAAAATTAAAATTAAATTGTCTGATATTTTACCCATGTTAACGAAATTGATAAATTTGTCCCTTGAGTGCAACAAGGCTTTGCAAAACTTTTACCTTCTTGCACTCAAGGGACAAAATACTCCACCACCCATGCTATTCTGTAGATTATAAGGTCTAAAACATAAAACAAACCAAGAACATGAACTTTTGATGGCAAAGAAATAATTACAAAAATAAAAAATAAAATAAAAAACCAACCTCCCACTTGCAGTTTTACAAAAAAAAATGGCCTGAGAAACAAGATCTACTTCATGTGTCCTTATTCAGAATGTTTTTATTCCCAGACAAAAACTGGGGAACATATTGATTGTTCTTTTGTCCATCTGTTTGTCCATCCATTCATACTGCTATATCATAAGTTGTGTGGCTGATAAGTTATATTACTACTGTGTGACTATTCTCATCCTGAGCTCTTTTATGCCCGCACCAACTCCCCCCTCCCTCCCCATCAAATAGTCAGGGGGCATATATCTGCCATCTGTTCATCTGTTGTCTGCTGTCCATCTGCCCACATCTTTATCTGGCTAACTCCTTTCACAGTTTTGAAGCTAGGACTTTTTTTATTTCACAGAATGGTTGAACACATCCCAGATGTGTGCTTATTGTCAGTATTTTTATTTACTTCAATATTTCACAAAATTACAGGTTGAACTAGGTCATTTTTTTAGAATTTCACCTGTATAGTACATGGTTTGTGCGTGTTAGAAGTCTAATCTTAGATTGTCTTTCAGACAGCCTAAGTAAGATATCATTGACATTGAGCCTCATAATTGTTTTTGGACACATAACAGTGGGTTCTTCCAACAATTTTCATCCAAAAAATGTCTAAATGCTAAGCTGGCTTATTTGAACACATAAAAAATGATCATACCAACAGATTTTTAGCATTATGTAGCTAGCCACATAAAGATGAAAAATAACATGACCACTCTCTCCATGTAAAATATATATACATAAACTATCATGTATGAGAATGGATGTTCATCCATCTATAGGCAAGAAACAAAAATAACCATAACTTAATTAATTCAAAGCTAATCATTTAGAAATATGATTTCAGTGTGCATATCAATGACACAGAGAAGATGTGACATTTTGGGTTTTTGCTGCCATCAAAAATGTCCATCAGCAGACAAAAACCAAAAATCAACCAAATTACCAAAATTCAATTCATTCACGGCTAATTGCAATGAAACTTAATTCAGTGTGTTTATTGAAAAGAAGAATAGGATATTACAATTTGGATTTTTGCAGCCATCAAAAATGACTGCATCTGCCATTTTGTTTTAAAAATAGCAATTTCACTTTTTAGCTCAACTTTGACGTAAGTCAAATTTGAACTTATGCCATGGCCAGTCGTCCCTCTGGCCATCTGTCTGTCTGTCCATCAACAATTCAATACGGCTCAGGCTACAGGCCATATTTATGAACCAATCTTTCCGAAACTTCTTGGGTACCTTTGTTATCACCGTGGGACGAGAACAAGTGTTTTGGGGTCCAGTCTGAAATTCAAGATGGCTGCTGGCAGCCATTTTATACAAAATTAGGTGCAATCAGATTTTTGCACACAACTTCCATATGAAAGCTCTGATTTGAATAATTTTTTTGTGTGAATGTTTAGTACCATGGGATACATCACATATAATAAGGGTTTTTTCTCGTGCATAAATTATGCCAATTAGACTAACCTTGATCTATTTAGTGTTACTTTAGCACTGTAACTGCAAATGCCAATACGGCTCGGGCTAGAGGCCGTATTTATGAACCGATCTTTACGAAACTTCTTAGATATCTTTGTTATCACTGTGGGACAGTTTTTTGCTCAGAACTTCTTCTATATGAAAGCTCTGATTTGAATAAATTTGTGTGTTGTGAATCTTTACTAACATGGGATGCAACACATTTGATACTAATTATGTCCTATTCTTTAGACCATTGCAGTCACCTTGTAATTGATTTACTTGGTCACAACAAAGCTCCTTTTTCTCTTATTCATTATTGTTGACTTGGTCACAACAAATACTGATTCCTGTCATATTCATTATTGCATTATTGTTGACTTGGTCACAGCAAATACTAATTCCTGTTTTATTACATGCCCATGCAGTCTCTCTTATGCAATATGGCATGCAATACGGCTGTGCAATACGGAATTCCGTATTGCACACCAACCTGTTCCAACCGGGACTTTTTTTATGCAATGCGACTGCATAAAGTGCATGGTGTTTACCACCATTGATAGAAAAGAAAATTAGGTCAGTAGGTGCTTGGGTCATGTAATAAATACAAAACCACATGTATGTTTCAATGAGTCGTTTTGTATTCAATGAGTCAGATGTGCGTAGAAAGAAAACGTCTCAACCTTCGGTCTCGACGTTTTCTTCCTACGCACATCTGACTCATTGAATACAAAACGACTCATTGAAACATACATGTAGTTTTGTCTATATATTCAAAGTTGAGCTACAGTGTCATTGACACTTTCATATTTTTTTAAAAATAGCAGTTTCACTTTTTTAGCAAGAGCTTTCTCATGGTGATTTAGATTTTGTTTACTTTTCGGATGGAAAAAAACTAACACAATTTAGGCCACACAAAGTAGATCTTCTGTTTCTCAGGCCATTATTTGTGAAATTGCATGCGGGCGAGCATTTTTTTATTTTATTTGTTATTTCAGTAATTTCTTCTTTGCCATCAAAAGTTCATGTTCTTGGTTTATGTTTTAGGCCTCATAACCTACAGAATAGCATGGGTGGTGGTGTATTTCATCCCTTGAGTGCAAGAAGGCTTTGCAATGCTAAAGCATTGCAAAGCCTTCTTGCACTCAAGGGTCAAATTCATCAATTTTTTTAACTTGGGTAAAATATCAGACATAAACCATTTAATTTGTATTTTTTTTAAGTTTAAATTGGTTATAAAAAGAGAGCATGCGGCAGCCAAAAGGACCATGCGGGAGGGCCTGAGAAACAGATTTTTTATTTTTTTAGGCCTTGCATAACATAGTATACAGAGTTTTCTTTCATGGTTGATTATTGTAAATTAGCCAGCCATCTTTGTATTTAAAACTGTGGGGAATGTAAACAAAAAAACCCAAATCATCAAAACTCAATTAATTCAGAGCCAGTTGTTATGAAACTTTATACAATGGTGTTTACTGTTAAGAGGAAAAGGATCTTGCATTTTGTAGTTTGATAGTCATTAAAATTGGCTATTGTTGACCATTTTGTCAAAAAATAGCAATTACACTTTTTAACTGGTTGAGTGCTAGAAGCCATTATCAGGTCTTTTCAAAATATGAAGGTACCAGAGCAAAAGCTAACATTTTCCTTGCTCATGTTTCGAATTTAGTCAAACACAAATAATATTTTGTTTCCATAAATTTGTTTTATTACAAATTGTTGGAGAGTGCCTATGAGAACCACTGAGCATCGACGAGCAACTGACAGCTCCCCAACATTCTAACTCTGTTCAAGCTCCACTCAAGAAGGGTTACAGCGATTGAAGACATGTGTACCATCGACGTGTAGTACGCCTTAGTACACAGCATCATCGTGCCCCCATGTAGGCAACCGGGATAAAGTGCCGTGCCCAAGGACACAACGTGGGTCGTCCCATGCAGAACATATAAGGGGCCCGGGTTGATTCACTCTCGGCACAGCACAAACTGTGACGGAACAGGGATTACCCACAATCAACCACGAACAGAACATGTGACGGGACTGTGCCGACCAGCACAAATTTACACCTCGCGAGGTGGTGCAAGATTTGTGCCGTGACATCATTCGACAAAATGTCTGACAGACAGACGATGTTTCAATGCGACTCTATCATTTTTTGTTTACTTTCGCTTACAACTGAGCTGTCCTGGTTGATTCACCGGTACAAGTGACATCATAACTTTGTTACAATTTGTGCTGTTTCAAGAGTGAATCAACCGGGCCCCAGGTGTCTCATGCAAATTAGCTAGCTATCTTAGTTTTTAAAACTGTCCATCTGAAGACATAAAAACAAAAAATCCCCAAGTAACCAAACCTCAATTCAAGACTGATTGTTAGGAAACGTAATATAATTGTGCAGGGGATATACTGAAACTGTCAATAATATATCTTGAGCACCATTGCATACATTAATATGCACCAATCTCACCATTTCCTTTTTGGTCATTCACATTCGTTGAACAGGATGGGGATCTGCCATTCCTCTGGTAGCTATTTTTGTCAGTTATTGGCCTTTTCAGTCTTGGAATTTGTTTAATATTTACCATCAAAGTCAGAAACTTTTAAAATGCATGGTGGAGTGACATCATATTTGGTATGCAAGTTTATCTTATTGATGTCTAGCCCCATATTGGATACAAGTGTTATTCGAAGAGCATTTTTGTAAAAAGCTATTGCCTTTATGGACTTGTAATTTCTTTTATTTGTACCATCCATCACAGATTAGTACAAACTTAAGTTTTTATGATGCTTCTCACCTATGATCACTCGCAAGTGGACATACACACACATTTCATTTTTTAGATTGTGACAGTTTTTAACTGAATTATCTTCTCTTTACCTTAGATTTATTATTGATTTCTGTAGGTTGTGACAGCTTTCTTCTGAATTTTCTCCTTTTTACCTTACGTTTATTATAGATTTCTATATGAAATTCTTGCATGCAAAACTTCTGGTTTGATGAACCAATTTTGCTAAACTTCTCAAAACATTATCACTGGCAGGCAGATATGTGCATAGTTCCAAATTTTCAATTTGATGTAGCTTTTATTTGAATTAACGCCTCTTGAGCTTAGATTTATTATTGCTTTTGAATATGAAATTTGTTTGTGCCCAACAGCCAGTTTTATGAATCAATTATGATGAAACTTTTTAACCCTTTACACAACGCTGATGATATCAAAATTCATTATTTTAAATATTTTTTAAAATTTTTCAAAAAATTTCAACAAAACCATATCATGTGAAGCCCTCATTGGAATGAGCTCAACGAGCTCATTCCAAAGAGGGATCACATGATATAGATTTGTTGAAATTTTTTAAAATAATTTTTTTAACTGCTGTATTTGTATATTACTTGGGTAAAAGCAGACGATTCCTTATTACGCAGACGGATGTTGCCGATTCTTTTAATACATCATATTAAGCATGCTCATTTGAGAACAAGAACACATGAGAATTCTTCGCAATTTTTTCATGTTGCAATAATTTGTAACTAAATTATCTCCCCTTTAAGTAGACATTTGCATGTGATAAATACTCTCACCTTTCAACCTTCCAGAATCATGTGGATGTGTGTGGTACTAATCACCGTAAGGGATAATTATTGTTATAAATATTTTTCATTCACTTATTAGTTCACTTGAAAGTAGTTTTGAAAAATGAGAATTAAATTTCAGCTTCTCATCATGACACTGAAACAGAATATTTATTCAATAACCTGATCTGTTTCACACATTTTAGAAGAATGTTGTCACAGTATTTGAATATGAAGTGTAGTCATATGCACACTGATGGATGCAGCCAAGCTCTTGGGGCACTGTTCTAATTCTGTATGGAACTTGACGCTGTTAAGAGCTTTTCGTTTTTGTGGAGTTTGTGTGCAGACTACCACTGATTACCCCTCTGGGAACTCCGGGAAGTAAAGCAATGCTTGTTTCCTGTGGTAAACAAGCTCTGTTTCACTGGTAAAATAGGATCCAGTCGCTAATGCTTGGGGTGCCAGTCCTCTAAAATAGCCAACATGAGGTATAAACGATTGACCTTGACTTTATCTCTTTGTTGTGATCATGATTAGCCATTGTTCAGAAGTACGTGACCTTAAACACCCATAAATAAATGAATAAATACCACTGATTAAATGTGATGTGTCCCTTTACTCACAAATATATATCGATATTCTTCTTGCTCCAGTTAGAGATATTCCAGATAATTAATATTAATTTCTCCATGAAAGCATCAAGATATTAACATATTTAATGGAACTACACATCATAATTTTAAAAATAATGCTGTGGTGTGTCTTCATTCTTAAGTGTATTGTTTGCAAACATGTCTAACAATATGGTAATGTTCTTAAAGATTATGTCAAATCAATTCTCAATTGTGAAACATTTCTTGTGTTGATTCAGAATGAATGTTTATAGTACTTTTAAATTCAATCATCTGGAATATTCTAGTTGGTCAGAAAAGCAAACCATAGGTTTGCTTTTCCGACAAACTGAAATATTTCAGACAGCTGAATTGAAAATATAGGCGATTGACTCTTTAAGGGTCAGACTGGTTCCAGACCATAACAGCATCAAATTCCTTACTGAATTAAACTGGTGGCTTGAGAGCTTGGGATAGAGTCAAGAGTAAACTTTACTATAATATGTCACATGTCTACATAATCTGATAATTTGTTCATTGTTATGATCTATTTCACATGGTTGTTTGCAGTTTGTGGCATTATTGCATTAATGATGAGACACAGTAATATTCTACCCTAATGAATAGGGTAACAGTGCTTTTCCTGATAGGGTATCACATATCCTAACCCTTAAATCCTTGTGCATGTTGCAGACAGATCTTCCTGCCCAGGACAGCGAATCCTGTTCCACTTGAATATATTGGAATATGGGCACTTTTAACCAAATTTTCCTCTACAAAATGAACCAATTTTTTAACCGATGATTCTTAAGTTAAATTTTTGGAAATATCCCATCAAATCCAGGCATAGCTCCTTCACACTAGCCTAAAAAGTACTCAGCAGGTTAAGAATTAAAGCCACAAGTCAAAACTGCTCAGTTCTCAAAGTTGAAGGTTTTTGGGATTAGCAGTGCTTCTCTAGGCTATGCGAATTTACTTTGATAGTAGAACATAACAAGCCATGCACTTTATGTTGCCTAAATATAGAAACTCACCTGCATGCACTGACCAATGGGACTGCCTCTGAATGACTACATTCGGAACTAAGCTCATACTTTAATACATGATATTAATGCTTGAGAAATGGATAGGTCGACATATTACGAGAAGGCAGGTATGAAATTATAATATACCTGCTGTGAATTGACTGAAACATGAACTTTTCCAAAGTTGAAGCAAGGTTTTCTCTTACTTCCAGATTTGCAAATGTTATACAGTGGAGCCTGCATAATTCGATACCTCTTAACTGAATAACCCTGTTAATTGAATATAAATTCTAAACACAAAACCATTTACCATATCTCCAGTACAAATTTGACCTGTTAATTGAATATAGGTTATAGAGTAAACTCCTGTTAATTGAATAAAGAATGTTGCAACCTGTCGAGAAATTACCTTGTCTCTCCCTAGGTTTCCTATGTTTATAGACCTATTTGGCCATAGTAATCCAATACAGGCATTTAATCTATTATATCTTGTTTCACAGAGCTCATGGAGCTCTGTCAAACAAGATATAATAGAATAAATGCTAAGTTTACCTCTAGAATACAGGAAAGTGACACATCCCTGTTAATTGCATACTCTAGTTGATTAAATAATTTCCAATGGTAAAGTGGCTATTCAATTAACAGGGTTCCACTGTACCTTGTTTATATATATTATAGTTAGGAGTATTTTTTCTCAGCATTTTGATTTCATTAAATGGCTGGGGGGAAATGTCTGCTGTTTCTATATCTGTTTTTCCCCAATGCATTCTATATAGGCATTTAATCTATTATATCGTGTTTGACAGAGATCCACTAGCTCTGTCAAACAAGGTTTAACAGAATAACTGCTCATTTTAACACCAGAAAAAAGGAAAGTGACCAAATTCCGGTGAATTGAATATTCCTGTGAATCAAATATTTTTTGGGTGCATGGTGTTGCTGTGTACTAAGGCACACTGCCCATCTATTGTGCACTTGTCTTGAACCAATGCTAACCCTACTTGTGCAGTGTTAGTATGTTGTGGAGTTGCTCATCACTGTTCGGTGGTTCTCTACGCCTTCCTCCACCCATTAAAACTGTATGACACGAGGTGACCTTGGCTGCCAAAAGTGTTAGTAAAACCCTGTTAAATAAATAATTTAATATTTTTCACAGGTAAAATAGCGATTTAATTAATGGTCCAGCTGTATTGTGAAAAAAGGCTTCATTTTCTCTTTTTTTTTAGAATGTGATCATGGTCTATATGGACTGGGATGTCTGCAAAACTGTTCATCATGTGAACTGGGGTGCAATCATGTGACTGGTCACTGCATTTGTGCTGCTGGATACCAGGGTGAAAACTGTACTGAACGTGAGTTTTTATGTTAGCCCTGTACATTGGTGTATACATAATTAATGTTTTAACCTTTTTCACTTCATTACTTCATGAATGGTATTAATGCATGCATTGTTCTTATCAATTGGTGAATCCTTTTACAACTTGCAATGAGCAGTTCACTACTACAAGGACTTCACAAACATTTTGTTCATTTTCTAATGTTATTTCCAACTTTCATGATAGTCATGTAAAAATGCCAGGAAAAAATTATTATTACATTTGGGTCTCAACATGGGAATAAAAATACCAATACCTTTTTAAAATTCCTCATTTTATTCAGTTGAATTGAATTTTATTTCCAGTATAATAATTTAATCATTTGCCCTGCCTCTGCGTTTGATTGGTTGAAAGCATACAGCGTTAAAGTCATCAAAATCGTATAAACCAAATCACATTATGATTTAGAATGTCTACACTCTGGAAGCCCCGCCCACTCAATCCAATTGCCAACGTGAGGGCGTGACGGCAGACTGATAGATCGATAACAAGCTTGTAAACAAAGATCAATGATCGATTTTTCGTTGCCTCCAGTCAGCGAGAATAAAATGATAATTTCTTGGGAACAATTGAATTCAATCAGATATACTGAAGTGGGAGATGCAATATCATACACCCAAACATGATTTTGGGGGAACTTAAAAAACATGTTTTTTAATGATATTGTTACGTGACTTGCTAAATATCTATCATCTGCGATCGAAAATCAAAACAACAAACAATTTGAAAATGATTGACGTGACCTGTGTGTGGCACACTTTCCTGAGTTTGACTTTGTCTTTTGCAAAAATTAAAAGTTTTTCGTTCACGTACACATAGTTTTTATATTTTAATATTACAGCCGGATTAAAGTATAAGAAATAACTGTTGTTTTCCTTTGGTTTATGTGATATAAAGCGAAAATTTTCAGCACAAGGTTAATCATAACTCACTACGCGAGTTATGAAGCTTGTGCTGAAAATTTTCAGTTTATATCACATAAACCGAAGAAAAACAACAGTTATTTCTTAAATGTATTTTGTTAACACATCATAGTGTGAATAAAATTTCAATTCAACTGAAGAAAATGAGGGATTGACAATAACATGGTCTACAGCATGAGGGGTCTCAGCAATAGTCGGGTCCCTGACTACATCAGCGAGCAAACACAGTTCATACAATGCTCAGGATATAAATTAAACCCAACCTCCATTAGTTGTGGCATCCCACAGGGCTCGATTTTTGGCCCAATACTGTTCTTATTATATATTAATGATATACATGTATCCAACTCAACATCCATTAATTTATTGTCATTTGCTGATGATACGACAGTGTACTCATCAGGACATGACATTGATGGTCTGTCTGAAACAACGTTGAACTAGAGAACGTCCACATATGGTGCACAAACAAATTAAAGTTAAATGCAAACAAAAGTAAGTTTATATTGATTAACAACGTAAAAGTATCAACTTCAGAATTTTCATTAATAACGGCCAAATAACGGCCAAATAGGAAGGGTGGGATCAACAGAAAATGACAACGCAGTAAAATTTCTTGGAATTCATATTGACGACAAACTGACCTACAAATTACATATTTCAGTACTCTACTCTAAAATTTCCAGATCTCTTAATGTAATTAGCAGAGTTAAAAACGTATTGCCACTCCGTGCATTACTTTCCTGATACTATGCCCTTGTAATCGTTATTTCCCATACGGAATACAGATATGGGGGCACTCAAAATCTATCAATAAATTATTCCTTTTGTAGTATCGTGCACTCCATATTATAAACAACAAAAAATACAGGGCCCATACCGATCCGTTATTTCGAAAGGATAAAATTCTAAAACTCAAGGACCCCCACATCCTGCATATTATGCTATTTGTACATGACTGGAAACACAGGCACCTTCCGACAACATTCGATCACTATTTCTTATCAACCTACCCACAATTGTTTACTACAGGCTTGCACTACAGTGGAAGTCCCTAACTCGGATAATATACTCTCTATTTTTGTCTTTCCCAAGCAATTTGGGAAAGAAAAGTGGTGCAAAAGCACCAAGAAAAAATGAGCCAAAACTGGGTCGAGTGCAAACAGGGCAGACCCAGTACGGGACGCTCTCTCCCAAGTACAACTCCAAGACTTCCGTTGCCAGTGCGCATATACGTCGCTAATGACTCATTCTTTTTTTCGTCCGCCATGTGACGAGATGTTCTTCTGCACTTGTATCAGTGTTCATCCAACTCGTTGATTGTTGTTTCCTGCATCATCGTCGATCCCAGTATCCTTTTGTATTATCAGGAACAGTTTATTTATTATATTCTCTATACAATTATTATCCATAATGTATTTTATATGTTCTTTCTCCGAGTCGCACGCGAATTTCGTGTGCCATGCGGTTCGGACTTAATTTATTTTCACAATTATTGTTAATGTTTAAATTGCTCATTTTTCTAATTGTGTTAGAGTTAGGTGTCAGCGGGGGTACTGCTTCTGCAGATTTTCTTCTCTCCTTTGAGAGTGGTCATTCTGTTGTCTGGTTCCCAGTCGACCGCCTGGGGTCTATTTTTCTGTCACCTTTCTCTCTTCTTTGGAGGTTTTCTTCTGTTTTCATCTGATTTCACCTTCTTTGCTTCTCTCACCTCTATACCCAGGACTATTCCTTGTGGGCAGTGTTTGCTTCCAAAGCATGTGGACGATTCACATGCTTTATGCTCCTCATGTAATGGGTGTTCGGCCGATTGGCCCTGTGGTCTCTGTGGATCTTGGTCATCCACTTTTTGGGCGTCAGTGAACCGTGTAGTGCGTTCTCGTGGCCGTACCTCCCGCTCACGCGGGAAAGGAGAACGCGGTCCTTCGGGGACTCCCGAGCCGACCATGTTTGGTGAGAGTTATTGCTCCTCCGTGGGGGATGTGCAGTCTTTTCCTGTAGTGGATACTGCGGGAGCCGTTGAGTGTTCTGGTGAAGAGGTGCCTGGTTCCAGGACTACGGTTCCCCTCCAGTCGACATCTGAGGCTGTCACTAGGGTTGTGACTCTTCCTTCAGAGCCGAGCAGGGGTGCTCTCTCCACAATTCCACCAACCTCAATGACTCCCGACGTATCTACTATTACTGCTGGTCCATCTGCTTCGTCGTCAGTTTCAGCCGGCCTCGGCTTTACCCTGCAGGGGACTGCAGGGATGTCTGGTAGTGTAGACGTGGGATATCGGCCTCAGCCTTCCCTGACTTCAACTCGGCGAAGTTGGAAGGGGCTGCTGGCCGAACCCTCTATTGTGGTCTCTGCGCCGTCGAGCACCACAGTTGTGTCATTGGATTCGGATGTTCTTAGTGGGGACACTTTGAGCTCTGTGGCATTTCCGTCCACTTATTCTGGCCTCATGACCAGTTTTGGGGGACCAACGTCTTTTGAGCAGCCTGGACCTTCTGCCCTGCAGAGGTCCGCAGTGACTCTCATGAGTTCCCGCTATGTTGATCCTTGGGGTGCGTCGTACCCCTATACACGTCTGCCTTCAGACATTTCGGCTGCCGCCCGTCGTCCCACATCGGGCGTTTTGGAGGATCGTGACCCTTCACTGGTTAAGAGGGTCAGAGGTGAATCCACCTTGCCAGTTCGTTCCCCTGTCGAACCGGCCAATATGGGCAGTGAGCTTAGGGAGGCCCTCTCCTTAGTCACTCAGGTTCTTTCCAAGAGCCTTCCCATTGCTTCCAGCGAGGCAGCGAGTGGTTTCCAGGCGCCCCCTATGGCGCCGCCTCCCGGGATTGGAAACAGGCCGCTTTCTGATCCCCCTGGTGTTCCGACACCATGGGAGGCATCGGCTGGTTTGCCTACGATGGGCTATGTGTCTTCCGATTCAGGGGAAGAGTCAGACATGCTTGATGTCGAGGGCCAGCAGTCTTTGGACTTGGGGGCATCTCTTGATTTTGTGTTTGGGTTCCTTCCAGATCTCAAACCATCAAACCAGCTGACTGTGTCAGCCAGGCCGCGATCATCGGCCACGCACCAACAGCCTATGGAGCAACCTGCTTCTGGGCGTCTTCGACGGTGCCAGTCAGTACAGGTGGTTGAAGCATTTTCAGCCTTGGACTCTAAACTCAGTTCCAAGGCTATGAAGGCTCCATTCTTCACCAGGGTTGACACCTTTTTGCCTCCAGCGCATTATCGTTCCTACGATTCCGCCAATCCATCAGTCTGCCAGACTTTGACGGTTTTGGATCAGGACACCAATTCCCTCGGGCTTTCCAAGCCCAAGTCTGCCGTCATTCCGATGACGACTCTGGAGTCCATGTTGGGCTTATCGAGAGAGATGCTTGGTATGCTTTCTCTCTCAGATCACGTCGTCTCAGCTTTAGCAGCTTATCTGCCTCCAGATAAGTTTGACGAGGTACAGGCTCCTTTGCGTGTGCTGTCCAAGGCGCTCATGCATCTTACTCACAGGCATGCCTGTAACATGGCTAATCTGGAATTAGTTCAAAGGGACTCTGTGCTGGACACAGGCCGATCCCTTCCTGAAGAGCAGCGCTCTACTCTTCAATCTGCTTCTTTGGCAGGTCCGCAACTTTTCCATGGTTCCATGTCGTCGGTCTGGGATGATGTCCTACATCATTCCAAAGATCAGCTGCTGTTTCGTCATCTTGATCAGCCTTCTCGGGGAGGCAGGGGCCATTCCAAGCCTAAAAAGTACCCTTCTGCTTCCTCTGCGAAGCAAAAGGCTGATCCTTCTGCCACCGCTTCTACTTCTTACTCAAGGGGTAAGGGTGAGCGTCGGCAAACAAGAGGGAAGCCTCAGGATTCTTCATTCAGTAGAGGAGGTGGTTTCTCCTCTCGCGGGCCTCGTCGGGGCTCGAAATGAAGGTCCTCACCTCAATTCGTCCCAGGTTGGAGGAAGGATAGCAGAGTTCGCAGACCGTTGGGCCACCATCACATCCGATCATTGGTATTAGATGTTGTTCGGTCCGAGCTGCGAATATCCTTCCAAAGGCACCCCACTCTGTCCAGGGTGCCTCTTCCAACCACAGTTCCTTCAGACGTTTTACATCGGGAACTTTTGTCCACGGAGATAGACAATCTCCTGACAAAGGGGGCGATCGAGGTCGTCAAGAACATTCAGTCAGTGGGGTTCTATTCCTGCCCGTTCTTGGTGCCGAAGAAGGACGGCCGACTCCAACCGGTTATCGATCTGAGTATCCTGAACCAGTCTATCATTACTCCCAAATTCAGCATGGAGACTTTCAGGTCGGTCCGCCGTTCAATTCACCAGGGAGATTTCGCTTACAGCATCGACCTGCAAGACGCTTACTTTCATGTTTCGATTCATCGGGCGTCACGTAAGTATCTCAGGTTTGCTTTCTGGGGCGAGTGTACCAGTTCAAGGCCATGCCTTTCGGCCTCAACCTGGCTCCTTGGGCCTTCACCAGACTGCTGTTGCATGTGATAGCTTTCCATCGCACACAGTCCAGGGTGACTACTTCGGCATATCTGGACGATATCCTCCAGAGGCATTCCAATGCTGCCTTACTGGAGTCGGATGTCGCCACTCTGTTGAGCTTGCTCACGTCGCTAGGATTCAGAGTAAACGAGGAGAAGTCGGACCTGGTCCCTTCTCGGTCGTTTTGTCATCTGGGGATGGCTTTCCACACCCAATTCAATTTGGTAGCGGTTCCCCAGGCCAAGGCTGTGATTCTCTCAGCTTTTGCTCTGACTCTGTCCCAGTCCACATCCACGACGGAACCATCAGGTGGACTTTCGTGTTCCCGTGTCTGGCTTTTGCCGTGGACGCTCTGTCCCTCGATTGGAACAGTCTAGTCAGCTACGCCTTCCCGCCAGTTCCGATTCTGCCTCAGGTTCTAGCCAAAATTCGAACCTGCAGTTGTCGAATCATTCTGATTGCCCCCCTGTCGCCTCAGCGGGTGTGGATCAATCAGCTCCGCTCACTGATGGCTGCGGTTCCAGCACGTCTCCCTCTACATCACGACCTTTTTTGCCAAGGTCACCCGAGGAGGTTTCACGTCGACCCTACTTCATTGTGCCTTGATGCATATCTTTTGTCAGGTCCTGTCTCCTCCGTAGAGGTTTTTTGAGATGAGCAGTGGAGTGCATTTCTTCTTCAAGGAGGCACTCCACTGGTTTAGCTTATGCAGCTTAGTGGAAGGTCTTCTGTCGTTGGTATCACTCTGTTGATTGTTGATTATGCCAATCCTTCGATTTCACAGATTGCGGAGTTTCTGGTATATCTGTTTGATTCTCGGGGGTCTCCAGCCTGTTACCATCAAGGGTCACAGGTCCATGCTTTCAGAGACTTTTTCTTCTGTGGGGAAGCGTCGTATCAGCACTAATCCTTACCTCTCCAAGCTTGTTAGGCACTTTTCTTTGAAAAGGCCTCGGACTATGCAGCTTACCTCATGATGGAATCTTTCGTGGGTGCTGCTTTGCTTGGGGGGGGGGGGGGGGGGGGGGGGGGGGGTGTGGCGCCGTTCGAACCTGCATCCCAGGTGGATATGCGTTTTCTCACATATAAGACAGCGTTTCTGATGGCTTTTGCTTCTGCCAGACGAGTTAGTGAGCTTCACGCCCTCTCGGTTGACCCGGCCTTTTTAGGAGCTCTCCCAACAGTGTTACTTTTACCACTGATTGCTCTTTTCAGGCCAAGAATCAGTTACCAGATACTACTCCTCCTCCTATCTGTATCAGGGCTCTTCCTTCTGTTGAGGGTAATCACCCTTTGCTCTGTCCGGTCTGTGCTATTCGCATTTATCTCAATCGGACACAATTCATATGGAAAGGCAGGAAACGTTTTTTCTGTCTCTTATTCCTGGTCGACAGAAGATCTCTCCTCAATCCATTTCTCGATGGATTTGTCTTGCTATTCGTACAGCTTACGGTCGTTTAGCAGCTGGCGATTGTATTACCAATCATATTTCTGCCCACGAGGTGCGTGTGTTGTCTACCTCTTGGGCCCATTCTAACTCCGGCAAGTTGTTGGATGTTATGCCGGCAGCCTACTGGAGAAAGGCCTCTACTTTCTCCACCTTCTATCTGCGTCAGTTGCAGGAGCAGACGGAGGACCTTTTTGCCTTGGGTCCTCTTCCTTCTGCTCAGGCTGTTGTCTGCCCTAGCCATTAGGCTTCTTGAAGGTCAGTTTTAGCCTTGTGCTATTACTGCCCTTTTCTGTCTGTGTGTCACACAGACCCATATGTCTCCTTTCATTGTCTTTTACTAATGATTGTGATGCTATGGTTGATAAGCCTCGGGACCTCTTCCTTCTGCTTCATGGTTCCAGTGCACTGGTGTTATGTGTGGGTTGGTTATGCAATTCCCTCCAGCCTATTGTCTATTCAGCCTGTAGTAAACAATTGTGGGTAGGTTGATAAGAAATTTAAATTTTATAGTAAATTTCTTTTCTTATTATTCCTACCACAATTGTTTACATGGAGGCCCTCCTGTCTTCTTATACGAGTAAGAATCCTTCCTCCCCGCTGATCACATAACTCTAACATTGGCGGATTCAAAAAGAATGAGTCATTAGTGACGTATATGCGCACTGGCAACGGAAGTCGTGGAGTTGTACTTGGGAGAGAGCGTCCCGTACTGGGTCTGCGTCGGTTGCACTCGACCCAGTTTTTTTACTTTTTCTTGGTGCTTTTGCACCACTTTTCTTTCCCAAATTGCTTGGGAAAGACAAAAATAGAGAGTATATTATCCGAGTTAGGGACTTCCACTGTAGTGCAAACCTGTAGTAAACAATTGTGGTAGGTATAATAAGAAATGAAATTTACTATAAAATTTAAATTTCTGTGAAGGAGTCACGCCAGGACTAGCCAAAAGACAGTCTGGTAGCCTTCAAGTAAAGAACACAAGAAATAAATCACTAGATCTACTCCCTGTTAGCCTCTTTCCCAAAATATGGAACATTATGGACAAACCTATAACTAATTTATCAAACAGAAATGAATTTAAAAAAACTATAATAAGACAAATGTTGGAAGAATATCTCAGTGAAGTAAACTGTAATGATACTAACTGCAAGGACTGTAATCGCCATTACTAAACCACATCCTACTTTGTGGAGCCCCACATATAGGTTTATCCCTTACACTTCGATGTTAATGCACGTATTGTGTGTATGTGAGCACGGTTATATGTGTGTGTGTGTATATATATATATAAATTAAATTCAAGCAGTTGCATCTTCACGGATATTCCAATAATTGATATTCCTGTGTTTAATAGGTGCGACAATAGGCCATTATATATATATACTTGTTCACTTGTGCACAAGCAAAACATATGCACAGATATATGTATATGTGTGCCTATGTATGTATACATGAGCACTTTTGTGGTAGATGATGGGTGGAAGGACGATATATATTAACATTTCATCCATTATCGATAACACAAGTGTAAAACGTCCATTCTACCTCACCACACCCTCATCACCAATGTGCATATAAGTCGTTCATCAATACCAGTTTCTTATATTTACTTGTATCCATCCATGCAATCCACAAACACACCACAGGGAATGACAGAAAGACAGCCAATCTGGCTAGGCCATTCCCTGCAGAACATGTATGCTGATTATCTTATAATTTATAAATCCTTCATAAAAATGATGAGTACATTTATGTAGAACTTAGTCTTATGTAAATACATGTGCTGCAAATAAAGTATTCTCTCTCTCTCTCTCTCTCGAGGTTTGTGACTTGGAGTTTATGTTCAACCGAGATGTGGATCATCATCGAGTTACCATCAGCTGATCACAATAACATATATGTTCCAATAAAACATTATCCATAGCCCAAAACCCACATCGCAAAATGAACAAGGCACTTTTAATGATAACAAGTTTGGTAAATAAACCTCTTGTGTACCCCACAACTTCACTGGACACAAAATAAATCAGATAAAGATTGAGGTCACTCCATCATCATTCAAATTGTAAACTGATTTGTAATTTAAACAACAATTCATGCTGCATATAAGAAAAACCTAGAAAAATGATCTGTTGATAAAATAATTTTGAAATGGGAATCCTCATTTCAAATATTTTGCATGCTGATGTCGAATGATAACATATGCTACTGGAGTCGTAAACATAGAAAAAAACAATGTGAGCTCTTGTCCAGTTAGAGAGCGAAGTTTTTTGTCATATTGGAACATATGTAGTTTGGGGTGGCATACTGAAGTCACTGCAATGGACAGTTCAATCTGTTGTTGGTTCACTTTAAATCTTCAGGTCTGATCTCCTTCTACATCTAACCTATTGGTTTGGAACTTGGTATAACATGAACATCAAGTGCAGATATGAGTCTCATAAATTGTTGCACATTAATTCAAATATTACAAAGTTATAGCCCTTGTCAGTTGTCACAGTTTGGGAAAATTATGTGGAGCAAATTACTTTTACATTAAAGATACAGTGGAGCCCACATAATTGGATATCTCTTAATTGTATATCCCTGTGAATTGAATATAATTTTCCAACACAAAACCTTTTACCATGTCTCCAGTACAGATTTGACCTGTTAATTGAATATAGGTTATAGAGTAAACTCTTGTTAATTGAATAAAAAATCTTGTAACATGTCGAGAAATTACCCCGACTCTTCCCAGGTTTCCTTTGGTTATAGACCAATTTGGCCTTAGTGCATCCAATACAGGCATTTAATCTATTATATCTTGTTTGACAGAGGTCATTGAGCTCTGTTAAACAAAATATAATAGAATAAATGTTAAGTTTATCTCTAGAATTCAGGAAAGTGACACAATCCCTGTTAATTGAATACTCCTGTTAATTGAATAATTTTCATTGGCAAAGTGGCTATTATTCAATTAACAGGGTTTCATCTGAATCAATTTTGAAACTTCTGGGTTCCCATAGGGCCTTGAATTCCAGGAACAACCTTGAATTATGACTTAGGACCATTTAAGGCCTTGAAATTCTGAAAAATGGGCCAGAAAAAAGATCTTGTAAAGCCTTCACGAATTAAAAATGCTGACAAAGTGCACTGTCATAACTATATAGTTAATGCCAGAGTTCATGAGGCATAGTCCTAACTCAGACCCTCTGGTCATTACCACCTCCTCTCACTTACCTTATCGCAGTAGTAGGAGTGGGGGAGGGGGTTCCTAGTTAGAACTAGTGAAGGCAGGACCTTGAAAATGCTCAAATTTGTCTATTGAAAAGTGCTGAAAAATTTTGGGGAAAAAGATGGCCTTGTTTTGCCTTGTATTTTATTTGTCTGTGCCTGCTGGAACCCTGAATAAATTATCTACATTTTCATCGTTATGCACATGTAATTACTGGAGTTCTGCTTCTTGAACACTGCCATTATTACATTTATTAACTGATTCATTTGAATCTTGATAGGCTAATATACTTTGATATACTTCACGAAGTTCGATTTTTATTGTTATGGATACAGAATTACTGGCATTATACCTCTTGTAGGTTAAATTTATTATTATTCCATTTCAGCTTCTTGTAAACACTCAGATTCCTACAATATTGAATCAGGGTTTTTGACACTTGTCACAGAGATATATTTAAACAATTTTTTTTTTGTTCAACATTTGGGTGGGGTGGGGATAGGGGTCGATAGATTTTTTTTATTATTATTTAAAGTGAGTTTTGGAGGATTTTGAGTGATTTTTAAACAAAACCCAAATATTCCCCCATTGGTGTGACTGTCGTTCCATTTGGTAAATTGTGGCTGTGTGTTGAAGTTCCATTGGGTAAATTAGGGGGGAGGGGAGAGGAGATGGGTGGTTATGGTCCGTTGGGTGATTTTTTTTTAAGCTCATCTTGACAAAGTCAAGCTGAGCTAATCCCATCGCTGTCCATCCATCGTCCATCAACACCATGTTTTGGTCTTCTCCTCCAAAGCCACTAGGCCAATTCAAATGAAAGTTTGTGTGAGAGATGGCCCCGAAGGGGCATTGCATTTTTGTTCAACTCAGCATGCACAGCCCCATAGGGAGGGAGTGGGGGAAAATGCTCCAAAATATTTTTAAAATCTTCTTCTCATGAACCAGTGTGTACAAATGACTTGATATTTGCTATGGAGCTTCCTTTTGAGGTGTAGAATCAAGTTTGTTCAAACGAAGTTCGTCGAGCAATATTTGGCTTTGTAATGGGAGGGGTAAGATTTAAAATTTCTATTTTCTGAACCCATGGTCTGGTTTGAACCAAATTTGGTATGTGGTATTATTGGGTCATAAGTACTTGACTCATGCAAAAAAAAATTCCTGCATCCCCATGGGAACCCTGGGAGCTAAAAATAGAAATATTTTCAATCGCCCATATTTCCCAAACCACACCGAACAGAGAGCTGTTATTTGGTATAAAGTATCCTTAGGACCAGTAGAAATGAATGGTAAAAAAATTGCCATTGGTTATGTTAGGGTGTTCTGTAATGGGCATTGAAAAAATGCTGAGTCAGCATATTTGCAAAAATTAAAAAATCTTTTCTCCAGAACCAATTATCAGAATATTTTGATATTCGGTATATGGCATTCATAGAGGGGTCAGATACAAATTTGTTAAAATAAAGCCCCTTCGTTCATATTTGGGCTCAATACAGGAGCCCGAATTTTTAATATAGGGTAATATGGGGAATATTCTTTAAAAATCTTCTTCTTCAGAACCACCAGTCGGAATCTTTTAATGTTTGGTATACATCATTATTATGAGGGTCAGATTCAAGATTGTTCAAACCAAATCACTAGGTTAATATTTGGGCTTCCTATAGAAGCCCAACTTTTAACTTTGTTCGATACGGGGGATAATTTTAAAAAATCTTTTTCTTCAGATCCATCAGTCAGAATGCTTTCATATTTGATATGCAACATCTCTAGGAGGGGGTGGGGGGGGGGGAGGGAAGGGGTCAGCTTCAAGTTTGTTCAATTGAGATCCCTAGGTGTATATTTGGACTCACTATGGTAGCCCAAATTTTACTTAGTGGGGAGGGGGGGGGGGGGGTCAGCTTTCAGCTTCAAGTTTGTTCAAATCAGATCCCTAGGTGTATATTTGGACTCACTATGGTAGCCCAAATTTTAACTTTGTTCGATATGGGGGATAATTTTTAAAAATCTTTTTCTCCAGATCCCCCAGTCAGAATGCTTTCATATTTGATATGCATCATCTCTAGGGGGAGGGGGGGGGGGGGGGAAGGGGTCAGCTTCAAGTTTGTTCAATTGAGATCCCTAGGTGTATATTTGGACTCACTATGGTAGCCCAAATTTTACTTAGTGCAATATGAGGAAATGTCTTCAAAAATCTTCTTCTTCAGATCCACCAGTCAGAATGCTTTCATATTTGGTATACAACATTTCTAGAGGGGGGGGGGGGGGGGGGGGGGGGGGGGGGGGGGCAGATTCAAGTTTTTCAATTGGATCCATAGGTTAATATTTGGGCTCACTACGGTAGCCCAAATTTTAACTTAGTGCAGTATGAAGAAATTTCTTTAAAATTTCTCTTCTTCAGATCCAACAGTCAGAATGCCTTCATATTTGGTCTAGGGAAATCAGATTCAACTGTGTTCAAATATAGAGCCTGGGTTAATATTTGGGCTCCCTATGGGAGCCGGAATTGACCATGTTCCTGAAGAATTAGAGGTGTGTAACTAAGATTAATCCACATAGGGGCTTCATAGGGGAGCTCTACATTTTACATTATGATCAACTGAAGAAGAGGCATGATGCCCGGATTAGTTTTGTCACTCCTGCGGGGCTCAAGGATTCACAGTGTATCCTATGGAAATGGATTGCTTAATGTAGACTCATTCTTGGACTCTGTTTATATTGTGTTCTGTTTTATATTGTGTTCTGTTCAAGATGAGCACTTCACCGTGGGGCCTCTTGTTTATCCTTCTTCTTCAAAATCAATTTTACCTGATTTTATTTACAAAACATATATCACCAATGGGAAGAAGGAGAGGAGGTGGGCATTGGGTGAATTTTCTTCTTTTTTTTTTTCCATTAAATTAAGTTTTGGAGGATTTTGTATGATTTTATGCAGAACACAAAAAAGGAAAAACATGTGTACAATTGTACTATTTAACTCATTTAAGTTTAAAAATAAAATTGTTTTGCTTCTTAGTCATCCTCATCAGATTTCAGTTTCAGTGTCACTTCCTTATTAATATTAAAGCTTAGTCTCTGTAGTAATATTGTAAGGAAAACACTGCAAGGCAATAAAAATCTCCAGTTTCAGTGAGGGATTGCCTGTGAATCAAAAGATTTTTTTTGCCTAATTTCTTGGTTTATTATGATTAAAATGTGTACTTGTATAAGCTGTGCAGTTGTGTGCTTTTGTTACATGACTTGCATTTTTATATCCACTGAAGTCCAACCTAACATTTATTAAGTCCTAACATTGCTCAGTGAGAAATTTCCAAGGGCAGTGTTAGGACCGGGTAATATTGGTTTGGAATATAACTTTTAAGAATTGTTGATATTTTTATACACAAACTCAGGTATGATTAAAATAACATCAGTTGAAGATCCTGGAAAGTGCTTGAAAATTCCTATGATACTAAAATGGACTGGATTTGTTTTCTTTCAGATATGGTATGAACCATGTAAAAGTTTAATTTTTGCATGATAAAAGTTTAATTTCTGAATAACAATGTGGAAATCTATATTATATCATTGTGTTTCAGCATGCGGCCCCAAAAAATATGGTGTTAATTGTGTGTTTGACTGCCCAGATTGCCAGTTTGGAAGCTGTGATCGTTTTGTTGGAAATTGTGGTTGTGTTGCTGGTTGGAGAGGACCACTGTGTGATAAACGTAAGTGTACAAATTTTTTCTGGTTCTTATATGATCATCTGTAATATTGAATTCTGAAATTTTCCTTATATTTTTTCAAACCTACCACACCAATACACAACCTGTTAATCCACAAGTTCCATATAGTTGTTCAAAAAATGCACTAAGTTGGAGGTCCCTCAGTCCATAGGCTTTGGAGAGACTGATAGTCTCAAAGACAAAACTTAAGACAAACCGAGTGTGCCAGGAGCAAATTGTGAATTGTGTACATGCCTGGAACTCTAAACTGATGCCAGACTGTGTTCCCAATTGTCACTTTTGCATTCATTCTCTCCATTTGTTTAATTTGTACTTGATAAACTTTTCCTGTAGTTTAACTCTCTGCACTGTTATGTCAAAATTGCAAAGTATTCAGCAGAAAATATTTCCCATAATACAGTTTGATATTTTAACCAAATATACCTTGTTTGACAGAGCTCTGCACTTTGAAAATATTAATTGGTCCACCCCCAAATAATGAATGTGGAAATTGCTGCCATTGAACTGACGTGGAAGATACCATCAGTGTTCAAAGGGTTAAAAACACAAGTCACACGACATGTTTCATAACTAATACAGTGGAGCCCACTTAATTGGATATCTCTTAATTGTATATCCCTGTTAATTGAATATAATTTTCAAACACAAAACCATTTACCATACAGTCAGTACAAATTTGATCTGTTAATTGCATATGGGTTGTAGAGTAAACTCCTGTTAACTGGTAAATGCTGGAAGCCCCAAAATGGACTTAACTAAAAAGCACTGGTAATGGCCCTATCTATTATTCTCCACTGAAGATAGTTTCCTTTAGGACCTGGTATAATTTAGATATTGTGCACAACAAATTGGTCTGTTACATTTGATTGGATAGTGCCTGAAGGCACTATCCATTCAAATGCAACAGAGCAATTTATGATGAACAAAATTTTGTAGTCATTAAAACTTAGCACTCTACCAGTTAATTGTATATAAATTTTTGTAATATGTCGAAAACATTACTGTGACACGCACCAAATACCCCTCATTTATCAATCTATCAACAAAATTTTTCAGCAAGTGCATTTTCTACTGCCCGGAAAAATAGAAAACACAGGTGCTGACGGGAGCAATTGCTCTCGCACCCATCTCATTTTCAGTACTACTGATGTCCTTTTTCTCGAGTCGATTCAGTCCCAATAAACGACAGAGTTTTCATTGTGAGTTCTTTCTTTAAATAATGTAATAATCCATTTGGGCCACAAAAGAAATAGGAAAATATGTTACAAATCCCTAATCGTATCACTGTTAAATGATACCAACACGATTTACTGACGCCTCATCGCGGCTTCATTAAATTCAGCATTGTACATAAGTTATAATGGGATTGAAGATAAGGCTTTGCTCTCAAGGTGAAATGCCCAGTGGATGGTAGATAACTCTATTTGTGTAGAATGAAGTGCACTCTGAGCACTTGAGTCCATATACTTCCGTTTAATGGAAGTGTACCGACTCGAGTGCTTGGAGTAAATTTCAATCTGTTATTGGTGTTTTAACCACATGAACAACCCAATGTGCCGTGCCTAATTTGGACAGCATGTTAAAACTTGTCAAAATTGTTACTTGGAGGTTCTAACAGGCAAGAAAGGTTGGTAGCTTGTACCAAAATATGTTTGCATGGAATAGTTAGCCGATTGAAAGTCGCATTTACGTGATGAAAGAACGTTAAATCCCTCTCCATTGAGAAGAAATCGTTCCGTCAAGTTTTATAAGAATTGACTTGCAGGGCCCTACTGTAGACCTCAGTCTACTTTCAAGATGTTATTGATTGATCCTGCTTTTCTCCCTTTAACCATGGGTTTAACCCTTTGCCCAACAAATCAGCTGCATCTATCTGCTTAATTTACAAATTGAGAACTCTGCTGGGATAATAAATTTTGACAGAAAATTTGGACCAGATAATTAAGATATTTACTGTTCACTTTTCTGATCACAACACTGTTATGGGTATATCAAAGTTTTGATAGACAAGAAATCAAATTTGTCACATTGGTGTTGTTGGGTCTTATTATGTACAGTGTGTCACTAATGACAATATGTAAAGATGTTTCTTTCCTGAAAATACTTGGAGATAAGTTTGCTTTGCATTGTACATTGAGAAAGCAAGACTAAGACAGAACATAATGAGGGTGGAGGGCCATAGGCACACAAGAAAAATTACAACAGGGGCCATTGATTCCTGTCCCCATACTCTACCTGAGTTGTGATGTGTATTTACTCCTTGATTAAACTTAAATTAAGAGGATGAAGCTGATATTTTTAAAGAAAATTATCACCTTCGGTGGGCCATTTATTCTCTTTTTTGACACTGTTTTGTGTCAAAGCATTTCATTCAAGTCATGATGTCGAACAAATGCGTAATGACCTGTCAGATGTCAGATACATTCCCATATGACAACTCTTGTACATAGGCCAGATTTTACGCATGGTGTATCCAGGGATGAAAGTTTTCTGGAATTTGACGGAATTCCAGAATTTCCAAGTTTTCCAAGTCCATTTTTTGTGTTTCGAATTTTACTTTTTTATGCAACCCAAAGTCTGCTTTTTTCAGTAATTAATGTTTCCGTTCAACTTGTAGTTCCATTTTTCATATTTTAGTAATTATTGGAAGTCATACCAAGTTCATTGGTGTACTAAATGCTGATTGGGCAGTCCCATTCAATAAGTGAAATTGTGTGAGTTTAACCAGTGGAATTTCTTGTTTCTTGTGTGTCTTCAGTGCTCAATGAATGAAGACCACGCTTTTTAAAGTGAAAAATGGAATTTAAGGAGGATATATCACTTGATAATTACATTGTTAATGTAGTTATACATTTTGTGTCCAAATACTCAATTCCTATTGGTCAGCTGGATGAAAATGTCATGACCAAATGTAATTCATTTTCCAATGAATACATTTGGTCGAACTTTGACCCGCATTTACGGTAGAGTGCAGTTGACAATGTTATTCGGTCGGTGTTTGGGCGAGTTTTTATCACACCAAAAGGAGCTCAACTTATCACTTGTCGTCCGTCATCTGTCGTCATGAACATTTTCCAAACGACTTCTCCTCTGAAACCGCTGGTCCGATTTTCACGAAACTTTATGTGGATGTTCATTACTATATGGTAATTCATGTTTGTTCAAATGAACTGGCCACGTCCCTTGGGGGCTCTGTATGGGGCATAACTCTGATAGCACTGTATGAATTATAGAAAAATTATTAAAAAATATTCTTCTCCAGAACCAGTGGGTAGAATCTTTTGATACTTTGTATGCAGCATCTTGGTATGGGTCTGATTCAAGTTTGTTCAAATCGGCTCCCTGGATTCATATTTGGGCTCACTATAGAAGCCCAAATTTGAACTTAGTGCATTTCAGACAAATTTCTTAAAAAATCTTCTTCTCCTGATCCAGCGGGCAGAATCTTTTGATATTTGGTATGCAACATTGTGGGGTGGATCTGATTCAAGTTTGTTCAAATCGGCCCCCTGGATTCACATTTGGGCTTAGTATAGAAGCCCGAATTCGAACTTAGTGTATTTCAGGCAAATTTCTTAAAAAATCTTCTTCTCAAGATCTAGCAGGCAGAATCTTTTGATATTTGGTATGCAACATTGCGGGGTGGATCTGATTCAAGTTTGTTCAAATCGCCCCCTTGGATTCATATTTGGGCTCGCTATAAAAGCTCGAATTCGAAATTTCTTGGAAAAATCTTCTCCACATCCAGCAGGCAGAATCGTTTGATATTTGGTAGGGTGGATCTGATTCAAGTTTGTTCAAATCAGCCCCCTGGGTTCATATTTGGGCTCAGTATAGGAGCCCAATTGGAACTTAGTGCATTTCAGGCAAATTTCTTTAAAAATCTTCTCAAGATCCAGCAGACAGAATCTTTTGATATTGGGTATGCAGCATGCTTAGGGGGGTGAGATTCAAATTTGTTCAAGCCAAGTCCCTGGGTTCATATTTTGTCTCACTGTGGGAGCCTGAATGATAACTTAGTTCAAAATGAGGAATTTTCTTTAAAAATCTTCTTCTTCAGATCCAGCAGATGAATGCTTTTGATATTTGGTATGCAACATCGTTAGGGGGGTAAGATTCAAGTTTGTTCAAGGCATGGCCCTATTTCCATAAAATTTGTCTCTGTTGACTTCATTCCTTTGTAGTGTTGATGAACCATGTCTAACTGAATGTGACCCCCAAATACTTCTTTGAACCACTTTGGTTGGTGAGCGATTAAGGCTCCTTGGGGCCTCTTGTTAACTTTTAGCGCCTCTCGCAGTGATCAACTCCGCTCCTGTTTCTTTAGTGACATTTCCCAACCGTGGCATAAAGCCCGTTACTAAAGTACTCGTTTCCATTTCTAAAGTTGTAAAAAAATCAGTTGTGCACTTTGTCTCTTGTGTGAGGGTGGTTTTTCACCTCGTTTTTCACCTCGTTCGTTCGTACATGTTTTATTTCGTCTTTCTGCTTTGTTGTTTGGTAAAAAGTAGTTTAAACAGTTACGGAATGTAATTATAAGAATTTAATGCAATCTTTATAATCTTTTTTGGACTAAGAACGTGTGGGAATGGGTACAAATTGTATGAATCCCTTCATACAATTTATACCCATTCCCACACGTTCATACTCCAATAAAGACTATAAAAATTGCATTCAATTCATAATTGATAAAGGAATTAAAAAGAAGTTTCATTGGGGCTGGTTACAAGAAAATGATTCTAATAATGACTTTCTATCTGACTTCATAAGGAAAATAAATTGTGCTAGAAAAGTGAAGTGTATTTGGTGTGTAAAAGAAATTGACTGTAGAAATGATGGCAGAAAAACATTAAAACAATATGCGACAACGAAATTATACATCAGAAAACGTTCCAACATAAATTCAAATCAATCACTGTCATCAACATTTTTTCAATTCCAGACAATTAATGTGTGAATCAATCTCGGAACATCTACAACCTTAGAGCAGCCCCTGGACCCGGCCCGTGTTAATCATGCTTACCTCACTTTGTGCAGAGATGTACACTTTCCAGTATTTTTTTACATCTGCCACTTTCATCTCTGGATGTATTTAGTACATTTTTCAGTAGCTGTATTGTTGTCTCCCGCTTTTTGAAAAAAACAGGAAATATTAAATTCGGGGTGTCCTTCTGTGTTTTTCATTTCCAGACTCTAACTTTCCTTACAGTGACCAGATTTTGATGAAATTTGGATAGTAGATCACTTTCATCAATTGTGGGTCCAAGTTCGAATATGGACATTTTCCGTGCATATTTAATTAGATTGCTGAAATTTGATTGGCTGACGGTTTCCAGATTCTAACTTTCCTTAAAATCAACCAATTTCGATGAAATTTCATGTATGGATTACTTTTATCAATACCTAGGTCCAGTTCAAATGTGGAAAATTTTGTAACGAAAATCTGTCCATCTGCCTGTCCATCTGCCTCGTGCGTCAACGCACCTCGAACTAAAAGCCGTATTTATGAACCGATCTTCATGAAACTTCTTGGGTATCTTTGTTATCATTGTGAGACCAGAATATGTGTTTTGGGGTTTGGTCCAAAATTCAAGATGGCCGCCAGCGGCGATTTTGTTCCGAAATTGGGTGTAATCAGTTTTTTGTACAGGACTTCTGTATGAAAGTTCGGATTTGAATAAATTTTTGTATGAATGTTTATTAACATGCAATACATCACATGTAATACGGGTTTCTTTTCAACCTACTCACAATTGTTTACAATTGGCTGCAACATAAGTGCAAGCCCTACTTCGGAACTAACTCAAGCTTTTAGAATCTTTTCCAAACGAGTTGGAAAAGTACGCGAGTGCAAAAGCACGAAAAAGATCGAAAAAAGGGTCGAGCGAGACCAGCGCTCGAAATTACAGGTACTCTCTCTGCACACCTCTTGCGTTTACCGAGCGCATGCGCAACAACCGTGACGTCAATTCCTTTATTTTCTGCCATTGTACATGGTCGGAAATTTTTGTGACTCGTGCTATTTATGCTATGTATTCTTCGTGAACAACTTATTCTTCATATTTAGTGTGCTACTGGATTGTATCTTTTTATCAAGCTACCAAATTATTATTTAATGTTAATTTGTATTTTTATTGCTGTTCTCTTCACACTTTATCTTGTCTTTCCCCCACGTGTGAACACGACCTTAGTACTGTTTTCCGTCGGCGGGAAACTTGATTATTGTTTTGATACCATGCCTAAGACTATTCCTTGTACCTCTTGTTTGCAGGTGAAACATGTGGATGATTCTCATGCCACATGTGTCACTTGCAACAATTGCACTCAGGCCCAATCATGTGGTATCTGTGGGGTTTGGTCCTCTAAATTTTGGGCTTCTGTAAACAAGGTGGTTCTTTCCAGAGCTAGAACCCCTCGTTCTCGGGGTAAGGGTAGCCGTGCCGTAGCAGACATTTCTGCTGGTGCACGTGGTGACTCTGTCACACAGGATTCGGATCTGACTTCTGTGGCGAGTTCCTCTGCAACTGTTGGCGGTGTTAGTTCAGTGATACGTGACGAGGAGACCGTGGTCTCTTTGTCTTCTGATGTCACTATTGAGGCATCTGTTTTCATTGAGAGCTTTTCCGAGGTCAGCTCGGTAACCCTCTCCGATCTGCCTCCTACACCGTCGACCGTTGTTGAGGAGGTTGCTACTCCAGATCCTATTCTGTCTGATGGTGGCTCTTCCATCTCCTCTGGGGATGGTCTACAGTCTCGGGGGACCGAGGCTGTATCTGCTGGTGTGTCTGTGTGTTCTCAGCCTCCCCCAGCCTCGCGGCGGGGCTGTGCGGGTTTGCTGTCTGCTCCGTCTCATCTGGCTAGGTTTGCTCCTAGTCGGTTGAGCCGGCCGGTCGCTTCGGCAGCGATTCCTCGTCCCTCGAGTGAATCGTTTATTGTTCCACCTTCGCCTGCTAGTGTGCCGCCTAGCGGGATGGTGTTGGGACGTTGGCATCCAGGGCCTGCTGTTCGGCAGCGGTCAGTGACAGCCCCTGTTAGCTGTCACTCTCGGAACCTTCCTCCGGTGATTCCTCACTGTGTTCCGAGTCTGGGTGTCGATCGATGCTTGCCGTCGGTCTCAGAGGATAGGCAGTTGGGGCCGTCTGCTGTGCAGAGGCCAATGACAGGTTCCTGTCATTCTTGGGACAATCCTCCGGTGTCTTCTCACCGTGTCCTAGGTCCAGCTACCGATCGACGTGCGCCGTCGGTCTCTTTAGAGGATTTGCAGGCAGGGCCTTCTGTTTTGCAGAGGTCAGTGATGGCCCCTGGGCGTCACAATGAGGACTATCCTCCGGTGTCTTCTCACCGTGCTCCTATTCTATCTGCCGATCGACGTTTGCCGTCGGTCTCTTCTGAGGATTTGGGTTCTTCTAGCAGAAGGGTCCATTAGGAGGACACTCCGTCGGGCGATTCTGCTGCGACGGATTCTCAGGGTGACCTGCGCCAGGCCGTTTTGGCACTCACCCGGTTGCTTTCTGGCAACCCTCAAGTTGGCCTCCCTGTGCCTCCTGAGGCACAACCTCCTTTGGTTGGTCGCCGAGATGTCTCGCCTGGCCCCTTGGATACTGCACAGTATTCACAGGAGGTTTCTGCTGGTCAGCCCGAGTTGGGCTACGTCTCCTCTGCTACAGAGGATGACGAGTATCTTGAAGGTGATGGGCCCCCCTCGTCAGTCTTGGGGCAGGCTTTGGATTTCGTCATTGGCTTATTGCCGGACGTTCAACCTTCCGACCAGCCTTCTGTGACCGTCTGGCCGCGGTCCACTGTGGAGCGCCATAACCCTGTTGAGCCTTCTAGCTCCGGGGCTTTGCGTCCTCTGCAATTGGCTCAGGTGGTTGAGTCCTTCCAGGGCTTAGATGCCAAAATGCGTTCTAAGGCCCTCAAGGGTTCCTTCTTTTCTAGAGCTGATGCCTTTCTGCCTCCATCGCGGTTTCGTGTGTACGATTCCGTCTCTCCACCAGTCTTCCAAGGGATGACTACTGTGGATGAGGATTCTTCTTCCCTCGGGTTGACTAAGCTTAAGTCGGCAGTTCTCCCGATGTCGGTAGTTGAGTCTATGGTGGGCCTGTCCCGAGAGATGCTGGGTATGTTGTCTCTCGCGGACCATGTCGTCGCTGCTCTGGCTGAATTTTTTCCACCAGGGGAGTTTGATGACGCTCAGGCGCCTTTTCGCGTTTTGTCACAGGCTCTTATGAACTTGACTCACGCTCACGCCTGTAACACGGCTAATTTGGAGCTGGCACGCCGGGATGCGGTTTTGGATTCTTTACCATCCCTTCCTTCTGAGCAACGTGCTGTTCTGAGGTCTGCCTCTTTGGTGGGACCTCAGTTGTTCCATGGTTCCGTGGAAGCTGTTCGTGGTGAAGTTCTTCGTCATTCGAAGGACCAGCTTTTGCTGAGACAGCTTGACCCACCTGCTGCTGCGGATGGGGGTCGTTACAGGCCCGCCAAGCGTGCTGCTGCGTCTGCCTCGTCGGCGACGTTGGCTGTGCCTTCGGCTCCGTCTGCTCCTTCTGCTCATAAGAAGCGCCGACGTGGCCAGGCCCGCTGGCAGCCTCAGGCTGGAAAGTCTCAGGACTCTGTCACTTCCCGAGGTGGTTTCTCCTCTCGGGGGCCTCGTCGAGGCTGCAAGTGAAGGTTCTCACCTCGATTCGCCTCCAGTAGGTGGTAGGCTGTCGCTTTTTTACGACCGTTGGACAGAGATAACGTCGGACTCTTGGGTCCTCGACTTCATTCAATCCGGTCTGCG
This sequence comes from Pictodentalium vernedei, assembly GCA_031216915.1. Taxonomy (NCBI): domain Eukaryota; kingdom Metazoa; phylum Mollusca; class Scaphopoda; order Dentaliida; family Dentaliidae; genus Pictodentalium; species Pictodentalium vernedei. The sequence goes on along the minus strand of CM062292.1, from coordinate 407,948,288 downwards.
ACTGTCCTTCCATCGGCACCCCAGTTTATCTCGGGTGCCCCTTCCGACTCAGGTCCTTTCAGATTCTCTGCGTCGGGACCTTCTGGTGCAGGAGATCGACAATCTCCTCACCAAAGGGGCGATCGAGGTGATCAGGAACACCCTTTCACCGGGGTTTTCCTCGAGACTTTTCTTGGTGCCGAAGAAAAACGGCCATATCGTCCTGTCATCGATCTGAGTACCCTGAACGAGTACATAATTGCTCCTCGTTTCAGTATGGAGACTTTCCGGTCGGTTCGACGTTCAGTTCATCAGGGCGATTTTGCGGCCAGTATCGACCTGAAGGATGCCTACTTCCATGTACCCATTCATCTGGCGTCACGGAAATACCTTCGGTTCTTGTTTCGGGATCGAGTTTTTCAATTCAGAGCTCTCCCGTTCGGTTTGAACCTGGCTCCTTGGGCCTTCACCCGACTGATGTCACATGTGCTTGCTTTCCATCGCACTCAGTCGGCAGTGACTTCGTCAGCCTACCTAGACGACATCCTCCAACGGCACCACGATGCTGCTGTTCTGGAGTTCGATGTGCGGCAGTTTCTTTGCCTGCTAGCGTCGCTGGGTTTCAGAGTCAATCGCGAGAAGTCGGATCTTCTTCCTTCTCAGCGATTCCGTCATTTGGGGATGGATTTCGACACTCTTCACAATGTAGTGTCGGTCCCCCAGGCTCGGGCGACGATTCTTTCCGCCTTGACTCGGGACCTGCTTCAATCTTCCTCGGTCTCGGCCAGGACTTTCCTTCGGATGCTGGGCCTTTGCGGTTCGGTGACAGATCTCATTCCGCTCGGTCGCTTGTTTGTCCGACCTCTCCAACACTTCCTGTTGGATCATTGGCGTCCGAATGTAGATCCACTGGACCTGGAACTCACTATTCCTCGGTCTCTGCTTTGTCACCTCCGCACTTGGGCAGATATTCCCTGGCTGACACAGGGTGTTCCGTTGGATCTTCCTTTGGCTGATCGCATCATTACTGCAGATGCCAGCGATCGGGGCTGGGGTGCGACGTTGGATCCTCTCGGGCTGTCTACTCACGGAGAGTGGGACAGCGAGCAGGTGGGCCTTCATATCAACCAGAAGGAGCTCCTTGCTCTTCTGTTGAGTTTTCGGCTTTGGATCCCTCATCTGTCAGACCATGTTGTCCTACTTCTTTCGGACAATTCGACAGTAGTGGCCTACATACGGAATCAGGGAGGCACACATTCGATTCCCATGTATCGGCTGTCTTGGGATCTTCTTCTGTTGGCGCGGGATGTGAACGCTCGGGTGTCCATTCGACACATTCCCGGGCGTCTCAACGTCCTAGCAGACTCCCTGTCCCGACGTGACAGTGTCCTTCCAACCGAATGGATGCTACATCGGTCGGTGTTTCAGGCGATTTGCGAGCAGTGGGGTCGTCCTCAGGTCGACCTTTTCGCTACTCGCTGGAATCATCAGGTAGAGACTTTTGTCTCCCCTTGTCCAGATCCTCTGGCATTTGCAGTAGACGCTCTGTCTCTGGACTGGACAGGTTGGGTCGGCTATGCCTTTCCTCCTGCACCGATTCTTCCTCAAGTTTTAGCGAAGATTCATGCTTGCAGTTGCAGGATCATTCTGATCACACCCCTGTCTCCACAGAGGGTGTGGATCAATCTGCTGCGGCCTCTATTGGCCGATCGACCGATTCGTCTACCTCTACGTCGCGATCTTCTTTCACAGGGTCGTCCCAGGAAGTATCACAACAACCTGGCGAGCCTGTCCCATCACGCCTGTCTTTTATCAGGTCCAGTCTCCGACGTAGAGGTTTTTCGAGACGATCAGTGGAGTGCATTTCTGCATCGCGGCGACCTTCCACTGGAATGACTTATGCCGCCAAGTGGAAGGTTTTCTGCCGCTGGTGTTCAGATCACAATGTGAATTACCGTGATCCGTCAATCGCTCAAATTGCGGATTTTCTGGTTTTTCTTTTTGACTCCAAGGGCCTCCAGCCTATTACGATTAAGGGCTATCGGTCTATGCTGTCTGATACTTTCTCTTATGTGGGAAAGCGGTGTATCGGTCGTAATCTTTTCCTCTCCAAACTTATTCGGCACTTTTCTTTGAAGAGGCCTCGAGTTTTGGGTCTTACACCCAAGTGGAACTTGGCATGGGTGTTGCACTGTTTGGAGGGGGTGCCATTCGAGCCTTTATCTGAGACCGACATGCGTTTTCTCACCTATAAGACGGCTTTTCTTCTAGAGTTTGCTTCTGCTCGTCGAGTCAGTGAGCTTCATGCGCTATCTGTTGATTCTGCCTTCTTCCGAAATGAGGCTAACAGTGTCACATTCACTACTGATTGCTCTTTTCTGGCTAAGAATCAACTCCCCGATTCGGTACCTCCTCCCATCTGCATTCGGGCTCTCCCTGCTGTAGATGAACAGAGGCCTCTTCTTTGTCCTGTTCGTGCGGTCAAGACTTACATTACTCGCACTCAGTTCATTAGGAGGGGTCGGAAGAGATTCTTTCTGTCTCTAATTCCTAAGAGGCAGTCTATCTCTTCCCATTCTATTTCCAGGTGGATCTGTCTTGCAATCAAGCTGGCTTATTCTCGCTTGTCTGCATCGGATCTTGTTTCGAACCGGCTTAATGCTCACGAGGTTTGTGCCATTTCTACATCCTGGGCGTTCTCCAATTCTGTTTCGCTCCGTGATGTTATGAATGCGGCTTACTTGAGGAATGCTTCTACCTTCTCCTCCTTTTATCTCCGCCACCTTCAGCAGCAATCTGAGGACCTTTATTCTTTAGGCCCTCTCGTTTCTGCTCAGGCTGTTGTGCACCCTCGTTAAAATTGTTTTTGTCGAGGTTGCGCTTTGCTCAGCCTTGTTCTTTTCAGGTGCCTTCTCTCTATCTTCATTACAGGTTTTCATTTTTGATCTCTGCCATCCTTGCTTTCGTTCTGCTACTCTTGTTGGTACTGGTTATGTGATTCACCTCCTCCTATTGTTTATTCAGTGAATTGTAAACAATTGTGAGTAGGTTGAAAAGAAATTAAAATTTTTTAGTAAATTTTGTTTCTTAACATACCTACCACAATTGTTTACCGGAGGCCCACCCTCCTTGGGGATATCTTTGATATCGATGCCTCCCCGCTAAATCACAAACTTCTCGTTGGCGGAAATACGGAATTGACGTCACGGTTGTTGCGCATGCGCTCGGTAAACGCAAGAGGTGTGCAGAGAGAGTACCTGTAATTTCGAGCGCTGGTCTCGCTCGACCCTTTTTTCGATCTTTTTCGTGCTTTTGCACTCGCGTACTTTTCCAACTCGTTTGGAAAAGATTCTAAAAGCTTGAGTTAGTTCCGAAGTAGGGCTTGCACTTATGTTACAGCCAATTGTAAACAATTGTGGTAGGTATGTTAAGAAACAAAATTTACTAAAAAATTTTAATTTTGTTCTCGTGCAAAAATTATGCAAACTAGGGAAACTTTGATTTATTCGGTGCTACTACAAATACACAGCAAGTGCACACCTTCCGTGTTTTTCGTTTCCAGACTCTAACTTTCCTTACAGTCAGTCGATTTTGATGAAATTTGGGTAGTAGATCACTTTCATTAATTGTGGGTCCGAGTTCGAACATTGGCATTTTCCGTGCATATTTAATTAGGTTGCTTAAATTTGATTGGCTGATGGTTTCCAGACTCTAACTTTCCTTGGAGTCAACCGATTTCAATGAAACTTCATAAATGGATTACTTTTATCAATACCTAGGTCAAGTTTGAATGTGGGAAATTTTGTGCTGAAAATCAGTCCATCCACCTGTCCGTCTGCCCATGCATCAACGCACCTCGGACTAAAAGCTGTATTTATGAACCGATCTTTACGAAACTTCTTGTGTATCTTTGTTATCATTGTGAGACCAGAATATGTCTTCATCATTACTTCTCTTGCAACTCTACAAAGTCAAACTCTCCCAGTACCAAATACAGACCACCATATTATCTGGACATCACTTCCAAGGTTTCATTAACTTCCAATTACAAGCTTTACAGATTGGTTAACACTTTTCACATCAGTTTAATGTAATATGTCTTATCATACAGTCTTAATTTTTAGTGAGTCTCACAGTTATACTCCACATCACTTTACTTGCTTTGACAGTGACCTCCGTGAAAATAAATCTGATAACCACTGTCTGAAGCACTGTCTGATCTGTCTCTTCTAAATAACTTCCACTTGCAACTCAACTATATTCCACTGAATGCATTAATTCCCCTTGAAACTGCTGCCCAGTGGGAGACATGACATCACTGAATTTGCTTGTTTTGGGTAATGTTGAATACGCACGACAATCCTGGTATAAAATATCATATGAAATTGGATTTTCTAAGTTAAAGGGTTAACAATGCATCCAACCAACCCTTTAGAAGCACTGTGAAGAGCAAGCATTGTCGAGTGCCTCAAATCTGAAGGCCATAAAATACAGTCAATGCTGATTTTATTTTACAGCTTGTGGACATGGATATTATGGATTGGGTTGTGCCACAGAATGTGATTGCAAGCATTTTAGTTCTTGTCGACCTGATAATGGTTCTTGTACATGTGAAGCTGGTTACACTGGATCAAAATGTGCCCAAGGTAAATATTGTAGTGGTCTCTTACCAAAAATGTGGAAGGATATCAGGGCACAAAATTCTCTCACTACTGGTAACCTATGTTAGTATGGCTAACTGTTTATTCAGTTTACCATCTCGTTGATCATGTTAGTGATTTTTTTTTAACAAGAATCTCAAATTTTCCACTAGCAACACATGATTTCACAACAGAAGACCTTTTGAACTGAAATGACTTGATCTACATATTCTAAAACAATGTCCTACATAAAAAAAATTCTTGTTTCTCGGGCAATTTTTCCTCAGTTTGTGATGAGGGAGGTAGGGGTTTTTTTTGTTTTTATTTATTCACAAAACAGTTCTGAAAATAGTTGGAATCTGAAATTTAATTACTTACACTATTATGTGGCAAACGAATGTTTTCAGCAGTGAAAATTTCCCATAATGTAGTTGAAAATTTAACCAAATATATCTTGCTCGACAGAACTTAGTGGGCTCTATCAAACAAGGTATAGTTGGTTAAATATTTGTTCTACAAGTGCAAAATAGTTGTGGAAGAGACTTCCAGGTGAAAAAAATGAACATAAATTTTTTGATATGTCCTGTGCCTATCTTTCTGTTGACCACATGTTCACAACACACGTTAAATCATTGTTATTATTAAACTGAGACACAAGGTATAATTATGTATTCAATATATTACTGATTAATAAGACTGAGTCTATTGCATTAAATACAGTAAAATGTATTAACACTATTTACCAGAATAAACACAACTTTCACAAGAGAACAATATCATGATTACATCATTAATCATGATCTTCTTTCCCCAAAATCATGATTATTATTATGGCTGATATCACCCAGCACTAAGCCCTCTTCTAACTTTATACTGTCATGACTCTGTGACCTGTTATTTATTCAGCATGTCTGGGCGGGTGGTAATGGTAGAAAAGTATTCGAAATTTAAAATAATTTATCATACCTACCACTCGTACAAACAAAAAGGACGCTCCTGTGAGTTGTTTACTCACACCTTCCCACATATAACTGTTAACACTTTGCAGACACTTCAAAAGAATGCTTATTGGTGAATTTAGGGGAAACTACTTCATTTCGTGTACAGTGCATTAAAAATCTGAGTCCTGTTAATCAAGGGTAATTAAGATCAGTCAGCCTATAAATAGATTATGTCAATCATTGACTGCAATGGAACTATTTCAGTCTCCATGGTAATAAACAAGCTGGCTGTCCGTGTTGAGATGAGTGAGGAAATATTAATTATTTATACCAGAGAGAAATCTGGGCTTGATGAGGGTATTATAACACAAAACAGTAATTAAGTTTAATTCTGAAACTTATGAGTATAAAAATTCCAAATGCAGACGGCAAAGTATTTACTCTACTGAAAAAAAGAGATGGGCCTGTAATATTGGAACAGTTATGATAAAAATGAATACAGTTTGCAAATATTTTCCCATAGGCTTGATGAATTTGACATTTCGCATTTCATCGTGGGAGTTTTGGCCTCAAACAAGATGGCAAGGGTGTAGCTATGGACGGTAATGGGGATCGTATGACCCCTCCCCGTATCTCAAAGGTCCGCAGCCGATATTCTCCATGGGGATCTTAGACAACTCGTACCCTGGACGATTCGTACCCTGGACAATTCGTACCCTAATATTGGGGTATGAATTGTCCCGTATAAAGGTACGAATTGTCCCATATAAAGGTAGGAATTGTCTAGTGCCAAGGTACGAACTGTCTCATTAATTATCATAAAAAATTTGCTCACGTTTTAGAGAGCGGCTTCAGCCTTGAGCCAAATGAGTTCGACAAAACCAGTGACAAAAAGAAACAGGAAAAAGATGACCAATAAAAAAGACATATGTTCCATTGTTTGTTTTATTTTATTGAAAGCTTATTGAAAGCTGTACCCAACAGAAGGAATGTTTGCACAGCACTGCCCTGTTATTCACTTGTATTGATTAATTATATTAAATGAAATACGTATATACGTATATGTGCTAGCATATTTAGGCCATTCGATCCGAACAGTGGCGTAGGAAGCATTTGAATGTTGGGGGGGGGGGGCACACATTTCTGATTATTGAATGATATAGCTGAGCAGCAGGTGGGGGGAGGGGGGGGGGTGGCAATTCGAGAAAAAAATTAAAACAAAAGTATCAAATTGTGCATTCTGGTGGCTTTTGGGATGAAAATCTTATTGTTTTCTTCAATAGAAAAAGTCGACTTTTTAACAGCATGTTGGAAATTTTTAAAGATGCTGGTACTTCCTTCCCGTGAATTATGCAAATGCTGCATCCTAGTGATACAGGATTTGGGAAATTTACGCAAAGGATATGTCGTATCTGCTGGAACAGATGCCTGATCATGACTCTATAGGTTCATGAATATGTCATGGAAACCGCAACCAATAAATTGAATTTGTCTTGGTACTGCATACACACCAGTGTAAGTTACACTGCTGTGCATGTAGTACCAAGACAAATTTGACAGTGTTGGCTGGTTATACAGGCAGCCAACACTGGTGCAAAATCACAGACATGTAGGACAGTAATTTCAAATCCTCCGGCTCCACTACCTTGGTGCGTACCAGGGGTATGTCTTGTAGCACATTGAGAGACCATGTTCGACACGCTTAAAGTTTTAAGTTTTGCCTCCTCCCATAAATGCGGACAGATAGTGTTTATCATTTACTTGGGTCTCTGTGAACTTATAGTGCATTTTACTTGTACATTTTGTGTGTGCTATCTTTGTTTTGTTATTTGTTAGTAATATATTTCTTGGATTAATAAATGTCAAACATGATTTTCATGAATAGCATTACTTATTTTTTAGTAATGTTGTCTCCAGGGTATGAATCCTTTAAGGTACGAGTTGTCCAGAGTCGGGGTACGAGTTGTCCAGAGTCGGGGTACGAGTTGTCCAGAATCGTGGTACGAGTTGTCCAGAGTCAGGGTACGAGTTGTCCAGAGTCGGGGTACGAGTTGTCCAGAGTCGGGGTACGAGTTGTCCAAGGAAAGGTATGAATTGTCCAGGGTACGAATCGTCCTGGGTACGAGTTGTCCTGATCGCCTCCACGGCAATCTAATACATGCCTCAAATTCATGTCTAAGAATATTTGCAGAAAATAGAAATTCGGGAGGAAGTTGAGAGGGCCTCTGAACCCCTACTCTAGGGTGGGCCTCTCCTTCTTCCAGGCCCATTGCCCGCTCGGACTTGGTTCCTTGAGACATGACTAAGGCATGTTATGCCATGCTGCTGCTTAATATTGCTCAGCCCCCCCCCCCTATTTGAGAATTTAGCCTCCGTCTCTGGATTCAATATGATTCATGCACATAGTGAGGCCTATATCTGCCATAAACTTAATTAACTATAGGCGAACAGATTACCCCCCCCCACCCCGCCATAAACTTAATTTTTAGCTCACCTGACTTTCAGTCAGGAGAGCTATAGTGATCACTCACCGTCCGTCGTCCGTCGTCCTGCGTCCGTCGTCCGTCGTCCGTGAACATGGTGTTTGCGTCTTCTCCTCCCAAACCGCTGAACCAATTTAATTGATATTTGAGATAATAGTTTGTTATGACATCGCAATTTGATTTTGTTCAAATCAAGTTGCCCCGCCCGTGGGTAGGGCCACACCCGAAAAGTGTGCTGAAATCTTAAAAAATCTTCTTCTCATGAACCAGCAGTAGCAGAGACTTGATATTTGGTGTGCAGCTTCCTTTTGAGGTGTAGACTCAGATTTGTTCAAGAGAAGTTTGTGGGGCTATACTTGGCGTCGTTATGGGAGGGGCAAAATTTTTGGCCCCACCCAAAATTTCTATTTTCCAAACCGAGAGGCTGATTTGAACCAAATTTTATGTGAGGGCTTATTGGGTCATAAGTAACTAATTTATGCTGATTTTTTTTTTCCCGTAGCCCCATGGGAACCGCAGGAGCTAAAAATAGAAAAAAATTAAAACGCCCATATCTCCAAAACTGCACGGCATCGCAAATTTTTATTTGGTGTGAAGCTTCCTTAGGACCAACAGAAAGAATTGGTAAAAAAAAATTGCTATCGGTTTTATCATAGGGTACAGTTTCGGGACATTGAAAAAGTGCTGAGTCAGCACTTTTTAACACTGTAGGCAATGGGAAAAACATTAAAAAATCTTCTTCTCCAGATCCAGCAGGCAGAATCTTTTGATATTTGGTATGCAACATTGGAGGGTGGATCTGATTCAGGTTTGTTCAAACCGGCCCCCTGGGTTCATATTTGGGCTCAGTATAGGAGCCCGATTTCGAACTTAGTGCATTTCAGGCAAATTTCTTAAAAAATCTTCTTCTCCAGATCCAGCAGGCAGAATCTTTTGATATTTGGTATGCAACATTGTGGGGTGGATCTGATTCAAGTTTGTTCAAATCGGCCCCCTGGGTTTATATTTGGGCTCAGTATAGGAGCCCAAATTTGAACTTACTGCATTTCAGGCAAATTTCTTTGAAAATCTTCTTTTCCAGATCCAGCAGGCAGAATCTTTTGATATTTGGTATGCAACATTGTGGGGTGGATCTGATTCAAGTTTGTTCAAATCGGCCCCTTGGGTTTATATTTGGGCTCTGTATAGGAGCCCAAATTTGAACTTAGTGCATTTCAGGCAAATTGCTTTGAAAATCTTCTTCTCAAGATCCAGCAGGCAGAATCTTTTGATATTGGGTATGCAACATTGTGGGGTGGATCTGATTCAAGTTTGTTCAAATTGGCCCCTTGGGTTTATATTTGGGCTCAGTATAGGAGCCAAAATTTGAACTTAGTGCATTTCAGGCAAATTTCTTAAAAAATCTTCTTCTCCAGATCCAGCAGACAGAATCTTTTGATATTTGGTATGCAACATTGTGGGGTGGATCTGATTCTATTTTGTTCAAATCGGCTCCCTAGATTCATATTTGGGCTCACTATAGAAGCTCGAATTTGAACTTAGTGCATTTCAGGCAAATTTCTTCAAAAATCTTCTTCTCCAGATCCTGCAGGCAGAATCTTTTGATATTTGGTATGCAACATTGTGGGGTGGATCTGATTCCAGTTTGTTCAAATCGGCCACCTGGATTCATATTTGGGCTCACTTTAGAAGCCCAAATTCGAACTTAGTGCATTTCAGGCAAATTTCTTTGAAAATCTTCTTCTCAAGATCCAGCAGGCAGAATCTTGTGATATTTGGTATGCAGCATCCTTAGGGGGGTGAGATTCAAGTTTGTTCAAGCCATGTCCCTAGGTCCATATTTGGGCTCAATGTGGGAGCTTGAATTGTAACTTTGTTCAAAATGAGGAATTTTCTTAAAAAATCTTCTTCTTCAGATCCAGCAGTCGGAATGGTTTGATATGTGGTGAGTAGCATCCTTGGGGGGGGGGGGGGGGGGAGGGGGAGGGGGGATTCAAGTGTGTTAAAGCCAAGTCCATGGGTCCCTGTGGGAGCCCAAATTATAACTTAGTCAATATGAGGAATTTTTCTTTAAAAATCTTCTTCTTCAGATTCAGCAGTTGGAATGTTTTGATATTTGGCATGGAGCAACCTTAGGGGGCTGAGATTCAAGTTTGTTCAAGCCAAGTCCCTTGGTTCATATTTAGGCTCACTATGGGAGCCTGAATGACAACTTAGTTCAAAATGAGGAATTTTATTTAAAAATCTTCAGATCCAGCAGATGAATGCTTTTGATATTTTTTATGCAGCATCCTTAGGGGGGTAAGATTCAAGTTTGTTCAAGCCATGTCCCTAGGTCCATATTTGGGCTGATTGTGGGAGCTCGAATTGTAACTTGGTTCAAAATGAGGAATTTTCTTTAAAAATCTTCTTCTTCAGATCCAGCAGTCGGAATGTTTTGATATTTGGTGTGCAGATTCCTTAGGGGTGTGAGATTCAGGTTTGTTAAAGCCAAGTCCCTGGGTTCATATATGGGCTTCCTGTGGGAGCCCGAATTATGACTTAGTTCAGTATGAGGAATATTCTTTAAAAATCTTTTTTTAGATCCACTGGTCAGAATATTTGGATATTTGGTTTCAGCTTTTCTTAGGAGGAGCAGATGCAACTTGTGGAAATCAATTCTCTGGGTTGCTATTTAGGCTACCATGTCAGGTGAGCGCCCTCAGGCCCCCTGGGGCCTCTTGTTTAATTATTGTTAAACTTCACCCCTCAAAAGTATGGATTGTGACTCCACACTGGAACGAGCCTTTGTCAACGAGTGTCAGTCTATGTTTTTAGGGGAAAAAAAAAAATCCAAGTATTTTTTAAATTTGTTCAGGCCGTACCTACAACTGAGTGTATAATAGTCTTCTATTTGCATGTTCATAAAGCAAGTGTTAAACAATTATAAACAATAAATAAACAAACAAACAAAAACATTGTGATGAACAGTGTGTTGGGAGATATGAAACCCGGTGAGGTTGTGTCCCCTTCCAGCACCCCGACCACTCCATTTCCGCATATCACTGATAATCGCATACACTTTGAGCTAATTGGTTAAAGGAAAGTGTGTATCTGTAGGAAAGAAAATTACAACTTTTTATTCAGCAATAACATTGAGCAGCCTGTATTATTTCATGAGTGCAAAGTGTTTCACAAAGTCATGTCGTACACGGGCATGAGAATCCAGACATTTTGCTGTTTAGTACAAGTACATTTTGCTTCTACGCAGACCGCCCCATTCTGTTAAATCGAATCAAACGTCATATTATATGCGTGGGCAACCTATCTCTTGACCATGGCTGCCCAGTAGCCTGGTGCAAACTCTGCATAGTACAATGCCATATTGGACAGATTTGAAAACGCCCACCGAGTGTAGATTCCACTCAGATAATAAATCAAGTTCAGTGTGAAACTGGAAAAAAATATATTCATAATAAAAGTTAGTAAAGAGACTTCTGAACTAAAATAATAAACTGCGAGGGGAAACTCCACTCTGAGTGTATGCGTCATAATTAACCAATGCCGTCCATCATCTCATTCAACGTATTGAAGACAAATTATTAACCTTTCATTAGAGTCCTGCAAACCAAGAATGTAACAAATTTGTCACAAACTCCCAATAAAATAGACAACGGATACTGAAGTCATACCTCACAAAGTTTATTGAACTTTCAAAGGTGAAGATAATTACAGTAATTTGTTCAATTATTAAACCTGTGGCAATAATCTTTTAATAAGACAGTCACAGCAGGAGAATTAGCGATCAGTAATATAATCAAACTACTACTTGTTGTTTAAAGCTTCTTTTGTTCATTGTTCACCTACTCACAGCAGCCTATTGTTTTGTACATGTTAACTTTAAATTAATAGTCGAACAGGATCACTTGGCAATATGAATAACCTTACTCTGCATTCATTTAACTGAGAAAATTAGTTTTTAGACCCTTCTCTCCATTTATATGCTTGGGATAAACTTCAGAAAAAATCAACAATGGAGGTGGGAGGGGGGGATGAAAGTCACAAGAGTGTGGTAATTTATTTATTTATTTTTTTTTGTTTTGGGGGGGGGGGGGGGGGGGATTTCCACGTCACTGGTTGTGGCGACTAATTCTTAAAATTTCTGGATAAAATCTTAGGAGCCACCCACAACCATTGAAAGATGGCTAGCCCTTTTGCAAATCTATTAAACTTATAAATAATTGTTGCTCCCCCCCACCCCCACCCCCCCCCCCCCCCCCCCCCACACACACACACAGTGATTTAGTGGTAATCAAACAAAAATGCATGTGATGAGCAACGACTTTGATCCATAAGGTGTACGTGTTGATCTTGCAGGCTGTGTTTGGACTTTAAGTTAAAACAATTGTTGTATTCAACAATATTATGATGAATTAACAATTAAAAATTGATGATCTTTCTTTTTGAGGGTGGGGTGGGTTGGTATGGGTTTATCGTTGGAAATTAATTATTTGATTCCATTTAATGAAAGCGAACAGGATATCAATATATCACAAGCACATATCCATACAAATTATAATGAGGGGTCCAAAACCCAGGTCATTAAATTCAAGCCTTAATTCATTGATTCTCTGACAAATGATAGCTCGCTTTGTGGAAATAAGTAAGGTTTACGATGGTATTAAAGGTTGGTGGGAGTGATCTAATTTTTCGGGGGAGGGGGTATTGGATGTTGCCAACAGCCGGTAAATAACCGAGATATACCCAACCTATTTATTCTTGGACCTTCCCCGGTTTATGCAGGCCATAATGTAACAGGCCTCATCTTTTGTTTTTAAAACTTATTTCCATTAAATTTTAGCTTGCCGTTATACACTTAGAGTACCAGTATTTCCATATTTATTTGCGTGAATGTGTCATTTACAACAACGTTTATCAAATTTTCACCTGGTGGGCTTAAATTGTAATGTGTGCTACCAACCCCTCGATAAAGTTTACCGTGTCAAAAACCGAATAGCAGTCCGCGGATTACAATGTTGTATTATTGTCACTTTTTCGACACGTAGGCCTGCCTAATTAATAATTTCGTTATGATTATGCATTTTCAAACAAAATAGTTTTTTTTCGTTGATTCAAATCTTGCCTGTTTGACATTTAGATTGCTAGGTGTGATTTTTTTTGTCAGGCTGTACTGATAGCGTGGTTAATTGGTTACACTTGGTATTTTCCCAGTGCTAAAGATAGTAATGCAAACCATGTTCGTCACCCCTAGTTTAGCACTAGAAATCAGGGTTGATGGAAACTGGGTCTTTAATGGACTGTACACATAATGTTAGACTTCTGTGCATGCACTGACGGTATCTATGAAGTGTCATACAGGACTCTTTGTTTTTAGCTCACCTACATCTGTAAGATGTGGTGAGCTATTGTGATAACCTCGGGCGTCAGCGTCGGCGTCCGGCATGTCCAATTTTGTAAGATTTAATGTTAAGGTGAATTTCTCAAGCATCAGTGGGCTCAGGCCTTTGATATTGCATATGTAGGTTGTTGGGGACTATTAGAACAGTATTTAACCCTGAAACTACGACTTTTTTCCAAATTTCAGCTAAAATTTTCTGCCAAAAGTTGTAAGAATTTGCGTTTAGGTGTTGTAAGAATTTGTGTTAAAGTCAGCTTTTGTGCAGATTGTGCTGGTTTAACTTCTCATTACTGTTGATTTTCATATTTCAATAACAACTGTAGGTATTAACCCTACTGTATGCAGAAATTTAACGAAAATTTTCTTTTTTTTTCACTCAAAATTTTCATGTTTTTCTCGGACTTAGTAAATTTTAAGTTGTAAAACTTTGTGTTTAAGTGAGTTGTGTTTCTATGTGTCTTTCCAGGTGATTAATATTCTACACTTGGGTTACTGAACTCCATTACAGTAATATTTAACCCTCATTACATGCATATTTGAGAAATTTGAGGCTGATTTTCTGCCAAAACTTGTTGTAAGAATTAGCGTTTAGGTGTTGTAAGAATTTGTGTTAAAGTCAGCTTTTGTGCAAATTGTGGTGCTTTAACTTCTCATTACTGTTGATTTTCATATTTCAATAACAACTGTAGGTATTAACCCGACTGTATGCAGAAATTTAACGGAATTTTTTTTTTTTTTCAGTCAAAATTTTTATGTTTTTCTCGGACTTAGTAAATTTCAAGTTCTAAAAGTTTGTGTTAAGGTGAGGTGTTAAGCTGAGTTCTCAAAGATCAGTGGGCTCAGGCCTTTGATATTACATATGTAGGTTGTAGGGGACTATCAGAACAGTATTTAACCCTGATACTACAACTTTTTTCCAAATTTCACCTAAAATTTTCTGCCAAAAGTTGTAAGAATTTGCGTTTAGGTGTTGTAAGAATTTGTGTTAAAGTCAGCTTTTGTGCAGCTTGTGCTACTTTAATTTCTCATTACTGTTGATTTTCATATTTCATTAACAACTGTAGGTATTAATCCTTCTGTATGCAGAAATTTAATGGAAATTTTCTTTTTTTTCAGTCAAAATTTTCATGTTTTTCTCGGACTTAGTAAATTTTAAGTTGTAAAACTTTGTAAACTTTGTGTTTAGGTGAGTTGTGTTTCTATGTGTCTTTCCAGGCGATTAATATTCTACACTTGGGTTACTGAACTCCATTGCAGTAATATTTAACCCTCATTACATGCATATTTGAGGAATTTGAGGCTGATTTTCTGCCAAAACTTGTTGTAAGAATTAGCGTTTAGGTGTTGTAAGAATTTGTGTTAAAGTCAGCTTTTGTGCAGATTGTGGTGCCTTCATCTCTCATTACTGTTTATTTTCTCATTTCAATAACAACTGTAGGTATTAACCCTACTGTATGCAGAAATTTAACTGATTTCTTTTCTTTTTTTCAGTCACAATGTTCACGTTTTTGTCTGACTTACTCAATTTTAAGTTCTAAAAGTTTGTGTTAAGGTGAGGGGGATTTTTGGGACTTATATTCACTTTCTTTAAAAAAATTTTTTTTAACTTTTTTTTTTTAATACTTTCTCATACTTGTTACTAGTAACATTAAGGCTTATTTTAGTTGTTGATGTGATGTATTTTTGTTGGGACTTATAGTCACTTTCTTGAATGAATGTTTTTCCGCAACTCCTCTTTAACCAATGAATGTACTTATAATTTCAGTGATTTATGAAAGCCTTGAATGAATGTTTTTCCGCAACTCCTCTTTAACCAATGAATGTACTTACAATTTCAGTGATTTATGAAAGCCTTTCCTAATTCTTATTTGTGATTTAATATCTGGCCTCACGATTCATATTCTTAATCATAAACATTTCTAAAAGAAAAAAATGCTTTTATATCCAATGATTTTATGTTGAATTGATATATAATAAATGCAGAAATATAGACTTTCCAAAGCCATCACATAAACCACATTAATCATTTGATGCCTAGTTAATGATTTATATTAACTAAATATTAGGCATGTTACATTGGAACAACATTATCAAGCGCAAATGTAGGTGAGCGTTGGGATGTAACATCCCTCTTGTTGTTATTTGGCTTAATTTGGGGTGGTTTTGTGATTAAGTGTTTGACCTGAATTATTCTAATCAGAACACAGCTATGTCTGGGCCTGTGGTAGGTAAGATAAATACAGAAATTATGTTAAATTTCCAATATGTAAGATCATGATGTCCATGAGTGAACTGTGAATTAATAAGGAGATAATGGTCTCAAGGCATGAAGCCACAATCTGTGCTCATAGTCTTTACAACGATTTATGAGTGTATAAGATATTAACTCCTTGCATGCTGCTGGAGGATATTCCTGCCAGGACAGGATTTCCCCTGCCACTGAAATGAGTATAATTTGGGTATATTTAATTATATTTTACCCTATAAATTGCATGGATTTTTTGCACCAAAGATTTCTTGAGTTAAATTTAGATGAATTTTTCATCAGCTCTAGACATGGCTGCTTGAAGCAGCCATGACTAGATTTGATGAAAAATATCTTGCAAATACACAGTGGGTGAACAGTTAATTTAGACGCATCAGAAAAATGAAGAGTGAACAAATTTATAGAACATGAAATTATGAAGACCAGTGACATAGCAGCATTTGATCCTTGTCAAGTGTTGTCTACCTCTTCAGACTGACAACACTTGACAAGAAATAAGTACTTAGGTTATATAACTTATATAACTTTTTTGAACTCAATATTATTCAAAAGATCAGTGCCAGAGCACTTGGTTTCAACATCGGAGGTGAGTAAACTCAATTTTAGGCCTCTTGGTGTTAACTATCTTGTGCTGAAAGTATATCGAAAACTGCTCAAATATATGAACACAGGTACCACAATCGAGACTTGAGGAATCACAGTAGGAACGAATCAGCATGCCTTGATGATGCAGTTCGAAAAACATTTACCCAACGCAGACGATATTAAAACTTATTATTTAAACATGAATTTATCAGATTTTCCCCCAAAATTCTACAAAACAATATCATGTGACCCCTCATTGGAACGAACTCAATGAGCTCGTTCCAATGAGGGGTCACATGATATAGATTTGTTGAAATTTTTGAAAATAATTTTTTGAACTGCCGTATTTGTATATTACGTGGGTAAAAGCAGATGATTCCTTGGGTAAAGGGATAATATTATTCATTCGGAGCTACAGTTAAAAAACTCAAGACATCTTGAAAATTAAATTGTGGATAAATAAATAATGACGATGAAACAATATTTTTATAATTACACCAGTATTCAGTCGATATTGGTTCGAATACTGGTATATATCGCTTTATTGATATACCGTGCAGCCCTTGCTGAAAGCCAGTACCAGGGTTGCATTGAAAAGTCTTTCTCTGCAGTAACTGGTAGAGTGCTACATTCTTTTTTGATCTTCAAAATTTGTTCACATGTCTTTGCCTACTTACCATTTATGTTGAGAGTGCCTTTAGGCACTCTCTCATAAATCGTAACAAGGCAAATTCCTATAGATGAAATAATTTTACTTCAAAATTAATATGAAGCACATCCACTGAATAAGTGGCTTCTAAGTCGTGGTACCTGCACTTCTGAGTAAAGCCAAATATGGGCATCCAGCACTCTATCAGTTAATCTGTTATGAAGTAAGGAGTTAACTGTCTTCAGACTGGAAGCTGTTGTCAGAGTTCTAATGATCTGTGAGTTAGTAATGAGATAGGGTGTGCGGTGGCTCAGTAGGTAGAGATGAAGCTGAGATATCCTCGGTTTGAATCCCACCTATGGCAACCACATTGCATCCTTGGGCAAGACACTTAATCCCAATTGCTCACGTGGGGGCATGGTGGCATTGTGTGCTAAGGCGTACTGCAGATCGATTTTTAGATTAGATTTAGATTTATTTTATTTTGCGGTATAAATATGCAAATATTACAGAATTGGTTACAGAATTGTTATAGCAATACATAATGCAGATGTATATACCGCACGGAGACGACATAGCCAGATTGGCTGTCTACCTGTCATCCCCTTAGAATAAGTAAATTATCCTCAACACTGCAAGTCGACTGTTAACTAAATATTATTAACCCTTTGGCTTCAAGCTAGTATAGCAGACAACAATTGTAAAAAGCAAAGAATTCTGGAATAAATAAAGACAAATTGCACTCTTTGCCCCCAAACACACAGGCCATGACCCCTCGCTGGCGCGAGCGCAACGCGTTCACTCCAATGAAGGGTCAGAACCTGTGCCCCAGAGGCCAAAAACAGAAGACGTAAAAAATGAATAAGGATTTTCGTGTATAGCGTCGTTATGTTGAGTAAAGGGTTAAATGCACAGTCTCACCTTGGACATCCGATATGAATCAGTGCTATTGTGAATATTGTATTGCACACCTGATGGCTCATTGTGACGGCAACGGGACGAGATACTCAGAGGCACATCAAACTAAGGGAAGGATGTGCAGGACAATTAACCTGGTAAGGGGGGGCAACAATTTGTGCAAGTCTACAGAGCCCCAGGCAAAATAATAGTGACGTTTAGGCTAAGAATATCTACGTGTTGCACTCAGTGCAGTATGGATTGTTACATTGGACACTTGCAGCATATGCTGATAAAAGTTTGAGTTTGAGTTTTCTTTTAAATTCATTACGATTAATCAGGTTATGAAATTCATCAGCTAGATTATTCCATAACCTTGGGTACGCGAATAAGGGTAACTTATCCAACGATTTTGTCCGTGTTTTGTTTACCCGTATTTGCCCTGTTTGCCTGGTGTTCATAAATGATGGGTTGTGTAGAATGCTAAAGTAATTATTCAGTGACTGGGGGAGTATGTCTGGTTTCCAATCAAACGTGAAAAGACAGGCCTGTAATATGAACATGTCACTCACCTTAAGAATTTTATCTTTTAAGAACAGAGGGTCTGTGTGCGAGTTATAATTTTTATTATTTATAATTCGAAGTGAACGTTTCTGTATTGCGAAAAGTTTTCTTACTGTTCTTGAAGTGCCCCATATGTGGATGCCATATACCAAATGCAGTGGATTAATGCATAATATAAAGTTTTTAGTGCCCCGTGTGGTAATATCTTTTTTACTTTGTTTAGTGCGTAATTTGCCCATCTGATTTTGGAACAGATTTTAGATATATGGGTTTCATAAGATAGGTTTTCGTCGATGTTTATTCCCAGAAATTTCAGAGTTTTTTCTTCTTCGTGGGTACCCACTCTACAAATTTTCTCATTGTTTATATAAATGTCAGGTATTTCCGTTTTCCTATTATTAGGCGTCGGATTTATCAACATATACTTTGTTTTATTCGCGTTTAGAACTAACTGGTTGGCCGAGCACCACTCAAACACTTTGTTGAGCTCATCATTAGTACGTGTCGCCAGAAGCTCGACGTTAGAAGACGATTCAAACGTAGAAGTATCGTCTGCAAATGAAAGAAGATTTAATGATGTTGCAGTGTTGATATCATTAATGTATAACAGGAATAGTATCGGACCAAGTATTGATCCTTGTGGAACGCCACACGTTATTTCAGCTAAATCAGATTTTTTGTCCCCATATTGGACGTATTGGTACCTATTGGATAAATAGCTCCTAAACCATTTACCACTTATTCCTCTGAATCCATATTTCTCTAGTTTGAACAGCAGAATGTTGTGATTTATGGTGTCAAAGGCCTTAGATAAATCTAGAAATACTGCTAAGGTATTGTTTTTAGTATCTTTATTGTTTTCTAATCCAATATGTTTAAGAAGTTGCATCACAGGATGTATGGTTGAGTGAAGTTTCCTGAATCCGTATTGATGATGGTAAAGAATGTTGAATGAATCTAAGTATTTTGTTATTCTGTTGGACATGAGTTTTTCTAATACTTTAGAGAAAGCTGGTAAGATACTGATTGGCCTGTAATTGTTAAATTTATGTTCGTCGCCTGCTTTGAAAATGGGGATTACTTTACCTATCTTCATTTTGTTCGGAACTATTCCATGCGAAAACGAGTTGTTAATTATGTGGGTCAGGGGTTCTACAATCTTATCAATTATATCTTTAAGAAGGCGTGTTGTCATACCTTCACAGTCCTCACTGCTCTTGGATTTCATTGAGTTAGTCACATTTAATATTTCTATCGGTGTTGTGGGGGTTATAAAAAAATTATGCGGATAATTATTATCCATGTAATCTGAAAAATGTTTCTGAGGGTTAGCTATTTTCTCACTCGTAATTTTCCCTATATTTGAAAAGTAATTGTTGAATTCTTGGGCGATTTCATTAGGATTATTTATTTCCTTATTTTCCTCCTTTACAAAAAATGACGGCAAGGAGAAAGCGCATTTGGTCCTGTTTATAGTTTCGTTTAAAATTTGCCATGTTTTACGTAAATCATTTTTGTTTTCCATGAGTATTTCTTTGTAATACATTGCTTTTCTTTGTTTTTTTATCTTGTTGAATATCCTACAGTAGTTTTTGTAGTTAGCAATATTCTGTTGTGTAGGTGCTTTTAATTTTTTGTTATAAAATTTTAGTTTATTGCGTGAAGAGATTAGGAGCCCTTTCGACATCCACGGATTTTGTTTTATTAGTCTTTTATTTAATGGCGTGCGTCTCAGTGGAAATGATTTTTCGAAAGCTGATGAAATTAGGTTAGAGAATATATCATATGCTAAATTAGGACAATTAGCCTCGTAAACCGATGAGAAGTCAATTTGGGATAAGAGTATCTTAAAGTTTGCTATACTATCTTTATCTATCTTACGCTTTAGCGTACTCGTTGGAATATCTGTAGATTTGTGATGTGTTTCTGCATGAAAAGTGGCAAAGTGATCCGATACATCCGTAATAATAATACCAGAAAGAGATGTACATATGTTGTTTGAAAAAATATGGTCAATTAGGGTAGCCGAGTGACTGGTTACACGCGTTGGTTTTGTAATGTGGGGTAGAAAACCCTGGCTCATCATAATGTCTACATAATTAGCAGTATTACTGTGAGTGCCAGCTTTCAATAGGTCAATATTAAAATCACCCATGATATAAGCCTTTTTATTCTCATTATTTAGTTTATCTACCAACTCATTTAATTTGGATAAGAAGAGATCTATATCTGCTTTCGGTTGAGTATTAGGTCTGTATATTACACCCACTGTCTTGATACATTTATTAAATTGTATTTCAATGAAAAGAGATTCAAACACATGTGGGATGAAGAAAGATAGGTCATGGCGTATTTTAAAAGCTATATCCTCTTTGATATAAATTCCAACACCGCCTCGTCCATCGTCTCCGTCAGGCCTTATGTTTTTTATTAGGCTGTGATAGCCACTTAATGGGTATGACGTGTTGGGGGGAATTTGGAATATTTCAGTAAGACCTATAATATTAAATTGATTGTGGGAATCTTGTATTTGACAGAACAGCTCTTTGAGGGGGTCCCAATGTGCTTTGAGACTTTGGCAATTGAGGTGGAACAGTGAAAACCCTCCTTGTTGAATACTGAAATTTGGTGGGATTTCATTTGGTGAATAGTATTGACATTCAATGTGATGTCGTTCTATAGGGTTAACCAAGTCTTCATCTGTGTCTGGATCGCATTGTCTCTGATTACAGATATGTCTAAAATCATATTCTTTATTCCTCTGTATCTCGTCCATTGTTGTGTTACCTGCCATTTATCAACATGTGGCCACCTAGGTATGCTTTCAGAAAGTTATGTGACTTGTAGTGGGGTTGAATTTTGATTACATATGATTGAACTTGATTATAAAGGGTGCATTGCAGTGATGAGAGAGTGGAGACGGCGGAAAAAACGAAACATAAAAAAGCAAACAAAGGTATATGTACAACCATTACTATTTATAGTTAGATATTCTTCCTGTAGGGTGAGGAAGTATGTAAGCATTCGTGTAGATTTTCTAGGTATTTTGTTTTAGGTTCGTGAATAAGTCAACGCAATTAAGTGTAGACACCCACAGACAAAGTTGTTAGAAAACTGAAAAATTTTGAATATTTTGAACATATGAAAATTTGCCAGATTTCATTCCTTGTTCCAAAAGACAGCCCGCGACGACTCACTGATACGGCCCCACAGGCCCGTTCCAATGAGGGGTTACTGGCGTATCATCGAGACAAAAATGAAAACATAAAATTCGAATAGAATTTTTCTTGGCAGTATTGAGCAAGGGGTTAATTTGTTGTTGAGTTATATACCAACTCCGTGCTTTTGTCTTGATTAATCCTCTGTAATTCAGTGCTCATCTAAGGCTAAGACAATTATTATATATTAAATGAGGGGTCACTGGCCATCTCCTCGGGCCAAAAAGAAAACATAAAATACGAATATTTGTGTTGGCAGTTTTAGGGAAGGGGTTAATATGTTGAGTTATAAACCAACTCCGTGCTTTTGGCTTCATTAGTCCTCTAAAATCCAGGGCTCGTCTGAGGTTAAGACAATTATTATATTAAATATGAAAATAATTAAATACCATTTTGATAGAGCAATAGGGGGTCACAAGCCATCCTCCAGGAACAAGGTAATAATTGGGGGAAAATGAATTTTGGATTTTGTTAGTGAGCTACCAGAAAACGCAAAGTTTTAGGTTGATTTACCAAGTGTCTTCACATTGTTATGTGTTTCTCACATACGGGATCGCCCTAGGACGCAGACAAGAAGCATTGGAATCACAATCCACAGAGGCTTCCTTTTGAGATATAAATCACACGGGAACTACAAGTTACTGCCAGAAAAAAATCAGTTTCCGAAGTAACTCCCCGGAAAGCCTCATCTGGGGACCATCCGGGGAGTGACTTGGGACTCTGTGATTATGACTTATGAGATTTCATGTTGAACATTCGTCCAACTCCAATGGGGTGGGCCCAGTGCAGCGTTGCGAGACTGGAAACGGCGGAGCAAAGAAAACAAAATGGGTAAACATGAACGTATGTCGTCACTGCACTAGAAATTAGTTAGTATGCGAAGTCACCATCATCCACACCTGTACTAGAAGTTGCAGCCAAAAAGAAAGCAGTTTCCGAAGACACTCCACGGAGAGCTCCCTTAGGAACATCCGTGGAGTGAATTCGCACACTGTTATTATTACGTTTGTGGTATCATGTTAGACATTCTTTAACCCTCGTTGGGGTGGATCCAGTGCACCGTTAAAAGACGGGCGGTGGCAGGACAAACAAACAAAACAGGACGAGTAAACACAACGTATATACAGTCGTCACTATACAAGAAACCCGTATACATGTTAGACATTCTTTAACCCCCTTTTGGGTGGATCCAGTGCAGCGTTAAATGACGGGAGGTGGCGGGACAAACAAAACAAGATGAGTAAACTCAAAGAATATACAGTCGCCACTATACAAGGAACCCGTATACAATGTCATTCCCCCTTTGCAATATGAATCACTGGAGGTGGAGGAACAGGCAAAACAAAAATGAGTAAACACAAACGTATATACAATCGTTAATATACAAGAAATCGGTATACAAAGTCACTCACCCTATTGTACTATTAATCACACGGAAACTACAATTTAGAGAGAGAAGTTTCGGAAGTCATTTCCCGGAATGCTCCCCAATTTAATAAAACACGCTTCTAGAGAGAGAGAGAGAGAGAGAAGAGAGAGAGAGAGAGAGAGAGAAGTTTCGGACGTCATTCCCCGGAAAGCTCCCCAATTTAATAAAACAGGCTTCCAAAGCCGTTTCCCAAAATGCTCCCGTTTTTCAGAAATGAGTAGCTCTCTTGTGAGGTGGGTGGGGGAGGGGGCGGCGCAATAAAAAAAACAGTCAAAAGGTTATACTGCACTGTCTTCAACCAGAGCTAACTTAGCTTGTATGGAGTTAGTACGTTGGGGAGTCTGACAGTTGCTCAGTGGTTCTCTCTGGGTACTCCGGCTTCCTCCACCCATAAAACTGTCCGACATGAGGTGACCCTGGTTGTCAAAAGTGTTATTAAACTCCAATAAATAAATAAGTAATGAGATAACAGTCACTTTGCTGGAAATCACTATCTGAGCTCTGGTAAATGAATAATCTGCGCAAAAAATGTAGTTATTTTTCACTTTGTAAGGAGATAACAGTCTTGGAGCTGGAGTCACTATTGGAGCTCTGTCGAAAAATGAATTTTAAAACGATTGGGTGACTTGTTCTTGAATTCTCTAACCATTAGTTTAAAATTCATTTTTTTTCAAAATGGGACAGCCAATGTGATTGGAAAGATTTTCAGTTTGAAATCAATTATTTTAATTTTTTTTTTCAGTTTGTCCAGGTCGTACATATGGAATGAATTGTGAACAAACATGTGATTGTGCACCACAAGAAATATGTAATAATGTTGCTGGATGTCTTGGTAGGTGGTTTTAAAATGGCCAAGCTTTGTGTTTATTCTTTGTTATATAGTTCGATATATTCAGTCTTTCTGATGATAAATAGATGGCTGATTGAAAAGGGGGTGCTTTAGCCTTAGTGTGATTTAGGTAAAGAATGATAGTTTTCAAAGAAACTTGCTCATGTTGTGTTAAATTTTTAAAAATAGTCATCAGTTTTAAGACGTTCTAATTTCAGTGTTTTTCTGAATTAGTTCATATTTTATATTGACTGTAATTTGTGAAAAACTTCACACATTTTTTTAAAAAGTCCTTGAATTCCCTTGAAAATGTTCAGTTCTCTGCACATAGATTTCAAAGTGTTGAAATTATAGGTAGCAGATTTTCCCATAATGCAACAAAGAATTTAGTGTAGTCGTGGGAGCAGATAACAGGGGTCAACCTACAAAAAATTTTGTCAAGATACACTAGGTGTCATTTTGTCCAGAAATGTTCTAGAAACAACATATGCAGAATGTGCTAAAATCCTTCTTGGAGAGAATATTTTCTAGACCTCAGATTGGGAATTGATAAAAAAAAACGCCATTCACATTCACTCTCACTGACAATTAAAATTTGCAATCCTTACAGTTTAAAATTCTACATAAAAGTGTGTACACTAATTCCAAAAATTTTAAGATAAGATTGTCAGAGATAGAAATATGAAGTTTTTGCAGCAACACAAAAGAAACAATTAATCCCTGAATAAGGCCTAAAAAAATAAAAAAATCTGTTTCTCAGACCCGCCCTCATGGTCCTTTTGGCTACCGCATGCTCTCTTTTTATAACCAATTTAAATTTTTAAAAAATTAAAATTAATTAGTTTATGTCTGATATTTTACCCAAGTTAAAAAAATTGATGAATTTGTCCCTTGAGTGCAAGAAGGCTTTGCAGTGCTTTAGCATCGCAAAGCCTTCTTGCACTCAAGGAATGAAATACACCACCACCCATGCTATTCTGTAGATTATGAGGCCTAAAACTTGAACAAAGAACATGAACTTTTGATGGCAAAGAAGTAATTACTGAAATAAAAAATAAAATAAAAAAACGCTCGCCCGCATGCAATTTCTCAAATAATGGCCTGAGAAACAGAAGATCTACTTTGTGTGGCCTAAACACCAATTTTTTTTTAATGCTGCTTTTCAAAAACAGTCTCAATAAATTGGTGGAACTAGTTAGAACAGAAATATAGCATAACTTTTCTCTAGCTCCAGAGTAGATTATTCTACACTTGAATAGCCAAAATACTTCCCTCTTTGTTGGTGTTTGCTTCTTTCTTTTTAAATGTTTTATTATAATGTTCATGTAGATCAAAAGAGTGCTTGCTCACCTTTTCGGGTTACATTGAATAGCTAAAAATTTACAAACATCTAAAATTAATGATACATGTGTACTCTGCAAGAAAAGCATCAGCCATTCTAGAGAGGTGGAATTCATTATTTGCTATAGTCTAACATAGATTTTATTTTTTCTCCTTCCTTAACGATATTTGCTAGGAAAACATGATGTTTTAACCAGATCATCAGTTTATTTCATAGTCTTATATATATCATTCTGATTTTCGTTCTCTCACAACACCCTCATCATATAAACGAAAAACAAAATGACAATTTCTCTCCGAGGCGACTTGTCCCTAAAGAGATCCCAAATGAACAGTAAGTAACTTCAACTTATGCTTCAATATTCACTTTTATCTTACAATGAACATGTATTTTGTCTGTATTAACTCCGCAACTGTCATGTATCCGACCCCCTGATACATATGTTTGTATCAGGGGGTCGGATACAAGCACGTTCCTTTCACGTGAGTTCCATTTTTTTTCTTTTTGTTCATCCGTACGGATAAATAGTGTGTTATATATTCATCTACATTCTTGACTTATCCCCAATATGTTGTAAGATAAAATGATTATTACCATTATGTGGATGTACGAAATATGTATCCGAGTCTCACTCCGGGTTCTAAGGGTAGATCACGACTCGTCATGATCTGCCCTCAGAAGCTGGAGCTCGACTCGGATACATATTTTGTACATCCACATAATGGTAATAACCTCAATATATTCATAAAGTCTGATATCATTTCTGGTTTTCTGAACCTATTTATACATTGTAAGGTTATAGCTATATTTGTCTTAGTGTAATATCTGCTTACTGTACAAAATACCATATTATACATGCTTAACCCTTTACCCAAATGCAGACGATTTCAAAATTTGTTATTTGAAATATCATTTTTTAAATTTTTTTCAAAAACTGTCAACAAAACCATATCCAGTGACCACTCTTTGGAATGAGCTTGTCGAGCTCATTCCAAAGAGGGGGGTCACATGATATGGTTTTGTTGAAAATTTTCGAAAAATATTTTTTCAGCTGCTGAATTTACATATTACGCAGGCCAATGCATGTGATTCGTTGGGTAAAGGGTTAATGTACAAAAAAAAATTATTAAACAGCTGTTTTTAATTACATGTCAAAGTTTTATTTTGCCCTGTCGTAGCTCAATTTCTGAATGTCAGCAATAGTGGTCAGATGAACATTTTGAGTCCTGGACTAGCATCATTTCACCAAATTTAAAGTAAAAGGAACATGAAAAAGAACATGGCAGCAAACATGTCAAACCTTATTCACAATTGTCATCTGTTGTCACAATGTTGTATTTAACTGCCCATGTAATTTATATTGATGTCAGGATATATGATGAACCCCGGCATTATTAGCTTAACTTGACAAAGTCAAGATAAGCTTTTGCCATCACATGTGTAGAAGTCTGTGAGTCTGTTCACATTTTCTTTGGCACAGGCTACACCCTGTAGTTCTCGCCCGATCATCACAAAACTTCATACCCAGGTTCGAAGGTCTTGTCTAGATGAGAACAACATATTTTGGTCACGATCGGTCAACCATGATGGCTGCAAGAGCCCAAAACCCGAAAACCTTTAGCACAGTCTATAGGTCGTATTTATGAAGGGATTTCATTGTGACTTGGTAGGATGACTCTGCTTAATGTCTAAATGAGAATGTCCTCTTTTGGTCAACCGTGATGGCTACCCAAGCCTGAAACCCAAAAACCTTTTTGGTCGTGATCGGTCAACCATGATGGCTACAAGAGCCCAAACCTGAAAACCTTTAGCACAGTCTACAGGTTGTATTTAATATGGACAGATTTCATTGTAACTTGGTCGGATGTCTTCGAATGATGTCTAGATGAAACATCTCCATTTGGTCATGATCTGTCAGCCGTGACTGCTGCCGAGCCCAAAACCCGAAAACCTTTAGCACAGTTTACAGGTCGTATTTATGAAGGGATTTCATTGTAACTTAGTAGGATGACTCTGTATAATGTCTAGATGAGAACATACCCTTTTGGTCATGATTGGTCAGCTGTAATGTCTGCGAGAGCCTGAAAACCTTTAGCACAGTCCACTGGTCGTATTTATGAAGGGATATTATTGTAATTTGGTAGGATGACTTTGTATAATGTCTGGATGAGAATGTCCTTTTTTGGTCTGGTTCAGTCATCTGTGATGGCCGCAGGGGCATGTTGCCTAGATTCCTTCAGTACAGTCTACAGCTTGCATTTATAAAGGGAGTTCTCTGCAAATGTGTAGGATGACTCAGATGAAAACGTCCTATTTCGCCATGATCGGTCAGCCGTGACAGCTGCACAGGCACATGACCTAGATTTGTTTAGCACAGTCTACAGTTTATATTTATGAAGCAATTTCATTGTAACTTGGAAGGATAACTTGGTATGATGTCTAGATGAGACTGTCGTATTTTGGTCACGATCGGTCAGCCGTTATCGCTGCCTAATCACTTGACCTAGATTCCTTTAGCACTGCTTACAGGTTATTTTTATGAAGGGATTTCATTGTAACTTGGTAGGATAACATGGTAGAATATCTAGATGAGACTCTCCAATTTTGGTCATGATCGGTCAACCATGACCTCCGAAACGTCACATGACCTAGATTCCTTTAGCAAAGTCTATGAATTATATTTGTGAAGGGATTTCATTGCAATTGGTAGGATGACTTATTTTGGAATGATTTTACTGTAACTTGGTAACTTTGGTTGACATACATTAACAGTTAGGGCCACATCAACCCAGGTCTTAAGTCTTTAGTACAGTCTACACTCAAATTATTCTTATTGAGAACATGGCATACAGGGAACAGACATTAATATATTCTCAATTATCACAATTCTAAAACATTGAACATTATCCTTTTCATCAAACACTACACACAGTCAAATTAAGCTACAGTGTCATTGACACTTCCATTTTTTTGCATTCTCATCATTAACTGTATTTCAGCCCACAGGATAGTGATACATACACTGTCATATGAATTTGTTTATGACTACACAAATAAGAATAAACACAGACAATTAATCAGCTAATCGCAGCATTTTCACAGGGTTTCCACAGCTGCTTTAAGTACCTCAATTCCATGGACCTCAATAGCTCTGTGGGGCTTGACCAATTGTCAGGCCCCACAGATCTATTGGGGTACCTGGAATTATGACACTTTACAGATTTTGCTGACCCTTGTGGGTCCTCACTCCCAAAATAGGCCCCTTTACAATTTCCAGGGAGTAAATTAAACCCTGCTGCTATTCCTTCTGAATTCAAAGCATATTTGTTATGCCCTTGACTTGAAAAGTCGAAGGGGTATGTAGTGGAGACTCCGTCCACCTGTACCAAACATTTTCCCTTGTTTCTCAGCCGCTGCTACTCTGATTTGAATTATATTTGGTGTTGTGATAGAGCATCATGGGGGAACAATATATGTCTAGCATGAGTTCCTTCCACACATTTTCCCAGAGTTATAACCCTTTTTCTTTTACTCTTTCGACTTAGAAAAATGTTTGTGGGTTGGGGCAATTGGCTCACGCTTTGCATTGACCCTCTTGTTTACACCAAATAAGGTTATTTGAAATTTGTTTGTTTCTCAGGGCCCTCTTTTGTCATTGAATTATTTCTAACCAGTCAAAATTATTATTTCTGGATGCCAGGCATATCAGGGAAGTAAACTATACGTTTACAGGTTACTGAACCTGTATTAATACATTTTTAGCCCAACTGTTTACAGTGTGGGCTATAGTCATGACTTTCATCTGTCTGTCCATCCGTCTGTCTGCCTGTTAACATTTAGAGTTTTGGTTAAAGTTTGTGGTTAAAGTTTTTTAGTCAAGGTTAAAGTTTTTTTTCTTTTAAATTATTATTAATTACTATTGATAGTATCATTCTCATTATGTTTCATGTTATTTTGGGAAATATTTAATCCTTTTTAGCCCGACTGTTTACAGTGAGGGCTATAGTCATGACTTTTGTCTGTCTGTCCATCTGTTAACATTTAGAGTTTTTGTTAAAGTTTGTGGTTAAAGTTTTTCTGAAGGTTCAAGTGTTTTTTTTTCCTGTTTAGTCATGACTTTCTTCTGTCTGTCTGTTAACATTTGGAGTTTTGGTTAAAGTTTGTGGTTAAAGTTTTTTAGTCAACCTTAAAGTTTTCTGGGTTTTTTTTCTTTTAAATTGATATTACTATTGATTATATCATTCTCATTTTGTTTTTATTTTTTTCATGTTTCATGTTATATTGGAAAATATTTAACCCTTTTTTGTATAGCAATTTAACTTACAACTTCCAGGTTAAAGTTGTTTTTTTTTTTGGGGGGGGGGATGTTTTAAAATTACACCTTTAATTCTTCCAACAGCTTAGTGGAATGTCACTGTTTCTTATTTGGGACAATGTCTACTATCTACTGAACATTTCTACAGTGATTTTCATTAATATCGGCATGATTTTAACCCCTTTTAAACATGTTTTCAAACTTACTTTCTTTGTATTTGAAATTAGACTTTGCCACATACTTTCTTACTCTAATTCTTGCATGGTCATTACAACTTAATAATTCCATTTACATCAATGATTTCTTTTATTGGTTTTAGGAAATATTTAACCTTTTTTTCCAATCAATTTTACTTAGTATTCCCAGCTTAAAGTTTCGGATTAAAGTTTTGCTTTTCAAGGTTCTATCTTTCATTCTCCAAACACTCTGTTACAACGTCATTTCTTTTTTTTCATTTCGGGCAAGGTCTACTGAAGCTGTACACAGTGGTTTCAAATAATATTGGCATTAATTTAACACTTTTCACAACACTTTTCGAACTTAGTTACTCTAAATTTCAAATTAGGCTTCTACCACATACTTTGTTACTTTTTATCCTCTCCCACAAGGGAGGGATATAGCACAGAGCTCACTCCATCCATCTATCTGTCAGTCCATCCATCAGTCCATTCATCCATCAGTCCATCTGTCTGTCCAAACTTTCTTTATGTCATAACTTAAACAAAAGTTAGCGGATTTCAATTCTTTTCAGTACATGTCTCTAGGTCAAGTTTGATGACCACAATTATCCAATGAAAATTGATGAAGTTATTTCCCTATCCCTCCCCCCCCCCCCCCCCCCCCCCCCCAATTAGGCATTTTTTCCCCCTTCGTCAAATATGCATTTTGAACTATTTACAGTCACTACATGCAGAACCTTTTTTTTAAACTCATGTACCCCCACCCCCTTGATCCCACCCCCATGCCCCCTCCAGGGGCCAATTAGGCACTTTTTTTTTCTTTCATGAAAAATTCTTTTTTACAGTTTTGGTTAAAGTTTGTGGTTAAAGACACCACCAACATCCGAATTTTGTTTATGGCATAACTTGAACAATAGTTAACAGATTCCAATTCTTTTCAGTTCATGTCTCTACTGCAGCAGCAATGTCTATGTCAAGTTCAATGACCACCATTATCCAATGAAAATTGTTGAAGTTATTACCTGAAATTAAAATTGCCTACTATAACACACCACCGCAACACATCCCCCACCACCCATGTGTCACTTGGGCAATTATTCCCAAAATGCATTTTGAAGGATTGGGAGTTATTATATGCAAAAAAAATTTGACTCCTGTAGCCCAACAATGTTTTATGTACTGCATCTTTAACCCTTTACCTAACACAAGTTGAATCCAACAGTACAAATTATTTTTCTGAAACATCAGATTTTTTCATTTTTAGCTCAACTTTTTTGTACAGAACTTCCATATGAAAGCTCTGATTTGAATAATTTTTTGTATGAATGTTTAGTACCATGGGATACATCACATATAATACGTTTTTTTTTCTCGTGCGTAAATTATGCAAATTAGACTAACTTTGATGTTTTTTGGTGTTACTTTCAGCACTGTAAGTGCAAATGCCAATACGGCTTGGGCTAGAGGCCATATTTATGAACCGATCTTTACGAAACTCCTTGGGTACCTTTGTTATCACCGTGGGACGAGAACGAGTGTTTTGGGGTCCGGTCCGAAATTCAAGATGGCCGATGGCAGCCATTTTGTACAAAATTTGGTGCAATCAGATTTTTGCACAGAACTTCCATATGAAAGCGCTGATTTGAATAATTTTGTGTGTGAATGTTTAGTACCATGGGATACATCACATATAATACGTTTTTTTTTCGCGTGCAGAAATTATGCAAATTAGATGAACTTTGATTTTTTCAGTGCTACTTACACACAGTAAGTACACATGTCAATACGGCTCGGGCTAGAGTCTGTATTTATGAACCGATCTTCACGAAACTTCTTGGGTACCTTTGTTATCACCGTGGGATGAGAACGAGTGTTTTAGGGTGTGGTCTGAAATTCAAGATGGCCACCAGCAGCCATTTTGTACCAAAATTAGTGCAATCAGTCTTTTGTACAGAACTTCTGTATGAAAGTTCTGATTTGAATAAATTTTTGTCTGAATGTTTAGTAACATGGAATACATCACATAGTACAGGTTTTTTTCTCATGCAGAAATTATGCAAATTAGATGAACTTTGATTTATTCAGTGCTACTTATACACTGTAAGTGCACATGTCAATACGGCTCAGGCTAGAGGCTGTATTTATGAATTGATCTTCACGAAACTTCTTGGGTACCTTTGTTTTCACCTTGGGACAGGAATGAGTGTGTTTTGGAGTGCCTTTGTTATCACTGTGCTATGAGAACAAATATTTTGGGGTTCAGTCAGACCCACTCTGGGACTCAAAGATTTTTTTCTAGTTTAGCATCTGACTGTCACCCACCTTTACAATACTTTACCTATACATTTGTTACAGGCAACGGGCAGTATTTATGTACTGACCGTTACAATACTTTATATGTACCTTTGTTATCAGGTCATTACCTAGATGTTTGTCATTGCTGTGTCACATACTATACATGTACATGTCTTTGTCTTGACAAGTTGAGCTACAGTGTCATTGACACTTTCATTTACTTCTAACCATTGCTTATTAGTCATTATTGGAACAAGCTCATCAAGCATGTTCCATTAATAGGTCATGAGGTTTGTTTTGGGGTAGAGAAATGAAAAAATAAAATTTGAATAGCAATTTTTGTATATCACGAGTGCAAATATGACAGATTCCTTTGGTAAATGGTTAACAAAAAATGGCTTAGACTATTTTGTGTCTAAGCATTGCCATTGCTGGGACAGTCGGGCTGCATGTGTGACATCACTCTAGTTTAACAGTTGTTAGCAGCGTTTGCCAAAGAAAGCTATTCTTGGTAATGATGGTAAGTAAAATGTGATGATACCTGCAGCAGGCTTTAAAAAAACAAAACAATGTTGAATTGTTTATATAACAATAACATGATTTTAGAGGGTATTGCAGTTATTAACAGCCCAACAAAAATGATTTACAGCACAACAGCTTATAAGTGGCCCAAGACAGTTGAGGGCTCCTAATAAGGTGGAGGGCTGTTAAATCATTTTGTGTGGGTTAATAAACTTTAATGCTAAAGTTAAGTTATTACTATTATTACCACAGTTGGTCCTGAATGAAAAGAGGTGATGAGGAATATGAAAGATAGTTGAAATTCGAACAATAGTAGTTTATTGATCCCTGTTTGTCTAAGTCTCGTGATGTGTCAAGCTCTTATTGAAATAGTTAACCCATTAATGGCCTGACACGTCACATAGTCTATTCTGTTGAGCATTACAGTTTTACTGCCCTACTAAACTCTGTGAATTTACAGGAGAATGCCCACTAAAGTGGTAATAATTATTATTACTGCTTTAGCAGGCGTTCCTAGCACCCTAACATTCAGCGACTGATTCGTGCTCCTGCGTTGTGTCCTTGGGCAAGGCACTTCACCCCGATTGCCTACATGGGGGCATGATGACGCTGTGTATTAAGACTTACTGCATGTCGATGGTGCGCATGTCTTCAACCAATCTAACCCTGCCAGTGCTGTGGTGCAGAGTTCAGAGTTATGATGTTGGAGAGCTGACAGCAGCTCGTCGTTGCTTGGTGCTTCTCTCCGGGTACTCCGGCTTCCTCCACCCGCAAAACTGTCACGGTCACAATTAGCCATTGTGCATAAGTATGTGACCTTAAACACTAATAAATGCTAAATAAATATAGCACCCTAACAGAATTTTACTTAGCATTAATGCACCATAGTGCTCAACAGGTCCTGTGATGTATCAGGGCGTTAATGGATTAACATGTCCAATAACAGCCTGACATGTCACGTGACTCAAGAATTCACTCGATTGATAATTTCTCTTCCCTCAATTCTTCAGTGCTCCAAGAATTAATTCAATTTTTAGCTTAAATACATCAGAATTCCGTTAGTTTTCTTATTTTTCATGAGGAAATTACACTACAGAATTAAAAGGGAGTACATCGTCACCTAAACTTACCAAATTCTGAAAAAATAGGATTTTTTTTGGACGGTACCTACTTTTATGCAACCAGAATGGGATAGGGTTAAACTTCACAACCAAACTTACAACAGCAAATATGCTCGGTAGTCAATTGTGAATACATACATGAAAAGTGTTTGAAATTTACCCTTTCCGAAATGATAGAAAAAGCAACCAAAGTTGGCTAATTTTGGCATTTTCAAACGGTACTCTTATTCTCGCCCTCATTGTGCTTGAGGGTTAAATCTGAGATTAAAAAGTAAACAGTAATTTTCTTCCACAATCATTGTTGCATCTATCCATATCAAAATAATTGTTACAACAACCTTGTAATTAGAGAAATTTGCCCTTGAAGTTGGTCAATTTTGAAGAAAAAATCTATATTCATGTCATTTTTGGCCAGTGGGGGTTAATGTTGAAAGATTTGAGTGGTTTTCGTGGTGTATTATATTATGCTCTAAATGTATGGAAAATTTGAGCTAAATAACTGTAAAGAATTTTGAGACTTTCAAACAATGTTAAAATTTTGAAAGTTTTGGCAGAATATTTTGAAAATACGCATTTTCACAGACATGACGTCAGACGATACCGCATTTCACTAGATTTTATGACATTACATAAGTATGCCAAATTTGGTAAAAATTGTACGGCTTGTTTTTGAGCAGTTCAACAGACAAAATTCACGGCAGAAAAAAAAAAAAAAAATAGAGAAGAAAAATTTTGAAAAAGAAGAATAACAAGAGTCTTTCCCAAACTGGGTTTGGGAAAGCTTAATTATAAATAGCCTATTAAAGGTAAGAGTCTATGATTCTTTTTAAAGGTATGGATGCACTAAGCCTCATAAGTGGCTCAAAGTTTGTCAGTAGTATGTTTTCTAATTTCGAGGCAATTAGGTCATGCGAATTTTGTTTAACAGTAAAACCACATGGCAGACGATAAATAAACAGCTCCACTTCCGAGTTCCAAAATGTCTTAATCAAGTCAATTGGACAAGCTTCAGATAAATTTGCTTGAACAAAGTTCAAGGCCAAATAGCACAAACTGTTCAACAGAGCAGACATGCTAAGTCTCACTATTTTAGAGGGAGATTCACTATTTTCCAGAATATATTTTTGTTAACCCTTTACCTAACGTAATGGCCAAAACCGGCCAGCGCTATTCTAAAAAATCGCCAATTAATTTTCATTATTTTTTTCATTTTTTGTCTCAAAAACATAGGTTATGACCCCTCGTTGGAACGAGCTCGTTCCAACGAGGGGTCATAACCTTTGTTTTTGAGACAAAAAATGAAAAATATTAGTTATTCAAGAATTATTTTTGCAAGTATCGTCTGCTCTTCAGGTTAGGTAAAGGGTTAAATAAACCTAAAATTGTGATTTTAACAGAATCTCACTATTGAAGTCAAACAATCTTCCTCTTTTAGCCGTATAAAAATCAACATCTCACTATCTTTACTCAGAAATCTGACTATTTTACAATTCATCACCTTAACATGTCTGCAGCAGAGGTGGGGGTGGGGGGGATGAAAAGATTCACCTATTGATTAGGGAGAAGGAATAAATTTTGCAACTTCCACACAAGTCCAGATGTATTCAACAAACTGTTACGCAAATTCTATGCTGAGGTCAAATCGGTGAAAAGTCCAGACCACTTTTGAGGTTACTTAACCCTTTACCCAACGCAGAAGATATCAAAATTTATTATTTTAAATATCATTTTTTTAAATTTTTCAAAAAATTTCAACAAAACCATATCATGTGACCCCTCATTGGAATGAGCTCAATGAGCTCGTTCCATTGAGGGGTCACATGATATGGTTTTGTTGAAATATTTAGAAAAATTTAATTTTTTTAACTGCTCAATTTGCATATTACGCGGGCGGATGTGGGCGATTCGTTAGGTAAAGGGTCAAGTGTCCTTCCCTATCAGTGGTAATACAGTAGAGCCCACTCATTTGGATATCTCTTAACTGAATAGCCCTGTTAATTGAATATTATTTTCCAACACAAAACCATTTACCATACACCCAGTACAAATTTGACCTGTTAATTGAATATTGGGTTATAGAGTAAACTCCTGTTAACTGAATAAAAAATCTTGCAGCCTGTCGAGAAATTACACTGACTCCCCTCAGTTTTTGTTTGTTTATAGACCTATTTGGCCTCAGTACATCCTATACAGGAATTTGATCTTTTATCTATCCATGAGCTCTGTCAAACAAGATATAATAGAATAAAATTTAAATGCTAAGTTTATCACAGGAAAGTGACACAAATCGCTGTTAATTGAATACTCCTGTTAATTTGAATAATTTTCATTGTAAAAGTGGCTATTCAGTTAACAGAGTTCCACTGTAGTAAAAAAATGGAATCTATTATATCTTGTTTGACAGAGCTCATGGAGCTCTGTCAAACAAGATATAATAGAATAAATGCTAAGTTTATCTCTAGAGTACAGGAAAGTGACCCAATCCCTGTTAATTGAATAATCCTGTTAATTGAATAATTTTCATTGTCAAAGTGGCTATTCAACTAATAGGGTTCCACTATAATAGTAATAACATGACTTTCTGTTAGCAGCCTGCCAGAAATGATTAATAGCCATCTGTCTTATTAGTGCTCCCCGACTTTGTCTCAGGCTGTTAATCATTTCTGTTGGGCCGCTAATGAACCATAATGCCCTTGAAAATCATGATACTGTAATAATATTATTGCCCCATAACTATGTATTCACATGTTAAAATTGTAAATATATAAAAATACAGAGTCGCAGGGGACTTGACAATATGTCTACATTATTGTTGGCTGCTTGTACAGACAGTCAACAGTGATGTAAAAATACTGTCAAAATAAACCCATCCTACCAGTACAGTTCTCATAGAAAATAAAACTTGGGACAACTTTTTCAGAGCACTATAAAAGGGTAAATTTGTGGCTGTGTGGGGGTCTTGAGGGTTAATTGGCTAACTGTGGACTACGATGACTGATCAGTCAATTCTGAAAACTGATAGTAATGGCAGCTCTAAACATAATCATTGACAGTTTAGTTCCGAACACACATAAAATTCATGGAACCTGCTTTAAACAGTCAACATATCCTCAAAAAAAAATTGGCAGTAATTATCAGGGAAATTGGATGAATTTCAGGGAAAATTACATGTGCAAACAATACACATAGGAAGAACTAAAAAAATTTTGCTCGTGAACCACCACTGGCACAAAGTTGTACCCAGGCACTCAGAGGCTAAAAATTTGCTGATGCCTTTTATGCCAAATCATTGGTTTCAATATCTGCGTACCTCCCTCTTCTTCAGGTCCCCACAGCCCTCCTGCACTTACCCCCCCCCCCCTCCCCCTCCACCACCACCACTACCATCACCACCCGTGGTTACAATTTGACAACAGTGCACTAAGCATATAATTCCCTTCTGGAATGGGCAATAGAGTATAATCCCATTTTTTATGACACATGCAATTTAATCCAATTTTCCATTTTTAGATGTGGTATTTCTTCACATATTTCTGTGAGGAGCCATTTTGGCATTTATAGGATCGACAATTTTTTTCTCATTGTCAGTAATTAATAACTGTGTTATTACCTGTGCAAATACCACTCAGAATTTTCCAGAAATGACGCAGACATGTTAAGTTAAAAAAAATCAAAATTGTGAGATTTTCAAGTGGCAAAGCTTGTTTTTTTCCAAACAAGAGAAAACTGTAATTCTCCTCCCCCACCCCATCCATTATTTTTAAAATTCATGCGTAAAAAAAATGAATAAGTAAATTATATAATGGCAGTGTTGCCAGAAATATGCAGTATCACCTCACTGACTGAAAAAAATTAGGCTGGAAAAAGATTGCTTAAAATATATTCCAAACAATATGCACTCCTCTCGCCCCCATGAACATACTATAAATTCAAGTCAGACAAAACGAGTGGAAAAAACTGGAACATAAGCACTGTTTCAGCTAATGAACCACTGTGATAAGGAAAAGTACACTGAACAAAAAAGACATAATAAACTTTGCACGTCCCACACACGCAAACAGACACACACACAAACAATCAAATTTGAGCTAGGAGTAGAGAATAAGAAAAATTAAATTTTGAAAATGTGAGAAAGTTGCTGAAGATTGCTTAAACACCAGCACATTTTAAACTAATGAAGCTTCAACATGAAAATTTCATCAGTTAAATTGGTAAAATAACTGTATAAAGCCTAAAAAAAAGTTAAAAATCTGTTTCTCAGGCCCTCCCACATGGTCTTTTTGGCTGCCGCAAACGTCAAAAAATAAAAATTAAATGGTTTATGTCTGATATTTTACCCAAGTTAATGAAATTGATAAATTTGTCCCTGGAGTGCAACAAGGCTTTGCAATGCTTTAACATTGCAAAGCCTTCTTGCACTCAAGGGACAAAATACACCACCACCCAAGCTGTTCCGGACTGTAGATTATGAGGCCTAAGACATAAAACAACCAAGAACATGAATTTTAATGGCAAAGAAATAATTACAAAAAATAAAATAATAAACCGCCTACCTGCAAGGAATTTTTGTGATTCGTGATTTTTGGGTAGGTGGTGTATATCGATGGAGGGAAGCTCCCTTTCGTTTAGTGTCGCCGTTCGATTAGTCATTCCAGAGTTATGGGACTTTATTACTTA
Organism: Pictodentalium vernedei; assembly: GCA_031216915.1. NCBI lineage: Eukaryota > Metazoa > Mollusca > Scaphopoda > Dentaliida > Dentaliidae > Pictodentalium > Pictodentalium vernedei. The sequence goes on along the minus strand of CM062292.1, from coordinate 407,909,959 downwards.
GAAAATTGTTGATTTTTTACACGTCGTACGATAACTCAAGAACGCTTTGAGAGATTTTTGTGATTTTTGGGTATGTGGTGTATATCGATGGAGGGAAGCTCCCTTTCGTTTGTGTCGCCGTTCGATTAGTCATTCCAGAGTTATGGGACTTTATTACTTAGAAAATTATCCTTTTTTTACACGTCGTACGATAACTCGAGAACGCTTCGAGAGATTTTCACGATTTTTTGGTAGGTGGTTTATGTTGATGGAAGGAGCTCCCTTTTGGTTGGTGTCGCCACTCGATTAGTCATTCCAGAGTTATGGGACTTTATTTTTCACATGTCGAACAATAACTTGAAAATGCTTAGAGCAATTTTCATGATTTTTTGGTTGCAAGTATATGTTGATAGAAGGAATCTCCCTTTCGATTTGTGTTGCTGTCCGATTTGTCATTCCAGAGTTATGGGACTTTATTCATCAAAATATAGGCAATTTTCCACATGTTGGACTTCGAGCAATTTTCATGATTTTATGGTGGCAAGTATATGTAACCTGACAAGTACACATGTATACTCATATTGTGTGGTTCCCTCTTGTAATTAATAACGGGTGTATCATGCGCTCGTGGCGCAGCTGTTTATTAAAAAAATGGCCTGAGAAACAGAAAATCTACTTTATAAGGCCTAAAATAACATTTTTTCATGTCCGTTCAGCTGGTCGGTTACAAACTTACTTTGAGCATATTTAATTCAGGTCATCTATATTTAATTAACAAAGATCGCTTTGTTAGATGTTTTGTCACAATAGTCAATGATATGGATCACCAAAAGCAGGGTTTACAGGATTAATTAATGTCAAAACACTCCAAATCAAACGACCAACATTTATTTAAATGTACATGTAGCCATATCTACCATGTGTTTGAGCTGTTAAATCAAAAAAATTCTTTCATCATAATTAGGGGAATCCCACGGAATCCCCTCTTTCAAGTCTCTCCATGAAATCACGTTTTAGTGAGACTCGAAAAAAAAACAATTTGTGACAGAAAGGGAAATAAATTAAGTCAAAGACATATGTGTGATATGGACTATGGAATGCCGGACATGTGCCCCCCAGATAAGTGCCCCCCGGACAGTAGCCACATGGATATGTGCCCCCCTGCCCCCCAGACAACTGCCCACCCATATATTTGCCCCCTCCCCCAAGACAACAGCCCCCCCCACCCCTCTTTTTTATTTATTTCTCAATTTAACAAGTAATTATTTTATACCTCATACGATTGAGTTCAAATGAATGAAAGTCTGACGTGAAACACATACTGTTGTTCAAGTCCTTGTTTCAGAATTGTTCATAGCCTGCAAAATCACTACCTAAGTAGTTTTTAGTTTATTTCTGAACTTGTAAAATGTTATTTTCAAAGGCCTAAAGTAGGCAGCAGTTGGTAGTTGTATTGAACCAACAGTAATCATGTTTTGTTGCGGTCGGCAGTTTCAAAGCGGCATTGCGCTTGGGACATATGTTTTTCAGTGAAGATCGGTTAACTCATATGAGCATGTTAGTTTTTCTACTCCTTTTGTGAAGAGTACCTCTTTGGCGGTATGCTTTGCACCTTTACTTGAATCGGGATGCTACTTGTATTGTACAAACATATACGGCTATATAATGGGCCAGTGTGACCAAAACGTCAGAAACAGTGGAGTTTATAGCAAATGGTAGAGGAGGGGAGACCCTTTGCTTAGATGGTTACACGTACACCAAAAAGAATGAAAAGAAGTCTGGTATCCATTGGGAGTGTTCGCAGAGAAGAGGGCTCCAGTGCAATGGGGCACTTACAACCAATTTAGGTAAAGGAGAAGTACTGTCACAATAAGAACACAGTCATCCAGCGAGCACAGATAAAGTGGCTGCATTGAAACTTCGAATGAAGATTAAATAAAATTTGACATCCATAAGGTCAAAAACATCTCAGATCTCAAATGTTGGCAGATTTTGTAGCAGGGACACCTATCAGCGTGCAGGCAGAGTTGGGCAGGCACGAAAGTGTCAAAAGATTTATTTGACAACAAAAACGTGCTGCACTTTCTGAAGAACTGGGCACTGAGAATTGCTATAATGAGGGGGGCTCATGTTCGGGAGACAAATGTCTCAGGGGGGTGGGGGGGGGGGGGTCTGGGGTAGCCAAAAACAATGAATAATTACAAATGGTAACAAATATATTTATAAGTTTAAACTCTGTCGTGCCAAACCCGCCCAAGGAAAGTTATTGCAAAGTCAAAGGAATACACAGGTAGTGGAGGGAGGGAAATAATGAACAATAGAGTACACAGATTTCGTTACGATGTTTTGAAATGACACAGGAAAACTGAATGATGTCAAGCTGAAAGGATGATTGGGAACTATCTTCACATGACTCTTCTGGCGCGATAAAAAAAAACCCTGCGATTTGTAGGGAAATTATCAAGTAAACTCACCACTGCTATTCATTGATGTTGTTGGTTCAATACGGTGCGCGGACATTTCCCCATCAGACATTTCCCCATCCGGACATTTCCCCATCGAGAGCGGACATTTCCCCACCAGCATTCCCCCATCAGAGGTGGACATTTCCCCCATCGGAGGTGGACAGTTCCCCATCGGATATTAACACCTTTCTCCATCGAGGTGGGCATTTACCTCAATTTAACAATATTTTTGAACGAAAGTGGCTTGACAGAAAGAAGAAATATTAAAATTGCAATGAAAACATCCATATTGTTCAATCCACTTGTGTGATAAAAAGTGATGTATTCATCAACATTTCCTTTAATGAAGACACCACTGTTTATCAATCAACTCGACAACATCATTGAACAAAAGTAGCTTCTCAGAGAACAAATAAAAATATATAAATACTGTTAAATCCTGATTAGGTTTAATCCCGTTAATTATAGTGATAAAAGCACATTAATCGAACAATTCAAACAACATTACCCATGTCAGCTTAATAAAAATGGAATGATACACGACAAATCAATAGGAAAATTTCAAACAGACGGACCCACAAAAAATTAAGAAATGGATGGTGAAAAGTCTGCATGGGGAATTGTCCGTTTTTCTATTAAGCAGAATGGGGTAATGTCCGATGGGGAAATGTCCGGCCTAATGGGATGGGGTAATGTCCGGATAGGAAAATGTCCAATGGGGAAATGTCCGGCGACCGTTCAATACATGCAGTTCACACTCACACATATGTGAGAGATAAAGCACAGGTCATTCAATAATAACAGCAATTAATAAACTAACCCGGGCATCATATCTGACAAATCTTGTAAAAACAAGTTTCTCCCAGTCATTTGTGAAAGGCGGTGAAAAATAAATTAAGGCAAAGACATATGTGTGATATGGACTACGCCATATATTACAGAGATGATAATCAGAGTATATACACAAATAGGTGGAACTACAGCGTAGCCATAAACAATGAATAATTACAAATGGTAACAAATATATTTACAAGTTTAAGCTTCGTTGGGCCAAACCCTCCAAAGATGATCCACAAAGGGGTCATTTCCATTTACTTTTTAATGATTTCTGCATTTGACTCAATATTTTAATTGTCGCAACAGGATATCATTGTGCAACATGCACATAGCAGTTATTCTTTCACACATCTGAATTATCTCCAGGCAAATGTAATTTGTTTGAAATTCTTTTCTATCTTCCAAGTTCCATTCAGCTATTTATAGCACAGGAAACTGAAAACTTGGGACTCAAGTTTGCAAAACACAACATGGGGTCTGAAAATTGTTTATGACAATTTATTTGTGCCCCGATCGTGAGATCGGTGAGATGGCACAAAAATTTGGGAGCCTCCTGCCAAAATTGTGGACATGTGTGGAATGGACATTTCAACTATGACTCGTAAAACAGAACCAAAATCAGTATTATTGACTCTTCGAAAATACATCCATTGTGTATTGGTTTTCAACCATAACTTGGTATATCACAGAAGCAAGGGGAATTTCTGTGAGCAAATTTTACCAATTTTTAAACTGTGTTGTTGTGCTTTGTTGAAGTGGATCACGGACCAAGTGGATAAATGTATAAAAATGTTAGTGGATATTTGAACTAAATAAAGAAATATATATTCTTTAATATTAATTTTTGTATATTTATTCATCAGAAATCATTATTCAAGTGAAGGTGGATGTTAATAGGTGATGTGCTTAAGTCACCTATTTTCGATTTGGCACTCATAAATTGACCAAGCAGCTAAATTGAAATGAATAAAACAGAAATAAATATGTGGATACAAGAGAAATATTTATAATAAAAGACTCATTTAGTAAATATAATTCACATGTATATATTTTATTTGTTTCAATCATTATGATCGGAGCTTCGAAGGCCTATGATTTTAGACTGAATGTCTTGAAACGGTTTTGAGGTTCCATCCATTTCTGACATCTGCATGTCTGCATTGATTTTGATATTGATATTAATATATAAATTGACTGAGATAGTGTATGTGCAATAAGTCATTGATTAAAGGTTGAATGTCAATTTTTTTTTATGAACCGCCATTCCTATACATAGGTTTGTAACCACATAATACAGGTTGGTAGTAATAGTGAGCTTGAGCTGATGTTTTTATGGAAGCGTTATGGCCCTTTTCTGACTTAGAAGACATGTTGATATTGGTTTCCGGATGATAACTTTTGTTTGACTGACCAAAATAAAACAAAATTTTATACACAGGTTTATAACCACATGATGCAGGCTGGGATTGATAGTGGGTTTGGTCTGATATTTTTTGGCACAGTTATGGCCAAACTTAAAAGACATGTTGATACTGGTTTCCAGATGGTAACTTGAGTTATAGGTATCCAATTTCAATCAAACTTGGAATATAGCTTACTGGAGACAATATACCAGACAGGTTTGATTTTGAATGTGGCGCAATAATTTTTAACCTAGTTATGGCGCCTTTTTGGACTTTATTAACCACTAAATATAGTTTTCATCAAGCAGGGTCATTAGTGTGTCATGGACACATTTGGTGGCCTGCTGTATTGGTGCTATGATTTGATGGAGATAAGAAAAGATATTTCTTAATTTAATATCAACAAAGTTAAACGACCAGAAACTCATGATTGGTAGTGGGGGTCGGGGGCATAGCCACCCTTGGCGTTTCACTTGTTTAATTATATTATAATGAAAACAAAAAATTATTATTATGAAAAACAAAAACACTGTTTAGTTATGAAGATTTGAAGATTTTGTTCACAAGGGACTTCCTTTATAATTTGTGTGTTTTATTTTAATAGGTTCAGGAAATACGAATACATTTTCAGAAGAACAAGGCTTGTCTAATGCAGCGAAAATTGCCATCATCGTTGTGTGTATTGCAGTTGGGCTTCTTCTTTTATTAATTATAATGGTGCTGCTGATCAGAAGAAGGCGAGAAAAGAAGAAAGAAAATGGCCGATATTCTCCTACCATGGTTTACAACCCCGACTATGATGGGGTAATGGCAACAGAAACCCAACCAGGTGAGTAATTTACCCTCTGCACTGTATTTTGGCATCATTGTCACATATCGGCATACACAGGGTTAAAATGTTTTTCTTCTAGAAATGAGAGTTTGTTGGTACAGTGGAGCCCACTTATTTGGATATCTCTTGACTGAATAACCCTATTAATTCAATATAATTTCCCAACACAATACCATTTACCATATCTCCAATACAAATTTGACCTGTTAAAGGAATATAAGTTATAGACTAAACTCCTGTTAATTGAATAAAAAATCTTGTAACCTGTCGAGAAATTGCCCTGAATCTCCCCAGTTTTCCTTTGTTTATAGACCTATTTGGCCCCTGTACATCAAATACAGGCATTTAATTTATTATATCTTGTTTGACAGAGCTCATGGAGCTTGGTCAAATAAGATATAATAGAATAAATGCTAAGTTTATCTCTAGAATACAGGAAAATGACACAATCCCTGTTAATTGAATAATTTTCATTGGCAAAGTGCCTTCTCAATTAACAGGGTTCCACTATATAATTTTTTCCCATATCCAATAATTGTAATTTATGGCTTCCAAAATTGCTATTAGTTTAAGCCATATAGTTATGTTATAATTAGCACAACAAAGCTTGGTGGGGAATATATAAACAGGTACCATCTATGTGTATAGCCATCCTTTCGTCCTTCCACAAATTTTGTGAACACGATTACTTGAACAAATATAATCCCTTTTTGATAAGACTTGTTACGTGCATATATTGTGGGAAGATTTCAATCAGATTGGATGTGCAACCAATTTCATCAATTTCTGTTGTAGTTATGCCTCTTTTTGTTGAAAATATAGTGTTTATATGACAATGATTTTATGAACATGATTACTTGAATAAATAAAACCAGATTTTGATAAAACATAAACATTGTTAGAAGATGGTGCTTTTTGTTTACAATGGCATAGCAGGGGTTAAAACCCATGCCAAGTTTCCTTCGGCACCAACTGCCTAGCAAAACTATACTGAACCTCACACACCACTCGGCCATTGACAGACCCCACTTGATCTGTCGGTGGCCGAGTGGTGTGCGTGATTCAGTATAGTTTCACTAGGCAGTTGGTGCCGAAAGAAACTCTCTTGGCATGGGTTCGATGCCTGCTAAGCCATTGTAAACAAAAACAGCATCCTTCTTAATTCTATGGCACATGGGAAATTTGAAAAAGAGACATTTTTGCTGATTTCCTTGGGGTGTGTAGAATTGATGCAGTTACTTGATAAATTGTTGGAAGATTTTGTTGTTATGGGCATTCTCTCAGTTGCATTCTGTTTTTCAATAAACAATTTGGTCCACTTCTCTATTTGCTGGGTGGGGGGATTGTGCAATCTCATAGAATATGCTTGTTTTTCAATATCTTGTTACTAGCATAGTATATTGTTTGGTTTTTTGCCTCATTAAAAGCAGATTTATTGTCAAGAACTGGTTTTTATAGGCAGCCAATATTTAATTAGAAGCCACTGCCAAATGAATATTCTGTGGGGAGGGGGGGGAGAGGGGGGGGGAATTTATTTTCGTCTGTGTGTTGGATTACTTATTCTGAAATGTCAGAATTTGTGAAAATATTGCACTCTTTATGTTGTTACTGATTGATGCCAACAATCTTGTATGATTTAGAAAGCTAGTATCCTTTTTGCCATTTGTTAAAAAGAGAAACAGACTTGCTAGAGTTATTTAAAGATGTGTGCTAATACAGTAGATGTAACCTAATTGGATAAATCTTAGTGAACAAGTGTGGCACCATTCATGATGTTATCACCAAAAAGCTGTTTAATAAATTCAGAAAAAAAATCTGTGGTTTTCTTTAAAATGTGATGACAAGGAATATCGGTGTGAGGATAAGAAAGTCTAATGCAACAAGAGGCAATAACTCTTGGAGAAATACTTGGACAGAGCTGGTTCGCAATCTCATTAATGATACTATCACAAAAAAGGTACATATCGAATTTGAAAAAAATATTTTGAAACTTTATTTTAAATGTGATGACAAGAAGTGGGGAATGATGAACATATTGATGGACTCAAGGACAGATGTCTGACAGGATGGACAAATGGAAGGACAGACAACTCATTCCTATATCCACTATGTGGCAGGGGATAATAATTATGTTAATTCAATATAACGTCCAAGCAAAACCATTTACCATATCTTGAGTACAAATTTTACCTATTAATTGCATATAGATTACAGAGTAAACTCCTGTTAGTTGAATAAAAAATCTGTTTATAAGTTGAAAAATTACCCCGATAAGGTCTAAAAATTTTAAAAATCTGTTTCTCAAGCTCTTCCACATGGTTCTTTTGGCTGCTGCATACTCTCTTTTTATAACCAATGAAAAATTTACACAATAAGAATTAAATGGTTTATGTCTGATATTTTACCCAAGTTAATAAAATTGATAAATTTGTCCCTTGAGCTCAGCAAGGCTTCGCAATGTTTTAGCATTGCAAATCCTTCTTGCACTGAAGATTATGAGACCTAAAACATAAAACAAATCAAGAACATGGTGGCAAAGCAATAATTACAAAAATGGCCGGCCACATGCAAGTTTACAAAAAATGGCCTAAGAAACAGAAGATCTTCTTCATGGGGCCTAATAACTATATTCCTCTTGCTTATAGACCCGCTTGGTCTTGGTATCCAATAGAGACATTTAATCTGTTCGGTTGTGGCTCAGTAGGTAGAGGTGCAGGCAGCAAACTGAGAGATTCTCAGTTCGAATCCCACCTGCGGCAACCGCGTTGTGTCTTTGGGCAAGACACTTCTCCCCCATTGCCCATGTGGGGGCACGCTGGCATTGTATACTATGGTGTACTGCATGTCGATGATGCACCTTTCTTTACCCAATGGTAACCCTTCTTGTGTGGATTTAGTATGTTAGGGAGCCTGACAGTTGCTCCCCATTGTTCAGTGGTTCTTTTCTCTCCAGTACTCCAGCTTCCTCCACCCGTAAAACTGTCTGACACGAGGTGATCTTGGCTGTCAAAAGTGTCATAAAACCTCAAAAAATAAATAAATAGTGTAGAAATCACACAAGGTAAAATAGGTTTCAAGTCAGTATGTCACACCGTACCTGAAATGCTTTCATCTCATGTACAGTGTGACACATCAACTTGGAACCAACATCAAATACATCAATACTCAATGAATGTTCAAAGTTGGAGTCAAGATCACCAGAGATACCAAGGTGGTCTTGAAAATTTATTTAACTGGTTGAGGGCTACATTATTTTTGGTGGTCTGAATTTGTTCATCAAAATTTGTTTTATTACAAATTATTGAAGAGTGCCAAAAGGCACTCTTCAATAATTTGTGATAAAACAAATGTATATAAACAAAATATAATTTTAGATAGTTTGACTGAATATGAAACATGAGCAAGGAAAATATTGACTTTTGCTCTTGTACCCTCATTTTTTTGAAAGCCCTGATAGTGGCTTCTAGCACTCAACCAGTTAAAGAAAAAAAAATATAACTTACTTTTCAATGCCCTTACCTTGAATACAGTCTGTATGTCATTTATGAGTTTGAGTTTTCATAAATGTTGAAGGAGCAAGATATTTTGTAATAAACAGGGGTAAAACAAAAAATGTTGTAAGTGGGTCATTCTTTTATCTTGGGTATGATATCAACTTGGAAACAGCACTGAATACATCAACTTTTGATAGAGGCCAAAATCAGGGCCATGGTCATCCAGGACACACACAGGTCATTGAGTGTATTTTTCAAAAATTATGAAATCACATTTGACAACCTCTAAAGCATTTCTGAACCTCATTTAGGAATTATAGTGCTGAAGCTGTGGGTAGATTGTTATGTAAGTGGGATACACTTATATCCTGGGTATGAAATAACGTGTTGATTTGGAACTAGTACTAAATACATCAAAACTCGATTGAGGTTAAAAAAAATGATGGAATCACGTTTTTGAGACACTCAGATATAGTCATATCCTAGAGAATATTAAACTATTTACACCTTTTCTCCTAGTTTTTCATTCAAAGTAGACTTCCTAATTTTTAGAAATAACTTTTCCCATTCATAACTTTTGATTGACAAAGCAAATTTAACTCTTAACCTTGGAGTAATTTTTAAATATTTTTATCAAATCCAGTCATGGCTGCTTTAAAGCAGCCATGACTGGATTTGATAAAAATATTTTTAAATTTGATTTTGATGAAAAATTCATTAACATTTCCGACAAGAAATCACTGGTTAAAAAATTTGCCCAACTTACATTGGAAAATTTGGTTAAATATCCTCAAATTCAGGGTTTTCATGGCCCTTGAAAGTCCTGGAGTTTGCCCCGAAATAGCTGTAGAGTCCTTGAAAATCACTTTATTGTTCATGAAAACAGGCTTGCTTCATTATATGTGATAAAACTATATATTATTCATTGTATGTAATAAAATGGTAAAGAATTACAGTCAAAAAACCCCTAGAGTCCTTAAAAATCATTCTCATTTTCAGTTCACTACCATTGAAAATCCTTGAATTTCTGTCTCGAGGGTGTCATGAGTCCTGGAATTTTGCACCAAATTGTCCTTGAATATTGTGGAATTTCAATTTGAAGAATCTGCAGGAACCCTCAAATTTGACTTAGGAAGGAGGATTTGGGGTATCTAGTGAAACCCTCAGTCAGTCTGCCTGTCTGTCCACCCATCTGTCCATACAAATGTTTCGCATTGTAATTTCAAAATCCCCGCGGGAACCCCGGGAAGTGAAGCAGTGCCTGTTCACTGCGGTAAACAGGCTCTGTTTTACTGGTAAAATAGGACCCAGTCACCAATGCTTGGGAGGTGCAAACCCTCTCTAAAATGGACAGCATGGCTTATTAACGCTCACCCTTGGTCTTGAGTTGATACTCATGTTGTGGTCACGATTAGCCATTGTGCAAAAATGTGACCTTAAACACCAATAAATAAATAAATAAATAGTAATTTCAAAACCATTGGTTGGATTTGGATCTCCTTTGGTATGCTGATAGACCTGCATGGGGGAACGGATATACACAAGGAACAGGTTCTGTTCAATAATATTTATACGCCCGCTTTGAAAAAATGTTCGTATTATGGTATACCGTTTTCCGTCTGTCTGTCCATCCACATGTCATTCAGTAACTCAAAAATTCTTCGAGCAATTTTTGTAATTTTTTGGTGGAAAGTAAATGTTGATGGAAGGAAGCTCCTTTTCGATTTGTGTCACTGTCTGATTTGTCATTCTAGGCTATGGGACTTTATTTGTCCAAATATAGGCAATTTTCCACTTGTCGGACAATAACTTGAAAATGCTTTGAGAAATTTTCATGATTTTTTGGTGGCAAGTATATGTTGATGGAAGGAAGCTCCCTTTCTGTTTGTGTCGCCGTCCGATATGTCATTCCAGAGTTATGGGACTTTATTCATCAAAATATAGGCAATTTTCCACATGTTGAACAATAACTTGAAAATGCTTGGAGCAATTTTCATAATTTTTTGCTTGCAAGTATATGTTGATAGAAGGAATCTTCCTTTCGATTTGTGTCGCTGTCTGATTTGTCATTCCAGAGTTATGGGACTTTTATTCATCAAAATATAGGCAATTTTCCACATGTCGTACAATAACTTGAGAATGCTTAGAGCAACTTTCATGATTTTTTGGTTGCAAGTATATATTGATAGAAGGAATCTCTCTTTTGATTTGTGTCGCAATCGGAATGGAATTGTCATTCCAGAGTTATGGGACTTTATTCATCAAAATATAGGCAATTGTCCACATGTCGGACAATAACTTGAAATTGCTTTGAGCAATTTTCATGATTTTTTGGTTGCAAGTATATGTTGATGACGGGAATCTCCCTTCCGATTTATTTCCAAATTAATGAACACAGTATGTTGTTTGTTATGATTATTGTACAAGAATATGAAAAAAACCTGACAAGTACACATGTATACTCATATTGTGTGCTTCCCTCTTGTAATTAATAACGGACGTATCATGCACTAATGGACCAGCTGTTTATTCCCAGAGTTATGACTCTTTTTTCACTTTTCGACTTGGAAAATTTTCCGGTCCCACAATACTTTCAAGTCTACTTCAAACATGTCTGTGGGTCGGGAGCAGTGGCCCAGGCTTTGCATTGCCCTTGTTTTAATAGCAAGAGATTTCCAGGGCGGGTTTATCTTCCAGCAGCATGCAGTGTGTTAAATGACTTCTGGCCTATTTTTATCACTGCACAATATCTGGATCAAATGTGCTATTGAACCTTTTCTACTTTTTACTATTTAACAGTTTTTTTTTAATTTTGATATTGAATTATTGTGACTTTTGACAGATGTTTTTTTCTGTTCAACTTTTGAATAAAATTTCAGAATCAAATGATTTACAGTATGGCCTTAGTACGACTTCCCACGCTATATCAAAGACAATTATTGCTATAGAATTTTGAACCATGGCTCTCAATTAGTTCAGTGCTGGCAGTCCCATATTTGGGCTTTATTCTGAACTGCATGTTCTGCAGTGGAGCCTACTTGATTGTATATCACTAAATTGAATTTCCCTGTTAATTGAATAAAACTTCAAACACAAAACCATTTACCATAACTTTATTGCAAATTTGACCTGTTAATTGCATATATGTTATAGAGTAAACTATTGTTAATTGATTAAGAAATCTTGTAATATGTCAAGAAATTACACTGACAATCACCAAATTCCCCTTGTTTGTAGACCCATTTAGCCTCAGTACATTCAACATAGGCATTTAATCTATTGTAACTTATTTGACAGAGCTCTATGAGCTCTGTCAAACAAGTTATAATAGAAGAAATGCTCAATTTATCTTTAGAATACAGAAAAGTTTCCAAATCCATGTTAATTGAATACTCCTATTAGTGCATTGAGGGGTTGTTTTTTTCCAGATTCAGTTTCGTTTTTTTTTTTTTTTTAAATCCCGGTTTCGTTTCGTTTTTTTGGTATTATTTCCAGGCCCTTCAATTAATCTAGATCACTGTTGTCTTACTAGAAAAGACCATAGAAATGTCAGCTATTTAAAGTGTGCTATGTCCTACTGGCAGTACTGGAACATAGCACACTTCATTAGCACTCAGTTGATGAAGTGTTAATATCAATTTGGGGTAGATTGTATGTCTTTTGTGTATGTTCTTGTTGTACATGTTCTATTTGGTAAATGCTATACATTAGTGGCAGCACCCCCACACTTTTTCCTTTTGGCCCCTGGCGTCCAACTTATCCAAATATGAATTTTTTTTTCCTGGGGCAGGGCCCACAGATCCCAAACCAATGGGTGGCTGACACACCCTCCCATACACACCCCTGGCTCAGACCTACGAACTTCGGGAGATGCCGAAGGCATCTCAACCTTGGACCCCCACATCTTATTAAGCCCCTTCCCCCCACCCCTGAATCAACCTGGAGCCACAAGGCCAGCCACTGCTATACATTATATACCTGTTTTGTTATTTTGTGTTCAGTTTTAATTTCGATAAAATGAATTATTTGGACTTGTAACTTTTCTGTTATGATTAACATCGCCATAATACAGTGACTCCATTCACTGTCCCGTTCCTCAATCCCTCACTGGACCCTTCTTGCCTCCTTTCGAAGTACTGAGTATGATCTCTCCCTCATGTTATTATGTCCAAAATAAAATGTTTTTCCATCATCAACGAGTATCACATGGGGATAAATGGTCAAAGTAAATAACACTACATAACTTTTATTATTATTTTATTTCATGTATTTAATATGAGATAAATATGACTGAAATGAAATTTTTTTTTAAAAAACCTTTCACGGTAGGAGTTGCTATTCAATTGGGTTCCACTGTACAATTTGAAGACTTTGTATTCTGTGGATATGCTTCATATTATCTCTGAAATGAATTTATTTCATCTGTATGGATTTGCCCTGCTACAATTTATGGGAGGGTGCCAAAAGTGCTCTCCCATAAATTGTAACAAGGTAAAGACAGGTGAACAAATTTAGATGTCCAAAAATAAATCTGCTTTCTTCCATTGAAAGTAGTGAAGTGTAAACATAGGTTTTGCTTCTTTTGAATGTTATGCCAGTGAATGTTAATTCCTCGTAATTTCCTTGTTCTTTAGCTTTGTATACAGCATTTTTGAGGATATAAATTTCTTGTATTTTGTGTTAGAGACCTAGAGAAACAAATGTTTGGCATTTGGGTTTTTTCATTTACTCCAGTAAACTGCAAAGTGTCCAGGTGATCTTTGTAAAGTGCAAACAATACTTTGTAAAAAAGTTTTTGAGGTTTTTTTTTTTTTAAAACCTATCACAGAACCATGCATAATAAGCTCAGCAAATTTATTCAATATTTTTGGATGGAATATCATGTTCATGTAGTTCTTCTATGAACTAGCAACATTATAATAGGATTATGCACACCAGTAATTAATTATAATATAAGAGTTTGTGATAAAAATCTAAGAATGCAGGGTAAAATCATTTGAAAAACGTTGTCTCCAATTTGTGTGCACTTTCAGTGTCTTCCAGGGTTTATTCCCGTTTCGCCGATGAGGTTAAATAAACAAACCAAAACTAATCGCCGGTGGAGGTGTGAACAAATTGTTAATCCCACTGATTGATATTAACTCTTCTTCACCGGCTGAGTTCATGGTCCCAAAGTGATTAACAATCAGTTAACATTGATCAACTGTAAACAACTAAACAACTTCAAACATCTCAATAGTATATAATATGACCCTTCATGCTGTACATCAACAACATTTCCTTCAATTCATCATGGCAAGTGAACAAGTAAATGTTTCTTTCATCCCTAATAAGAGAGGTGGTAGACACTTAGTTTATGGTGGTTATAAATTTCGTGTGAAGTCTCAGAATCAACCAAATATACATTGGAACTGCGTTAAAAAAGATTTTTTAGGATGTCGGTCAACTATCAACACGAAAAACGATTTTATCAGTTCGCCGATGGGGCAGCATAATCATCCACCAGATATGGAGCAGATTGTAGCCGATGCTTTCCTAGCAGATTTAAAGAAAACCGTTCGACACGACAGCAAATCAGTGAGCGCACTTTACCAAGAGGAGCTTGGTTCTCTCAGATCGGATACCGACCCACTCATCATTGCTAAAGTTCCTACATTCTATAGCATCAAATCAGCATTATATAGGTCTCGTGCGAAAACCATACCGGCTCTTCCGAAAACTCGCTCAGCAATCAGCTTACCTGATAGTTACATGGAAACAACTGCAGGAGATCAGTTTTTACTGTCAGATCCAAGCGACGTCAACTGCCTCATTTTCAGCACAGCGTCAAACTTACACCTCCTCGACGAAGCGACTTCGTTTTTCTGTGATGGGACATTTGAGAAATCACCGAAACTCTTTTATCAGCTGTATACCATCCATGCTTTCGTCGACAATAAGATGTTGCCATTAGTCTATGGCTTGCTGCCTAATAAAACCAAGTCAACTTATATAAAATTCTTCAGCACCATACGCCAGAAGGCTTCATCTTTAGACATTCACCTACAACCAGCAACAATCTTTACTGATTTCGAAACTGCTGCACAAAATGCTTTACGACAAGTTTTCTCTTCTGCGACCATCAAAGGCTGTCACTTCCACTACGCCCAAGCAGTGTACAAGTATGCAACAGAAAAGTGCAGCCTCAGAGACGATTACAAGCAAGATGACAACATTCATGCGGTCGTTCGACGTGCTATCGGCCTTCCATTTGTACCACCACATATGGTCAGCAACGTATGGCTTCTTGTATTAGAGGCATGGGAAGAAGCGTTGGAGGAGAGAGACGTCGACCCAAGAGTTACCAAGTTCACAGACTACGTCACGACGAACTGGGTTGAGAGTAGCAACCTCAATGTGTGGAACCATCACGAGACTGTCGGCCCTCTCACCACAAATCATGTAGAAGGATGGCACAGCAAGTTGAAGAAGGCAATTGCCGGAACCCATCCTAACTTGTTCTTCTTAGTTGATTTCATTAAGAAAGAACAAGCATTCACAGAATCAACAATTCTGCAGTTGAGACATGGTGGGAAGGTGGCCCCACGAAGAAAAAAGTATCGTGCCATCGACAGTGCTTTATCTTATTATAAAAGACTCTTTAGGGAAGGTCAGATTGACGCACTGTCATTTTTAGACAGAGTCAGTCGAAATTCGGGTTTTTAAAAAATGTGCTTTATGCCTTTAAATGTTCATATTATTATATTATACTTGCTCGTTTATTGTTATTTTTAGACAGAGTCAGTCGAAATTCGGGTTTTTAAAAAATGTGCTTTATGCCTTTAAATGTTCATATTATTATATTATACTTGCTCGTTTATTGTTATTTTTAGACAGAGTCAGTCGAAATTCGGGTTTTTAAAAAATATGCTTTATGCCTTTAAATGTTCATATTATTATATTATACTTGCTCGTTTATTGCGTTGATAAATCAATAAAAAAATTACATTACATTCAGTCGAAATTCGGGTTTTTAAAAAATGTGCTTTATGTCTTTAAATGTTCATATTATTATATTATACTTGCTCGTTTATTGCGTTGATAAATCAATAAAAAAATTACATTACATTCAGTCGAAATTCGGGTTTTTAAAAAATGTGCTATTATTATTATATTATACTTGCTCGTTTATTGCGTTGATAAATCAATAAAAAAATTACATTACATTCAATCAATTCGTCGTTACTTGTGAGTTTCCCTGTGGTACATGGGTTAAATTGATAAAAATTATCTCCCAACATCCAAATTAACAAATTATCGCGGCACTTCTTTGATCTGCGGATTACTGACACCTACCCCATTAGAATCACATCGGCGAAACGGGAAGACCCCTCTTCCAGTGCAAAGTGTGAGTATTTTAGAAATTACATCAATCTGTCCATTATTCATCTGTCATTTGGCACCACTGATCTCAAAACAACTGTATTGTTGGAACGCTCTTTGGTCATATGTTGAAAAATGTCTCCACTGCCGCCATCTTGGAGGGGGGAGGGGGTGGTATTTATGGACAGAAGTTGCGATCAGTAAACAGTGCAGCAAAAAACAAAATTCTCTCGGAAGGTTATCAGTTTCCTGACGCCTCATAATCTCCAATCATCTTTTAAACAAAAAACTTTGATGTCTGCAAAACATAAATATGTGGGTGATGTGCATATTTTTCATGGTAATGCCAAATTGAATGTTCACAACATGTTTTATTTATTATTGACAAGAAACAAGTGCTGAGATTGGAATGTTGACATAGTGTTATTAGTTTTTGTGCAAGGTAAATGTTATGACATTTGATGACGTGAAAGCTGTAATAGCTTTCACAACATCAAATGTTATGGATTGAGAGGAGTTACCACATTGATTGACTTCACCATATATTATGGGAGGGCAGTTTGAGTAGTGACATTTTTTGCTCACATTTCCGCATTCAAGTTGTATAGAGATCAGTCATCTACAATTATTTCTTCTTGACTATCAGGATTACAAGTATGAAACTTAAAACATGCTTTTTGACCATGGTGCACAAGTTTTAGCAGAACAACGAAAAAAAATTATCCAAAAAGTTACTGACTTCAACTAGTTGGGTGCTAGAAGCCATTATTGTGGCTCTATTGAAAAGTGCTGAAAGCCCACTTTAGTGGCTTTACAATGTATGCATTAGATTGATGTTTCCTCAGCAGTAAAACAAAGAATGTTTATGAAATTGTTTTGTTACAATTTATTTATCAAGAAAATCTCGCTAAACTAAGACTCTCCGTGCTGGTATCAACAGAATCTCTTGACACAAATACGCATGTTACAAATTGCCTTTGCAAAATAACCAGTTAATGTATTTACTGTTCTTGATCGGCTAAGAGAATTTAGCATTTGTATGAAAGAGGGCACTCTTATGAAATCAACTCCCTACTCATTTCTATTTTGCTTGTTGAGACTTTAAAGTGTTAGTATTAATGGTTTATCAATGTGAAACATGTTTGTGAATAACAGGATTCTTCAGTTTCTTTTGGAGTTACTGTCTTTGATCAACTTCTCCCATACCTTTCATTCAGAGTACTGAAATCTTGCAGAAGTATTGTTCAGGTTTTGTGCGGGTCATGGAATCCTGAAATGGGAAATGGTCGTCGTAAATGAAAATATTTTTTGGAAGTTTTGGAAACAATGGGGAGGGGGGTTTGGTATAGTCTGGAAAAGTCATGGACATTTCTTGCGATAATGATGCAGTACGCCATTTACCAGAAAAATGGCACAGAAAAACCCAGCAAAAAAAGAGTGGGGTGGTTATTCCAATGAGGGAATAGTCATGGAAATTGGGTAGAAGGTTTGGGGGAAGTCATGGAATTTGTTTCTCCGAAAAGTGTACGAACACTGATTGTTGACAGTCTGGTGATGTGCAACATGTATGATGTACTCAATAAAAGTCATCAATTTGGAGTTGCTACCCTTGTTTGACATAGAATAACTGCCATTTTTCTTCTTCAAACAAGTAGAGGGAAATAAACTCCTTTTATAATTTTTAGTTTTCTTTTAATGATGTACAACCTGTATGTAGATGACAGTAGTCTTCAATTTTTGGGAGTTGCTTCCCTTGTTGAACCTGGGAAATTTTAGCATTTTTATGAAAATAGATACTCTTACTGCCTAAAGTATCAGTTATGAATAAAAAAAAATTCTGCAGCTACAAGAAAAATGTACAGTGATGGGTGAACAGATATAGATATACATAATCAGTTATTTGCTTACAACTTTCAAACATCTTTTCTTTATAGGTTTTGGAATAGTTAATCCAGGATTTGGTATTGATCCTGGTACAGAAACAAACCCAAGCAATGCGGATCGCATATCTGATGGATATCATTATGCTGAACCATTACCATCTCCAACAAAACCTAAAAATATTAATCAAGCTAATGGTAAGTAATTCTGACAGGCCTCAGCTGGTTGCCCAAGTTCAAAATTTTAACAATGAAAAGAGTCACCTTTTGTTTTTAGTCTCAGGCAACACTCATTTCTGGTAACTCACATTTGAAATTTTCAAGCAATAAAAACACAATTTTATTTAATTCCTTTGGAAACCCTTGAAAGTGAAGCTTTACTTACTTACTGCTAACCGTCATTTTCCTTGAAAGACTGGGGTGATTTTTATTCTGACACTTAGGAACTCTGCTTAAATCATTCAGTGCAGTCTGCCACTATCTGAACTTCATTGAAAAGTGTTGATATCCATAGTAAGGATTTTAGATTCTTTGGATTCACAAAGTATTCCGGAAAAATAAAAAGACGTTTTGTTCATATGGCTTGTTTGGTTTACATTTACTGCAGTTTATTTTTAATAATAAAGACTCTGCAATAAATTTGGCAAAATCAACTTTTTAACCCTTAAGTCTTCAGATTAAATTTATATTAATAACTACTGTTTATCCCATAAATGGCTGTTTATTCGAACAATAAAAGCTTTGAATAAATTTTTGCTTTATTCACCTAGTAGCAACTGCTGGTAGGGTGAACATTTTCCCGGTAGGTTTAAAACTGAAAGAATTTATTCCTATAGTAGAGACGGCCTTGTTGACCTCTGGCTTCTAACGCCTTTTTTGTGTTGCTGTTCAAGCTTGTGGGAGACACAATGAACCAAGATTTATCAAATGCTGACCGTCGCTTAAATGTTTAGTTTTAGAATATATGACACATTTCAACTCTGCCTAACAATACAGCGAACAACAATTAACAAAGAAAACACAAATTAAATCAATCAAAACCCTGCGTTGGAAAGCATACAAGTTTGATTGTAAAGGCGGGGCATGGTGATTGATGTTTCATTTTCCAAATAGGAAAGTGTAAATAAACAAATGCATGTGTCATCTGCTGTGTTTATAACACTCAGGTTGAATCGACGACGAAATAAAAAAATGATATAATAAACAACGAAAATAAAAAAAAGATAAACATTGTTCATTTAATTTTTGCAAGTTTTATTTCAAGTTTGTAGGGGAATTATTTTTAGACAGAAATGTATCACTGCGCCTTGTTTATTTTTGGCAGTTTTGCTTGTTGATCGAATTGGACCAATGTGCTCCTCACTTCTCTCGGGCTGTTTGTGGCTGTATGGGGACTTGATGGTTAAGGCAGTTTAGCTCCTAACTTTGTATAATGGCCACCACTCGTAAGCTCTATTCATAAACATTGCCATTCAGATTTTATTATTCGTTCAATTTTTGTCTCAAAAATATAGCTTATGACCCGTCATTGCAACAATCTCATGCTCATTTCATTGATGGGTAATAAGCTATGGTACTGAGACAAAAATGAAAAATTTTAGTGGTTAAATAAATTTTTGTGCCTGTGTCATCTGCTATTGTTAGGTAAAGCAGGCCTGTAGTTTTGAAAACCTCTGGAGGGGTGACTAACGCTGCCCTGAAATAAAGTTTAGGAGGTTGACTGCCCTCATAGATCAACTGTTGTTTCAACATGATGGACTAATCCTGTCCTGTATGTGAGATTACCTGGGTAGAGGTTTCTAGTCCAGTCTTGGCTTCCACTAAAATTTGTAGTCTTTCGTCATTACTTATACCACTTCTGCTTTTAACCCTTTACCTAATGAATCGACTGCATCTTCCCGCGTAATATGCAGATTGAACAGTTGAAAAAATTAAATTTTTCAAAATATTTCAACAATTGAAAATAGGCTCGGTCAGAAGACATATGACACTTTGTTCAAATCGACTAATATTAGCTTGATAGTGCAATAACTTCAACAAACATCAACCCATTTGACTGATATTTGGCACATGGGTTTTAAGGAAGAATGTCTTGAAGAAGTTCAAAAATGGGCATGGTCCGATGTACGGTCTTCACAAGAGTCATGGCCCTTTGTTAAAATCAACTAATTTTGAGTTTGATAGTGCGGTAACTTCAACAAACGTCAGTCGATTTGACTGATATTTGGCATATGGGTTTCAAGGAAAAATGTCTTGATCAAGTTTGAAAACGGGCTCGGTCTGATGTACGACAGCAGAATTATTGGGCTGACTTGGTCATTTTTTGCAAATTTTGTGCTTGATAACGTGATAACTTAAACAAACGTCAACCGATTTGATTCATTTTTGTGATATGGTTTTGTAAGAAGATTATCTCAATTGAGTTCAAAAACAGTCTCAGTCCGATAACAGACAGCAAAATTATTGGGCTCAATTGATCATATTTTTATACTGTACCAATGACCCAGACATAGCTGGTGCTAACTCTTAAAATATAGGGCCAAACACAAATTTTGCCCCCCAATCCCCAAAATTTGCATCTAAAACTAAAGAAAACATGTCCTGAAAGGCCCTCCACACTTCGCCCCTACTGCGCATGCGCAGTGTCAAGGACGTTCCGAAATTGGCGCCATTAATCATTCTAAGTTTGGCCCTTCATCAGTTAACATCTGACTGATCTTTGTGCTTTTAAATCTCAGTTTAAATGATGCCAGACACATAAATATTAGTGAAATGGTGATTCTAAGGAGGATAGAGAAGGAGGAGAGGAAAAGAATGTGTGACAGAATATTATCAGGGCTGTAACTTAAAATTTTTTAATGAAATTATGTTAAGTTACCTATTTTCAAGGCAGCAGCCATTTTGTTGTCATTCTGATTATTTAGTTACACTGTTTTTTTAAGTGTTTTCCTCTCTCCCTGTCCTTTAAGTTCCCCCTTGCTATTCTCCCATGCTTTTGGCATAGTTTCTGTAATTATTATTACTAAAATTTCTTGGGAGTTTTAGCTGAATAACAGAATGAATTCTGTTCTTTCCCCATGTTTACGTCTTCACCTACGGGTGGTTAGGCGTTGTGTTCTGCATCTACCATCTGATGTTCTGCAGTTTCTTCCCTGGAAGTCTCTGTTTTGCATCAGATAGTGTATTTTTGGTAACTGATTTCGGGCCTGGGTGCCTGGAGTCTTATTTTAGTGTTTTTACACTCATTGTTTACATTTACAACAGCCCTCTGTGTGAGGGGGGGATTTCTAAAAAATAATATCTTTATGTTATTTTAATCATAACTAGATACATTATTATTGTTCGTAAGTGTTGAATAAATTGTTTAAAATATTTTTAAAATTTTTGTCCACACTTAGGCTTGGGATCCATTGGGGCTCAACGTTACTTTTCAGAAACTTGGGCTGTTCTGAAAAAATATTTTTTCAAAATATTTTGATTTCAATTATTTTTTCTATATTAATGGATCATATTATTATTATGTATTTTGATTGTCAGGGGTTAGTGCGAGTACCAGGACTTGTTTTCTTTTCACATTGAAAGGATATTGATCAATTGTTTTAAGAGGAAGTCTTCCTCTGACTTTATTATCATTCTATATGTGGTCAGTGTACTCGCATTAACTCCTGTTCTGTATCGTATGATTTCGATGACAATATGGGAAGCGTATGTCACGGTATGTTGTTGGGGATTTGGACACTTCGGTCCTTTCCCCGCAGGGTCACTCTACTTTATCAATTTCTATTTCAGACGATCAAGATTAGGGTGATGTATCTGTGATGTCTTCCAACAGTGTGCCTCCGTCGTCACAATTAATGAAGGGCTAGCGGAAAAGTGCTCATGTAAATACGCCAATTGCCTAAGAGGACCCTAGTAGGTTCGACGGCCTTTGACGTCCGCTAGCTCGCCCGGTGTAGCGTCCATTCACCGAATGGTTCGGCAGCCGGGTTCGTCCGTTGCGGTCTAGAAGGAATTTTGGGGTGATGCGAGCACTATAAATTAACTTAATGCACACCCAGTGACGGCGGATCGGAGGGAGAACGCAGGAAGCCTTTTAGTCCGGTTCATAGCTCGTTCCGGTCCATCCGGACGGCAAGCGAGAGAGGCCCCTCTCTCGTTCAACAACATCTGGCCCCAGATGTTGTGGTACAAATTGTGTCGCAAGCGGAGCATACGTCCGTCGCTCGGGACGCTCCGTTGTATAGGCAGTCCGCTGAGACTGCTAAGGCTTCCTCTTCTCGTCAGCGCACACGACCGCACCTTGGCTGCGTGACCGCCGATATATTACCAGCTTCGCCGATCAAGGATTCTTCGGCGACCAGGTCACACCATCCGATAGCCAGGGACACGAGGCCTGCAGACTCCGGACGTTCGCATAGGAAGTGTGCGGGAGTCAACGTACACGGAGCTTCCGGCGGCAATGCATCGTAAGACCGCTACTGCACAGGCCTCGGGAACGGACGTGCTTTCTTTAATAGCACAGTTTATCGCAGCATCCCAGCATCAACTGAATCTGTCGCATATATTTTATCCGACGATGCTGGGTTGGGACGCTCCGCGGAAGCGGGTACGGATGTCCGAAGTTTCATCCGGTCCGACGGGATACCGAAAGGGATTCGGAGGATTTCGAGCTTTCCCTTTCGGAACAACATATGCTGTTGTGTATGTCATCTGACTTGGTCTTCTACAGCTTCTTTCGTCGGACCAGAATGCTGCGATGCCGGATAAGAAACTGATAGCGTCGGTGGACTTAGAAATTTTTGGTTCGGTTCAGGGACATCGTCCCTCAGTTCCGACATAGTCCAATAATGTCACACAAACTTTCGAATTATTGAATGACGCTATATATATTATTATTTTATGCTTGCTATCCAAGCATTTCTGGTTTTTTGTTCGAAGAGTTATGGAGATGTCTTTCAAAAGTGTGTCTCTGTCGTCATAGTTAATGAAGAGTTAGCGGCAATAAGTGCTCATGGAATATGTCTATCGCCTATGGAGTGACATTCACTAGCTCACCCGGTGTAGCGTACATTCATCGAATGGTTCGGCTGCCGGGTTCGTCCGTTGCGGTCTAGGAAGGAGATTTGGGTGATGCGAGCACTTTAATTACTTTAGTACTCACCCAGTGACGGTAGATTGAGGACAGGTCGGAGGAAGCCTGTTAGTCCGGTTCCTGGCTTGTCCAGGTCCGTCCGGGCTGTGAGCGAGAGAGGTCCCTCTCTCGCCCAACAACATAGGGGACCGCATGTTGTGGTTCAGATATTTTACATTCGGAGCATATGTCCGTTGATCGGGACGCTCCGTTATATTGACAGTCCGAGAGACTGTCTTTAATGCTTCCTCATCCTCACAGCAGGGCACACGACCGCACATTGGCTACGTGACCTCGAGTATCCGATCAGTTTCGGCATTCAGTGATTCCACGGCGAATAGGTCGCGCCATCCGGTAGCCAAGGGACACGAGGCCTATACACTCCGTTCGCTCGCATATTGGAAGTATGCACGGGGTAACGATCACGGAGCTGCCAGCGGCAATGCATCGTAAGACCGCTTCTCCTCAGGCCTCAGTGACGGACGTGCTATCCGAGTTAGCACAGTTGTTTTGCAGCATCCCAGCAATTGACAGTTTCTCGGTCGAATCAGGAATTATCCGACGGCGCTGGGTCGGTGCGGTCCGCGGTTGCATCAGCTACGGACGACCGAACGCTTTATAGGGTCCGACAGGATGGCGAAAGGGATTCGAAAGATTTCGAGTTTTCCCTTTAGTAGTAGCGGAAGATGCCTTTCATATCTTCTGGCATTATCTTCCAGTGATTATTATTTCGGACTTCATTGCTGCGATCTTGGATAAGAGACTTATAGCGTCATTGGACTCGGATTTTTCGATCGGTTCAGGGACATTGTCCCTGACTTACCGACGCAGTCCAATATTATCATTACAACATGTGTTTTATTTTTCGACGCTATATATAGTTTAGTTTCTTGTCCGCGTTGCTCATTTTTGCCATTTTATCATTTATACAAATAGTTTATTTTGGCAGAGCAGGGCATACCGAGAGTTCATATGCGTCTAGACGGTGTGATTAAAGACTGCATATATTCTTTTTCGCCGTTTATGTCTTTTCCAATTTCAATGTTGGGAACGACATTATGTATAGTAGACTTAACTTAGACGCTTTATTATACGTAATCCGCCTTACTGAGGCATTATCATTACGTCTTCAAGAAAAGATTTACGGGATATTATTCTCAATGTAATTTCTTTTGAGGGCAGTAGTTTGTTCACGTATAACTCCGCCCTTCAGTGGCATATTGGAGTTAGTTAGACGTGACGCAGCCCTAGCTACATCCACACGCGTGGATAGTAAGGTTAAGAACTCTCTCAGAGTCGCTTCGTTCTCGGAGGAGCTTCTCTTCGACGGCAACTTTTCGGCAATCCATGAATTGCTCGATTTATACGTTCTCTTGTCTATCTAGTGTTACAAGAGATTCAGACTGGGGCAAACATTCGGTGGTTGACTCAGAGAGTGCCGCCGCAGTTGCCGGACCCGAGTGTGGCTGTTATGACGGTTGCCAGTCAAACAGATTGGGATATAATACTGATCCCTACGGATTCGAAGTGCCAGGGTCTATGGGTTCCGCAGTCTTTTAGCAATCAGTTTAACTTCCGCGGAATAATGTTTTTTAGGCTTGCTTTATGTCATTGCATGAACATTATTCAGAAACGCATGCCCAAATTCCTGTCCTTTAATTCGACAGTAGTGGCGTATCTCCGGAACCAGGGAGGCACTCTTTCGTTTCCGTTATTCAATTTAATGGAAAGAATCCGTCTGTTGGTTATAGTACACCAAGTTCAGTTTTGGTCCGTCATATTCCGGGTCGTCTAATTGTTTTATCGGACTCCCGTTCTCTTACGGGTCGCTTGTTGCTGTCAGAATGGACTCTCAACAAACAAGTATTCAATCAGATTTGCTATCTATGGGAGCGCCCAATGATGATTTATTTATGACACAGCTTGCTAATCAATTGCAGACGTATGTGTTGGCTTGTCCAGATCTCTGAGCTAATATTGTTAACGCTCTATTGATCTATAGGACGGAATGATAGGATACGCGTATCCTCCGGCGCTGTTGTTTTAGCAGGTATTGCTAAGATAAACAACCACAATACATTTCTGTTGATAGCATCTCTATCTTCACAGAGATCATGAGTAATTTACTCTCTTGTCTACTGTGGGTCTTAACGTGAAATCTTCCTCTATGTGAGGATCTTTTTCACTGGGTAAATCGTGTCATCTTTATCACAACCAGCAAGGTCGCAACCTTCATGTATTCCGTTGTGTGGTCCGTATTGCATTGTAAGCACTGTACTGGACGAGCTTTGGACGCGATTTCTTACTATAGGAGATCCTCTTCTTCGCTATTCTATGCGGCTAAAGTGGAGGCTCTTCCGTCGTGGTGTAGGGATCATTATGTTCATATTGTTGATCCCTCCATACTACTCATTGCTATTTTTTAGTATACTTGTTTCACAAGATCTACTGCAGCCTGTTATTATTTAGGTTATAGGTTTATGTTACCTCATACCTATGCACTCTACGATAGTTTACAATTAAGTCTTTTGTCTCTTTATCTAAGTCAGTTAGTAACTTTTTGATAAATAGACTTAGAATCTTTAGATTAAATTCCTATACGGATTTTAACTTCGGTTCTTATTTAGCTAAGTAATCATTTGAGCCTCTGGAAACAGTAGCTTTCAAATTCTGACCTTTTAGACAGTAATTCTGTTGGTTTCTCTTTTACTGTAGAGTCAGTGAGTTTCATGCACTATCGACGTATGATTTTCACTTTCATAGTTTCGGAATCAATACTTCCGTTACTATTTAGGTTGGATTGTTGCATAAGAGTTAGGCTCCTATTATCCGGAACCTATTATTTTAAGGTCCTTCCGTCTTCGTATGGGCATAGGCCTTTACTCTTCCGGGTACAGTTTATGTATTTATAAACAGATATCTGTTTATTACAAAGGGCGTAAGCTTCTTCTGTCTTTGATGTCTAGTAGAAGGACGTTACGCTCCATTTTATTGTTAATGGATTCTATTAACTATCGGTACTGCTTATGGTATATCATTGACTTAGCAGTTGTGCTTAAGATTTCGGCTCATGAAGTAAGAGTTCTTCTACTTCTTGGGCTTACATTAATAGTGTCGCTATTATAGATTTTTGAAGGCCGCTCATTGCGCTCAGCCATCCACATTCATGAATTTTATCTTAGAAATATCGAGTCCATTTCTGGAGGCCTCTATTGTTAGGTCTATTATCTACTGCTCAGAATGTCATTCACTTAACAGTTGCTACTATAGCTAGGTAGGCTGTCTGTTTCGGCAGTGTCTCCGTTCGGCTGCCCTCTTCGCTCTGGGCTATTTGACCCAGGGCAAGAAAAAGGGGGGGGGGAGGGTGTTCCCTTGGGTCACCTGTTTTACTATGAAAACAGGGGGATACCTCCTCCGGAGTTAGTAATTCTGAGCTGTTATTGGGATGGTTGTTTAGTGAGAAGTTTAGGTTTTTTAAAATTCATTCAAGTCTTAGTTTTTAAAGTATAGCTTTTGAATATTGCATATGTCAACGGACATGATTATGCAATCCTCAGACACTTTTAGGAGTATAAGAGTCTCTATTCTCTAGACTTACTTTATTTATTGGCTTACTTTAAAAATTATTAGTATAAGGATTATATTGGATATTAATAGAGTACATGGATGTATGAAGCTCAATTTTGGAAGGTGTTGTATCTTTCTAATTTATCATAAATAAGAAAGATACATGTAAGGCCTATTACTTCTTTTTCCCTACAGGGGATGACTCTATTTTATTTTATTGAGCGTATTCCATTTTGCTCTATGTCCTTGGCCCTCCAGCCTTTTTACTATTCAGCTATGTCTGGGTCATTGGTACAGTATAAAAATGTTAAAAAATTTATAGTAATTTATATATTTTTTATACTTACCAATGACCCAGACGGGGATGGCCCTCCCAGGAGTTGGGAACTCTTGCCTCCCCGCTGAGTACATAGCGCTTACCAGGCACTGGTTATTAGAATGATTAATGGCGCCAATTTCGGAACGTCCTTGACACTGCGCATGCGCAGTAGGGGCGAAGTGTGGAGGGCCTTTCAGGACATGTTTTCTTTAGTTTTAGATGCAAATTTTGGGGATTGGGGGGCAAAATTTGTGTTTGGCCCTATATTTTAAGAGTTAGCACCAGCTATGTCTGGGTCATTGGTAAGTATAAAAAATATATAAATTACTATAAATTTTTTAACTTTTGCGAATTTTGTGCTCGATAGCATGATAACTTGAACAAACATCAACCGATCCAATTTATTTTCATTATGTGGGTTTCCAGGAACATTTTCTTGATTCTTGATCGAGTTTGAAAATGGGCTCTGTCCAATTTTTTAGTTCATAGCCACCATTGCATTAGCCATACAAATTCGACTCCGCATCAGTGATGCGAACCTTTTTTGCATTGATTTTGTACATGCAAATTCATTCATTTCTTCATTCGTTCCTTGAGTTAAAAAATGAGTTTTCAAGGCCTTGAAAATGCTTAAGATTTAAGCATTGGCCTTGAAACTCCTTCATTATTAAAGATGTTGCAAAGTTTTAACTCAAACAAGCCTGGGAAATA
The DNA here is from genome assembly GCA_031216915.1 of Pictodentalium vernedei. Classification (NCBI taxonomy): domain Eukaryota; kingdom Metazoa; phylum Mollusca; class Scaphopoda; order Dentaliida; family Dentaliidae; genus Pictodentalium; species Pictodentalium vernedei. The sequence goes on along the minus strand of CM062292.1, from coordinate 407,881,979 downwards.
AGAGAGAATTTATTGAACATTAAAAGGTATCAAGACTTGTGATCTAACAGTTGTTTTCAGTCAGGTGTCATCTGCCTATTGAAGCAGATGGCACTTGACTAAAAACTACTGCTCATATAATTTGCTTCCCTGTGGGAACCCTAGGATGTGAAGCAGTGCTTGTTTACTGTGGTTTTAGTGGTAAATAGGGCGAGTCACCAATGTCTGGGGTGGAAGTCCTCTAAAATGGGCAACATGGGTATAAACGATTGGCTGGACTTGGCTTTATATCCATGTTGTGATCACAATTAGCCATTGTGCAGAAATATGTGACCTTAAACACCAATAAATAAATAAATAAATAAACATGTAATTTTACTTTTCTTGTTTGTTGTTAGTCAGATGTCAGTATGAGTCCCTGCTGTACAATATCGAAGGTGATCAGACATGACTTGAGGTTTCTAGGTGTTGACTAATATTTTTATTTCCAGAAGTCTTACTAAAAACTATGTGCATATAGCTTGAGTAGTCTCAAAAATTGTCTAAAAGGTCCCCCCTGTAAATGGCTTGACAGGTTTCTTGGAAGTCCTTGAATTAACCCAGACCTGCAACCAGGGTCGGCATCAGGGGTGGGGGGAGGGGGGTGGCAGGCCATGTAGGGGGGGGGGGGCACCTCCCCAACCTGGACATAATCCCATCATTTTTCCATCCAGAATCATTTTATCCCTCATAGTGACTAAGTTCCACTAATTTGGATACACCGTGCTAAGCACATGTGAGCCGAGTCGACCATAGTTCGATTTTTTAATTTGGCATTAAAAGGAGCAATTTCCTGTCTTCTGAAGGATCAATTCCTACTTCATCATACTCCAAAATCTTGCATTAAAAGGAACATTTTCCTGTCTTCCGAAGGATCGATTCCTACTTCAACATACCTCAAAAAGTTTTATTTTTTCTGCACAAATAACAAGATTCATTTTTTGATTTTTTTTTTTATTTCTGTCCACTAACTTTTGAACGACCATGCAGAATCATTTTACCCCCTCCCCCCACAATAGTGACTAAATTTCACTAATTTGGATACACTGTGCCAAGCACATGTGTGCCAACCTGGCATGGAAAAATTTTAAAATTTGGCATTAAAAGGAGCAATTTCCTGTCTTCTGAAGGATCAATTCCTGCTTCAACATACCCCAAAATGTTTTATTTTTTCTGCTCAAATAAGAAGATTCATTATTTGCAATTTTTTATTTCTGTCCGCTAACGTTTGAAGGACCATTCAGAATCATTTTATCCCCCCCCCCCCCACCCCATCCCCTCTACCTCCTCAAAGTGATTAAATTCCACTAATTTGGTTACTCTTTGCCAAGCACATGTGCCCTGGGTCGACCATGGTTCCACCCGGTGTGTAAAAATTTTAAAATTTGGCATTAAAAGGAGCAATTTCCTGTCTTTGTCCCATGGAAAGCCTCTGTTTGCAAGAGCATTTCTCCTACTTTCAATTACCAGTAACCACTCATCACTTGAAATTTAACCTGCTATTTAAGACAGATAATCTCTTCTGTAAATTAGTTAATGTTTCGAGTGGAATGGTTTAACGCGCCGAAGGCACGCAGGGGCAGTATGGGGAACAAGCCCCTTTTGACCCTCTAATGTTTCGTATTGTCATAGTTGTGTTTTATCTGTGTGTTGAATAAACACCTCAAATATAACAATAGAGACTCAGTCATGGGATTATATTCAATGTAATTACAGCTATAAATTGACAACTCTGAGTTAATTCATTGGTAGATAAAATGGATCAAAATGTTGAAAACTGAAAAACAGTGTCAAATTTTTCTAGGGGGGCAAAAATGTTTCCAGGGAGTCCCCCCCCCCCCACCCCCTGGTTGCAGGCCTGAATTAACCTCATCCTTAACCCTTTGAACACTGGTGATATCTTCCAGGTCAGTTCAATGGCAGCAATTGGAGGAGATCATATTCATTATTTGGGGGTGGACCAATTAATATTTTCAATGTGCAGCCTCTGAGCTGCACATTGAAAATATTGATTGGTCTACCCCACAAACTCAAATCCAGGACAAAACCCTCTCAAGACAAAACCCCCTCGGAAAAAAACCCTGCTGACAAAACCCCCTCAGGACAAAACCCCCTCACCTCAATTGACTTCTTAGACAGAACCCCTCACAAAGCAGAAAAATTAATTATAATGAACACAATTTAAATTTATTTTTTTTATTATTTTTTTTTTTTTTTTTGACTCATTTTCCATAAAAATTTTTATAGTAAACATGCATATGTTAACAAATAAACACCTTTTGATATATATTAACAAATAAACACCTTTTGATATATGAAAAGTTTGTTTTGTTTACATAATATTTCTTGAAAGCACACTATATTATGCACTTCATTTTTTTCTGTCACATGCAGTTTGAACCACATAATATAAGATGACAAGAAAATTACTAAATATTATTATTATTATTATTATTATTATTATTATTATTATTATTATTATTATTATTATTAAACAAAACAGTCCCCCCACCCACCCTTTCCCAAAAATGATATATTAACATTTTTATTTTCACCATATTCTATAAATAATATTTCTTGTGAGGGGGTTTTGTCTTGAGGAGGTTTTGTCTTGAGGGGGTTTTGTCTTTGAATGCAGAAAGTGAGGGGGTTTTGTCTGAGGGGGTTTTGTCTTGAGGGGGTTTTGTCCTGTTACCTACAAACTCACATAGCAGCCATCTTAGTATTCCTACAAAATGAAATTATCATGTATCATGTTCCTGTACCCAAAAAACGGTCTCTTGGGTTCAAAAGGTTAAAACAATAAGCCTTGCTTCAGTTTATGGATCACCATATATTCCACCTCATGGTCCATGAATTGCAGATTTGCTTGTTGGAGTTCTTCTATTGGTCAAGAAAATCAAGACATAGATGTCCACTGGTTGGGGAGCCAAGGACTCAGTCACCCTGTGTTCACAAGAATTCAATGGTGTATAGGCTTTTGGTAAATTTGCACTGCATTTCTGAGTAAGACTTTTACAACAGATTTTCATGAAGAGATACTGGCACCCAATATTATGTGTAAAAGACATTTGAACTTTCATGCTGTCTGTCTGGTTCCTGACCTGTTTCAAATGCTGTGATATTTCAGATGTGACATTTTATGACAACAAAGTTAATAATAAAGAATTATGGGAAGAGAAACTGAGAAAAGGCTCGGAAACAGACCGAAGTGAGTTTTATTGATAGATGAATCCCAATTCTACATATTGTCCATTGATGTGAACTGAAAAAAATCTTATCAACTCTGCCGGTTGAAGTGCTCTTACATACTTGATACAATTGGTGCGCGGACATTTCCCCATCGGACATTTCCCCATCTGGACATTTCACCATCGGACAATTCCCCATCCGGACATTTCCCCATCAAGGGCAGACATTTCCCCATCAGCATTCCCCCATCAGAGGCAGAGATTTCTCCATCGGAGGTGGACATTTCCCCATCGGATATTAACACCTTTCCTCATCGAGAGCGGACATTTACCCATCAGAGGTGCACGGAGGTTCTTTTATAACTCGAAAAAACATCTGGTGTAGGCATTAGCACATTTTAGCACAATCTGAATTTCACAACAATGAAAACACAACATCAATAATAAAAAACAAGAATGTTTATCTGGTTACAAGTGTATGTATATATGTATATAAATATGTTTGCTTATAAATCTCTTACACATGCTTCTTGTTGAGTTGTTTGATAAACACTGATGCATTCACTGACATTTACTTCAATGAGGACACGACTGTTTATCAATCAACTTAACAATATTTTTGAACGAAAGAAGCTTGACAGAAAGAACAAATATTAAAATTGCAATGAAAACATCCATATTGTTCAATCCACTTGTGTGATAAAAACTGATGTATTCATTGAATTTCACATCAGTGAAGACATGACCGTTTATCAATCATCTCAACAAAAAAGTTAACTCTAAATTGCTACGAAAACAGAACTCAAATGTCTTATAAACACTTTTTATAGAGTTGTTTGATAAACACTGATGCATTCATTGACATTTCCTTTAATGAAGACACCATTGTTTATCAATCAACTCGACAATATCTTTGAACAAAAGTAGCTTCTCAGAGAGAACAAATAAAAATATATAAATACTGTTAAATCCTGATTAGGTTTAATCCCGTCAATTATAGAGATAAAAGCACATTAAATCGAACAATTCAAATAACATTACCCATGTCGGCTTAATAAAAAGGGAATGATACACAACAAATCAATAGGAAAATTTCAAACAGACGGACCCACAAAAAATTAAGATATGGATGGTGAAAAGTTTGCATGGGGAATTGTCCGTTTTTCTATTAAGCAGAATGGGGTAATGTCCGATGGGAAAATGTCTGGCCTAAATGGGATGGGGTAATGTCCAGATGGGGAAAGTCTGATGGGGAAATGTCTGGCGACCGATACAATTACCTGAGTTAGTATATTACAAGGTATGGTGTGCTGAGTTGTCTGATACAGTGTCATATGAGGAGAAGTAAAAACAATATCAGGCAAGGCAATATGTCAAGCATAAAATTGTTTTTGCTTTTTCTCATATGACACTGTATAGGGGTCAACTAAGCACACTATAACATATGTATTTTAGCATCCACACAATTCAATTTTACAAGAAAGTATTTACAGCCTGATGATCATTGATCTTGTTCCCACGAATTTCCTAAACACTTCATGGTGCAACTGACCGATTTTTACACGTTTTTGTTTATAAACAAAACATTTGCTTTGGGTGATGTAAGGGTATGAACTCAGTTTTTGCTTGAGTTATACATTATTGATCAGTTTATAAATAGCTCAAGACTCCATTAGGTGGTGAAATATTTTTGCATCACACTCTCAGCAATGTGTATTTATTAGTGTCAAGGCTCGGAAATTTATTGGGAATCCAAAATGGTATCTACTCACTGTATATGGAACCATATAGGGTGACTTCAGCAGTGAGAAGACAGAATATTGCTCAATCTTGAGTGACTAATACTGCATGCTGATTGTTAACCCTTTACCTAACATGAAAAGCAGACGACACATGCAAAAAAAATTCTTGAATAACTAATTTTTTTCATTTTTTGTCTCAAAAACATAGGTTATGACCCCTCATTGGAACGAGCTCGACGAGCTCGTTCCAATGAGGGGTCATAACCTATGTTTTTGAGACAAAAAATGAAAAAAATAATGAAAATTAATTGGCGATTTTTGAGAATAGCGCTGGCCGGTTTTGGCCGTTACGTTGGGTAAAGGGTTAAAGAAGCTTGCTGGTAAAATAAAGGGTGATTATGTAGATCTGTATTTTAATACTGGTTAAGTGATGGAGGAAATGAAAAAAATTTCCTCGTGAATCATTGATATTGAAATTCTCCTGTGTAACATTAACAACAGATTGCTGTTAGTTGCTAGATAGTTTGAGCAAAACCAGGTTATATTTTGAAAGAGAATTTTGTGAGCATAACAATGTGCCACTTATTATACTCTGACTCTTGAAGAGATCAATTATACCCTCCTCACAATGAGATTATTATACCTCACTCTTGAAAAAACTGAGGCGTGTAATGGATTATGTAAATTCATCTGTGTGGCAATCTGGACTGACATTCCCTGTATTAGGAGGTGTGATTTAACACAAATGATTTCTTTTAAGTATTTTGTATTGTTTCCTTGAGTGGTAATTATTTTGTTTTAAACCCTTTACCTAATACAAAAGGCAGACAACGCTTGTAAACAAAATTCTTGAATAACTAATTTTTTTCATTTTTTGCATCAGAAACATTGCTTATGACCCCTGAGCTCATTCCTAAGAGGGGTCATACGCTCTGTTTTTGAGACAATAATGAAAATTGAATGTTGATTTTTGTGAATAGCGCTGGCCAGTTTTGGAAATTATGTTGTGTAAAGGGTTAAATGAACAACAAAAAAAACTAGATGACTCAATTCAGTGGGTGACACAACAAAAAATACCCAACACTTTAGGGCTTAGGTGTGGCATGTATTTGTCCATCCAAAATCATAAACCTGCATTATATCCATCAGTCAATAGTTAACATACTTTAATGAAATTTAGTATATATCTTCACCATAATATGTCTCATCATATGCCAAATACTCAGAATGCAAAATTACAATCCTGGAGGATTTCTTTTAAGAGTTATGCCTCTTCATTTGGTAGAACATTTACATTTTTGGTCGAGTTGTGTTAACAACCGAGACCTATGGTTTGGTGACAGTCAGTGTGCGTCCAGGCAGGAGGGCATCATCGTACTGTTAGCGCAATAACTTGAACAAACATTCTCCTATTTGACTAATATTTGCCATACAGGTCTTTTGCACTAATATTATGGGCCTTAATTCATCAATTGTTACAAATTTTGAGCTTGTTAGTGCAATAACTTGAACGAACGTTCTCTGATTTGACTAATATTTGCAGTACAGGACTTTTGCAATAATATCTCAAGCAGGTTCGAAAACTCGTCTGGCCCTATATTTCATTACAGAGTTATGGGCCTTAATTTGTCAATTGTTCCAAAAAAGTTTGAGCTTGTTAGCACAATACTTGAACAAACGGCCTCCGGTTTTATTAATATTTGCCTTACAGGTGTTTAATATCTCAAGCAAGTTCAAAAACTGGCCCATGCCGATTTTTCATTACTGAGTTAGGGGCCTTAATAGTCAATTTTTTATGAATTTTGAGCTTGTTATTGCAATAACTTGAACAAACGTTCTCCAAGTGACTAATATTTGCCATACAGGTCTTTTGCAATAAAATCTCAAGCGACTTTGAAAACTGGCCCGGCACAATTTTTCGTCACAGAGTTATGGGCCTTAATTCATCAATTTTTACGAATTTTGAGCTTGTTAGCACAATAACTTGAACAAACGATCTCCAGTTTGTCTAATATTTGGCATACAAGTCTTTTGCAATAATATCTCAAGCGAGTTCGAAAATAGGAACAAACATCAAAACTTAAATTAATGGAGCACCGTGTAGAAGCCGGTGCTTCCTTAATTAAAATTTTGCTGTTGATGATTTTTATTACCTGGAAAACTCATGTATCAACATCACTGCCCACACATGGATTACAACCAGTCCACGGTGGCTGTACTGTAATTTATTTCAACAGGTTGGTCCTTTGAAACATACATACATACATACATTTTATTTTCTCAACTTTTTTTCCAATTACATGGAGTGAAGTTACCTAATTTGATACATATACACATGACAATAATACAGGCACATGTCCGGGAGAAGGGAGTAAACATATTCATAGGAGGAAAACTGTATGGGCATTCTCTCTCCCTCTCCCCCCCCCCCCCCCTCTCTCTCTCTCTCTCTCTCGCTCAGTAGCGGATAGTTATCTTTTTAGTTATCATATAAACCTAGCTTTTTAAGTTCTGAATGACACTCCCTAACTTGCTTCTCTGCAGCTCAACTGAGCATTGTATTTTATGTGAAAACACTTAGAACTTTCACTCCATTTGAAATTGATTTTCTTCTCTCAGGGTTCGAAATGAAATGATTTCGCCCACCGAAGGTGCGCAGGGACAGTATGGGGGACAAGCCCCTTTCGACCCTCTGTAACTGTAGATGATTTGGGTTGTCTGGGCGTGACAAAGATGGCAAATGGAAATGGTACTCAGCGCCGTCTATGTTTCCTCCTGTTCTTTTTTGGAGGAGGAGGCTGTGATGGTGATACCTCTTTTGGTGGTGTTGAAGGAGGGGTACTGGAGGGCCGACTAGGTTGGTATGGTCTAGCCCTTGCAGCTGCCGGTGATGGAGAGCTCTCTGGAGTAGTGTGCAGATAGTGGTTGCTGACACTCTGTAATGCTCCTCTAATCGTACTTTCCAAGAGTCCGCAGTTATCCAAGGTCTTCAACGTTTGTTGGAGAAGAGCTAGATGCTCGTCATCCTGACCTTTTCCCAAAGGATGCTTTCCACGGACTCCGCGGTGTGAGCTTCCTGGATGGTGTCCTGGTCGGAAAAGGCTGGAAGGGCAAGAGCAGGTGTAGCTACATGTGCGCTGTCTGGCTCAACTTCCTGCACCATAAACAAACCTCCCTCCTCCATCTCCTCTTCCAAGGAAGAGTGTGATGGGCTAGAGATTGGAGTGTTGCCTGGCGATCCAGCATCCTCCGGACCCTCCACAGGAGTGGGGGGAACCGGCATGGACGTGGAACGGCCAGGGGTAGCAGGCATTGAGCTTTCAACGCCATGGTTAGCCTCCCTCTCTTCCTTTTCCATCCTTTTCTTCTCCATAAACACTGTCAGTCGGCGGGCATTACATCGTCTGGCGGAAGGTCCCTTCTTTCTTCTCCTTTTCTTCTTTCCTTCGGCTGCTTCCGTATTCTTGGCATCATCCTGCGAGTCCGTATCACTTGGAGGGTGACCAGTGCGGGGGGAAATCCCCTCGCGAAAGGTGCTACACCTCTCCAAGGACGGCGGTTCGGTTTCCTTCTCAAAATCCACTGTCAGGTAAATTTTACCCTTGAGCACCTGGAAGCTCCAGGTGGTAGCTAGGGTAGCCTTCACTCTGACCAGTGTCTCTTGTATAACAATTGGGAGCTCCATTGTGTAGTTGTTGACACCTCGGAATCCAAGGTGTGAGTATCAGGGTTTATAAAATAGCCATTTTTATCACCAGTTTTTCACCTTTGGTGCTGGTCATCGACAGTCATTTTGTTCAAATGTGCATATTTGTTGAAATTTCTTGGTTTGTGCCTGCAGAACAGTTTTTCTATCATGATGAATAAGATTTCAAGTGTCATGATATTTTTTTTCTTTTAGCAACAAAAGTTGAATGTGAATTGTATACATCTAAGGCCTAAACAAGTTAAAAATCTGTTTCTCAGTCCACCCACTTGATCCTTTTGGCTGCTGTATGCTATATTTTTATAACCAATGCAAACTTAAAAAGAATAAAAATTAAATGGTTTATTTCTGATATTTTATCCAAGTTAATAAAATTGATAAATTTGTCCCCTGAATGCAACAAGGTTTTGCAATGCTTTGGCAGTGCAAAGCCTTCTTGCACTCAAGAGACAAAATACATCACCACCCCTGCTATTCTGTAGATTATGAGGCCTAAACATAAAACAAACCAAGAACATGAACTTTTGATGGCAAAGAAATAATTACAGAAATAAAAAATAAAATAAAAAGCTCCCTGCCCACATGCAATTTTACAAAAAAATGCCTAAGAAACAGAAGGTCTGCTTTGTGGGGCCTATTGAACATTTCTGAAATGATAAACTTCTAAGGCCTTGACAACATTTTAACTCTTTATCTAATGAATCAGCAGCATCTGTCCACATAATTTACAAATTAAGCAGTTGAAAAAACATTCACGACATTTCAACAAAACCATATGTGACCCCTCATTGGAATGTGCTTGTCATGTTCGTTGCAGTGAAGGGGGCACATGAGGTGGTTTTGTTGAAATTTTTTGAAAAATATTTTTTTTAACCCTTTACCTAAACTGAAAAGCAGACGACACTTGCAAACAAAATTCTTGAATAACTAATTTTTTTAATTTTTTGTCTCAAAAACATAGGTTATGACACCTCATTGGAACGAGCTCGATGAGCTCGTTCCAAAGAGGGGTCATAACCTGTGTTTTTGAGACAAAAAATTAAAATATAATGAAAATTAATTGGCGTTTTTTGAGAATAGTGCTGGCCGGTTTTGGCCATTACATTGGGTAAAGGGTTAAATAATTAAAATAACAAATTTTGATATCATGTGCTTTGGGTAAAGTATTATAATTTTTCCAAGGTCACAGAAAAATTGGTGATTTTCTTGAGTTATAAAGATTTGAGTGCAATATTTTCAGCTTGTCTGAAGCTTGAAGTGACTTCATTTTCAAGACTATCTGTGTGATTGAAAAAGTTTTTTGTTGAAATGAGGTGGAACAACTATCTCATGCAAGATAATATGCCAGTGTTACATCCGACAAAGCCGGAAGGCTTTATGGAAAAGAATTGAAATTAACTATTTCAATCCTGCAGCTAACTCTTGTAGACTCACAGCATAATAAGTCTAGATTTTATAAAGATTAAATGGAAGCTCAATGAATTTGTATGAAGACAGACTATTTGATATATTTAGCCTACAAGTCTGGAAATCTGACATGTATTTTATAGATTGAAAACTAAAACAACACACAATTACCATTAAATGAAAAAAGTTTTCATGTTTTCACTAGTTGTATCTAGCTTGATAGATACAAATGCAGTTCCTGTAAACATGTGATTCAGGTCGTTGAAAGTTCTGAAAACGTCCATGAATTTTAACCCTTTACCCAACACAGACGATATCAAAATTTATTATTTTAAATTTCATTTTTTTAAATTTTTCAAAAAATTTCAACAAAACCATATCATGTGACCCCTCGTTGGAACGAGCTCATCGAGCTCGTTCCAACGAGGGGTCACATGATATGGTTTTGTTGAATTTTTTTTAAAAATCATATTTTTTCAACTGCTGAATTTCCATATTACGCGGGCGGATGCGGGCGATTCGTTAGGTAAAGGGTTAAAGTAAATTATGGGTACAAACCTTGATTATTTTGAATACTTCAAAATATCTATATTGTTTTTTGGCACTGCCAAACAATTCATTGTTTTAAATAAAATCTGAGGCCTAATGGGTTTCTTTAGCCATTTAAGGAACTTTTATTGGTTCTGGATCAAGTAATAAATGCATTTAACCTTAAGGGCCTGGAGCTTTTTATATATTTTTGCTACAGTTTCGACAGTCCATACCCTGCAGCTTTGCAGTTGCTTTTAGTTGCTTTTGGATTCTGATATGGGCATCCAAAACTTGCCTAAAATAATTTCCAAGATACTTAATATGTAAGTTGCGAGTTAACACAGAGACTGCATGATTAGGCATGAATTAGGCCTTTAGGCCTAAAAAAGTTAAAAATCTGTTTCTCAGGCCCTCCCGCAGGCTCCTTTTTTCTGCCGCATACTCTCTTTTTATTACCAATGTAAACTTGAAAAAAATAAAAATTAAATAGTTCATGTCTGATATTTTATCCGAGTATATAAAATTATACATTTGTCCCTTGAGTGCAACAAGGCTATTTGCAATGCTTTAGCATTGCAAAGCCTTGTTGCACTCCAGAGACGAAATACACCACCACCCATGCTATTCTTGAGATTAGGAGGCCTAAAGCATAAAACAAACCAAGAATATTAACTGTAGGTGGCAAAGAAATAGTTAAAAAAATAAAAAATAAAATAAAAACATGCCCGCCTGCATGTAATTTAAAAAAAATGGTCGGAGAAACAGAAGATCTACTTTGTGGGGCCTTAAGAGTTAATGTTTCTCAAACATGTAATAGTACTGATGTTTTATTGAAATGGATTTCAGAAATTCTATATAGTAATCTTAGAACATTTAGGCGTAAGTACATTTTTTACTTCTTTGTCCTGTGCACCAGCTTGAATGTCACAGTGTTTTCTTTCACTTTTTCTTCTACCTTACAAAACAGTCAGATTGCAGAACTCCAACATTATTTTACAAACTTTGTGGATATTTTTCCTTCCAAAACTTAACTCACCGGATTTTTTTCCTGAACTCATAAAGCTGTTTTCATATAGAATAATAAGTCATTTTGAGATCAAAAATGAACTTGGTTTGGTCCTGTAATTCTGTGATTTTCATTCAAATCGAATTTTGAATTTGAAGATGTATGCAAATTGATTTCTCATTAAACCTGTGTAAATTCCTGTAACTAGATGAAATTCAGTGGTTGAAATAACTACTTTATTAGCTCCACCCAACAAAATGTCAGCTGAGCTTTTCTGATGCTAAGTTGTCCGTCCGTCGTCAACATTTTGTTTGTCTGGGCCATAATTTCTTAACCACTGAATATTTTTTAATGAAACTTATAACAATATGTAATATCAAAAGACAGTGCGTCACGAATTATAATATGATATGTGCTCCTCTAGGTCAAGGTCACAGGCCCTACAATAAGGTGACACTTAGTAAAACTTTGACATTTGTTTGTCCGGGCCATAATTTCTTAATCACTAAATATTTTTTAATGAAACTTCATAACAATATGTAATATCAAAAGACAGTGTGTTGTGAACTATAATATGGTAAGTGCCTCTCAAGGCCAAAGGTCCTATGATAAGATGACACTTAAGAAAAACTTTGACATTCGTTTGTCTGGGCCATAATTTCTTAACCATTGAATATTTTTTAATGAAACTTATAACAATATGTAATATCAAAAGACAGTGCGTCACAAATTATAATATGGTATGTGCCCCTCAAGATCAAGGTCACCGGCCCTATGATATGTTGACAATTGGAAAAACTTTGATATTTGTTTGTCTGGGCCATAATTTCTTAACCATTGGATATTTTTTGATGAAACTTTATAACAATATGTAATATTAAAAGACAGTGTGTCGCAAATTATAATATGGTAAGTGCCTCTCAAGGCCAAAGGTCCTATGATAAGATGACACTTAAGAAAAACTTTGACATTCGTTTGTCTGGGCCATAATTTCTTAACCATTGAATATTTTTTAATGAAACTTATAACAATATGTAATATCAAAAGACAGTGCGTCACGAATTATAATATGATATGTGCTCCTCTAGGTCAAGGTCACAGGCCCTACAATAAGGTGACACTTAGTAAAACTTTGACATTTGTTTGTCCGGGCCATAATTTCTTAACCACTGAATATTTTTTAATGAAACTTCATAACGTTATGTAATATCAAAAGACAGTGTGTCATAAATTATAATATGGTATGTGTCCCTCAAGGTCAAGGTCACAGGCCCTATGATAAGGTGACACTTGGAAAAACTTTTGATATTTGTTTGTCTGCGCTATAATTTCTGAACCACTAAATATTTTTTAATGAAACTTCATAACAATATGTAATATCAAAAGACAGTGTGTTGTGAACTATAATATGGTAAGTGCCACTCAAGGTCAAGGTCAGAGGAGCTATGATAAGGGGACATTAAGAAATATTTTGACATTTGTTTGTCCTGGCCATAATTTCTTAATCACTGAATATTAGCTCAACATGACAGAATGTCAGTGGAGCTTTTCTAATGCTAAGTTGTCTATTGTCCGTCCATCGTCAACATTTTGTTTGTCCGGTCCATATAATTTGAACTACACAGATCTTGTTCATACTTGGCACAATTATTGCTCATGACTCAAAGGTGTGCCACGACATTGATCCAAGGTCATATCAGCATGGTTAAGGTCACAGACAGCAAAACTTGGATATTGTTATACAGCCCTTGTCCAACACAAAGGCCCTTGGTGTTTTTAAAGTGAGATATCATAAAATGCAGACTTTCTCGGAAACTTTGATCTCAGTTTGCCTGACTGAGGTATGGGGAATACACCTGTCGGGAATGAAAATAAGGCACTGTTTGGTAGTATTTTAGATAACATGCCAGATTCCATTAACTGATTGCCTTCAGAGCGAGTAAATGTTAACCAATAAAATTTACAGCACTTATTTTGTGATGTATAGTTTGCACAGGTTGCTTGGTACTGAGATGCATGACATATGACCATCTTCTTACTTACTTACTAGTCTAGTTGAAATATGAGAAGATGTCCAGCAGATTTGCAATCATTTGGTTATGTACTTTACTGCCCTTGAATGTCCAGTTTGTATCTTGGGACCTCAGTTTTCTACTTGATAGAAAAGTAAATTACAAGGATGTTGACTCTTGACTTATCAGGTGGGTGAATGTCAAATCAACCTGTGTGCTCTGTACATCAGTTTTTGCACCACATCAATTTAGTACAATATTTTTCTGACTATTAAGCCCCCATAAATAACCAAACAGTACAGTGAAAACATGTTAAGTGAATAACCACTGTGGCATAGAAAAATTATTCAGTTAAAAGGAATTTGGTCATGTTCCTGTTTTGTAGGAGTAATCGGATCATTTAATCCCATTTATTCTATTAGATCTTGTTTGACAGAGCTATTGAAGCTCTATCAAACAAGATATAACACATCAAATGCTGATACTGGAATACTTAAGCCAAATATGTCTATAAACATGCAGTATTTACTGGTTGACAGAGTAATTTTTTGATGTATATTTAAAAAAGCTATTGATTCACACTGTATGTGTTGTAAATGATTTGCAAATTAATTGTAGCTGACTGGGTTATACAATTAAGTTACCCTAAAGTCACATACAGCCACAAACTGACACTTATATTGCATTGAAAAAGTTGTCCCAAAGTGTATTCTTCCTTGGGAACTCATCCAGTTGTCTCCATTTATTTTGGCAGCGTTTCCACATCCTTGTTGGTTGCCTGAACAGACAGCCAACAATGATGTAGAACTACTTGAGATCACCTGCAGTGGTGTACATGTATATAAGGTAACAATTATCATGAAAATTAATCTTGAGTCTTTAAGAGTTAAGAGATATCCAATAAACTGGGTTCCACTATTTTGAGGAAACATAAATTCAGATTTGAATATCTTTCCAATTGAAATTGAGAGAGTGTTTTTGAATGAATATCAGTGATTATCTCATTAGTGGGCACAGAAATATGTATTTACACAAGTTACTTTTGCCATGAGTGGAAATACATAAATTTCTCGTGCCTATGCTGGAGAAAATCTTCAGTATACTTGTAAAAACAGTAAATTCTTTCTCTGTTATGCGTGATTCAGAAAAATTAAACTCCTCTTGGATAGAGTCATTTGTAAATCATTAAAAACAAACCATCTTATCATCGGCTAACCATTCCCCTCCTGAATAGACTATTTCACTAATATTCCCTACTAGTTCCATAGAAATCTTTATGTATAGAAAGCTTTATGCAACATTTACAAATTCTTTTAGAATACAAATTTTGTAAGAAAAAGAAACACCATAGACAATATTTTTTTTATTCAAGTCCCAACATTTTTATTCAGTTATCATAGTCGACACCCTACAGTCCACATCCATCATAGAGTATAATAAATAAATAAGTGCATATTATTTATTTATTTATTGGTGTTTAAGGTCATATACTTATGCACAATGGCTAATCATGACGTGACAGTTTTACAGGTGGAGGAAGCCGGAGAGAACCACCGAGCAATTAGATTCATACTTTGAAGTGGTTGGGAGTACATTGAAATTGCCTATTTCATCTACTAATCTATACAGCTTTCTCTCTGCCCATTCTCAACTTATCTGCTTTCGCATGTGCTCAACTGCTCATTCAACCAACTGCATTTAAACAGCAAACACATGAAAGTTTCCAGTCGGACAACCAGTAGCACGGAAGTGAATATGTAGTATCCAAATATTCATTAGGTAAGATGATATTATCCTGCATGAGTAGGCCTATAAATATCTTGTGCCTAACTGAATCAACATCAATTCACAAATGCCAGTATTATTAGTCACTTGTTGTGGAAGGGAACACTCATTTGGTTTTCCAACATTTTATAGATCATTGGAAGTGTTTTCCTCTATTTAAATCATCACTA
Organism: Pictodentalium vernedei; assembly: GCA_031216915.1. NCBI lineage: Eukaryota > Metazoa > Mollusca > Scaphopoda > Dentaliida > Dentaliidae > Pictodentalium > Pictodentalium vernedei. The sequence goes on along the minus strand of CM062292.1, from coordinate 407,866,411 downwards.
TAACTAGTGCCCCACAACCTATAAATTGTGTTGAGCTATTCTGCATCGAAATTTTGGCACATGCATGTTTTCCAGCACAGTTGTGTGAGTGTGATGGAAAAGTCCTAAGGGATATGCAAGAATGTGATTTCAGTGGTCATCAAGCAGAAATGATAGATCTACATTCTACATGTGTGCAATAGAATTGGTGCTTTCCCAGGGGAACATGGGGGTACACCATTCCCCTACCTTTGTTTGAGCGGAACACTTTATCCCTACAAAACTGGCTTGATCTTCACAAATATCTATTACAGCAAGTACTCATCCATCTTGCTAGTTGTATTAACTGTCAACTCGCTGAGTACTTTAAAAATATTTCCCATCAAATCTAGTCATGGCTGCTATGAAGCAGCCATGACTAGATTTGATGGAAAATTCAAAAGAATTTAAATCAAGAAATTACAGGACAAAAAGTTGATACAATTTACAGGGGAAAGTTTGGTTAAATGTGTTCAAATTATACTTATTTTCGTGGCAAGAGATTTTCTGTCCTGGGCAGGAATATCCACCAGCAGCATGCGTGGAGTTAAACCCATTTTAGCTGTGTGCAACTTGTGCATTCCCACCCAGCCAAACAATCCCTACCTCTTTTGAAGCGGTTTGGTAACTAAATTTTCAAAATCTTTCAGGAAGTGGACCACCTACTAAGAAGGAGGCCTCCCATCTCTTGGGCTCTCTCCCTATGATGCATTCCATGTTGGCAATTGCTTCATATTAAGTGCTTGTTTGGATCAGGAGCTCTCAATCTCCAACTATGGCTAATCGTGACATGGGCAGTTCCCCCAATCCTTTATTTCTGAAAGCATCACTGCTCAAAAGTGATATTACTTTGCTTCTTAAAGAAGCAATACACACACAGATGTAACTGAGGTTTGTTCAGCAGGAGGTTGGAAAGGGCAAGAATATTTAGATGTCAATTTAATATTCGTGTATTTCATTCAATAAACAGATGTTCAAATATATTCATCTCGGCACTAACAAGAAAATTTTACCTCAGTTTTGGTTGCTGACTGTGCATTTCAGAAATGGTCATTACTATCAGGACATGCCGAAATCGCTTCTTGGAACTTTATTCAAAGACACCTTACTCTGATCACTGAAAAAGATGGGTTCTGCCCAGTGTTTTAACTCCAAGCACTCTGGTAGTTTTTCAATTCTTTTGTCATGGACTCCATATTAAGATTTCAACAAAGTATATTTTCCATTGACTGCAACAAGATGCCATCTGCAATGCCTTAGCACTACTAGGCGCCCTGTTGCACTTAAGGAACAAAGGAACATCTCATTGGTCAAAGATCAGTGAGCTCTGTCAAACAATATAATATGGGAAATTTGAAACATTTGCTGCCGAAAACTTGATTATTAGGCCACACAAAATAGATCTGTTTCTCAGGCCATTTTTTTTTAAATTGCATGCGCATGAGTGTTTTTTTTTATTTTATTTTTTATTTCTGTATTTATTTCTTTGCCATCGAAAGTTCATGTTCTTGGTTTATGTTTTAGGCCTCATAATCTACAGAATAGCGTGGGTGGTGGTGTATTTCGTCCCTTCAGAGCAAGAAGGCTTTGCAATGTTAAAACATTGCAAAGCCTTCTTGACTCAAAGGACAAATTTATCAATTTTTTTTACTTGGATAAAATATCAGACATAAACCATTTAATTTTTATTTTTTTTAAATTTCCATTGGTTATAAAAAGAGAGCATGCAGCAGCCAAAAAGACCAGACGTGAGTGTCTGAAAAACAGATTTTTAATTTTTTAGGCCTTATGACATCAGAGTGCACAGGGTCAAACATATCAATATATGTTGAAATTTTTTACTTTGGATTTCTTCAAAAATTAGTAGTCTGTCTTTTAATGATCTTACACAAAATTAGACTCAGAATAATGCCACATGACCATCCAAGATAATTGGGAGATTACCATTATTAATTTTTCTTGCATATTTATGAGTTTTCCTCTGTCTTCAAATTTTCTGAGAAATGATTCCAAACATTTTTATGGTGTCAGTGAAATTAGCACCAATTTAAAATACACAAAGACAATCTGGCAGGTGTCATAGAATTTTATCAAGTCTTTCTAAACAACTTCTGGATTTTGAATCTACTAATTTTCATGCAGTGGATATGAGAAAGATTTATTCACTCACTCTTTCATGTGATCATGTTTCTACTAATGCATTTTTCATGTATTTTTTTGAGAGTTACACAATTTTTATGTCAGTGAATCATGTAGCTATTTTCTTACTTACTCAGTTCAATGACCTTATCATGCAATGGGCATGATAAAGATTTATTCACTCACTATTTCATGTGATCATGCTGACCCTAATGCATTTTCTAGGCACTGTTTCCCTTTCAGTTACACAAATTATTCTTGAATTATTGCTAGAGGGTTAAGCTTCTGTATTTTCCTTTCTTAAAAACTGAATGCCTTTTTACATTTTAAATTTTGGATAATACTCACTCTTCGAATCATGGATATTTGGGGCATTAGAAGTATAATGTGTACGTCTTTGAATGCAAGAAAATCCAGCTTCAAGTTTCTATATGTGAAAGTTCTGATTTTTCTCTCTTGGGTAACCTGAGAAAGTGAAGCAGTTCTTCTTTACTGTGATGGACAAGTTATCCTTTACTGGCATAACAGTATCTATACCTATGGTGAGAGTCAGCTAAATTGAACATCACACATATGAATGGTTAACCAAACTTCATTAGTAACATGGCCTGTAGCTGGCTGATACATTTCCTTGCAAGGCGTTGAGAGTTCGTATCGGGTGAGGCAAAGCCAAACCTGATATGAACACTCACAGGCTTGTAAGAGAGTTCATATCAGGTGAGGCATAGAGCCATGTATGGAAATGTATCAGCCAGCGACACCATGCAACATATTTATTATGTCGAAAGTGCATGTTAATCAATGGATTAATAAATTTTCACAAAACAAAGAACAACCAGACGTTTATTTTTTAGAAACCGCTATTGACATCACCGCGCAGAATCATCAACAGTAACTGGCACTGTTATGTGCCATGGTGACAGTAAACAATCATCACTGTTCGATGTGATATTTGTTTTCAAAATAAAAAGTATCACAACAAGCATATCTGAATACTCTTACAGGCATTTACTGTCATTACTACCTGAAAAGGGTTAATAAAGCCCTTTTAAATGTTCAAAAAATCACTTTTAATCTGTTGAGTAAAGTGAAAAGAAAATGTTTGCTTCAGCCTAAAAAGTCTGTAGTCGTAAAAACAACAAAGAACTTTTGGGACTACAACTAATATTTTCTGTCCTTTTTTTAATATTTAATATTTTTAATCAATAAATACGGTAACTTGAAAATATTTTTGGTACTTAAATTCTCATATATTGTTTAATTCAAATTTTGAAAATTCGAAGCTAGTGGAAATGCATCAAAATAGTAATGGTGGCTGCTCACCTGATATCAAATAATATCAGTGAGTTACCTGATACGGCCAAACTCTTAGATGGTATTTTAGCGTTCTGATTGGACAAACTAACTTTGAGGCATAATAAAACTTTGTACAGGGTTCATTGTGGTCCTTTAAAACATTTATAGTTCTTGAATTGAAAAAAAAAATTCAAGGCCTTAAAAGTACTTTAATTTGTCCATTATCCTTGAAATACCTGTACATTTAAGGATGCTTCATAGTTTTAATTCATACAAACCTGGAATATTAGAGAAAATTCTTTGAACATTAAACAGTATTAATGACATGACCTTGTAGTTGTTTTTAGTTGTACAACCTCAGCAGTTGTTTTAAGTCAAGTGTTGTCTACCTATTATTCAGGCAGACAACACTTGACTTAAAACAACTGCTGAGGTTGTACAACCTTTCTTGTTCACTATTTGTCAAACTTTATTATGAGTCCCTGCTGGTCAGAAGAGAAGGTGAGCAGGCCTTACTTTAGGCTTTTGGTGTTGCCCGATAGATGTAGCTGTATTCTTAATCAAAAGTCTTTTTCAAAGCTATATACATATAGCTTGGAATAGTTTTAAAAGTCCTGAAAAATGGCTTGAAAGGACTTTGAAAGTCCTTGAGAATCTCAACCTCTTCCATTGATCATTAAGACAATGAACCCTGTTTATACTTGTGTTGCAGTTGTAATATAGACATAGATGCTGAAAATGGCATAAAATGCCAGTAAACAAAAAATGTTCTTGGTTTATTTTTTGCTTCTTACCAAAGTAACACAAGTGCCTTAACCTCATATAATTACTCCTATGAAAAAGAGCAGAGTTTTGCTGGAAGTCCACCACCTTTGGGCTTTATTATATAAAGTGCAGATGCTACAACTAGAAACTTCATTGTATATGGATGTGCTTTTTGTATTATCTTTAAAAGAAAGTTATTTAGTTTGTATGGATTTCAATAAACTATAACAAGGCAAAGATGTGAAAAAATTGTGATGACCAAAAATAATTTGGCACTCTACCAGTTAAAGAGCATGACAAGTCAAAGAGACAGAAAACAGACCAAACCAGTCGGTTTGACCAGGGGTCAAAAGTGCATGATGCACTTAATCTGGTGTCGTAAAATACTTGTTTGAACAGTGACCCATTGTAAAAATTCCTGCTGGACATGCACTATCAATTTCCTCATTTTCATGTTCAACGGTGGACTGTTTAAAAATTTCCTTCTCTCAATTTTTCAACATCACAACAGTTTTGAAAGAAATCTAGAAGGGATTACAGTTGGATTCTTCAGAATGATACCTTAACAAGCCTTACGAAGATTTCCAACCATCCATTTCTCAGGAAGTGATTTTTAAAAATTTGTGTTATTTGCTCGTATAAAGTAACAAAAATATGTCATCCATTTTCATTAAAAATGCTTGGAATTGCTTTAGTTGTTAATAAAACTCAAAAATATATCTATGTGGGGGATTTTCTCCTTTCCTGTTAATTGGCTACGATTTCTGTATTCCATTCGCCATGAGGTTTTTTATTTCATATCCAGTTTCACCTGCAGTTCTCACTGGGCTGCAGATGTATTGTTCTGTCTATAATGCAGCTCAGGCATCTTATTTGATGGTGCAACTTATGAAGGTTTGGCTCATGCCTTTTTATGTAAATTATAATGAAAAAAAACCCTCACATTAGTTTTTTGTATGTAACTAGTATCCACCACCACCCCCACCCCCCCCCCCCCCCCCACCCAGCCTGTTGGTAGGGCTTCAGTACTCTCACACAGACTGAGTTATATATATATATCTTGTCATAATGGTCAGCTTTTAAACACAGGAACCTCAATTAATGGAAGATCTGTGAAGATGCAGATGCAACTGCTTCAATTTAATTTATATTGCCTATGTCAAGCAGGAATTCCAACAGGAATAGTCCTAGCACTGTGCCACTGAATTGAAAACTAAAGTTTTTCGAAAGGTGGCATTTAGGCGAGTCGATCCTAGGTCTATGGCACCCAGTCGCCTGGCCATAAATGCTCTGCCACCATACCAGCTGAGCCAACGACAACCCCAATAAAAGGTTGCAGTTGACTTGGCTGGTATGTTAATTCACATTTACAACTTACCCTGAGACCGATATTCACGAATTGAAAATTACTAAATTGTTGGAATTGTTTTCTGTGTTGATTCTTAATTGTCGACAAGTTGTAAATGTGATCAGCTGTCTGTTAAAACTATTATTAAGTTTAATGCCAAGTAGAGTGCTTGGGATGCCTATGGCCTTACAGCTCCACCAGTTCTTTTCCTGATTTTTATAACCCCACTCCCCCAATAATGAGTTGTGAGGGGGCTGTGGGTATACTGGAATCACCTTGTCCAACCATCTGTCTGTCCATCCATCTGTCCATAGACATAATTTTCTCAGACTTTTATGGACCAATAGGGGACGCAGTGGCTCAGTAGGTAGAGGTGCAGGCTGCAAGCCGAGAGGTCCTCGGTTCGAATCCCACCTGCGGCAACCGCGTTGTGTCCTTGGGAAAGACACTTCACCCCCATTGCCCATGTGGGGGCATGGTGGCGCTGTGTACTAAGGTGTACTGCATGTCGATGGTGCACTTATCTTCAACCAGTGCTAACCCTGCATGTGTGGAGTTAGTATGTTGGGGAGCTGACTGTTGCTCACCGTTGCTCGGTGGTTCTCTCCGGGTACTCCGGCTTCCTCCACCCGTAAAACTGTCATGGTCATGATTAGCCATTGTGCAGAAGTATGTGACCTTAAACACCATTAAATAAATAAATAAATATGGACCAATCTGATCGAAACTTGGTATAAATGTTCACCACCATGGGAACCTGTGCATCTGTGATTATAGTTTCATTTGGATTATTTTTGCCAGAATTATGCCCCTTTTCAACTTGAAAAAGAATTTTGTCCGGAGATTTTCTCAGATGTTTATGGGTTGATTCCTTTGAAACTTGGTATGGATGTTCTCTACTATGGGAACCTGTGCACCTGCATTTATAGTTTTGATCAGACTTTTTTCCCAGAGTTATTCTCCTTTTTGTCTTAACATGCTTGAATTTTGTCTGGAGATTTTCTCAGATGTTTATAGGTCGATTCCTTTGAAACTTTCTTTCTTAAGAGTTATGCACCTTTTTGTCTTAAAATGTTTGAATTTTGTTCGGAGATTTTCTCAGATGTTTATAGGTCGATTCCTTTGAAACTTGGTATGGATGTTCACTACCATGGGAACCTGTGCACCTGCATTTATAGATTTGATCAGACTTTTTTCCCATAGTTATTCCCCTTTTTGTCTTAACATGCTTGAATTTTGTCCGGAGATTTTTCTCAGATGTTTATAGGTCGATTCCTTTGAAACTTTTTTTCTCAAGAGTTATGCACCTTTTTGTCTTAAAATGCTTGAATTTTGTTCAGAGATTTTCTCAGATGTTTATAGGTCGATTCCTTTGAAACGTGGTATGGATGTTCACTATCATGGGAACCTGTTCACCTGCGATTATAGTTTCTATGAGACTTTTTTTTTTTAGCAGAGTTGTGCCCCTTTTTGTCTTAGAATAATCATGGCGGTGGGTGCGGCGGGAGTATGGACAGCCTCATCTGGGACAGTCACACCTCTAGTGTACACCAGGGACCAGCCGTGAGGGCGACTAGGGTGATTATGTCGCCCTTCTAAGCCCAAAGCCGCCTTGAAAAATAGTTGGGGCGATTACAAGTCGCCCTCTAAAAATTGGCCAAAATGAGAAAAGGCTGAACTGAGTGATGCGAGGTTTGCATGAAAACGATTGTTTTCAAAAATCGAATGTGCTCGAGTGTGATAAATGGGCATTTTAATTCGTCAAATAAACATCCATATATTTGAAATCACACGACAATCAATTGACCATTGTCGCTTTTGCGGATTTTTTTATTTCTATTTTGTTGCGTTTCAGTCAGAGCTTCAAATGTTGAAACGAAAATAGGTGACTTATGCGACTCAACAAAATAACCCAGTTTGAAAGTAGGTTACGTCGCTTAGGATGCCGAAAATGTATACACAACAGACGTATTTTATAACACAGTATTTTTATTTCGTTTTGCTGACGACTGTTAACTGTTGGGCCGTCTATTCCCAGAAAAACATGAATTGAATTGAAACACATGAAAAAAGCTTTAGTAATGACAAGAAAAGCTTTGTACAGGACACAAGTGTGCATGTGGACGATCTTGAAAAAGGGTCCTCCTAAACAACGGAATGACACGAAATGACGCGAAATGCCACCAGAATGCCATAAAAATGATGTGGAATGACATTTCTTTTACAAAATACTCGACCCCAGAATGTATTTTGTTTATTAACTAACAAAGTACCTCCCAAGCAACCTTCTTACATCTGGTCCTGTTCACACTTTCAGACTTAGGAAATGATTAGCTTAGTAGACTTTGGTGAAAGGCAACCACAGAAGGGTGCTGGGGGACTGCCACGAAGAAGAGGGAGGGGTCATGAAGGAGAGTGTAGCAGTGGAGGATTTTCAGTCAATAATTACTTTGTGATTTTTTAACCTGGCATAGATGCATGATAGACAAATGGACCTGGATTATTTGGACGTTAATGGAGGACCACAAATTGAAAATATGAAGGGGCGGCGGGGGTGGTACATGAATATTCTGAATTTTCCCCACTTGCCTATGAAGTCTCCCTACATGACTCTGCAGTCTCCCTATTTTTTCTGGAGGGAGACATGGAGTCTCCCTAAAATTCCCCCCCTAGGCTGGTCCCTGGTGTATACTAACCAGAAATTCTGTCATTTCAAGTCAAGGACCCGTTGTTTCACAACTGTCAGCTGTTTTTTCACAGGCAAACAGGTATATTGAGTGTACACAATCAGAAACTGAAAGGTTAACACCTTTCTTAAGGGCTCAGAACAAGAAGGGATAAGATTTATCTACAGCAGTGTGCCAGTCGAGTAATCTAGAGAGATTAATAAATCTGGGCTTCAACAGTTTCCCACTCTTGTGCATCTGTACTTGCTTTGACTACTAGTAATTCACACAGGTAAGCAGTCCTAGGACTATAAATGTAAGCACTACATCTTCTAAAACTGTAGATACTACCAACGTATCCCACTCTAATGTTCATGTGTCCAGGCTTGTTACTGCTACTAGCTTACACGTACACAGGTAATCAGTTCTTGTACTATAAATGTTAGCACTATGTCTTCCAAGACTTTAGATAGTACTAACATATCCCACGCTAACGCTTATGCATACAGGTTCATTACAACTACTTGTTTACACATCACATAGTAAGCAGTCATGTTACTACTAGTTCTATCAGTACACATGACGTTAGTGCTCCCACTCTATCTGCGGAACATTGCATGATCAATCCATTTCTCTTTACTCTGTATGGGTCAGATCGGTGATTTAATGTCGCTCTTTATACAGGATCTCTTCCATATTTTACTGATGACGCTGTCTATTTTAACAACAATAGATGACCAGCAAATCGTTAGATTACTGATATTTTGATAGCGACTTTTGTTGGTTGGCTGACTGCCCATACTCTTTTTCACTGGAGCTTCTGATTTTCTCCATATAATTGCTTCTTAATCAATATGAGGAAACTTCAGATTTTTAGCTAAACTTGACAAAGAGATGGGAGCTATTGATTTTCTTCTATTTCCGTCAAAAAATATTGCTGCAGTCAACATTCTTAGAACTTAGTTTAGTCATACCTCAATATTTCCCTTTGGCACACCCTACAGGGCACATGATCATTTATGATCGGATTGCTTGAAACCTGGCATGCTTGTTTGGGGTGACCTCTGGATGGGAGCTATCAATTTTCTTCGATTTCTGTCAAAAAATGTTGCTGCTGGCAACGTTCTAAGAACTTAGTTAAGTCAGACCTCAATATCAATATTTTACTTTGGCACACACTGTGGGGCACATTCATGATTGGATTGCTTTGAAACCTGGCATGCTTGTTTGGGGTGACCTCTAGATAGAAGCGATCAATTTTCTTCTATTGGTGTCAAAAAATATTGCAGCTGGCAACGACCTTTGAACTTAGTTTAGTCAGACCTCAATATTTCCGTATGGCACACCCTACAGGGAACATTTATGATCTGATTGCATTGAAGCCTGGTATGCTTGTTTGGGGTGACCTCCATAGGGGAGCTATCTATTTTCTTCAAAGACCTTTGAACTTAATTAAGTCAGGCATTTCCCTTTGACACACCCTGCAGGGCACATTTATCATTGGATTGCCTGGAAACTTGATGTGCTTGTGTAGGGTGACATCTGTATGGGAGCTATCGATTTTCTTCCATTTTTGTCGGAAAATGTTGCCGCTGACCTTTGAACTTAGTTTAGTCAGCCCTCAATATTTACCTTTGACACAACCTTCAGGACACATTTACGACCGGGTCGCTTTGAAACTTGGTATGTGTGTTTGAGGTGACCTCTAGATGTGAGCTATTGATTTTTTTTCATTTTCATAAAAAATTGTTGTCGTTAGCACCAGCCTTTGAACTTACTGCATTTGTGCAGCAACTTATCCCTTTTGCACTCTCTGCAGGGTATATTTATGAATTTCCATAAAAAGACAAAAAAAAACATTGCCACAAGCAATGACCTTCAAACTTAGTGCATTTGTGCATTAACAACTTCCTTTGGCATGCCTCAGAGGGCACATTCATTATCAGGTTGTTTTGAAACTTTGTATGCTTATGCAGGATGACAAAAATAGCTATTGATTTTCTTTTCATTTCCATCAAAAACTGTTGCTGTTAGCAACAATCTTTGAATTTATTGCATTTGTGCATCAACATTCTTCTTTGACATGGCCTACAGGACACATTTATCTTAGGATTGTTTTTGAACTTGGTGTGCTCATTAGGCGGGACCTCTAGATAAGAGCTATTGATTAGCATTCATTTCTGTGAAAAAAAGTTGCCATTTGCAATAACCTCTGAACTTGCTGCATTTGTGTATCAAAATTCTTCCTTTAGCCAGCCTTACAGTTTACATTTAAAAATGCATGGATTACTCAGATGTTGTGCACACACAATGCTGTTATGTTTAAATTTCACCAAATAACATTGGTACCAATGATCTTCAATTTTGTCATTTCACTTATAACTTACCAAGTTCAAGTTTGTCAAGTTGAGCTGCAGTGTCATTGACACTTGCATTATTCTAAGTCTATTACTCTAAAAATGTTAAATCTGCTATTCTAATTATTTAGTGGAGTGTTAGACTGTGACATGCTATAACTCTGGCTTCTGGTAATATTCTGTTATAAACACGCATATATATATTTGACTACAATCTCCACCTTATTATTGTTCATTCAGCTCTTGCTTGCATTACTTTGATAAGTTGCAAAGAAATGAAAATTTTATACCAAATTTTATTTCTTACTATACTTACCAGAGTAACACAAAATATTGACCATCCATAAAATATTATATTTATGTGTGCCTCCTCCCCACTCAAATATGCATGCATATGATATCTAATAAATCTTGGAAATTGATTGCACATGTCTGGTGGGAATTGGACAATGGGTCACTGTTCAAATCAGTATTTTGGGACACCAGGTTATGTGCACCATGCACTTTTGGTCTGTGGTTGGACTGGTTTGGTGTGTTTTTTGTCTTTTTCATGTTTTCTAAGGGTTTTTCTCTTAGAGAAATTCAAAAACTGCTCATTTTCAAAGGAGTAATTACATGAGGTTAAGGCACTTTTGTTACTTTGGTAAATATTGTAAGAAATAAAATTTGGTATAAAATTTTTAATTTCCAAAATATCAAATTCACTGGCAAAAACAGTATTTGTAAGATGTACTTGCCAGATCATTTTTAAAAATTTATCCACAAAATTTATTGATTGAACAATATTTGAACAATATGATAGTTACACCACAAGATGCACATGTACAAACCACAGTGAAATATCTTGTGTTCCAATAAGACTAAAATCCCCACCCTCTCATTGGACGAGAGCTCGCATAGTTTTTTCTAATATGCGAAATATTTGTGGTTTCCATTTCACAATTATTGAATCGATGAAGTGACTTGCAAACCATTTCATTTTTGTAGATTTTTCACACGTATTGCAGATGGTGTTTCGATGAAAGTATTGTTTAAATAACAAATCCGTTTATGATTTGAACTAAGATGGACCTCGACTTTTATCTTATTTATTGTCCAGTAATGTTGTGGGGTATACAAGAGGTTTATTTACTAAACTTGTTATCATTAACCCTTAAGCCCCCATATAGCCCCAAACCGCCACTTTTATATTGCATTGAAGCAGGTGCTCCCTTGTGTAATCTTTTTTATTACTCTTGTGTGTAGACTGAATTTTCCCTGGCAGTGGTATATACTGCTGTATAGGCAGCCAGCAGTGATGTAGAACCACTGCCAAGTCATCAATAACTATGTAAGCAGAAAAAGGCCTTAAATACTTTAAAATTAATCTGAGGACTTAAGGGTTAAAAGTTGTCTCCTTCATTTTACGAGATGGGTTTTGGGCTATGGGAAGGGGCTTATCGGAACATATACATTTTTGCGATAAATTGACAGTAACATGGTCTGAGGTTTGTGGCTAGGGGTATATGTTCAATGGCTTTGTGTCTCGGTTGAACATGAGCTCCGAGCTGCAAACTACAGACCACGTTTCCGTCAATTCATCACAATAACTAATAATGTAATGCTGAATCAGTTAGATAATCCTGTTACTGGTTACACATTCAGTTGTTACCTTATTTGTTGCTAATTAAGCATTTACTTGACAACAGAGAAAATACATAGGCTAGGATGTTGAACCACAAAAAAATGTGTTTCTAAGTAAGTATTGAAACTAATTTCAGGTAACTTATATAAGAATTCAAATGTTAGATGTAAGTATCTTCATCTTACTGTGTGATGATGTTTGATGCATGGAACCTTGGTTTCAAAGATTCTGTACTAATTTTCATCATTTATTACTAGGTGTTCTGGAATGGTGTGATCCTGATTCAGGATCGAAATAACATATTAACCCTTCACCCAATGAATTTGCCACATCTGCCCCAGAATACTCAAATTCAGTAGCTGAAAAAATATTATTGTTTTTCCAAAAAATTCAACAAATCCATATCATGTGACCTCTCTTTGGAACAAGCTTGTTGAGCTCGTTCCAATGAGGGGTCACATGATCTGGTTTTGTTGAATTTGTTTTTTTAATTTTAAAATATGATATTTAAAATAATAAATTTTGATATCGTCTGCATTGGGTAAAGGGTTAAAGGGCTAATTGTGACATTGATCACTTTTTACTACCACAAAACAGGTGCCCCAATATGCTGTTTCTGGGTAAACATCAAAGTTAGTTATGTTCTAAGTACCTTTACAGTTGCTTCTAGTAGGTGTTGACTTCCTACACATGCAGTCAGGAAACAGCTGCAAAAACATAGGTTGTAGATTGTCAGAGCATAGCAAAAGTGTATAAAAATCTCCCAGCCTTTAAGTGTTAAAGAGCTACTTATCAGTATATTAAAAAATACATTTTGCTTAGAATTCGTAAATGTACTGTTTCCACTAAATTTGCGATATTTTCTTCATGCTCAAAAATCCCTATGAAATTTGGCTGAAAACATAAAACTGACAGTTACAGACTTGTTGATTTACAATTTTTTTTAGCTCACCTGACTGAAAGTCAGGGTGAGGTATTGTCCTCACTTTTTGTCTGTTTGTTGTCCAACATAAAGTTGTGTTTGTGACTTCTCCAAAACCACTGGACCAATTCAAGTCAAAGTTTGTGTGAGTGGTGGTCCTGAAGGAGCATTGCATTTTTGTTCAACTTAACATAGGGATGGGGTGGAGGAAATGGCTCAGAAATATTTTTAAAATCTTCTTCTCATGAACCAGTGAGTGCAGTGATTAATATTTGGTATGGAGCTTCCATTTGAGTTGTAGAATCAACGGACAAAGTTCGTGGAGCAATATTTGTCTTTGTAATGGAAGAGGCAAGATTTTGGGCCCCACTCAAAATTTCTATTTTCTGAACCAATGGTCCGATTTGAAACAAATTTGGTATGTGGTATTATTGGATCATAGGTATTTGACACATGCAAAAAAAAAATTCCTGTGTCCCCCATCGGAACCCAGAAGCTAAAAATAGAAATATTTTCAAACACCCATATTTCCCAAACCACACCGAGCAAAGAACTGTTATTTTGGACTAGTAGAATTGAATAGTTAAAAAAAATTGCCATCGGTTATGTGAGGGTGTTCTGTAGGGGGGTGGGGGGGACATCGAAAAAAATGCTGAGTCAGCATATTTGCAAAAAGATTTCCCCAAAACCAATGATTAGCATCTTTTTATATTCGGTATACAGCATCCATGAGGGGAGGGGGAGGAGGCAGATACAAGTTTGTTAAAATGAAGTCTCTTGGTTTATACTTGGGCTCAATGCAAAAGCCCAAATTTTTAACACTACGGCAATATGGGGAATAATCTTTAAAAATCTTCTACTTCAGAACCACCAGTCAGTGTATTTTAATGTTTGGCATACATCATTGTTTTGAGGGTCAGATTCAAGTTTGTTTAAATCGGGTGCCTTTGTTAATATTTGGGCTCCTTATGGGAGCCCAAATTTCAGCTTAGTGCTGTATGAAGAAATTTATTTAAAAATCTTCTTCAGATCCAATATTTAAAAGGCTTTCATATTTGGTTTACAACATCTCTTGGGATGAGATTCAAGTCTGTTCAAATCGAATGCGTGGGTTAATATTCGAGCTCCCTAAGGGCCCCGAATTTTAACTTAGTGCAATGTAGAAAAATGTCTTTAAAAATTTAGGGGGGGGGGGGGAGGGGGGGGTGCAGAATCAAGTTTATTCAAACCGAGTGCCTGGGTTAATATTTGGGTTCCTCAAGGACATTCATTTAAAAATCTTGAGATCCACCAGTGAGATTGCTTTCATATTTGGTATACACCATTTTGTTGGGGGAATTCAAGTTTGTTCTAACCAAATTTTAACTTTGTGTAATATGAGGAATAATCTTTAAAACTCTTTTTCTCCATAAACACCAGTCAGAATCATTTAATATATGGCATACAAAATCTTTACAGGGGCTGGATTCAGTTTGTTCAATTCAAGTCCATCAGTTGATAATCAGGCTCTCTAAGGGAGCCCAAATTTGAACTTGGTCCAATATGAGGAATAATCCTTAAAAATCTGCTTCTTGAAATACAATCAAAATCTTTTGATATTTGGTATACAGCATCCTTAGAGGGTTCAGATTCAGTTTGTTCAAATAAAGTCCCTGGGTTGTTATTTGTGTTCCCCCATTTGGGGGGGGGGGGGGAGGATTTTAACATAGTGCAGAATTGGTAATATTCTCAAAATCTTCTTTTTCAGAACCACCAGTCAGAATATTTTGATATTTGGTATACAACATCCCTCAAGTTTGTTCAAGTTAAATCCCTAGGTTGATATTTGGACTCCCTAGTTTTGCTTAATTGAAAATCTTGGCATTATTCCTGTGAGAGGATCCCAATACTAGGAAAAAATCAGGCATGGAGAACAGAGTTATAAATAATTAAATAACTTCATTCCTCTGTAGTGTTAACTAACCATAGTTGCTAATTAAATCCCTTTTTAAACAACTATGGTCGGGAGAGCCTCAGGTCCCATGGGCCACTTGTTTTGAAACACATCAGCAGTTGGTGTTGTGGAATGTCATCTTCTTGGGGGACACACAACTTATAGTTACATTTTAGGGGACAAATGTAATCTGGCAAAAATGACATGGGCATTGACAAAACCATTGGCTTCCTCATTTTTAGCTCAACTTTGTCGAAGCCAAATTTGAGCTAATGCCATGGCCAGTCATCCGTCTGTCCATCAACAATTCAATACGGCTCGGGCTAGAGGCCGTGTTTATGAACCGATCTTTACAAAACTTCTTGGGTACCTTTGTTATGACTGTGGGACGAGAACAAGTGTTTTTGGGTCCGATCCGAAATTCAAGTTGGCCACTGGTGGCCATTTTGTACAAACTTTGGTGCAATCAGATTTGCGCAGAACTTCCAAATGAAAGCGCTGATTTGAATAATTTTTTGTATGAATGTTTAGTACCATGGGATACATCACATAAAATACGGGTTTTTTTCTCGTACGTAAATTATACAAATTAGACTAACTTTGATGTATTTAGTGTTACTTTCAGCACTGTAAGTGCAAATGCCAATATGGCTTGGGCTAGAGGCCATATTTATAAACTGATCTTTACGAAACTTCTTGGGTACCTCTGTTATCACCTTGGGACGAGAACGAGTGTTTCTGAGTGCGGTCCAAAATTCAAGATGGCTGCCAGTGGCCATTTTGTACCGAAATTAGGTCTAATCAGTTTTTTGTACACAACTTTTATACAGCTCAGGCTAGAGGCCATATTTATGAACCGGTCTTTACGAAACTTCTTGGGTACCTTTGTTATTACCGTGGGATGAGAACGAATGTTTTTGGGTGTAGTCCAAAATTCAAGATGGCCACCAGCAGCCATTTTCTACCAAAATTAGTGCAATCAGTCTTTTGTACAGAACTTCTGTATGAAAGTTCTGATTTGAATAAATTTTTGTATGAATGTTCAGTAACATGGAATACATCACATATAGTATGGGTTTTTATGCAAATTAGATGAATTTTGATTTATTTAGTGCTACTTATACACTGTAAATGCACATGTCAATACGGCTCAGGCTAGAGGCTAAATTTATCAACTGATCTTCACGAAACTTCTTGGGTGCCTTTGTTATCACCTTGGGACGAGAACGAGTGTTTCTGACTGCGGTCCAAAATTCAAGATGGCAGTCAGAGGCCATTTTGTACCCAAATTAGATCCAATCAGTTTTTTGTCACAACTTCTATACAGCTCGTATTTATGTTCTGATCTTCACGAAACTTCTTGGGTACCTTTGTTTTCACCTTGGGACAGGAATGAGTGTGTTTGGGGGTGCCTTTGTTATCACTGTGCTATGAGAACAAATATTTTGGGGTTCAGTCAGACCCACTCTGGGACTCAAAGATTTCTTTTCTAGTTTAGCATCTGACTGTCACCCACTTTTACAATACTTTACCTATACATTTGTTACAGGCAGCGGCCAGTATTTATGTACAGACCGTTACAATACTTTATATGTACCTTTGTTATCAGGTCATTACCTAGATGTTTGTCGTTGCTGTGTCACATACTATACATGTACATGTCTTGACAAGTTGAGCTACAGTGTCATTGACACTTTCATTGATTTCTACCAAGAAGAAAGTATTTTTTAAAAACGGATGCTTTTTTAGCTCATCTAAAATTTCTTGTGAGCTTATTTAATCACTTTTCATCTGCCATGATCAAACGATGTTTTCTCAAAAACCACTAAGCCAATTCTCTTCAAACTTTTGTATGTATATAATGTTTCTTATGATGAGTGAATGAAGAGATGTTCATTTCAAGTTGCCATGTCCATTCAAGATTCCATAAGAAGCAAATCTCTGAAAATTTGTCTACATCCCATTGGCATGCCTCATCCAATCAGTCATATGTATTTATGTTCATAAGCTGTGTGCTTGTATTTTTTGTGAAATGCTGCACAAATTGTCCATGGACAATTCGGACCAGATTATTTTGGCAGGATGATTTGGACATTCTTTTTCACACCACCCCTTCCTCATAATAAATGCAACATGACTGAAATTGAATTTTATTTTAGAAGCGGGTAGGCATATTGGATTTAGCACACCCAAAAGCATGCATCCATCAATCAATGAAATTTTGTATGCAATGTTGGTATGATATCTAGATGTGAGCTGTTGTGTTTAAATACACAAAGTCATGAAATGTGGCCATTGGTGGCCATTTGGATTTCACTGTTATATCTTTAGAAAACCCTAGAGACTGCATCTGTAATCCAATGATTTGGGCATCCAGATGTGAGCTATTTTGTTTCAATTGGTTTGGATGAAAAATGGTTATTATTGTGGCTATCTTAGTTTTTTGGCCATTATCCAATGGCAGTTTCTCTAGAGCTCCCTACAGCTGCATACTGGACACAAAAAATTGATGTGCATGCTGAAGATCTTTATCGGTGACCTTGACCTTGGCAGGCTGGATATGAATTTTGTATGTGACATACCATATAGTGGTAGACCATATGTTGTGTAAGTTTCATTGTGATATCTCCTTCCACTAAAAGGTTATGGCCTGGCCATGAAAAATTGGACATCTAGGCTGCTTCCATGTGTTGACTTTGGTGATCTTGACCTTAGTAAAAAATATTCCTCTCAGTTATGACAAATCCATTTATATTAAAGTGATGTATTTTTCCTACCTTTTCTATTCTTATGCCCCCAACCTCCGAAGGTGGATTGGGGAGTAACTAGTGAAGACCTCCATCCATCCATCTGTCTATCCATCTGTCTGTCTGTCCTTCCATCTATCCATGCGAATATTTTGGATTGTAATTTCAAAGCCATCAGTCGGATTTGGATCTCCTTTGGTATGCTGATAAACCCACCTGGGGAACTGAAATTCACAAGGAACGTGTTCTATCCAATAATTTTCCCAGAATTATGGCCCTTTTTCACTCTTTCGACTTAAAAAATATTTATGTCCCATAATACCTTTAAGGCTATGTAGAACATGACAACGGATCGGGGTAGTGGCCCACGCTTTGCACAGGCCTTGTTCCAAAACTTCTTTCAGGTTAGTCCCTCGATCCACCTAGAGACTCTTCTTTTATTAATAAACATCAACATGAAGAACAACACAACGGGAAAATTGTTAGTCTCTTAAAATTTGGCTCAACTTCTGGTCCACCTGGACTAGGAGCTTGGGTTAGACAGGGTTGAGCCAGAGTATTTTAGCCGAAATGTTTGCATTTCATGCCCTGTGATTAAACCTTTCCACTGCAAATGAGTGGATCTATTCTTTATGTGGGGGTTTAGAAATTACTCATCTCTGCAATATAGCACAGATTTTGTCACAATTTTTTTAGTTTTGACTTCATAAAAATTTAAGCAATTAAAGATAGAGAAGAATGTGTTAAAAAAGACTTGAGATGAAAAAGGATAGAGTTTGTGAAATTAATATGTAATCTGCAATACTTGAAATACATAAAAAGTCACTTGAAAGTGCGAGAGTGCCATTTTGGTGGAGATCCTGCATATACACCATAGGATCCCTCTTGCAGTTTCTAGTGATTTTTTACATATTTATTTATTTATTTATTTATATTTATTTTTTAGGGTTTAACGACACATCAACAGCCAGGGTCATATCATGTCGTTGACAGTTTTACAGGTGGAGGAAGACGGAGTACCCAGAGAGAACCACCGAGCAACGACGAGCAGCTGTCAGCTCTCCAACATCGTAACTCTGAATTCTGCATCGTGACACAGGCAGGGTTAGATTGGTTGAAGACATGCGCACCATCGATGTGCAGTATGCTTTAGTACACAGCGTCATCGTGCCCCCATGTAGGCAACCAGGGTTAAGTGCCTTGCCCAAGGACACAACATGGGAGCACAAATCAGTCACTGAAATGGTCACCCATCCAACTACTAACAACTCTCAATGTTGCTTAACTTTGGTGATCTGATGAGAAATGGTGAACATGGCATTCAACATACCAGCCACGAGATCTTTCAGTGATCTCAGTTTGGGATCTAGCACAAGCAACACAACAGTCACAGTGGCCAAAACCACAAGCTGCCCAAACAAATGAAGACTTACAGACTCTGGTAAATCAGGAAAATCGGCTGGCATACAAAGTAATTTGCAGCTTGGTCTCAAAAAATACAACAGGCTGGAACTAACAAACATTTTTCTTGGATAAATGTCTGACAAACAATCTCATACCCACTGGACTGAGGGCCACTATACCTAGGACCCACAGCCTAAGAACAGACATAACCCAAACATGCACTTAAGATGCCCTCATACCAGCATTGCCACATTGGGCAATATTATACAGATTACATTTACCTCAACATATGCCACAAATATGTCAAAGTGTTTGTCGGGAGAAACTAAAAGAAATTTTCATGTCTGCATGTGTGAACATTAACTGCTCCAAAACCTTTATGCACATCTAGAGACACTATCTGAACACATGAACACACTTTCAACATTTTTTGCTGGAAACCGATTCTCTAATGACAAAAGTGGTGCTACAGGCGCCACATGAGGCCGAATCAAAAATGCAAAACATGTATGTATCTAGAGAACCTACCTGAACATTTGAACACAGTTTCGACGTTGTGAATTAAAACCCCTAGGAGCATTCCACTGGAAACTGATTCTCTAACAACATAAGTGGTGCTACAGGCACCACATGGGGCCAGATCAAAAATCTGAAACCTTTATGCACATCTAGGCACTCTACCAGAGCACATGAACACACATTCATCGTTTTGAATTAAAACTCCTAGCAGCCTTCCTCCGGACATTGATTTTGTAAGAATAATAATAAACGTGATTCCACCAGAACTACTTAAGGCCAAATCAAAATTCCAAAACCTTTATGCACATCTGCAGTTGCCACCTGAACACCTCAGCATAGTTTAAATGTTTTGAATTACACACTGTTCTGTTGGTGATATGAAGTTCGGATGGGACGGATAGAGATCAACAACAATATCCCCGTTTGTTTTTTTAAATGCGGGGATAACAAGATCACCAAACTATAATTGGCATCAGTTTAACTGGTAGAAAGCTAAATTATTTTACAAAGGTGATTTGTAACGTGTATAACATGTATTCTTTTCGCAGCTTTTATTGCTACAAACAAGGAGGGCCTTAGGTTAGCAAGATTTTCTTGATAAATAATTTAGTTTTACAATTTATTGGAGAGTGCCTTTTGGCACTCTCCAATAAATTGTAAGAAATCAATTTCATATAAACATTCTTTGTTCTGCTGAGCAAACATCAAGCTAATGGTTAGACTGTAAAGCCACTAAAGTGGTTTTTAGCGCTTTTCAACAGAGCCATGATAGTGGCTTCTACCACCCAACCACTTAACTGGTAGAGTGCTGGAAGCCCATATTTGGGCTTTACTCTGACGTGCAGTGACCGTAATGTAAAGGCCTCATATTCAGTGGATATGCTTCATATTATCATTGAAGTGAAATAATTTAGTCTGTATAGATTTGTATAGATTTGCCTTGTTACAAGGCACTCTCCCATAAATTGTAACAAGGCAAAGACATGTGAACAAATTTTGATGGTCAAAAATAATTCAGCACTCTACCAGTTAAAGTGATGTATATGTACTCTGACGTAATACTCAAATATCAGCAATGTTTCAGCAGTACATTTGTGATGGACATGTGAAAGGTCAGGGATACCCAAACACACACACAGCACATCCTTTGGATTTGCACCTGCATTGTTATTGACTTGTTCTGGATGGGGATGATTAATCCTTTACCAAACAACTTTAACTGGACAGCACTGAGGCCCCACAAAATAGATCTGTTTTTCAGGTTATTTTATTGTGAAACTGCATGTGGGCAAGCGTTTTTTTTTATTTTATTTTTTATTTTTGTAATTATTTCTTTGTCATAAAAAGTTCATGTTTGTTTTGTGTTTTAGGTCTTATAACCTACAGAATAGCATGGGTGGTGGTGTATTTCGTCCCTTGAGTACAAGAAGGCTTTGCAGTGCTGAAGCATTGCAAAGCCTTGTTGCATTCAAGGGACAAATTTATCAGTTTTATTAAATCATCCTTATTTCGACAGTAAGAGAAATCCTGTCTTGGTCATCAGGGTTCCTGCGGACCTTGAAAAGTCCTTGAATTTCCCTCAAACTCCAAAAGTGGCCTGGAAAATCCTTGAAAACAATCTTTCAGAATATAAAAACCATCAAAATTTTTTCCGTGATAATCCTACAACTTATTTCAGCTGGTACTGTACTCTTCATTTTCAGTCGATAATTTTGAAATACCTTGAATTTTATTTCTATGAAGCCTTGAAAAAACCTTAAATGTGGCATGAAAATGGTCTTGAAAAGCCTGGAATATACTTACTAATTAGCTGTAGGAACCCTGGTCGTGAGTATCTGCCAGCAGCATGTAAGGGGTTAATGGGCATATATAGGCAATATTTCTGTTGTAACATTTGTTTGGTCAGAAAATCACATGAAAATATCTTCATTCAATTTTAGGGAGAATATGAAGAGAACAATGATTGACAGTCACTTAGAACATTCCACCAATCCATAAAAATAAAAAATCAGCTGCCCTTTTATTTTGAATTATGCTAACACTTTACTCAATGTAACGGCCAGAAACGGCAAGTGCTATTCTCAAAAATCGCCAATTAATTTTCATTATTTTTTCATTTTTTGTCTCAAAAACATAGGTTATGACCCCCTCATTGGAACGTGCTCAACAAGCTCATTCCAATGAGGGGTCATAACCTTTGTTTTTGCAACAACAAAAAATGAAAAAATCAGTTATTCAAGACTTTTTTTGCAAGTGTTGTCTGCTTTTCATATTAGGTAAAGGGTTAAAAAGTGAAACAGACCATTTATAATTTGTTTTCAACCTCCAATCGATATTTATCTTATTTAGCACAACTTGACCGTGTCGGGTATTAGCTATTGGGATGGGTTGTGATGCATCGTCCATCAGCATGTCTTGCCCATACATTCCTCTGTCCATCCACAATTCTTTTAGCACACCCTACAGGCCATATCTCTCACCCGATCAGTTCCAAATTTCTTGCATGTCTTTGGGCAATGTCAAGATGGGAGCTATTGAATTTTTCACAATTTCCTTAAAAACTCTGGCCACCAGCGGCAACTCCGATTTGGAATCTAAATTATCAACAATTCCACTGGCACACCCGGCAGACAGCATCTCTCACCCAGTGTTTTTCGAATTCCATATATAGCTTGTGGTGTGATGTCTAGATGGGAGCTATCAAATTTTTTCTGAATTTTGTTAAAAAACCTGACCGCCAGTGGCCATCTTGGATTTGGCATATAAATTGTGAACAATTCTATTAGTAAGCCTACTGGTGTATCCCTCAGCAGATCTTTTTCAGATTTTATATGTAGGGGTTTGGTGTGATATCTTTTCTACAGTAACTTGAGTGAATGACTTGGCATTACTGGAACTTTCTATTTAGTTTAGTCATTTCTTGGACAAGTTGCACTGCAGTGTCATTGACACTTTCATTCAACTTTGAAATTCAAATTTTACTTTGTGGACAGTGAAAATCTATCAGATACATTTATATGCATAAGCCGTGTGCTTGTATTTTGTGCAAAATACTGCACAAATTGGTCCAATTTGGGGGGGGGGGGGGATCATTTGGACATTCGTCTTTTTCACCCCAATATGAAATGCAAAATGATTGAAATGATTACTTGTAAAAAATTTTTTTTTTTATTTCCATTTTTGGAGCAAATTAACACTTTACCTAACATGAAAAGTAGACGACACTTGAAAACAAAAGTATGATAAGCTATATTTTTGAGGCAAAAAATGAAAATTGAATGGCAGTTTTTGTGAATAGTGCTGCCTTTTCCCCATTATGTTAGGTAAAGGGTTAATCAGTATTACAGATCTGTAAATGTATGCTAATTTTTTATTCAGCCTTTAACATGTGACCTCATTGTACATTGATCACTTTTTAATACCCAGAATTTTCTGTTGTGTGCTTGAATGTGTTTTCTAAATTGAGGGTAACAATACATGAGCATTTTTCTGTAGGAGATACATGTATACTCTATTTCATTGGATTTTTTGGCTATGTCTATTGGTCAATACAACACAACTTTTGTGAGTTTTTCTATGAATCTCATAACTGAGTTGAAAGCATGCTCTCAGATTGGTTGGTTATGTACCTCATTACACATACATCACATGACAAACCTGTCATGTTGGTCATAGAAATAATACATACCAACCATTATTGAATAAAGAACCAGTTTATAACATTATTGTTTATATAATTTTATACCATTCTTTAACTGCATCATATTACCGAAGTGGTCAGTAATCACAGGTAAAAATAGTTACTTTAGTCTCAAAAGACTGGCTGTTGGTCGCATTTGACAGGTGGATGCGTTTGCGACCACTCAGTAAAATTGGAAGACACATTCCTATCAACACCACGGGGCAACTGAATCATAGCCCTTTTTTGGTCTAATGTCCTCAACACTATGTTCAAACTAGTTGACATGAAAATTCAGAGTCAAGGTTGGGAAATACAGTAGAATCCTCTTAATTGAATATCCATTTTGCCAGAGAAAATTATTCAATTAACAGGAGTATACAATTAACAGGGATTTGGTCATTTTCCTGTGTTCTGGAGGTAAACTGAGCATTTATTCTATTATATCTTGTTTGACAGATATAATAGAATAAATGCCTATATTGGATGTAGTGAGGTCAAAAAGGTTGATAAATAAGGGGAATTTGGTGCATGTCACAGTAATTTTTTAAACTATTAAAAAAAATTATATACAATTAACAGGAGTCTACTCTACAACCCATATGCAATTAACAGATCAAATTTGTACTGAAGGTATGGTAAATGGTTTTGTGTTTGTGTTTGAAAATTATATTCATTTAACAGGGATATACAATTATGAGATATCCAATTAAGTGGGCTCCACTGTATCAACGTTTACAACTAGATGACTTATCATTTCAACACTACAGTATTGCATGTTCTATCATTGTGTTCACTCATTTGCACAAAGGTAACTTCACAAATTGTTTTATTTTTGTCTGTCTTTCTTGTATTGCTATCTATTTTTTTATGCGCAAGCCTGTAAATAAGCAAACTGTTGTAAGCACCAACAGGCACAATTGCATACTTGACAGGTACCAATTTACTCGCCCCACTCATATTGACAAGTACAAATTCTTGAAACTGAATATACACATATGTTCACATTACAAACAACACTTCTTATATATTTAATCCTTTATCTCCCCTAACATGCAACAGGGATTATATTTCACCTAAATTTGGGCGAATCCATTTGAATACTCACGAAAATGGTCACTGTTAACCGTTTACCCAACACAGCTTTTTAAGTTTTAAAACATAAACTGAATTTGATAATTTTTAAGAAAATAAACAGTACAGTGGAGCCCACTTAAATGGATATCTCTTAATTGTATATCCCTGTTAATTGAATATAATTTTAAAACACAAAACCATTGCCATACCTTCAGTACAAATTTGATCTGTTAATTGCATATGGGTTGCAGAGAAAACTCCTGTTAATTGTATATAATTTTTTGTAATATGCCGAAAAAATTACTGTGATACGCACCAAATTCCCTTTATTTATTAACCTTTTGGCCTCACTACATCCAATACAGGCCTTTATTCTACTATGAGCTCTGTCAAACAAGATATAATAGAATAAATGCTCAATTTACCTCCAGAACACAGGAAACTGAACAATATGAATATGGATATTCAATTAAGAGGATTCTACTGTATTTATTAATAAAACCTTACAAGTATGGATGTCATTGGAATCTGCTCTTTGAGCCGGTTTCAATGACAACCATATTGTACAATTTTATTGTTAAATTGTCAAGTTATTTCAGGTCATGTTAGCTTTGTAAGCCCTGTGCAATGTCTGGATGAACTCGCAAATTATATTCTCAGGACCTTGGCTGTTGTTTCTTGGCAAGTCTTGTCCAACACTTTCCAAGAAACAACTGCACAGCCACAAGATGTAGAGTGTCAGAAAGTATCTAAAAATCTTCTGGCCCCGAAGGTTTAAATCTTCTCATCAATTTGTAATTTTGATTGTCCAATTTTAGTTGGCTTCACCAAATTTATATGCTTACACGGAAATATATAAAGTTTCTAATTGTAATGGGTTTACACCACACTTTTGAATCATAATGTCTGTAACAGGTACCAGGTTTGGAATTACTGGCACGAACCTGTTTGTACCTGGCACCATGACAGACACTAAGGAAACTTATTTACTGGCTTGTTTATCAGAGTTGAACAACACTTAGGCCTAAAAAAATAAAAAATCTGTTTCTCAGGCCCTCCCACTTGGTCCTTTTGGCTGCTGCATGCTCTCTTTTTATTACCAATTTAAACTTAAAAAAATAAAAATTAAATGGTTTATGTCTGATATTTTACCCAAGTTAAAAAAATTGATGAATTTGTCCCTTGAGTGCAAGAAGGCTTTGCAATGCTTTAGCATTGCAAAGCCTTCTTGCACTCAAGGGATGCAATACACCACCACCCATGCTATTCTGCAGATTATGAGGCCTAAAACTTGAACCAAGAACATGAACTTTTGATGGCAAAGAAGAAATTACTGAAATAAAAAATAAAATAAAAAAAACGCTCACCCGCATGCAATTTCACAAATAATGGCCTGAGAAACAGAAGATCTACTTTGTGTGGCCTTATCTGGCATGTCTGCCAGTCTTACAGGTTAGGGATGTTAAAATATAGAGAACTGTGAAGCTTTTGCAAGTAACTGTCAGGTGTTTAAGGTTAACTCTTACCCTGCTGAGTATTTTCTAGATAATTTTCTTAAAATTTAGTCTGAACTTGATGAGTTGAAAGGTTTAACCCTTTACCTAACAAATGGACAACATCCCCCTGCATAATTTACGAATTGAGCAATTGAAAAAAAATTATTTTTCAAAAATTTTCGACAAAAACCATATCATACCCTCATTAAAACAAGCTTATCAAGCTCCTTTCAATGAGGGGAGCATGTGATATGGTTTTGATAAAAAAAAAAATTTCAAATTTAAAAAAAAAAAAAATTTCAAATAAATTTTGTATCATGCATTGGATAAAGGGTCAAGCATTGTATCATAACATCTTTGTACAAAAGTAATGACATCAGTGATGTCACAGCTGTTATAGGTAGGAATTTTTTTCATAGTTAAACTGCGAAAAAAATTTATTACCCTACTGCTGGATAATGCAAACGTTTTACTGTGCTCTTGTTAACTCTTTCCCTGGGAGTGTGGTGATTCAGTGGTAGACTGTTGGACTTCTACGCTAGAGGTCCCGAGTTCGATCCCCGTCCAGGATGACCCGCGTTTCGTCCTTGGGCAAGGTACTTTATCCTGTTGCCTACATGGGGGCATGATGATGCCCTGTACTAAGGCATACTGCACAACGATGGTGCACATGTCTTCAACTGCTGTAACCCTGCTTGAACAGAGCTTGAACAGAGTTAGAATGTTGAGGAGCTGACAGTTGCTCGGTGATTCTTTCCGGGTTCTCCACTCGTAAAACTGTCATGGTCACAATTGGCCATTGTGCATAAGTATGTGACCTTAAGCACCAATAAATAAGTAAATAAATAAATAATAGCACATAACTCAGGTTTTTAAGGTTAACTGTCACCCAGCTGAATATTTTCCAGATAATTTTCATCAAATTTCGTCATAGCTGCTGTGAATTTGACGAGTTGCCTAACAAACGGACAACATCCCCTGCATAATTTACAAATAGAGCATTAGAAAAGAAAAACATTTTCAACAAAAAACATATCATGTGACCCCACATTAGAACAAGCTCATCAAGCTCCTTTCAATGAGAGGAGCTTGTAATATGGTTTTGTAAAAAAAAAAATTGAAAAATTTAAATAAAATAAATTAAAAATAACAAATTTGGATGTCATGCATTGGATAAAGGGTTAAGCATTGTATCATAACATCTTTGTACAATGTAATGACATCAGTGACGTCACAGCTGTTATAGGTATGAATTTTTTTCAGTGTTCAACCTGTGGAGAAAATTTATTACCCTAGTACGGGATAATGCAAACATTTGAAATTAATGGGATTACAAAAGTATGTTTATCTTTTCAGCTGATGATCAAGCTGCAGCTGCTGTTGATGATGACGACAGCCGCCAGAAGGAGAAAAGTTTGAAAGGCAAGGAAGAACCTCAGTATGAAGTAGTTGGACCAAAAGAGAATCGCCCATATGACAATCCTAAAAATGATGCAATCAGGCCAGTGGATGTGAACCCATATGATAACCCCCAAAATGAAGATCAGACCAATGTGGATGTGAACCCATACGATAATCCCCAAAATGAAGATCAGACCAATGTTGTTCTTAACCCATATGATAATCCCCAAAACGAAGATCAGACCAATGTGGATGTTAACCCATACGATAAACCCCAAAACGAAGATCAGACCAATGTGGATGTTAACCCATACGATAAACCCCAAAATGAAGATCAGACCAATATGGATGTTAACCAGTATGATAAACCCCAAAATGAAGATCAGACCAATGTGGTTGTTAACCAATATGAAAATCCTCAACATGAAGATCAGACCAATGCGATTGTTAACCCATATGATAATCCCCAAAATGAAGATCAGTCTTTTGTGGATGTGAATGCATACAGTAAGCCCCAAAATGAAGATGTGCTGGAAAAACGTCCATATTATAACCCAAAGGATAATGAAAATTGTAGTGAAATATAAAATATTGTCTTCTATTGAATATGTTATTTAACCCTTTACCCAACGCAGGCGATATCAAAATTTATTATATTAAATATAATTTTTTCAAATTTTTCAAAAAATTTCAACAAAACCATATCGTGTGACCCCTCATTGGAACGAGCTTGACGAGCTTGTTCCAACGTGGGGTCACATGATATGGTTAAATTTTTTTAATAATAATATTTGTTCAACTGCTGAATTTGCATATTACGTGGGCAGATGTGGGTGATTCGTTGGGTAAAGGATTAACTCTTAACCTGCTGAGTATTTTCAAGATATTTTTTATCAAATCTAGTCATTGCTGCTTTGAATCGGCCATGACTAGATTTGATGAAAAATTTATTTAAATTTAACTCAAGAAAATCATTGGTGAAAAAATCCATTCAATTTGCAGCGGTGTAATTTGATTAAATATGCTCTGATTATATTTATTCAGTGGCAAGAGAAACCATGTTCTGGGCAGGAATATCCTTCAGCAGCATGTAAGGAGTTAAAACCTTCATCCCATACAAAAGAGGGAGAGTGGATACAGTAAAACTCTACCTTCCTAAGTCATGTCCAGCCAGCGCTGTTTACTAAAATACCCATTCACATTTTAATATTTTTAACCCTTTACCCAACGTAACAGCTAAAACCGGCTGGCACTGTTCACAAAAATTGCCAATAAATTTTCATTATTTTTTCATTTTTTATCTCAAAAACATAGGTTTTATGACACCGCTTTGGAACGAGCTCATTCCAGTGAGGGGTCATAACCTATGTTTTTGAGACAAAAAATGAAAAAAAATTAGTTATTCAAGAATTTTGTTTGCAAGTGTTGTCTCCTTTTCATGTTAGGTAAAGGGTAAACAAATTTTTCCTCCCAAAACATAGTTTATGAACCTTATTGAAACAAGTCCATTCCATTGAGGGGTCATATGGTTTTGATTCAAGAAATGAAAATATTCAGTTATTCAAGAAAATTTGGCATCATAAGCTATATGTTGAGGGCAGAAAATGAAAATATTTAGTTGTTCAACAATTTTTATGCCCTGAGAAACTCTTGCTGGGTGGGGGGGGGGGGGGGGGGAGGATTTTGTTTTCACTGTGTCCATCTGTTAACTTTTGGTTTCTGTCAAATAATTAAAGAACCGCTTATTTGATCAGAACATAATTTCAGGGGTCACTTGTGGATGACCAGACAATGCCTCCTTTCGATTTTGTTTCCAGCTAGCCAATTGCCATTGCAGCCATATTGAATTTGGTTTCCATCGAATAACTGATGAATGCTGACTAGATTCATTTTTTATTTTTTATTATGCATTGTTGGTGTCTAGAGGAAGCTTCTTTTCGATTTTTGACCAGTAGCATCACCAAATTCACCCTCTGGGGACCTCATTATGCAGATGACAGGCTGCTTGTATCCTTCAACTGGTGTTCTGTTGGGTGCAGCCTAATAGTCCACTGGTAGAGAGTTTGCTTGTGCTTCTATTCTAACAAATTCTAAACTGTTTGTAAATATAAAATGACAGTGTCAGTGAAACTGTAGCTTAACTTGACAAGTGTTGTGTTTGATGAAAAGGATAATGTTCAATGTTTATGAAAGGATTATGAAATAAGACAAGAATTGTGATAATGGGGAATATGTTAATTTCTGTTCCCTGTATGCTTTGCTTTCAATAAAAAATAATTTGAGGTGTAGACTGCACTAAAGAATTGAGGGGTGGGTTAATGTGTCCCTCGCATTTAATGTATGTGACCCTCACAGTTAATGTATGTCAACGAAATTTACCAAGTTACAGTGAAATTATTCCAAAACGAGTCATCCCATCAAGTTACAATGAAATCCCTTCATAAATACGGCCTATAGACTGTGCTAAAGGTTTTCGGGCTTCGGGCCTGTGTAGCTGTCATGGTTGACCAATCGCAACCAAAAGGGGACGTCCTCATCTAGACACCATTCAGAGTCATTCTACCAAGTTACAATGAAATCTCTCCATATTTAAATATGACCTGTAGATTGTGCGAAAAGTTCAGGGGTTTTGGGCTTCGGCATCCATCACGGTTGACAGATCATGACCAAAAGGGGACATTCTCATCTAGACATTATACTGAGTCATCCTACCAAGTTGCAATGAAATCCCTTCATAAATGCGACCTGTAGTCTGTGCTAAAGGTTTTCATGTTTCAGGCGCAGGCAGCCATCATGGCTGAATGATCACGACCAAAGGGGACGTTCTCATATAGACATTACCTGCAGTCATCCTCCCAAGTTACGATGACATCCTTTTATAAATATGACCTGTAGACTGTGTTAAAGGTTTTTGGGCTTCGGGTGAACAGACTAACAGACTTGTGCACGTGTGATGGCAACAGCTTATCTTGACTTTGTCAAGTCAAGCTAAAAAGTTGGAATTTGGCCACCATTAATTAACACTTTGGTTTTTTTTTTTTTGTCACATAGTCAGGAAATAATCGTCATATTAATTAACTGGTTGTGTGCAAGAAACCATTATCATGCCTCTCTAAGAGTGCTGAAAGCCACTTTAGTGGATTTACACTGTATGTATTAGCCTGATGTTTGCTCGGCAGTAGAAGAAAATCTTTTGTTTAGTTTAAACACTATTTATTGAAAAAGATAAGTTAACTGTATACATGAAAACGAGTGTAAACATATTGAATGTTTTGTACATAAAATTCAGTGAATACATTTAACACCTGAAATGTCAAACTAACTTGTTGTAGTAGGGGATTCGGAAGAAAGCTGAATGCTTATGTAAACCGTCTTCCAGTCTTTTGTTTGGTTGCAATATATCAGAGAGTGCCTTTTTAAATTAAATCTTTGAAAAATAAATATGGACTATGACATGCTTTTGATCATTACAGTATTCATCAAACTGCGACTCACATTCAGTGGCATAAATCGACCGTAGTGTTTCATTCATAACCATTTGGCAGAATTGAAACTGTTGTTCTGAATGTCACTGAGTACATGTGACTGTCACATGTGTGTAGCTGTGTTTATAAACATTGTTCTGACTGCAAGCAAAAGATTAATGAAAATGTGGACCATAAGGCCATAAAATCATTTTCGGTGTGGCAGGTTCAAATACATATCATACCAAGAAATTCTTTTACAGCCTAAGAGTCCAAGTTTGGACTAATAAGGCCTTAACAAGTTAAAAATCTGTTTCTCAGGCCCTCCTGCATGGTCCTTTAGCTGTCGCCTGCTCTCTTTTTATAACCAATGCAAACTTAAAAAATAGTAATTAAATGATTGATGTCTGATATTTTATCCTAGTTAATAAAAATTGAAAAATTTGTCCTTTGAGTGCAACACGGCTATGTAATGCTTTAGGACGAAATACACCACTGCCCTATGCTAGATTATGATGCCTAAAACATGAAACAAACCAAGAACATGAGCTTTTGATGGAAAAGAAATAAGTACAAAAATAAGACAAAATAAAATAAAAAACTGCTCGCCCACATGCAGTTTTACAAAAAATGGCCTGAGAAACAGAAGATCTACTTTGTGACACCTAATGTTGGAAAGTTTTGTACCAAATTGGCACTTCAGCTTCTGAAAGTACCTAAACTAAAAGTGTTTTTGCAGATCAAATTATTTTAGAATTTGGAAGACAAACATAGATACTTGGCTGCAGATAATTAACCCTTTACCCAATGCAGATTTCAAAATTTATTATTTGAAATATCATTATCAAAAGAATTCAACAAAACCATATCATGTGACCCCTCTTTGGAACGAGCTCAACAAGCTCGTTCCAAAGAGGGGACACATGATATTGTTTTGTTGAAATTTTTGAAAAATAAATTATTTTCTGCTACTGAATTTGCATATTACGCTGGGGGATGCGGGCGATTCGTTGGGTAAAGAGTTAATAGTTTTGTGTTTTGCATCTGTCAAAGACTGATGTCAAACAAAGAATTTATTAACAACAGCCTCCTTACCTCTGCAGTTATCCACTCTCTCCTACTTTGAATTTGTAAATTTGCTCCGTCATAACTATGTAAGATCTGTAACGTTCAGATTTTCTTTTTTTATCACAATCATGATTCCATAACTGGAACATATTGAGATGTATCAAAACCACCAAAAGCTATTAGGTAAAGAAATCAGGAATCATTAGAGGGTTGCCTCTGGATGCATGGGTTTTAATTTCAAATTTAGAAGTTATATTTGTTTACAGTTAAACCATGACATAAATTATGCCAAAAGGGATGGGGAGCAGTCACACTTCTCATCTCCTACTCTTATTTGGCATTGTTAATAAATTTTATGAAAGCAGTAGATTTTGCTTCTTAGAATTCTTGTAAGAAAGGTATTATTGTACATAACTAACAAGATTTTTTATTGTGTAATTTTTTTCATAGCAGGGTTTATATGTTACTTCTGGAAACTGGAAAATACCGGAAATTAATAAAATGGTTTCCAGGCCCTGGAAACACCAATTCCCCCACCCCCCACCCTTCCTCAGAAAAAAAGAAAAAGATATGGGTTTTTAGCGAAACTGGAAAGTCCTGGAAAACTGAGCATTAGTTTTGTAGCACTGGAGGCATGCTGCATATTTCAAGTGATGATCCCATTTCCACTCTTTTCTGATGATTCCGCTTATTTAAAAGTGTAAAAAATCCATGTATTTTTCAATGGATCAACAAATATTCAAATGAAATAATAGCGAGGAATTGTGCTATCTGCACATCTGGGACAGAAAACCATAATATAATTGTTTGATGTGATACATCGTTAAGGATGGACCACACTAAAAAAATATTTTATTACCTCACCATCCAAGTTAGGACTAATCATCATTGAGCCAACACAAAATACAGTTTATTAAGTGATGTGGTATTTTATCTAACAATCATATAGATTTTGGCCTGAAAACCACGAGAAACGTACGTATCACATAATGTGCTCCGATTCCGTATCATATAGATGACTCATTCTGATTCTGTATCGTATAGATTCAACTTTCGGTAATCACCGCACTATGACAAATAATATCATTATATGCATTGTTATTTCGCATTAAAATATGAAATTAAAAATTTTAACCAATTCCAACCCAATTTAAACTGAAAAACGGAAAAACAGGCTTTATGTTACGGGATTGTTACATAAATGTATTATCATGACCAAATGCATGTTCTTTAATTTGTATCAGATTCTCGGTCATGTTTACAATCGGATCACAACTCACCCTGATGGGCTCGTTGCGATCTGATTGTAAACACGACCGAGAATCTGATACAAATTACAGGACATGCACATGGTCATGATAATGTATATGTACCTATTCATATCACATTCATGTGGAACTGAAAGTACTGGAAATTTTGTTATTTGTACTGGAAAAATACTAGATTTTCACTTAGAAAGATATGTGGAGCCCAGGGCAAATTTATATTTATTTTATTTAGTACATCAGTTTACTAAAGATAAAGTTAAGGTATAAAACGTGTTTACCCCTCAACATTTTTTGCAAAGCATACCTTATCTCTTGCAAATTATATTTTTAAAATTTCAAAGAGTTCACTATGCACTATTGGGGCAAAGTAAACTGAGATAGGATTTTCACCACACAAATTTTCTACACAAGTTTTGTAGATAAAAATTCATATTTGATAACAGTTTTTGATCAATTCCGTACAGAATCAATCAAAAATGTTACTAAATATTTTTAGCTCACCTGGCCCAATGGGCCATGTGAACTATTGCCATCACTTGGCATCTGCCATCGTCTGTAAACTTTTCACATTTTTGTCTTCTTCTCGGGAACTGCCGAGCCGATGTGAACCAAACTTGGCAGGAACTGTCTATGAGAGGTCCTCTACAATCGATCCTTACTTTGTTCCCGTCAGATGAAAAACATGGCTGCTAGAGGCATTCTTTGATTGGTGGATTTTAAAAAATCTTCTCCTCTGAAACTTCATGTGCAAATGTTTTGAAACTTCACATGTTTGATGACTGGGACACCCTCTATCAAAGATCCTCATTTAATGTTGATCGGACTACAAACATTGGCCACAATTGTGGCCCATAATTACCATAGAAACCCTATGGGAAATCACATTTTCATCTTCTTCTCTGGAACTACTGAGCCATTGTGAACCAAACTTGGCATGAATGGTTTGTGGGAGGTCCTCCACAAACAATTCTCATCTTGTTCCCATCAGATGAAAAACCTGGTTGCCAGAGGCATTATTTGATTCTGATTGGTGGATTTGAAAGATCTTCTCTGAAACCGTATGGGAAATCACATTCTTCTCTGGAACCTCTGAGCTGATGTGAACCAAACTTGACAGGAATGGTCTGTGGGAGGCTCTCTACAATGTTCCTCATTTGGTTCCTGTTGGATAAAAAACATGGCTGCCAGAGGCATCCTTTGATTCTGATTGGTCAATTTTAAGAAGTCTTCTCTGCTGAAACTACATGGCCAAATGGAGGTGCGGTGGTATTGCGGTAACCGGTTCTCGTCAGGTCACTGAAGTTAAGCAATGTTGAGCTTGGTTAGTCCTTGGATGGGTGACCATCTGAGCGATCGATTAGGACTCCCGTGTTGTGTCTGAAGGCATGGCACTTAACCCCCATTGTCCACATGGGGGCATGATGATGCCATGTACTAAGATGTACTGCATGCCGATGGTGTGAATATCTTCAACCAATCTAACCCTGCCTGTGCTGCAGTGTGGAGTTATGATGTTGGGGAGCTGGCAGCTGCTTGGCATTGCTCGGTGGTTCTCTCAGAGTACTCCGGCTTCCACCAGCCATAAAACTGTCACAGACACGATATATCCTTGGCTGTTAAAGTGTCATTAAACCATAATAATAAATAAATAAATACAATGTCAAATGTTTTAAAACTTCACATGATTGATGACTGGGACACCCTCTACCAATGATCCTCATTTAATATTGATTGGGTTTTTTTTTTTTTTGGTGGGGAGGGAGGGAGGCATTTAATCCCTCGCTAAATTCTATGCCTCATAGAATTTCAATTGAACTTCACCTTACTAAGGTAACTCTTGTTTAATTTTTAAATTCTATTTCATCATGAATTTAGCTCAGCCTTAAATGAGACTTGAAAGCTACGAATGATGAAAAATGAATACACACCAATAGTCACTGTAAAACAGCTGCTTCAAAAGATGCTGGTGTCTGAATTGGGAGACCATAGAACTTGGCGAAAGTCCCAGCATTGGACCAACCAGCTTTGGATAAGACTTCCTGAGTGGGAACTGAGTTAAGCTTAGCTTTTGACGTTGAGGCTCCTCTCACACTATGTGGGGAAAAACAGCTATGTCAATTCCAGATTGAAGCCTGACGATGCGAATCCAGCGAGAAATTGTATCCTTTGAAACAGAATGATGAGGTTTGACATAACTTATAAACAACTTTGTACAATCGGCCCGCAATAAACGTGTGCGTGCCAAATATTCTTTGAGAACTGTATATACACAAAGTCTTCTATGTGGAGGATAGGCTTTAAGAACAAAAATGGAAAAATCAACACTTGGTCGACTATGCTTAACGAATCAAGACGAAAAACAAATTCTGTCTTTAATTTCTGCATGTTAGTAGTGGATAACAAATGAATAGACAGGGCGTGCGCTGCACTGACAATTGCAGTCAACATTGTGAGTTTTAATGTGAGATCTTTGAGGGATAAGAATTTTACCGGCGGTACGTTTGAGGTAACATAACACCAATTGCACATTCCAAGTGTGAACGTATCGTGGTTGTGATGGTCGTAGGTTATATATTCCACGCATAAACCGCACAACATCAGGATGAGAGCCCATGGATATATTATCAATTTTCCATCCAATTGCTGAAAGTGCGCCATGAATGGTATTAAGCGTGCTATAATTTAATCCTTTGTGAATTTCCTGAGTTAGAAATTGTATGACAGAGATGATAGACACTGAAACTGAATCAATTTCGTTTTCACTACAGTACTATAACCATCGCGTGATATATGTTTGATACTGCTTTTGGGTTGCACTCCTCCAGGAAAACAAGATATTGGAAGACTGTTCAGAAAATCCTCGATGGCGATACAATTGCCAGAGACATGACATGCTATGATCACTAGCTTCCTGCTGAGAATTAATGGGTGAAGAGTGGTAACTCCTGGTAGAGACAGTAGATCCTTCTGCAAAGGAAGGATAAGTGGTATTTGAATGAGTATCTTCATCAGCTGTGTAAACCACATCAGTGTGGGCCATAAAGGTGCGATGATAATTGCTTGAGACTGATCTTGAATAATTTTTTGAATGCAACGGCCCAGTAAACTGAAAGGAGGAAAAATATATGGAAGTGAAAACTGTTTCCAATTTAGACTAAATGCATCAGTGAAAGATGCATGGGGGTCCTGTTTCCATGAACAATAAGTAGGTAGTTTTGTATTAAGTCTACTAGCAAAAAGATAAATAGTAGGCTGTTGAAATGCTTGGCAAACTTTTTGAAAGATGCAGGTATCAATCTCCTATTCCAGTTGATCCTGGAATTGACGAGAAGGGGAGTCCGCAAGGTTTTCTGTGCCTGCAATATAACAGCAGGACAACCAAATGTCATGCTGAATACACCAAGCCCAGATTTTTTTAGCGATGGTGTTACAATGAGCAGATCTGCAGATAAGCAGCCTGATGAAGAATGGCCCATATTGCGGAGAGTGCAAAAAACTGGTTTCAGTAACTTTGTAAAGTAGCGAGGACACAAAGCTAGCCCATTTGTAAAACAAGTATACTGATAAACTTTGTCATTGAATTGAAATCTTAAAAATTTTTGATGTTCCTCTGCGATAGGAACAGAATAATATGCATGGCGCAAGTCGACCGATGCCATATATGTATCTTTGGAAATTAAATTCAATGCTACTTCAAATGTGTCCATTTTAAAATGGTAATAGGGAATAAAAGTATTAAATTTTTTCAAATTTAATATTAATCTATATTCACCATTACTTTTTGGTCTGAGAAATAAGGGGGACAAAAGTTGTCCCTTCTCATGTGATACTTCTTTTAGAATTCCCATAACCAAAAGTTCAGAAATTTCCTTTTGGATGAGCTCAGAATGAGTGGTGTTAAATTTTCTGTTAGAAACCAAGTGTGGCGACCGAGAACTAAAATCCTCAGTAAAGTCGAGGTGACAGTGTTCGACAATATCTAAAATAAATGGGTCGTCGGTCAACTTTCGCCATTCATGAGCAAAATGTTTTATTTGACCAGCTTGAAAAGAAGGGGAACTTACAGAAGTTAATTTCGTTGAGGCTTCCCCGCACCCCTCCTGGGGTAGTTTTTTGACTGACCATAACTGGATGTGGAAGGTCCAGATTGGTATGGTTGATAACCACGGCCTCTTGGTGTACCACGAGGTCTGCCTCTAGCACGACCCCTAAAATTGCCTCTGCCACGAAAACCCATTCTTTGCAATTTGTGTCCTATTTTGGCACAGTCCTCTATCTCCTTTGCAGTTTTTGAGACATCGTCTCCAAACAACTCGTCAGTGAATGGTAAAGAATGAGTACAAAGATGGGAATATTCTTCCTTTAGCTCAGGCTTAAGTAAGTCTCGCCTAGTTAAATTTATTTGTCTGTTAGTGTGCACCAATAGGGCAAGAACATCATTACAATCATCAATAACTGGTGTGAACTGTGAATCATCCTTTTCAAACTCAGCCATTTTATTAACACTCTTAACAAGAATAGTAGCCTATTTTACAACAGAAGTTTCGATACTTAGGAGTTTACGATCAGATGTGCGAGCCATAGCAGAGATAGCATCCCAAATAAGATGATTTGTCTTCACAGTTACTAGTCCTTCACAATTAGACGGACATGGATTATTTTCATCTTTAACCAGCTCATCGTAGCGGTCTTCATCAATACCCTTACAAAACAGTTCAGTAATATTTTGAGCTAGAGTTTCATCTATGGCATGATCACAGTGTTCCTGTGTTTTGAATCGTTTACTCTTAGAAGAAAAACAACTGTCATGTACATCTGTACTTTTATGTTTATGGCTATTGTCTGTTTCATTTCGGTCATTCGACACAGAATCATTAATTTCCTGGTCATAGTTTTCATAATCATAATCTGAATACTTAGAAGCATTTGCGTCATAACATTGTTCAAGGTCAGTTATTTGAGCACAGATTTGATTTACTTTCTCATTTTGAGACTGGAAAGAAAGTTGTAACGATTTTATGGCTGATAAAACAACATTTTCTGAACCTTCAACTTGGTCCACGTCTTGACTGTGCGTTTCTGCAGTTTCCTTCGTGGTGATCAATGAAGACTTTTTAGCCTTACCTTTGTGAGAAACCGAACCTCGTTCGGGTCTTTCTTTGACAGCATAAACTGAACTACGTTCAGAGCTGTCCTGTTTTGAACTAGAGGCCGAACTGCGTTCAGCAATTTTCTGATCAACAGAATCAGATTTCTTATCCGCCATGTTGTCAATATAGTCCGGAATGTTGTAATGTATAAATTAAAAGTTCTAATTTTGAAGAAACTACATCTGGCACATAGACAGTAGATAATTCTGCAAATATTATAAAGACTGCATATATAACTCTGAAGACTGGCGGTAAAAAATAAATTTATACACACTACGTGTGCAAAGAAGAAAGAAACGTCTGACTTCTTCAAACGCATGAAGTACACTGACTCACGCATGCGCAGTACGATCTCATTTAAGGCTGAGGTAAATTCATGATGAAATAGAATTCTGTTTCGCTCAGATGGAGGAGCATGGCAGCCAGCTGCATTCTTTGATTTTGATTAAAATAATTGAGGGATATGTAGTTCTGCAAGGTGAGGATTACAGGCTCTTCAGAGCCTCTTGTTTCAAATTATCACTGCTGAGCACCTGTGTTTATATAGAAGTAGGTGGTCGTATTTTGAAAGCAAAAATTATCTTTCAGTACATTTATCAAATATTTTTTTTAAATTATCACCTTGCAGTGGGCACTTGCAATTACTGAAAATGATCCTCTTGCTGTGGTAACAAAAAAATTTTTCTTTGTGGTTTTCAATACAATCTTGTGTACAGTGGTTGAAGAGTTCTGCTTTAACCCTTTACCTAAAATGAAAAGCTGATGACACTTGCAAAAAAAATAATTTTTTTTATTTTTTGTCTACAAAATATAGGTTATGACCTCTCATTGGAACGAGCTGGACGAGCTCGTTCCAAATCGGGGTCATAACCCATGTTTTTGAGACAAAAAATGAAGAAATAATGAAAATTTATTGGCGATTTTTGTGAATAGCCCTGGCCGGATTTGGCCGTTAATTGTTTAAGGGTTAATGGTATAACATGACCTGGACCCAACATCTGGGCTGTGAGTTGGCAGCATAATTATAAATGGTTGGTTGAGCTGATACTTGTTTTTACACTACAGTAGAACCTACTTAATTGGATATCTTTTAACTGGTAAAGTGCTGAGTTTTTTCTGACAACAAATCAAAGCTCATCATATACTGCTCTATTACATTTAATTGGATAGTGCCTTATAGGCACTATCCAATTAAATGTCAGAGAGCAAGGTATTGTATAAAAAATGTGATCCATATCAGGGACAATAAAGGCTTCCTCAGGCAGAATGCAGCTACAACAATTATTGCTGTCACTTTTAGTAAAGCCCAAAATAGGGCTTCCAGCACTCTACCAGTTAATTGAATATCCCTGTTAATCAGCTTTTTTTAATTGGGGTTGAACAACACTTTCAACTGCCTTGGTCTGCACAAGCAGGGTTAGCATTGATTGAAGTCAAGTGCCCCAGCAACATGCAGAATGCCTTAGTACAGAGTGCCACCATGACCCCATGTGGACAATCGGGATTAAGTTCCTTGCCCAAGGACACGATGCAACCACCTCTGATGGGGATCGAACCATGGACCTTTTGGTTTGAGGTGCAATGCTATCACCACTGAGCAACCACAATCCCTGTGTTAATTGAATACGACTTCCAGAACCATATACTATACCTTCAGTACAAATTTAACCTGTTCTTTGCATATTGCTTATACAGTAAACTCCTGTTAATTGAATAAAAAAACTTGTTAATTTATGAAGAAATTACCTTGATAATCACTAAAATTCCCTTGTTTTTTAGCTATATGGTCTGAGACTGAGTACTTTCAATATTTGCACTTGTTCTATTGTGGCTTGTTTGACAGAGCTTCTTGAGCTCTGTCAAACAAGCTACAATAGAATTTTTGCTCAATTTAGCACAAGATAACAGGAAAGTGACCAAATCATGGTTAACTGAATACTCCTGTTAACTGAATAATTTTCACTGAGAAAGTGGCTATTCAGTTAACATCATTCCACTGACCACTGTCTGGCCATAGCTGCTGAAAGTAACCTAAACTTCAAATTAACAAATCCATTTATATTCTGAAACAATATATAGAGAGTATTACTACTAAAATACTGAAGTGGATTTCCCACTCGACATTCAGTTTATGAATATGAAGAACAAGAAGCCTTTGCAAACTTTCAGCTGGGGGACAACTACGTTACACTCGGTGAGCCATGAGATGGAAGCTTGCAAGTTTTGCCCTAAAACACAGCTTTGGGCCCTTCATTGGAACAAGCTTATTTGAGTTAATTCCATTGAGAGAGTATAAGCTGTTCATTTTCCGAAAAAGTGAAAATTTTAGTTATTCAAAATTTTTTTGCGATTGTCATCTCCTGGTTGTGATAGTTAAATGGTTAAAAATAAGATATTCTTTCTAATTGTTCATACATTACATACAAAACAATCATTTTTATTGCATTGAAAGAATTTTCCATCAATGACTTTTACTTTAGTATAACCCTTATCATCCCCAGCAACCCACTAACAATAATATTCCTCTTCACCATATTAGACTAGCATGCATAAAAGGTTAAAAGCAAGGAATTAATTTCTCTTGTATCAAGTCCTTAAATTCTGCTGGCAGACCTACCAGGACAGGAAATCTTGTGCCACTAAAATAAAATTTGAGGATATTCAATCAAATTCCCCCCCACCCCCAACTTCAAATTGAATAGACTTTTTAACCAATGCTTTCTCAAGTCAAATTTCCATGGATTTTTCATCAGATCTAGTCCTGGCTGCTGTGAAGCAGCCATGACTAAATTTGATGACAAATATTTTAAAATGACTCAGTGGGTTAAGAGTTATGGCTGACACAGAATTTCAGATCGTAAGTAAAATTAAAGATGTCTGCTGAAAAAAGTGGGGAATATGGAGAGGAGTGGGGTTGGTGAAAATGTAATCCATTCTGGCTAAATCACAGTTTCCAGTTTTCCAACTAAAAAAAACACTATCTCGATGTAGAATTCTTATGATATTGTAAGAAGATTTCATCTTTTACTTAACACAACTAGATTACAACACATGTATAAAAATAGGTTCATTCTGACCTATTTTGCCCACTTTAGAGGAGTTCCACCCAAGCCATTACATACAGGGTCCTATTTTACCAGGAGAAGAGAGCTTGTTACTGCAGTTAAAAAGCACTTCTTCTCCTCCCAGCTTTGCCACAGGCAGGAGAGATAATCAGAGTTCATTTATAGCCTCAGGAACATGGCTTATGACCTCTTATTGGAATGAGCTCGGTGTGCTTGTTTTTGAGGCAAAAATCGAAAGAATAAAACTTGAATGGTGATTTTGGTGAATAGTACTGACCTGATATGGTTGTTGCATTAGGTGAAGGGTTAATATAAGTTCTCTCCGCCAAAATGTATGGTATATGGAGATTTAATACCTGGATGTCAGTTTTTAAATGAGACATCCAGGTATTAAATCTCTGTATACCATACATGTTGAAGGAGATAACAGGGTAGCCGCGGGTCCTTGAAAACCTGGAATGTCCTTGAATTTGAAACGCTATTTTCAAGGCCTTGAAAACGAGGTATATCAGTAAAAGGTCCTTGAATGTCCTTGAATTTGATCGCCGATTTATCACAAGCATAATAGCGGTCCAAAAAGGAACGGATAAATTTGTTGACTAGTCCAAACAAGTAGGTGTTATTAATATTAATTAACTCTTAGCACTCGGTCGGCTCAAGTTTATTAGTACAGAGGGGGGGCTTCCCTGGTCGAATTATGTTTAACAACCAATGAAAACCTTTTGCTTTCCACCGGAATCGTCATGAGTTTCCATATAAAGTAACGCACATGTTCCAATACTTTGTCCGACAGGGGGACAAAATGTCCCAGTTCGACTTTGTTTGGAAAATGGTGTCATCAATTGAAAATAATTTATCAACTTTCTATGACATTATTGAGGATTCTGATTCAGATGAGGACAGTTTTCCTGGATATTCTTTCATAAGAAATATCAATGAAGACTCGTCAGACGAATTCGAGTCGTGTGAAAGCAGTTTTGAAGAAAATGTAAATGCCGGCGAATCAGCTGATCAATCAAGCATGTGTGTTCATGTTGACAAAACATTGAATTTGGGGGATTCGTTCCACCACCCATGGTTAAAAACATTTGACGAGCCCACGGGCATTCAGTTTTTTGTGGATGGCAACGAGCGTGAGTTGGACATTTTCAGTAAATTTTTTGACAATGATTTTATTGAACTGTGCACTTCGCAAACAAATTTATATGCCAAACAGTACTTTAAAAAAAACCCAAACATGAAACCATTCGCACTTGCCCGATCTTGGGTGGATACAGATGCAACTGAAATGAGGGCTTTCATAGCAGATGAAACAGTTGCCACAGTGATGAAAACATGCGCACATGTTTGCTTGACAAACAATAAGTAGTAAATTTTACCTTGGTTCACAACTTGTGAACCAAGGTACAATTGACTACTTATTGTAAAGAGGGTATTGCCATTGGGAAGTTTCGGCCTTAGGACGTTTCAGCCTCGAGACGGTCCTTGAATTTTCTTCATAAAGGTCCTTGAAAGTCCTTAAATTTTGTTTTCAATATTCTGGGGAGAACCCTGGATAATGTTTTTGCCTTGTTTCAAACACAATAGAAACATAGTGAAGAAACATTTATGGACGTGTTTCTCATGCTCTGTAAAAAGTTGGACCAAATTTGTGAATAACTTTTCCTTTTACAAATGCAAAAGACAACATAGAGTTACATCCCTTGGGTCGTTAAGGAAATGAGTAAACAGTATTTTGTTTACATGTCATCCCCCAAGTTCCAATGTGTTCTATGTGCCTATCGGCACATAGAACACATTAGAATTGAGGAGACAATATTTGCCCTTATTTTATTTTTTTCAAGTTGTTTCATTTAATTAATCGCCTATTTAATTTATAACAGCAAAATATGATCGAATTGTCGGAAATCTGATAATATTTGTGACTATTTTCAGTTTTTTGGGTTCGATGTTTATACCGAGTTGAGTGAATGTGAAAAGCTTTCATTTAAACCACATATCCCTGATGTTTCACCGGTGCTTATACCCTGGATGTTGCACACTCTCATATACCTCGGATGTTGGGTGCACCCTTTGCTATGGCTATTTGTCCGAGGCATTCTGACTACTCAGACAGAATTTATCGGGATATAGGGACAACTCTTTTTAAGCCATTACCCAACATACATGATATAAAAATTTATTATTGTAATTACATGTTGGGCAGATTTTTAAAAAACGTTCAACAAAACTACATCGTGTGACCACTCTTTAGAATGAGCACAACATTTTTCAGCTGCTCAGTTTGTAAATTTATGTAAGTGTCAATTCGTTAGGAAAGGGTTAACCTGAAACGTTTTTTATGAAGTCACATATTTTGATTTAGAAATCTTAAACTTTGCAACGTAGCTCATGGCATGTCAGTCTTCTGGTTTATAGAAATACACAGGAAGTTTGAGGAACCCTGTCAATTGAATAGTCACTTTGCCATTTTAAAATATTCAGTTAACCAGAGTATTCAGTCAACAGGAATTGGGTCATTTTCCTGTATTTCAAAAATAAACTGAGCATTTATTAGACCCCTACGGGAACCATAAGGGGACTATAGGATTGCACTCCGCCCGTCCATCCGTCTGTCTGTCTGTTTTTTATGTTACCACCTCTCCCTTCAACATGATTTAAGCTACACCTTTCATATTTGGTACATGGATAAATGGTTCTGAGGGGATGATGCACGCTCAAAATTTTTTTTTTAAAATCCAAGATGGCGGGATGGCGGCCATTTTTGTTGTGTTTTTTAGGCTTTTTTCTCTATTTTCAAGTTACCACCCCTCCCACCAACATGGTTCAAGCTACACTTTGCATATTTGGCACATGGATAGAGGGTTGGGAGGGGATGATGCACGTTCAATATTTTTTCTTCAAAATCCAAGATGGCAGCATGGCAGCCATTTTTGTTGTGTTTTTTTAAGCTTTTTTCTCTATTTTATGTTACCACCCTTCACTCCAACATGGTTCAAGCTACACTTTTTAGATCTGGCACATGAATAGAGGGTTGTAATGGGATGTTGCACGTTCAATATTTTTTTTTCAAAATTCAGTTTGGCGCCATGGCAACCATTTCTGTTGTGTTTTTTAAGCATTTTTCTCTATTTTATGTTACCACTGCTCCTTCCAACATGGTTCAAGCTACACTTTTCATATATGGTGCATGGATAAAGGGGTTGTGAGGGGATTATGCACGCTCAATATTTTTTTTTCAAAATCTAACATCTGTCCATCTGTCTGTCTGTCTGTTTTTATGTTACCACCTCTCCCTCCAACATGCTTCAAGCTACACCTTTCATATTTGGTACATTGATAAATGGTTCTGAGGGGATGATGCACAGTCAATATTTATTTTTCAAAATCCAAGATGGCAGAATGGCGTCCATTTTTGTAATCTAACATCTGTCTCTGTCCGTCTGTCTGTCTGTCTGTCTGTTTTTATGTTACCACCTCTCCCTCCATCATGCTTCAAGCTACACCTTTCATATTTGGTACATGGATAAATGGTTCTAAGGGGATGATGCACAGTCAATATTTGTTTTTCAAAATCCAAGATGGCAG
This sequence comes from Pictodentalium vernedei, assembly GCA_031216915.1. NCBI lineage: Eukaryota > Metazoa > Mollusca > Scaphopoda > Dentaliida > Dentaliidae > Pictodentalium > Pictodentalium vernedei. The sequence goes on along the minus strand of CM062292.1, from coordinate 407,821,417 downwards.
AATGGCGGCCATTTTTGTTGTGTTTTTTAAGCTTTTTTCTCTATTTTATGTTACCACCCCTCCCTCCAACATGGTTCAAGCTACGCCTTTCATATATGGTACATGGATAAAGGGTTGTGAGGGGATTATGCACATGTAATATTTTTTTTTCAAAATCCAAGATGCTCATATACTCTAGTGTCTTCTGTGACAAAAACACCTTATGTCACAAAAGCGCCGTAGGGGACTAATACCACCTCGGTGGTCAAACACTTGTTCCATTATATCTTGTTTGACAGAGCTCATAGAGCTCTATCAAAAAAGATATAATAGATTAAGTGTCTAAATTTGATGTTCTGAGGAGGTCAAATCTGTCTGTATTCATAGGGAATTCGGTGATTACCAGGGTAATTATTGATAGATTATATTTTTATATGCCCGATTGTAAAAACGGTCGTATTATGTCTGTCTGTCTGTCTGTCTCTCCATTAACAGTTGATTTCTGACCGATAATTCCAGTTTGTATTATTTGATTTCAACTCAAGTTGGTATGTGTATTCCCCAGTTAGTAATACAGGCCAAATTCGAATATGGGTTCCGTCCAATTATTTTACATGAGTTATGGGCCTTTTTTAACTCAGAATTTGACCCTCTATTAACATTTTTGGATTCAGACCTTCAACTCCAGTTTGGATTATTTCATCTCAGCCAAAGATGGTGTGTGTATTGCCCAGCAAGTAATACAGGCCAAGTTCGATTATGGGTTCCGTCCATTTATTTTTAAATGAGTTACAACCCTTTTTCGACTTAGAATTCAACCGTCTGTTAACATTTTTTGTGTCCAACCAATAACTCCAGTTTGAATTATTTGATCTCAACTAAAGTTGGTATGTGTATTTTCCTGCTAATAATACTGACCCTAATAATACTGACCAAGTTTGAATGTGGGTTTCATCCACTTATTTTTACATGCATTACATCCCTTTTTTGACTTAGAGCAGGCGTATTAGCCATGCCTGGTAGTGCTCTTGTTATTCAGTTAATCCAGTCCCTGCAAATTACACATTTTTGATTTGAATTGAATCAGGTCTATTATTTGAAATTGAACCTCGAATTGAATCAGGGGTGTCTAGAAGGTGACCGATTGGGGGAAGGGGTGGTGCTGTAAACCTGATTTGTGACAGATGACTGATAAAATATTCCAACAACATTATCAAGGCATGCCTTTGTCGAATACATGCCTTGATGATGTAGCTGGAATATTACCCAGTAAGGACTACAGTTCAAAAACAGAAGGGAGTGTGGGAATTGCCCATACTGTGTACTGCACAGAACTAGCCACTAACAACAGCTCATAGATTGCTTGGAAACTTTAAATTTGCTTCCCACAGTGGTAGTGACTGGTGAGAATGGAATTAGCATGGGTAGCGGTGTGGGTGCAGATACGATTTATGTTACGCCTTGCACACTGATGTCAAAACAAAAAATTTCAAGCAGCAAATTTTTCCCATGATACATCGAGAAATTTGACCAATTTAAGTTTGTTTGACAGAGCTCAATGAGCTCTGTCAAACAAGCTTGAATTGCTTAAATTCTTAGATGCATTATGGGGAAAACTTGAAGTCTGAAATTCTGGTCTTCTGACATCAGTTTGCAGAGGGTTCATACAGTGGAAATTATTCTTAGTCTTCTCTTTCAGCATTATCTATGTACAATTTCCATCTGAACTATGAGACGACGAGTATGACTGATGCCAAGCTGTATTCCAATGAATGGATTAGAAGGGGAAACTAATCGGGGAGCTGATTTTGAATTGAACTGAATACCAACTTTTAAAATCTAATTGAATCTTGAAGCTTTGCAGGGCCCTACAATTAATAGCAGTTTAATCAATAATCTTTTTAGCAATTAACAAGTCTCATTTCAATGTGGCCAATTGTTTTGTGTTTGAAAGTTATGTGCAATCAACAGGATTGTTCAGTTAAAAAATATCCAAGCAAGTGGTCTTCACTGTACATCCTGTTAATAAATCTGAAAAAAGACAATGATAGAAGAATTTTTAAACCATAACCTGAAATGGTTAGGATGAATTGTAGTTTTCAGTTCATATATTTGGAAGTTAGTGCTTTTTCTGCATTGTTTATACATGTATGCTTTGTACATACTGAACTGCATATACATTTTGTCTTTTAAATTCTTTTGAAGTTTTATTATTATTTGTGTGGGGTTTAGAAATGGGGGGGGGGGGGGGGGAGATATAATTTTTTTCAGAATTTTCGATGAATTCCTCCTTCCTTTGTGCAATTCCGCTTTGATACTTACCTGTAAATAGAATATTTGTATATTTTCAGTATTATATTTTTCTTACCTGTCAAGGAGTAAATAAATTTTTCTTAAAACATGAAGTTTTATTATGTTCTATGCATAAAATTTTATTGTGACCAGATTCCTCTTCTTTTTATTACATTGGAGCCCTGTTAACCTTTTACCCAACATAACGACCAAAACTGGCCAGCACTATTCACAAAAATCTCCAATTAATATTTATTATTTTTTTTCATTTTTGGTCTGAAAAACATAGGTTATGACCCCTTTTTGGAATGAGCTCTTTGAGCCCGGTCAAATGAGGAGTCATAACCTATGTTTTTGAGACAAAAAAGAAAAAAAATTAGTTATTCAAGAATTTTGTTTGCAAGTGTTGTCTGCTTTTCATGTTAGGTAAAGGGTCAATTGAATAGCCACATTGCCAATGAAAAGGGGGTGCAGTGCGGGCTGGGGGGGGGAGGGGGTAGAGATCAGACTGGAAGCCGAGAGGCCCTCGGTTTGAATCCCACCTATGGCAACTGCATTGTGTGTCCTTGGGCAAGACACTTCATCACCATTGCCCACATCGGGGCATGGTGATGTTGTGTACCAAAGCGTACTTCAAGACGATGGAGCACCTGTCTTCAATCAATGCTAACCCTGCTTGTGTGGAGTTGGTATGTTGGGGAGCTAACAGTTGCTTGCCATTGCTGTGTGGTTCTCTCCAGGTTCTCTGGCTTTCTCCACCAGTAAAACTGTTGTGGTCTTGATAGGCCATTGTGCAGAAATATGTGACCTTAAAACACCAATAAATAAATAAATATTTGCCAATGAAAATTATTCAATTAACAGGAATTGTGTCATTTTCCTGTATTCTAGAGATAAACTTAACATTTATTTTATTATATCTTGTTTGACAGCGCTCCAGTAAGCTCTGTCAAACAAGATATAATAGATTAAATGCCTGCATAGGATGTGCTGAGGCCAAATAGGTCTATAAATAAAGAAAAACTGTCGAGAGTCAGGGTAATGTCTTGACAGGTTACAAGATTTTTTATTCAATTAACTGGAGTTTACTCTATAACCTATGTTCAAGTAACAGGTCAAATTTGTACTGGGGGTATGGTAAATGGCTTTGTGTTGGGAAAATATATTCAATTAACATGGTTATTCAGATATCCAATTAAGTGGGATCCACCCTGTATGCAATAGTCTTAATAGTTTATTTAGAGTGTCTATAAACTGCAACAAGATAAATTAATATAGGCACAGTATTTTTGCTCCCTACTCAGATAAGCATGAAACATTCATTGATTTAACCCTTTCAACACAGTGTGCATAAATTTTTTCTTGAAGAAAAAAATGCCCCAGCTCATCCGAACGAATGTGTCAGGATGAGCAGCATTCTTTCCAATGAAGCCTGTGTATTCACATTTGGGCTCAGTATAGAAGCCCAAATTCGAACTTAGTGCATTTCAGGTAAATTTCTTAAAAAATCTTCTTCTCAAGATCCAGCAGGCAGAATCTTTTGATATTTGGTATGCAACATTGTGGGGTGGATCTGATTCAAGCTTGTTCAAATTGGCCTCCTGGATTCACATTTGGGCTCAGTATAGAAGCCCGAATTCGAACTTAGTGCATTTCAGGAAAATTTCTTAAAAAATCTTCTTCTCAAGATCCAGCAGGCAGAATCTTTTGATATTTGGTATGCAACATTGTGGGGTGGATCTGATTCAAGTTTGTTCAAATCGGCCCCCTGGGTTCATATTTGGGCTCAGTATAGGAGCCCAAATTTGAACTTAGTGCATTTCAGGCAAATTTCTTTAAAAATCTTCTTCTCAAGATCCAGCAGGCAGAATCTTTTGATATTGGGTATGCAGCATGCTTAGGGGGGTGAAATTTAAGTTTGTTCAAGCCAAGTCTCTGGGTTTATATTTGGGCTCACTGTGGTAGCCCGAATTATAACTTAGTTCAAAATGAGGAATTTTCTTTAAAAATCTTCTTCTTCAGATCCAGCAGTCAGAATGTTTTGATATTTGGCATGCAGCATCCTTAGGGGGTGAGATTCAAGTTTGTTCAAGCCAAGTCCCTGGGTTCATATTTGGGCTCACTGTGGGAGCCCGTATGATAACTTAGTTCAAAATGAGGAATTTTCTTTAAAAATCTTCTTCTTCAGATCCAGCAGATGAATGCTTTTGATATTTGGTTTGCAGCATCCTTAGAGGGGTGGGGGGGGGGGGGAGGTGGGGGGGGGGGGGGTAAGATTCAAGTTTGCTCAAGCCATGTTCCTAGTTCCATAAAATTTGTCTCTCGTGACTTCATTCCTTTGTAGTGTTGATTACCCATGTTTGTTTAAGCCATGTTCCTAGTTCCATAAAATTTGTCTCTCATGACTTCATTCCTTTGTAGTGTTGATGAACCATGTCTAACTACTTCTTTGAACCACTTTGTTTGAATCACTTTGTCCAGTGAGCGATTAAGGCCCCTTGGAGCCTCTTGTACTTTACGACTGTTTCGTCCATGACGACCAGTGACCAGTGTGGATCGGGAAGCCAGCATTATTTCCCCGAAATTTATATCTCGGGGAGGGGAGACCCGGCAGCAGGTGGAGATTTTCCTCGCTGTTTGCAACTCCCACTGGTAACAGAGGCAAGCTTTTGTGCGTATCATGTCACCCGCAACCAGTTCTGATTTTTTGTCACCGAGTGCCTGGCTCACCTTATTGCAATGATGTTAACCAGGTCGCAAGGGATTGGTAAATCCCACATCATCCCTGCGTGCCTTCGGCACGCTAAAACCTTTCATTCATTCATTCATTCATTATATTCTGGCTCACCACCATGGTGGCAGTACTCAAACCTCTACCATCGCCAAGCTGGAACCAAATGGAGCCCACTCTCTAATAGTCTTAATGGCGTTGAGGGATTGATTATTGACAATTTATCACTCCAACATACACTGTCGGAAATTCTAACCATGTGCATACCCCCTTTGAACCCATTTGAGGCAATAGGAAAGCTAGGCCTGTGTGATCCAAGTGAAATAAAATAAGGTTAACTGGGTGGCAAGGGATTTGTAAATCCCACATCGTGCCTGCGCACCTTCGGCGCACTAAAACCTGTCATTCATTCATTTATTTTCATTTTTATACCCCCACTTTCGAAGAAAATGGGGGTATACTGGATTACATGCGTCCGTCCGTCTGCATCCGTGTGTGAGTCCGTCCGAGAATATTCATAACTCAAGTAAATTATTATTTTCTATAATATTTGTTGGTCATAGGTATGCCCACACTAATTATTTTGTGTTTTTTTTTTACTTGTTCACTTAGAAATTTGGTCTGTCCGTGCCAAATTTTGTCTGTTCAGCCTGTATCTCGGGTATCGAATGTTCTGTTGCAATGAAATTTGCTGTGAACACTGCTTATGGTATAGGCTTTAAAAAAAGGATTCAACGATATTTCTCACATTCTACTTTTTAGAGTTATCCCCCTTTTTTGACTTAGAAATTGTTGGAAATAGAAATTATTTGCCTGTTCAGCCTGTATCTCAGGTATGGTTATCGGATTTCAGTGAAATATGGCATGCAGGTTGCCTATGACAAAGGCTTCTGCCTCATTGCATAAAACTTGCAAACACCAAACAATTTACCATACCTTTTGACTTAGAAATTGTTGGAAATTGTTGAAAACTTTCGAAGAAAATGGGGTGGGAGGGGGTATACTGGATAGCGTCCAGGCATCTGTGCATCCGTCCATCAGTCTGTCAGTTCATACGAAAATATTCATAAATAATTTTTGTTGGTCATAGGTATGCCCACACTAGGCGGTACACCACATGGGGGTATGCACTGGATGACACTCCAGCTCTTGTTAAATATTATTTTGTTTTGTTCTCGGCAAGTAGTCTCTAGAGTTGATACATGCCTTATACGCAAACAATAAACTTCTGTTTTCATTTTGAAATATTATTTTGTTTTGTTCTCAGCAAGTAGCCTCTTCTCGGTTCGGCACCGAATGTGGGAATTAATAAATAATTCCATTCAGCACAGACCTGGCTGGTTCAAAATTGTTTGGTTACTAATTTGTACATAATATAGAGTACTTACATGCTTTATACGCTAACATAAACTGTCATTTTGATCTTTATGTATTATTTTGTTTTGTTCTCGGTAAGTTGTCTCTTCTCGGTTAGGTGCCGAAGGCAAAGGATTAATGAATAACCCCCTTTACCATAGACTTGGTCGTTCTAAAGTTGTTGTTTTTTTCTAGCTTTTACATAAATAGAGTACCTTTTTTGCCAACAATTAATATTTATTTTAGCCTTTATTTATTATTTTAATTTGTTCTCGGTTGTTCTCGTTAAGTAGTATCACGGAAGGTGTATACAGAAATTACCACACTAAAAAGTGTATACAGCTGCCTGAGTCCAAATCTCCGGAGTTCAAGTCAGGTTGTACACAGTACATGGAGGGAGTGATTATTGGTATTTACTTACTAGCTTGGATTTCTCTCTTTCTCCTCTTTCTTAAGAGAGGGAAGAGATAAAGAGTCTGCTGAGAGAGAGAGAGAGAGAGTGCATCTCAACTCGTATCTGTAATTATACTTCAATTAAGAAAGCGTCCCAATTCTGCATCGAATTCCAATCGAAATCCAAGCAAACATCTATTTAACTTCAAACTATGGAATGACTCGAAAGTCAAAAAAGCAAACCCACCGTGAGTAAGTAAATACCAATAATCCACCCTCCATGTACTGTTTGCAACCTGACTTGAACTCCAGAGATTGGGACTCTGACAGCTGTATACACTTTTCAGTATGCAAGTAATAGTTACTAACTGAGCTGGAGATGTTCATGAATTTGAACTACCTGCCAACGTGTGGTATGTGATGCCGAGCCTCAAAGCGGCGAGGTGTTACAGCATGTTGGCAGTTTGTTCAAATTCATGAATACCGACAGCGAGGTTAGTAACTTACTTACACATCAATTCACAGAATGCACGAACCCAGGTATGGTAAGTGAGTACAGGTGTTCAAGTGACCTAGTCTATTGTTCTATCGGGTATTTCACGTCTCTTACCAACCCGGAGAAGACAACGGAATTGGTGTGTAAGTAATAGTTACTAATTGATCTGGAGGTATTCATGAATTTGAACAACCTGCCTGTGTGGTATGTGACGCCGAGCCACGAAGCGGCGAGGTGTTACAGCACGTTGGCAGGTTGTTCAAATTCATGAATACCGCCAGTGAGGTTAGTAACTTACTTACACGTCAATTCACAGAATGCACAGACCAGGTATGGTAAGTGAGTACAGGTGTTCAAGTGACCTAGTCTATTGTTCTATCAGGTATTTCACGTCTCTTACCAACCCGACGAAGACAACGGAATTGTTGTGTAAATTTTTGTGTACACCTTCCCGGACTCGGGCTCGACTGGTGATGATACAAAAAGTTGCCACAAAACCGACTTAAGAAAAAGTTGTAGGAGTTTTAATAGAGAGAAGGTGCGACAAGGATTTTACCTCTGTGGTTGTATGTAAAATCATCTTCAGAACCCAAGTATGCAGTGGATGGAACGCATCAGAAACAATTACGCTGACTGGTTACAAACTGATTTATTTGATCAATCTTGATAAAGGTTTTGAAGATTTAATAAAGATAGTTTCAAAGGTTCTTCGATCGTTTGAATTTAGAAAAAAGCACAACTTTGAACTAGGAGCACCCAGCTTGTAATTGGAGGGTCGGTGAACATCAACGCTCTTAACCATGACGTTCTGTCTGGCTCTTAAGACCCAGCCACCCCAGGCCCACATGCTTTTGACAAAATTAGGTCAATAAGATTTTTGCACAAACTTCCATATTAAAACGCTGATTAGAATAATTTTTTGTGTGAATGTTTAGTACCATGGAATACATCACATATAATACAGGGTTTTTTCTCGTGCAAAAATTATGCAAATTAGATGAACTTTGATTTTTCAGTGATACTACACACAGTAAGTGCACATGTCTGTACGGCTCGGGCTAGAGTCTGTATTTATGAATCGATCTTCACGAAACGTCTTGGGTAACTTTGTTATCACCTTGGGATGAGAACGAGTGTTTCTGGGTGTGGTCCAAAATTCAAGATGGCTGCCAGTGGCCATTTTGTACCGAAATTAGGTCTAATCAGTTTTTTGTACACAACTTCTATACGGCTCAGGCTAGAGGCTGTATTTAGGAACCGATCTTTACGAAACTTCTTGGGTACCTTTGTTATCACCGTGGGATGAGAACGAGTGTTTTGGGGTGTGGTCCGAAATTCAAGATGGCCACCAGCAGCCATTTTGTACCAAAATTAGTGCAGTCAGTCTTTTGTACAGAACTTCTGTATGAAAGTTTTGAATAAATTTTTGTAAGAATGTTTAGTAACATGGAATACATCACATATAGTACAGGTTTTTTTCTCATGCAGAAATTATGTAAATTAGATGAACTTTGATTTATTCAGTGCTACTTATACACCGTAAGTGCACATATCAATAAGGCTCGGGCTAGAGGCTGTATTTATGAACCGATCTTCACAAAACTTCTTGGATACCTTTGTTATCACCTTGGGATGAGAACGAGTGTTTCTGGGTGCGGTCCAAAATTCAAGATGGCTGCCAGTGGCCACTTTGTACTGAAATTAGGTCCAATCAGTTCTTTGTCACAACTTCTATACAGCTCGTATTTATGAACTGATCTTCACAAAACTTCTTAGGTACCTTTGTTTTCACCTTGGGACAGGAACGAGTGAGTTTTGGGGTGCCTTTGTTATCACTGTGCTATGAGAACTGTAACGACACCCCGCCTAGAACTTGATAGGCGGACACCTTCTGATGTAAACTTACCAAAAATGAGCTTCCACCAAACAGTGTCCCATTAAGCCAATCAAGCCCAGTCGTACAAGTTTGTTGTCGTTGGGGTGTCTTCAGGTTCGCTAAGAATTTCTAAAATATTTTCATAAGGGCATGGAAAAGAACAAAAAAAAAAAAAGAAAAGAAAAGAAGAAAAAGACTCGCGAGAAATTCAGTGATAAAAGGTCACATGACGGGTAAATGGCAAAAAGACATTAAGTTAATTTCATTCTTTTTATTTCCCTTATTTTTTTTTCTCTTTCAATTATTCAAGCATTATGACAAACAGATTGTACACTCTCCTAACTAAGTGGAGTATCACATTCATTAATTCTATACATATCACTCCTTTATTTATCGCTTTCTCACCCTTAGGGCATATCCAAGAAAAAAAATGAAAAAAACACTCGGCTACCGCCCTTTCTAAGATAAGGGAGGACACCACAAAAATTAAGCCCCAAGTCACTAAAAGGAAAATTCCCCTGCTACCAAAGTGTCATATACATATATACCCCTTCCTGCGAAAAGACTTAATCTATTTATGACTAGCATCATAGCATATCACAAAAGTATCTACCAAGGGAGTCGTATACCAAACAAAGTAGTTAATAATAACAAGCACTGCTTCACTTACCAAAAACAAACGCCACAAACACCCCGACCAAAGAGGGGCGAGTGACAAAAGGCAACCGAATATCTAAAGATCCGGCGCACAAAAATATCTATGCCAACCCTTTACACACGCAGCGATTAAATATCCAGACAGACTAAAGTGAGCTGGAAGTCTCTTAAACAAATCGCGCCTTACATACATTCAGGAAGCTTTCTTACAATTATTTGAAGTAAATAATTTATAAAATTTATGACTTCCACCATAAAATTTTGACAATACTATTTACCAGTCATAAACAAAAGGAAAATTCTACTGCGACCACCCTTAAACAAGAAAAGGGAGTGCACATCAAAACGATAAACATCCTACTCTCACACCCCATGAATGAGAGAAATTCATGCTTTAATTACGTCTTCTGCCCTCCTAAATATTTGTAATATCCACTGAGGGGAGAACTAAGTCAAACATCTAACCAAATGTTTGAACACTGCCGAAGAAAAATGAGGGGGGTCCTTTCAACTGTCCATCCGAACTCGCCCAGAAAATGTATGGGCCAAAATTTAATGGCGACCGACCCGCGTCATGCGTTGTACCTCGTCAATCGACTAAGCACAATGCAGGACGAAGGTCAAAAACGAATGTAAAAAAAAAAAAAAAAATAAATAACGACCGGCCCGTGGTAGGGTGCAATACGGAGGAATAAAACTATGGTACATACCCGACAAAATTCAAAATGATTCTGCCCACTTCGAGAGTCCGAAACCACATAAAATAACCACCGTGCATAATTAGTCCGTGCTAACTCACACAAATCAGCACGGACCACTCAATCTGAAACGATTCATCAGTCGACCAGTAAATCGACCCACTTTCTTAAGCAAACTCTTAAGGCGACTGTCAATTAATTTATCGTCGCAAGAGTTCAGAATAACAATCGGCGGTATTATATAAACATATATCTTTTCTACAGAACAAATATTTTGGGGTTCAGTCAGGCCCACTCTGGGTCTCAAAGATTTCTTTTCTAGTTTAGCATCTGACTGTCACCCACCTTTACAATACTTTACCTATACATTTGTTACAGGCTACGGTCAGTATTTATGTACAGACTGTTACAATACTTTATGTGTACCTTTGTTATCAGGTCATTACCTTGATGTTTGTCATTGTTGTGTCACATACTATACATGTACATGTCTTGACAAGTTGAGCTACAGTGTCATTGACAGTTTCATTTATTTTAATTATATTATTTTTTAAATGTTGCCCTAAAATTTCAACAAAACCATATCATGTGACCCCCTCATTGAAACAAGCTCAACAAGCTCATTCCAGTGAGTGGTCTCATGAAATGTTTTGAAAAATATATTTTTTTCAACTACTTAATTTGTAAGTCATGCAACCAGAAGCAGTCAATTCATTTGGTAAAGGATGAATTGAATTCTCTCCTCTGTATACAATTGTTCATGTATACAATTGTTCTTCAGCACTTTTTTTAACTTAAATGTGGTAATTGACATTACGATTTAAACCATTTTTTTTTTAATGGAGGTGTCCTTGGTTGTTAAAGGTCCACATTTCACGGTTGTGCATTGTCCACACACGCGCTTCTACCACACTAAATGTCAAAGGGTGTCTTGGAGACCATTGATATGTTTTGAGAATGAAAGACTATTTTCAGATGATACCAAATCCAATGATCTACAGTACGGCAGGGATTACGTTGAGGTGAAAAGCACCATCGTTAGTTCGGAACCAGTTATGAGATGAATGCATCATTTAAGTTGTCTTTTAGTGATGATATCATGTCTTGCCAACAACGGGCCAATAATTATTCTGCCCGTTTCTAACAAATAATATGGCCTGAATACTGAGAAAGAAGAATACACGGTACAAGCAGGGTTAGCAGTGGTCCAATGTACAGGAACCATCAGTATATTCCTCTTGGTACTCTGCACATTCCCCGCGTTTCACTAGCCTTCCGAGATCACAAACCTTCCCAGCAGAAGCAGTGTACCCAATGAGAGGAGGGCCCCATCTGTATACAATTGACCTGCCCTGAAGTTGAGGAGATGTGCATCACTTCTTTGGTACACTTGGCTGGATATTGTTGACGGATTTCGTTTGGAAAGGGGGTTTCCTATGGACCTCACTCTCAGGACAATATTGAAAAATGTTATGGTTTAAGGGCAATACTAGAGCCCCCAACCTGCCAACCCTATATTTGAGGGGAATAAGGTCACCTGGCTGAATGCGGTTGACAGGTTTTGTCTGGAATCTGTTGAAATAAACAGTTACATCTGTGTATTCTTAGAAGTCCGAGTCCATGGCTTACTCGACATTTTTCGGGCAGCCAAAAGTCTCAAGTTGCCATCAAATATTGCAGGCAGTTTTCATTTTTTTTTCAATTTCGGGAAAGATTCGCCCTGTTTGGAATGCTTGAAAACAATTTGAAAACTGGCCGAAAAATTGCGCTTTCACAATGCTACTTGAGACTTCTGGCTGCCCGAAAATTTTTGACTAATCTGTGGGTTTGGGCCTCTAAGGATACACAGGCATAACTGTTTATTTCGACAGATTCCCGACGAAACTTAACCAAATTCAGCCAGGTACACCTAAAAAGTGACAAACCTTTCCCTTAACTACAGGGTTGGACAGGCAGGTTGGGGGCTCTTGTATCATTCTCAAACCTTCAGATCTTTCAATATTGTCCCGAGTGAGGCTTTCATGAAACACCATTTCCACTCCAGGGCCATACTCCCATGACTGGCTCGTCTGTATGCAATGACTGAATGTGCGCGGGTATATCGCCATGATAAATAATAGATCTTTCAGCATTCTTTTCAGATTAGATGTGGCAACAGAGATTACAATGTTAACCATTTTTTTTTAAAATGGAGATGTCCCTGGTTATTAACCCTTTAACCCTTTACCCAACGCAGACGATATCAAAATTTATTATTTCAAATATAAGTTTTTTAAATTTAAAAAAAAATTTCAACAAAACCATATCATGTGACCCCTCATTGGAATGAGCTCAGTGAGCTCGTTCCAATGAGGGGTCACATGATATGGTTTTGTTGAAATATTTTTAAAAATTTCATTTTTTCAACTGATCAATTTGCATATTTCGCGGGCGGATGCGGGCGATTCATTAGGTAAAGGGTTAACCAACGTAATGGACAAAACCGGCCAGCGCTATTCACAAAAATCACCAATTAATTTTCATTATTTTTTTCATCTTTTGTCTCAAAAACATAGGTTATGACCCCTCTTTGGATTGAGCTCATCCCAAAGAGGGGTCATAACCTATGTTTTTGAGAAAAAAATGAGTTATTCAAGAATTTTGTTTGCAAGTATGGTCTGCTTTTCATGTTAGGTAAAGGGTTAAAGGTCCCCATTTGACCGCTGTGTATTGAATTTATGAACGCTTCCACTGCACTAAGTTGCAGATTGCATTCTGGAGACCAGTGATGTGTTTCTCATTGAGAATGACTTTTCAGATGAGTCCAATTCTAACGAGATTTACAGTGTGGGAGGGATTACACACAGCTGAAGAAACACCTCCGTTTGTTCGGAACCAGTTATGAGATGAATGCATCCTTAAAGTTGTCTTTTAACAAGGTTTCCCTTAGCAAGCACAATAATTATAATAATTGTTCAAGCTGATGTCGCGATCCCTGGATCTGAGGGGGGGGGGGGGGGGGAATTTGGAAAAATAGTGAAAAGGAGTGCCAGATGTGTAATTTGGGCGTGGTGGAGACCCTGGAACATTTTCTTCTAGAATGCCCAAAACACCAGTCTAAAAGAATAAGATTCACTGGGAGTATAATGGGGAAGTGGGGTGGGAGAATGAAGAACATGTGGTTAGTGGGAGACTCAAAGGAGAGGGTTAATATGCTAATCGGAGAGATTGGGAAGAATTGGGCAAGGGATATCATCAAGCAGTTCGTCTCCGAGTGTTGGGAAGAGAGAAGAAGCGTGGGAATAGGGAGGCAGTTGGGAGTACAGGGGTAACCAAGGCCTTCTCATCCGAGAACCGTGACAAATCAGCGGCCGGCCAAAGTGTTATTATTATTACTGGTATAGTGCTGACTTTTTAGGTACTGTCGTAATTTAATGTGTTTGCCTTGTTAAAATTTATCATAGAGTACATATGGGCACTCTCATTAATTATAAGAAAGTAAAGCCTCCGGTCCGTATGCCTTTGCCGGGCTCTACTGTATATACAAGTGTTCACGTGTACAGGTACGAAGCCATAATAAACAATTGGTCTTTCGGTATTTTTTTAAAGCTTAGATGTGGTAACTGATATTACAATTTCAACCATTTTTTTAAAAATTGAGATTCCCCTCTTGTTAACCCTTTACCCAACGTAACGGCCAAAACCGGCCAGCGCCATTCTCAAAAATCGCCAATTAATTTTCATTATTTTTTCATTTTTTGTCTCAAAAACATAGGTTATGACACCTCATTGGAACGAGCTCGTCGAGCTCGTTCCAATGAGGGGTCATAACCTATGTTTTTGAGACAAAAAATGAAAAAAATTAGTTATTCAAGAATTATTTTTACAAGTGTCGTCTGCTTTTCATGTTAGGTAAAGGGTTAAAGGTCCACATTTCACGGTTGTGTATTGTCCACACACGCACTTCTACCACACCAAGTGGCAGACGGTGTGGGAAGGCCATTGGTATGTGTACAAAAGTTCATTTGTACAGGTCTATCTCCAGGATAAATAATGGACCTTCATTTGGCAAGGTCTCCCTTAGCAAAACCAATTTTTCGTAACTGATACAGTGCTGTATTTTAGGTACTGTTGAAACTTATCTTGGCTTTGCCTTGTTAAAATTTATGGGAAGAAAATATATAGGAAAATAAAGCCACACAGACTAAATGATTCCACTTCAAAGCTAATATAAAATACATCAGCAGACAATGAAGCCTTAAGTTGAAGTACCCGTCCTGTAGACAAAAAAACACAACTTTGGTCTAACAGTACACAGCTATTAATTAGTGGGTCGGTGAACAATAAATGCTCTCAACCGTGGAGTTAAGTCTGATTGCAAACAAACACCCAGCCATCCCCGGCCCGTACCAAGACACTTCGTCTCCATTGCCCGCGTGGGGGCACGATGACGCAGTGTACTAAGGCGTACTGCACGTCGATGGTGCGCATGTCTTCAACCAATCTAACCCTGCCTGTGTTGCAGTGTGGAGTTACGATGTTGGGGAGCTGGCAGCTGCTCGTCGTTGCTTGGTGGTTCTCTCCGGGTACTCCGGCTTCCTCCACCCGTAAAACTGTCACGGTCATGATTAGCCATTGTGCATAAATATGTGACCTTAAACATTAATAAATAAATAAATCCCCGGCCCGTACACCTTTGACATAATCCTCTGTGTACAATCGTTCATGTTCACCAGGTATATCGCCATGATAAACAATTGATCTTTCAGCATTTTTTTTAAATGGAGATGTCCCCGGTTATTAAAGCTCTACATTTGGCGGTTGTGTTCTGATTATGACACAGTCTCCACACACACACTTCTTCTGCACAAAGTGGCAGATGGTGTTTTGGAGACCACTATGTTTTGAGAATGAGACTTTTCAAATGAGCCCAAATCCAACGAGATCTACAGTGTGGCAGGGATGACATAGAGATGAAAAACACCATCATTTGTTCGGAATCAATTATGAGCTGAATGTATCCTTTAGGTTGTTTACTAGCGAGGTCTCCCTTAGAAAACACAATTATTATTCACTGGTATAGCGCTGAATTTTAGATACTGTCGTAATTTAATCACTTCAAAGATAACATAAAATATATCGGCAGAACATAAAGCCTTAAGTTGAAGTATCTACGCTCTAGATAAAAAAAACACAACTTTCGTCTTCCCGGACCCACCTAGTTAATTAGTGGGTCGGTGAACAACCAACGGCGTCATGTGGGACTGTGAACACCCAGACCATCACCTACCCCCCCCCCCCTCCCCGACCCGTACGCCTGGCTCCGCTGTATACAATTGTTATTGTGCAGATATCGCAATGATAAACCATTGGTCTTTCAGCATTTGTTTTTCAATTTAGATGTGGTAATTGATATTACGATTTCAACTTTTTTTGTAAAATGGAGTTGTCGCCGGTTGTTAAAAGTCCTCATTTGACGGATGTGTATTAATGTGCCTGTCCCCGGCCCGATTATGTTACAGTGTTCATACACACACTTCCACCAAACCGCGTGGTAGATAGTGTTTTTGTCAGGGAACACCTGAGGCCCCGTAAGGCCTGGGCTGACGTGGGGTTATTTAGTCCCGCTGATGAAGTTGCGGGAAAAATTAGACCAACGTGGAGGGTCGGAATCCAAGTGTCGCGAACTCGGCGCAGAGAGCTGAGTTAGACCGACGCCGTGATTCCTTCTCTGCCAAATTGTCCTGAAATAGGTTCGATTTCCGTTAGGTGTGATTCCTAATCACTTCAGGCTGTATAATGGAAAGAATGATTTAAAGTAACAACGATTCTTTTATTTACACATAAAAATAAATCCGTTTCAATATTTCAATAATCAACAATTCAATTCTTTTCACAGAAAATGGGTCACTACGGTTAAATAATTCTAAACAATCATATAGTCATTCTATAGCCCTGTACTGGCACTATAGTCTACACACTGGAAATGTTACTACCGTGAGCTCGCCATAAGAGCTTCACAAATCTGAAATGTTATTACTGTGAGCTCGCCATAAGAGCTTCACCCGCTTAGGCTCGAATGTCAACGTCTGCGCGTAACTGTACCTCTGGCTGTCGGAGGGTTCCGACCAGCAATACTCGTCATCTATAAAGACACCATACTTCTGATTTGGGTCAGATATTGTCTACTCATACCTTATGCGCCTTTTGAAAGTCCTCCGTGAAAGTCCTATTGAAATATTCACCGTTCCTGGTTGAATTCACGATTCACAAATGCCCTTTTTGTGCTAGGGCGAAATCGTCACTCACACCGATCTTCAGTCGGTATTACGATGTTCCGACAGCAAAACAAACTACTCAGAACGCAATCAGGCTGACGCTTCAAAGGGTTAATACGCACAATACAATTAACCTACACTTCTGACTATTGCAGGACGATACCTGCTACTCGACAATCTAAACTTTAACGTTCCACCTGGGGTGTTCTTTCTCACGAATTCGGCCCCGTCGCCGCCTATCAACTTTAAGCTAAATCAATCATGGAATGCCCTCTCTGGCGATTCCAGCCGTTTCAGGGTCCTGTGATCGAAGGTACCCTTATGCCAGGAAACAGAGTCCGCCTGTCCTGGACTTCACCAACGCGTGTGTGACCCCAAGTGTGTGTCTAATGCTCTGCTCTTCCAGGTATATATACTTTTTACCCTAAACTGTCAGGTGGACCGACGCTCATCTGTCCACCTGTCAAAACGGTGGGAGATGACGTATATCGAGGCAGAATCAATACAAGTCATCTCACGCGTGACTTCACTTGTCGAGAAAACCGATTCGTTCTTGCCATGATTGTTATAACTTATGATGACACGACATTTCTATCTTTTAGAATCTCGTTTCTCAATTTACCGTGACGACATCTTGACATCAACCGATTACGTCTCGTAAGACTCCGACTACTGTATAAATTAAACGAGATGATTAGACCTTATCTAACATACCGTTTCTCCCCTGGGTCCCTGCGCTAAAGCTGGATATACACCACGTGTGTTTTTTCTATGTCCAGCTTTACAGAGAAGTGAAATTCACGTGGGTTTTTCGCCTTGATGCGGAATATATTTTGAACTTACAGTATCTTTAAATATGAGGCCCCTTGCCCCTATATTTAGGCTGGCTTTGCCCTGACAACTCCCTTCCCGAGAGAAACACCCTGTGTATCTCTTAAAACGCAAGGGGCAAAGCCACGCACGCTCGCCTCTCACACCTTTTTACGATCTACCATCATGTTCAAGACTACAAAACTGTGCCCTAGTGGTCGTGGGGTTCATGACCGGGCTCATGCGTCGGCCATACCGATTCCCACGACACACACGCTACCACATGCTCCCGTCTTGCGGGTTTACATATGGAGAGTAGCCTTGCTCTTAGATTTGCAGCACTCTCTCTCTGTAATACTATATATTTACACCTAAACATACACATTTTTATACACGTTCGCCCATTTTGCAAACAGTTCACTTGGCACTCACTCCGACGAGTAACACCGTCCGCGCCTTTGCGCCAGACGGGTTAATTCCAACGGAGTGTAACTTCGCCTCCCGTTCCCCTACGACTTGTGAAGGGGCAAACGACCCCTGCATTATGTTGAGCCTCACCCTCGCAAAGCTCAACCAGGGGATTAAAATTGTGACGCACACACTCACACATTCAACACACAGATTTCCCGACCGCGCCTTTGCGACAGACGGGGTTAGTGTGCCTCACACTCACAACAAACTCTCGTCAATAAAACAAACGCGGTTTCCCCGGGCCTTAACACCGGGTTTGTGCATCCCATACTTACAAAACTCGACACACAGGCTCCCCGTCCACGCACACGCGACAGACAGGGCAGTGTATCTCACATTCGCACTCACAACCAACTCTAGTCAGCAGTCAGAGCAATAATAATACTAAAATAAGAAAATTCCTTCCGGGCCTTAACACCGAGTTTACGAAGCCCATCACCTCACCAACAAAAATATTTGCGACTGGAGCCCACGTCCCAGACACCAGGCCCACAGCCACCCAACTATTGCTTCTTTATAACCACCGACCATTGGTAGGGGCCCGGTTCCCAGTATCCCCTTGGGTAACCCTTGACACACCCCTACTTCTCGCCCCGTTATTTCTACGGGTATTCCACCAGGGTCCCCATACCCTGGCATTGTCGCATTCCCAAGAGCTTCCCTTGGCGCTATATCCCCCATGCTCACTCGTCCCGGCGATTACCGTCGTTCGAACGACACTGGCCGTCCGTGGCCCTAGTGCCGTCGATCCCCCGGTCCATTGCGACGACTTCTTGAGCACATTGGGCGCTGTGCGCCCCCGGCACTCTCTACGTGGTCTCCGCCACCTAGGATGCTTCTCCTTTGATTTGTGGACCCTTTTCTCGGTCCCCTGGGCGCCCACCTTGGCGGTCCCATCCACTTTGACACACTCAACTTGTGTTGACCCGCGCCTTCTCAATTCTGGGGAAGTTTGCCCAGCCATTTGCGTGGGTCTGGCCTCCCCTCTCCACACGGGTGACACCGACTTCTTGGGGCGCTCAACTCCCCCACATAAATTTGCTTGAGGGTCTTTCCCCAATGATCCCATTGGGTTCCCTCGCTGTTTGGCGTTTCGCCTGGACCGCCTGCGGCCCCTTCTCCCTAATAGGACAGGAGTCGTCCCTCCTGAAACTTCCCGACATTTCGTCGTGTAGGGGCCATCCCCTGGACCATCGGATTGGTTCCCCCTGGGAACCTTCCCTTCATTACTCGTTGGGCCTTCCCTTGGCCCCCTATCCCTGGACCATAACTCATCAGGGCTTGCCCTCACCCCTGGGATATTACCTATGACCAGGTCATACACAGGTGATTCAATGCACATGGCTTCCACTTCGCCACAATAAAATGGGGTATCCACAGTTATCCTCGCGATGGGGAACCTTCTAACGGTCCCATCTATCAAAATACACAAATGGTCGCGCCCCAACAATTGCTTGTCGTCAACCAGTTGCTTTCTAACCGCTGCAGAGGAGCACCCAGAATCCCGGAGCAGACGGATCTCCCTTTGTCCCACATACCCTGGGTACACTGGCATATCAACCTTCTCCTGCGAAGTTGTGAGCCTCTCACACATGCCACTTATTATCGGGACAACCTTCCCGCCTTCCAGCCTTAATTCTCCCTCTTGTATACATTCCCGGAGGGGACTGTGTTCTGGACCGATAGTTTGACAGAACGCTGCCGTCTGCCTACTGGGCCCTGGATCTACGCGGTCACCTTGCTTCCAACCCCTTGGCGCTGCGTTCCCGGCCCCCTGCTGAGGTGGTCTAATGTTCCCAGTGGTCCTTACCTGCTTCTGCCAGCAGTCCCTGGCAATATGACCCCACTTGTTGCAGATAAAACAAGTGGTGTCCTTGGGAGCGCTCCCCTTCCGGCTGGTCTGCGACGCAGGAGGGTCGGGGTGGTGTTGCCTTACGGGTGCCATTGCCAACCCGTTTGCCCCACCCCTAGCCAATTTGGGTGCGTTTACACTCCCACCGTGGGCTTCGATGTAGCGCTCTGCCACAGTTGCCATCTCATCATAGGTGGGCGGACCCCTTTCCTTGATGAACAGGCCCAATTCCTTGGAGCATGTAGTTAAAAACTGCTCTCGGAGAAATAGATCTCGCAGGGCTCCATACGACTCATTCACTTCTGCGAGATCAGTCCAGCGGTCAAAGTACCGCCTAGCTCGGGCAAAATACTGAGGCACTGTTTCTCCCTTCTCCTGCTTAATCTCTCGGAACCTGGTCCGGAATCCTTCTTCAGTGAGCTGGTATCTCCGAAGGATGGCATTCTTCAGCTCACCGTAGTCATTAAGAAGTGCAGGAGGCATACTGGTATAAGCCTCGAGGGCTTTACCTGACAACAAAGGGCTCAAGCACATAGCCCATGTGTCTTCTGGCCACATTTGACTGGAGGCAAAACGCTCGAACCTCTCCAAGTACGAGTCCAAGTCATCTGTGTTTTCATTGAAATGAGCGAGATGGGGGCGTGGGGCATGAATTGCTACCCCTGCACTCCCATCCCCTGAGCGCCGACTTTCATTCTCCACATCGGCCCTTGCTCTGAGGAGCTCTAATTCTCTCTCGTGCCTCTGTTGTTCGAGCTCTCGCTCTGCCTCCCTTGCCTCCCTTGCTAATTGGGCTTCCCTCTCTCTCGCCTCATTTGCTAATTGAATCTCTCTCTCTTTCGCCTCTCTTGCGTCTTTCTCACGCTCTCGTTCTAATTGGGCTTCTCTCTCCCTCGCCTCTCTTGCGTCTTTCTCACGCTCTCGTTCTAATTGGGCTTCTCTCTCTCTTGCGTCATTACGTAAGGCAATCTCCTTGGCCTCACGTTTCTGCTCATCTTTAACGAACTTATGAAGTTCTGCCCCCTCAAGGCCCATTTCCTTGCCTAATGATACCAGTTGGGCGAGGGGTGTAACAACATCCATTTTGATTTTTTCTTTCTATCTTCAACACTCGTCAGAAAGAACGAAGAAGGAAAAGAAAAAAAAATATGGCAATTAATCTTAATTTACCTCTGTAATTTAACGTAATTAAACGCACCAAATATTCTGAAACCTACCGCAGTTATAGTGGCTATTAAGTATCCTTTTGGGGACTACTGTATTGCGATATTAAACCCTTGAACGGCATCAACTGACCGAACGCGTCAAAACCTAAACAGAACCGCCATTAAAATAAAACAAAATTTCCATATAGCCATTTTTTACCTTTTAGAAATATCCTGGTTAGCGCTCGCCAATCAATGTCAGGGAACACCTGAGGCCCCGTAAGGCCTGGGCTGACGTGGGGTTATTTAGTCCCGCTGATGAAGTTGCGGGAAAAATTAGACCAACGTGGAGGGTCGGAATCCAAGTGTCGCGAACTCGGCGCAGAGAGCTGAGTTAGACCGACGCCGTGATTCCTTCTCTGCCAAATTGTCCTGAAATAGGTTCGATTTCCGTTAGGTGTGATTCCTAATCACTTCAGGCTGTATAATGGAAAGAATGATTTAAAGTAACAACGATTCTTTTATTTACACATAAAAATAAATCCGTTTCAATATTTCAATAATCAACAATTCAATTCTTTTCACAGAAAATGGGTCACTACGGTTAAATAATTCTAAACAATCATATAGTCATTCTATAGCCCTGTACTGGCACTATAGTCTACACACTGGAAATGTTACTACCGTGAGCTCGCCATAAGAGCTTCACAAATCTGAAATGTTATTACTGTGAGCTCGCCATAAGAGCTTCACCCGCTTAGGCTCGAATGTCAACGTCTGCGCGTAACTGTACCTCTGGCTGTCGGAGGGTTCCGACCAGCAATACTCGTCATCTATAAAGACACCATACTTCTGATTTGGGTCAGATATTGTCTACTCATACCTTATGCGCCTTTTGAAAGTCCTCCGTGAAAGTCCTATTGAAATATTCACCGTTCCTGGTTGAATTCACGATTCACAAATGCCCTTTTTGTGCTAGGGCGAAATCGTCACTCACACCGATCTTCAGTCGGTATTACGATGTTCCGACAGCAAAACAAACTACTCAGAACGCAATCAGGCTGACGCTTCAAAGGGTTAATACGCACAATACAATTAACCTACACTTCTGACTATTGCAGGACGATACCTGCTACTCGACAATCTAAACTTTAACGTTCCACCTGGGGTGTTCTTTCTCACGAATTCGGCCCCGTCGCCGCCTATCAACTTTAAGCTAAATCAATCATGGAATGCCCTCTCTGGCGATTCCAGCCGTTTCAGGGTCCTGTGATCGAAGGTACCCTTATGCCAGGAAACAGAGTCCGCCTGTCCTGGACTTCACCAACGCGTGTGTGACCCCAAGTGTGTGTCTAATGCTCTGCTCTTCCAGGTATATATACTTTTTACCCTAAACTGTCAGGTGGACCGACGCTCATCTGTCCACCTGTCAAAACGGTGGGAGATGACGTATATCGAGGCAGAATCAATACAAGTCATCTCACGCGTGACTTCACTTGTCGAGAAAACCGATTCGTTCTTGCCATGATTGTTATAACTTATGATGACACGACATTTCTATCTTTTAGAATCTCGTTTCTCAATTTACCGTGACGACATCTTGACATCAACCGATTACGTCTCGTAAGACTCCGACTACTGTATAAATTAAACGAGATGATTAGACCTTATCTAACATACCGTTTCTCCCCTGGGTCCCTGCGCTAAAGCTGGATATACACCACGTGTGTTTTTTCTATGTCCAGCTTTACAGAGAAGTGAAATTCACGTGGGTTTTTCGCCTTGATGCGGAATATATTTTGAACTTACAGTATCTTTAAATATGAGGCCCCTTGCCCCTATATTTAGGCTGGCTTTGCCCTGACAGTTTTGGAGACCAGTGATATATTTTGAGAATGAGAGAGTATTTTCAGATCAGCCCAAAACCAATGAGAATCACAGTGCGGCAGGGATTACAAAAGGGTAATACTTTTTGCCGGTAAAAAGGACGGTATCCGGTAAAAAGGACGGTAAGTGTATAAAAACTACGTTTTAAAGTACTAAATGTTCCTCTGAATGTGTGAAAAGTGATTATTTAAGGAAGCTTACACAAAAATAAATATATAGAATAAAGATTAAGTATTGTCTGTTTTAATGTAGACTATTTTCAAGACAAAATAGATCATTTCGCCATCAACACCGATCGACACGCCATTTTGTGCAAGGGAAACAACGATTTCGCTGAGGTGCACGACGGGGTGAATATTATCATACTTGCTCGATGGAGGTGTAGCTAATTTTAGATGTTTCTGTTCACTACGAGGGGATTTAACAGAAATATTTTTTTTGAGTAAACTATTTATAATTTGAAAATAGTCTACAATAAAACAAGCAATACTCAATCTTCGTTTTATATTGCGCACGCTTTATTAAATTGTTACTTCACACTTTCAGAGGTACATTTAGTACTTTAAAACAGTTTTTATACGTTTACTGTCCTTTTTACCGGCAAAAAGTTGTGTTCAAGCTTTTTTTTTAAACGGAGGTTCATATTTTATTTTCAGTTAGCGTTTCACCAAACACATGCCGAGGTGATAATAAATAAACCATACATCAGTGGATACTAGTTCTAGATTCCTGTAAGTCCCACCTCAGTGATACCCACGTGAGCCTGTTAAGACAAGGGCCCCTTGTACTCACTCCACCAATCCCTATGTGTGAGTTCACAGTGGTGGGCCCTGGGGGGGGGGGGGCCTGGGGGCCCCAAATGCAAACCGTAACTCACTGTTTTTAACCCCCATGTTTCCTCAGGAGGAAGCAGAACTGATATGAGAGCTTCCGATAATGAAGAAAAAAAAAATATCCAGGAAAAGGCCCACAACGGTGGGAGGGAATACACCCAATACCATAGTTCAAGCCATTGAAATATGCCAACGTTATGTCGATCTTGCTCCCTCCCCCCCCCCCCCCCCACCACCATTTCGAAAATATGAGAAATGGATTATATATCTAGCGGGGCGTAGCCAAGATTCTGTAATATGGTGGTGGGGGTGGGGGGGGGGGGGCTAGACCTCCCCAGAGACAAATTATCGTAAACAGTTAATTCATTAGTTATTAATTCCAATCGCCCGCTATTCACATTAGTGTCTATCATACACAATATGTTAGTGGGCGACAGGAATTAACAAGCAATAGAAAAAAACATGATTTTGTACAAAATAATCTTATAAAACGTTGACCGTAGGAAACAACTAATGACCAACCCAGTTGTAACGGCCAAAACCGGCCAGCGCTATATTCGAGAATCGCCATTCAATTATTTATATATTTTAATTTTCTGCTTCCAAAACATAGCTTATGACCCCTCATTGGAACGAGCGCGTTGCGGACTTTAGGCCCAAGTTTGGTCTACCGTCTCATTAGATTGATAACGCGTCTGATGGCTATAGACGCGCAGGCGTAACATAATTTATTCAAGCTAATTCCAGACAGAAACTGCCCGCAAATCCCCCCAAAACAGTATGTGACAGTTTGCATTTTCTTTTTTTCTTTTTTTTGGGGGGGGGGGGGGGCAAACCCCACAACGACCTTCGAAATATCATGATTGCCCCCCCCCCCCCTCCCGAAAAAAATGCCCCATCCATTATAGCATCCTGGCTACGCCCATACTAGATAAAAAAAATCCATTTCATATTTTCGAAATGGTGTGGGGGGAGGGGGAGACTAGATCGATATAACGCTTGAACTATGGAATTGTGCGAATTGCCTCCCACGATTATGCGCCCTTCCCAGGATATTTTTTTTTCTTCAAATTCTGAATCTCTGAGTTCGATTCTGGTGCCTCCTGGGGAAACGTGGGGGTTAAAAACAGTTAATTATGGTTTGCATTTGGGGGCTCTCAGCTCCTCCCCCCCCCCCCCCGGGCCCACCACTGGGGGCTCACACATAGGGATTGGTGGAGTGAGAACAAGGCGCTCCAGTCTTAATAGGCGCCTGTGAGTATCATTGGGGTAGGACATACAGGAATCTAGAATTAGTATCCACTGATGTGTGGTTGGTTTTAATATGTATTATCACCTCGGCATGTGTTTGGCAAAACGCTAACTGAAAATAAGTTATGAACCCTGCTTAAAAAATAGCTTGAACACAACTTTTTGCCGGTAAAAAGGACGGTAACGGTATAAAACTATGTTTTAAAGAACTTGGTATACAGCTGAATGTGTGAAAAGTGACAATTTAATGAAGCGTACGCAATAATAAATATATATAACGAAGATTAAGTATTGTTTGTTTTATTGAAGACTATTTTCAAATTATAAACTGTTTATCTCCCAAAACCTTTCTGTTAAATCCCCTCGAAGTGAACAGAATCATCTAAATGTTACGCACACGAATTAGTTTCACCTCCATTGAGCAAGTGATATTCACCCCGTCGTGTACCTCAACGAAATCGTTGTTTTCCTTGCACAAAATGGCGTGTCGATCGCGAAATGATCTCTTTTGTCTTGAAAATAGTCTACATTAAAACAAACAATACTTAATCTTCCTTCTATATATTTATTATTGCGTAAGCTTCCTTAAAAAATCACTTTGCACACATTCAGAGGTACATTTGGTACTTTAAAACGTAGTTTTTATACACTTACCGTCCTTTTTACCGGATACCGTCCTTTTTACCGGCAAAAAGTATTACCCTTACAAAAGGGTGGAAAGCACCATCATTTGCCCGGAACCAAGTTATGAAATGAACGCATCCTTTAAGCTGATTTTTAGCAAAGTCTCCCTTAGCAAACACCATTACTATTAACTGGTATCGTTCTGAATGTTTAGGCACTGTCGTAATTATACCTCAACTTTCTAAAAAGTGGGTATACTGGATTGTATCTGTTCGTTCGTCTGTCTTTCCGTCCACCCGTCCTTCCATACGAGTCCGTCCAGTGCATAACTCTGATAATAGCCAACATTTGTCAATGAAATTTGATATGAATATTCAGTATGACAAGCACTTTCCGATACATACAAATTGATCTCCACACTCAAAAGTTAACCCCTATGTTTTTGGGTTTTTTTTGTTCACGTTTTTTTTTTGTTTTTTTTTTGTTTTTTGTTGTTGTTTTTTTTAAATCTGTGAACAATCGCGAATGACGATATTATGTCTTGTCAACGCCGAACCAATAATTATTCCGATTTTGTAACAAATAAAATGGCATGAATACTGAGAAATGGAGATGTCATCGGTTATTAAAGGTTCACATTGGACTGTTGTATATTGATGTATACGACAACAGGGCGGAAGTGGTTACACAGAGTTGAGGAACACGGTGATTTTTTCCCACCCGTTTAAGTGATAAACGCTACGCTCAAGTTGTTTTTTAACCAAAGTATCTTCCCTGAACACACATATTCCTAATTTGTGTGTGCCGGTGCCAAATCACGATAATTAGTGAATGGAGGTATGGGTATGAGTACATTGGTCGAATATGCTAGTACAGTGTGGGACCCACACACAAAAAAATGAGATAAATAAAATTGAAAAAAACTCAAAGGCGTGCAGCAAGATATGTGACAAACCGACATCACAACAGATCAAGTGTCTCAGACATGACAGCTAGCCTAAACTGAAAAACACTTGAAGAAAGACGTAAAAATGCTAGACTTCAAATGCTTCATAAAATTGCACACAATACAGTAGCAATTGATCACAAATCTAGACTAAACAAGCCACACCGTACCACTCGCCATTCCCATCACAACGCTTTTTGTGTGCTTGAGTCTCGCATTGATGTACGTAAATGGTCCTTCATTCCACGCACAATACAGGACTGGAACAATCTTTCACAAAAAACTGCCACCTTAGAAAATTATAATAAATTCAAAGAAGCATTAGAAACTAACCTAAATAAGGACGTAACAGGAAACAGTAGTGGTGATATGCCAGAGGACTACCCGGGCGTAAATTGCAGCCCTTCGTCACTAAAAGCCTAATAGATACACATATGTGCATATAGTCATGGAAGTTGTAAAAAGTCGCAAAACATTTCTTTTATTTAAAAACAGTATAACTGGAGCAGTCAGTGGAGCATTATCTCCGCTATACTGCCCCACTAAACATAACTAAAAAGTATATAGATATAACCGACAAATGATAAAACAATCTTAACAGTTACCATCATACTATAAACACTAACCCCCTACAGTCTCACCAATTGCAAACCACCCTCACTATTGACTGCCATTTGAAAATAACTATGAAACAAAATCTATAAACCCTCCACGAGGGCAAATCCGTGCGCACCCCGGGAAACCAAACCAGCAGAATCATCAACCAGTTGATGGAGGCTGGTCCTAAAAAGAAGAAGAACTTTCTGGTTAATTATGGAAAATCACGAGTTTGTTTTGGAGAAAGTATTTTTTCAATCAATGCATTTGTTTCGAAGGGAAGGGGACTTTTAAATGACAACTGAAGGGACATCACGTCGGGTCGTTTTACGGGTGGAGGAAGCCAGAATAGCAGGTGATACCCACCGAACCACGGCGATTAACTGCCAAATTTTCCAACCTACCCAGCAGAAGCAGGGTTAGAAATAGTTCAATGCAAATGTACCATAGCATTCATTGTATTCTCTGCCCGCACCCCACTCCAGCTGCCAAAATCTGCAACTTACCCACCAGAAGCAGGGTTAATATTGACCGAAGGCATATTCACCATCGACATATGACACGCCTGAGCACACAGTACCTAAGCCGAGGGTTTATGCGGGCAGTTGGGGTTAGTTTGCTTAACCAGACACGCAACGCGACGTGTATCAAACGCACGACCTCTCAATCAAGTCTTGTGCCCTAAAAAATGAACCAGTATGGACTCTTTCTCTACTAATAAATTGACTTTCATCTATGTGGTTATGTGTAATGCACAACAGTATCGTCACGAACATTCTCGCTGCTTTGTGCCCAAAGTTTGATATCTTGTATGGTTATTTGCATGGACACTTCACAATATGAGAACAATGGTAGCGTTCGGATTGGAACTGAATGTCTGTAGTGTAAACTTCTGGAAACGTATCTGTTTTTTTTTTAAATTTGATACTCATGGAGTGGTAGTGTAACCACATGGATTGGGGGTGGGTGGGGGTGGCTTTCCATGACCGGGGACAGGCACATCAATACACAAACGTTAAATGGCGATCTTTCATAAACTGGAATGTCTCCGTTTTTAAAAGTGCTGGACTTCTATTCCCAAGTGCACTTGGCTAGCAGGTCAATTCAATCCAACGCAAGTTCGTCCCAAGTCACTTCGGAAAATCTAGTGAGTTCCGCCAAAGTTAGTCCGGTTCTCCTGAAAGTGAGTTCGCTCCACCCGAAAGTAAGTTCAGCATACAAATAATTAACCTGACCAAGATATAATATTATAGGCTTTTTGGAACATGTTTTACTAAAACGACCGAGTAAATGAGAATGGCGCTATGTGGTAAGGAATGAGCATATTTTTGGTGAATTGCTGAGCCCTGATAGCTATGGTTCTATGTTAACAACTATAGTTCGTTTTGGTTGGCATAATGCATACCCACTGCAAGTTATTAATGTTTCCTCTGGTGCCTGAGGGGAATTTGCGTCCTGGATAGGTGGCTTGGTTCTGGTGGCTTGGTTCTGCCATTTGATCTTATTGAAAGGCACATAAATATGGAATATGCTTTGGTATGCTCGTTTAGGTGGACACATATTATAACCACTGGCATGTGTTATTTTATTCCATTTGGATATTTAGCATGTTTATTGTACGTAAGATTTGGATTGATCAGTACGTTGTAAAACAGATCAAGGGGCGGCGGAACGATTTTCAAAGTGGGGGGCTGGATCGGGCGATGGATGGTCGTCGGTATGAACAATTTAAATTCTAGGGTTTCAAAACCCCCATTTCCATGCATCTGAGTGGATATTTTGAGATTTTTCAGGAGATCTATTTGAAAGATTTCACACTTTGAGAGTCGTAATAAACGTCGGTAAAGCATACAGGTGAGGTCTACTTATCAGCTTTGGTCGTAATGTCTGCTTTACCAGACGTTTACAGCATTTTTTCTGTCTGTGGATTATCTTGTCTGGGGTGGATTTGGTACTTGTATGTCTGTAAGATTACGATCTACTTCAGTTAACCGATTTATTAACAGACTGTATACATTTTAGCGTTTGCTGCCACTTACTGCAATAAATGATCCGAAATCCATCGAAACTGAACCAGTACGAGAGAAACATATAGCTGGCGAAAATATGGGAGAGGCTCTGTATTCGCTCCTTGTTTCACCAGTCATTGGTAAAGTTAAAATATATGCATACAAAAAAGACATGACCCGGCAAAAAAGTGGAGGGGCTGAAGACCCCCCTCCCCCCCCCCCCCCCCCCCCCCGCCTGCCGCCCCTGAGATCCTTCTTATAATGCTTGTTGCTGAATTCGCATGGTTGAGAGCTGTAATTTGCACTGGAATTTTATTGGTTGTACAGTTATCCACTAATAGCAAGTATTGGTGGACATTTTGAGCCAATTGTTACACCACAATGCAGCGGCTTAATTAAGCCATTCGCCCTGACTTTCAAGCACTCGACTACAAGTTAGTCACTACAAGTATCAGTGTTCATTCAATTTCCTAAGCTGAAAAAAATATTGAGTAAAATTAAAATGTACAGTTGTTTTCATTCCACGAAATACTATACTCACTGTGAATCGCTCTTGGTGACTACGGCGCACTCAACTGTACGATATGTAGAATTGTAGATATAATTAGCTCGCTAGCACCGGCAAGCTTATTATTTGCATGTTGTTTCAATTTGGTGTGGCGGCTCATGACGAGCCTCGCATGGATCGATGAGATGAGCTGTGCCGGTGGATAGATATCGCGCTTGGCACATTTGTAGTTGCGGAGGAGGCCAGAAGGCGGAACAGCTCCCCCACCAACATACTTACACACACGTTCACACACAGATATATATGTGTAACGGGTGGTAGTTTAGAGACAAGTAATTGATAATGAAAGGCTTTTTTAAGCGGCGAGTAACTGTCACACTCTTCAAAGTACTCACCGAACACAAGCAATGTCTGCATTGGTTGGATGCATTTGTAACATCAGCATGCCATATGCCTTAGCAAAGAGCGAAGCCGGGCCCCACATCGGCTATTGGGCTTAAGTGGCTTGCCCAGAAACACAACGCGGCATCTCTCGAACCTATAACCTCTTGATCGTCAGTCTGGCGTTCTAATCAAATGAGCTCCTACTGCCCCTTTTCTATTAATAAACGGATCCGTATGTATTTGGTTATGTACACATAATATTATATAATGACATGCTTATCGCCAAGATAATTCCCACTGGTCCGTCTTTATGGCCATTCTTAACCGCATACACAAACATATACACACATTATGCAGCGGGTGGTGTTTTAGAGACCATCGATGATTTTGAGAGCGAAATAGAAATAGTTTTTTTAGATGAGCCTAAAGACGAACGGAATCTGCACTACAACGTGTCTTCTGTGTATCATTTTGAATATTAAATACTTTTGTTTCATAATGAAAGGCTTTGACAGCTGAAGTTATATCGTATAGGGGAGTTTTACAGGTGCACGAAGCCAGAATAGGCGGGCTGAACCACCGAATTGCGGCGAGTAACTGCCAAACCCATCAGCTTACTCATGCGGCAGAAACAGTGTTATCACGAGTATGTGATACGCCTTAGCAAACAGCGATGACGAGCATCTAATGACTCAACTGCGGTTACGTGTATTGCACAGGCACAACGCAGCGAATCTCGATTCCACCACATTTCTGTCATCCGCTTGGTGCTCTTGCCAGTGACCAACTACAGACTCCTTTTCTCCCTGTAAACGGGCTCCAGTGTATATGGTTATGTACACTATGATGCGCATGTGCATCGTCGCGGTATTTAACACTCGTTATTTGGAGGCCTTTCGATTCAAATTTTGATAATGTTTTATGGTTAGCAAGACACATGAGAGTTGAAGTTCAAGATTAACAAAAAACGGCCACGTCCCTAGATATGGAAATTCTGCATTCAACTTGTGTATTGATGTGTCTCGCTGATGACAAACCGTCCACACACACAGATATATATATACACGCACACTATATACAGAGTGACATTTGAGAGACAAGTAATTGTTTTGAGACAGAACGACTTTATACAGATGAGCCTAAACTCAATGTTATCTACATGTCAGTAGGGATTATAGAGTTGAAGAAAACCGTTATTTGTTCGGGCCCGATTAAGTGACGAATGCAACCATCAAGTTGTTTTTAGCAAAGTACCCCCCCCCCCCCCCCCCCCCCCCCCCCTGTCTTTAGATTCTTTCGGACCCATGGTCAAATTTGTTAAATATGCAGCCAACATGATCATTTTTCTGAATGTGGAGGTGCATTAAGCCTATAAACACAGCTTTGTGTGTGGTATTCCTACCATGCGACTAAGGTGTACTGGGCATGGGGCATCACTGACACATATCTGTGCGCAGATGCCCTTTTATTACCGTACAATCACGATAATTTTTGAGAAACTTCATCTCTCTTTTCAACTAATAAACGAGCTCCTCTGTATATGGTTATGTACATGTATAATCGTCACGATAATTTCCATTGGTTCTTTGTGGCCATTTTTGTTTTGTTTTTTGCCCAGGCTTGATATTTTATGGTAAATGGAGAACTTAAGTGCTACTTGGGGGAATAAGATTTCAGGCATTTTTAAAAATGGGGGACGTCCCAGGTTATGGGGGGATCCCCATTTAACATTTGTGTTTTGATGTATCTTGGTGCGGATGGACCCGGTCACGACAAACCGCCCACACAAACACATTAATACTTATGAATCCACACACTATGGTGTGGTGGCATTTTAGAGTCCAGTGATGTTTTTTTAGAATGAAACTGAAAGACTTTTTTGGATAAACTAAAAACTAACAAGATCTAAGGGGCGGCGTGAATTACGCAGGGTTGAGGAGCACCGTCTTTTATTTGAACCCAGTTGACAGATGAATGCAACTTTGAAGTTGTTTTTAGCAAGGTATTTTTCCCTCGACACACGCTCACATTCTTAAAAACATGATATTATTGAAAGGATAACATCAAGACGAAACTTAGCACTTGCGATGCCTTTATTTTCTGGGGTCACGATGATATTGTAAGTGTCATTTCAAATACTGTGCATAATGAAAATACCCCAGCATTGATGTACGAAAACTGAATTGCTTTCAATAACAAAAAATCGATTGCACGTCAGCGATCAGGGACGGTGTGATTCCAAATTATCTCCCTTGATGTGGGCAAACTCGAATCTACTTACCTCCCCTGATGATCATTTGAAAATGTACATTGCCACCGAAAGAGAGAAAAATGTGTTGAAACTTTTCACAGAAGCACTTTGTGTGCGGTGAAATTTACTAAATATATCATAATTAAAACATAGTTTTTGGTCAGTGGTGATGCTCAGGAATTTCGCTTCTTTGCATTCTGGGAGGGTGTTATCCATAGGTTTTAGGTCAAAATCCCGTTTAGTTTTCTTGCGAGTAAAGGTGATTCGTTGGGTTTTATCGGCGTTTAGCTTAATTCTCCATTTGGCACACCATTCTTCAAGCTCGTCGAGAGCGCGTTGCAGGGGTTTTTGGAGCAGATTGGCCGTATTGTTAGAGTCCCAGAGGCCCTTATCATCCGCGAATTGGGAAACCTGAACGCGGTCATCGGAGAAGCTAAGGTCATTTATGAAAAGAAAAAGATGTATAGAAGGGGGGCTTAGGACGGATCCTTGGGGGTGCCTGCTTCGAGGGGGACACTGTCGGACATTTCATTGTTCACTCTGGCTTTAATTTCGCGATCATTCAAGAAGGAGGATAGTAATCTAATCGGTTTCACGGAGAGTCTCATTTTAGATAATTTGTAGCGCATTCCATTATGCCAAACAGAGTCGAATGCTTTTTCAACGTCTAGTAGGACTGCTGATTGCTGATGGCAGTTTTCATTTGGGTCACCAGTCGGTAGACATGTTCGATGCCTTCTTTACGGTTTCTGTAGGCTGCTTTGCTCCCCATTTATTAATTAAGTCGATGTCTTCAAGGTGCCCCCTGAACCGATTGGTAAGGATTCTTTCGAAAGTCTTACCAATGCAGCTGAGCAGGCTGATTGGGCGGTAGCTGGCTGGATCGGAGGGGTCCTTATCGGGTTTTGGTATCATGACACCGATGGCTTTTTTCCAGCATTTGGGAAAGTAGCCATGGGTGAGGCATGCGTTGAATAGTTTGTTTAGTTTTTCGATTAGGGAGTTTGGGCTTTGTTTTAGAATTTTGTAACTTACTTCGTCTTCGCCGGGTGAGGAGGAGTTTTTGCATTTTTTTTATGACATTAATGATTTCGTCATTGGTGATGGGGGTGACAAGGTCATCAGCGTCCCCTTCTTCAGGCTCGTTATCGAAGTTGGGGTCCCGGTAGATATCGGGGTGTTCATTGATGAAGTCATCAATCGCGTTGATGACGGCGTCATCATTGCCCGTGCCTTGATACGGGCGATGCGTTTTTCTTAAGAGGTCGGCAAAGGTGTCGGCCTTCTCTTTGCCGGTGCGAGTAAACATAAGCATTGATGCTGACAGTGACCTTTTAAATGAATTAGGCCAATTAGGGGTCTGTCGGTGGACGAGTGGTGTGCGTGGTTCAGTATAGTTTCGGTTATAGGAGGTTGGTGTCGAAGGAAACTTTCTCGACGTGAATTCGAACCCCTGCTATGCCATTGTAAACAAAACCAGCGTCCTTGATTCTATGACACGCTAAAATTTGATAGAGAAGTTCTCACTGATTTCCTTGCAGTGCAGTATGTAGAATTAATAGAATTGATGCAGTTACTTGATGACTGATGAATAAATAACTTGTTGGGATAGGGGCGGCGGAATCGGGGGAGTGCTGGGGAGGGGGCTTCAGCGAGCTACCCCCCCCCCCCCGCCTTTTTCGCCGGGCCATGTTTTTTTGTATGCATATATTTTATTATTTTAACACAACCAATGACTGGTGAAACAAGGGCGGATCCAGAGCCTCCCCCATATTTTCGCCAGCTATAGAGCCTATATTTCTCTCGTACTGGTTCAATTTCGATGGATTTCGGATCATTTTTTTGACAGTGGCAGCAAACGCTAAAATGTATAGGCCCTACGGTCTATTAAAAAATCGGTTAACTGAAATGGATCGTAATCTTACAGACATACAAGTACCAAATCAACCCCCTAACAAGATAATCTACAAACAGTAGGCCTATAATTAGGCCTACTGTTGAAGTCTGGTAAAGCATGATACAGGTGAGGTCTATTTATTAGCTTTGGTCATTACGACCAAAGCTCATAAATAGCCCTCACCTGTACATGCTTTACCGATTTTTTTAACGGCTCTCAGAGTGTGAAATCTTTCAAATCCAACTCCTGAAAAATCGAAAAATATCCGCTCAGCTAGATCTGCTCAGATGCATGGAAATGGGGGTCTTGGGACCCTGGAATTTAAAATTTTCGTACCACGGGCCGAAACATGGTAGGCCCGTCATACCGACGACCATCAATCGCCCGATCCAGCACCCCCCCCCCCCCCCCCCCCACACACACACACACTTTGAAAACCGTTCAGCCGCACCTACTCGGAGTCAGTCCTTTTTTCACCGAACACACAGGACATTGGACATAAAAAATTTAACAGGCAAGATTCTTTTCTCGATATTTGTAACCGAAGTTATTAGCCCAGCATCTCGATAATTTTAGAGGCACTGGACATCACTCAGTGGGGGAAGGTGGTTGTTTCTTTGATCAATCTGATAATTCCAAGTCATAACCCCCACAATGACGAACGTCGTTTGGCGCAGCGATACTTTACGCCGAACTTCGAAGAGGAAGTTGCGTTTTTGCACCTTCAAGTTCAAAGGCAACAGGTGAGAAGGATAGTTTGCAAGTTCAGCGTGGTCGAACAAGTACTATTTAGACCTTCGAAGTTCGAGTAAGTGCACACAAATTTTAAAACTATTTGAAGACTAGAAAATGTTCAAATAGCCAACACCAAAGACACGTCCAAACGGTCCATGATTTGATTTTGAAAATGGCTATGCCATTTGCAGGGTTGCCACAGCACATGGCAGGTCCAGGAAGCTGCACTTTGTCCGTATATAATTTGGATGATATCGATACTTCTAATATGAAATAGGTGCTTCCTAAAGTGCAAACGTAGTTTTTTGTTGTTGTTGTAAATTTGAATAAAAAATATACAGAGGATGTCAGTGGGTGTGTGTAATTCCGTACCGAATACACCCAAACTTTCCAAAGCAAAGGGCACGTCTTTTCACCCAAATGTACCCAAATGATACCCAAATGTAACTAAACAATAACTTTATGTTGGATACTTGCCATTATTACCACTAAATCTATAAGTTACTAGTAGATTAACATGATTTTGGAGGGCTGTTAAAACTCTATAATTTCGGTAACGTCATTCGACGAAGCCGGGCCGCGGGCGGATAATGGTATAAATAGCCATTAGCGGCCCGCGGCCCGGCTATTTTTAGATTCCATGGTCTAATGAATTACTCCCATTCGGGTGAAGTCCTTTGTATTTCCGAACGGAAGTCGAACGCGCGATCGAAACAGAAATATCGAACCGACTTACTGATTATTTCTTCCAGCAATTCCCTCGTGCGGTTAGCTATAACAGGGTGTGGTAATAATAGTAATAACATAATTGTTGTCAGGCATCATGATTCATTAGCGGCCCTGCAGCAATGATGAACAGCCCTTGGGCTTATTAACGGCCCTCGACTTCGTCTCGGGCCTTTAATAAACCCTCGGGCTGTTCATCATTGCTGCAGGGCCGCAAATGAACCATAATGCCCTCCAAAATCATGTTATTGTTATATTACTTTCATCCCTGTGACGTGCATTATGTGAATGTAGCATTCTAGTGATATAACCGGTATTTGCTAAATTCGCGCTAAGAAATTGTTCGATTCACACAAACAGATTCCTGATCATGTTTAGTTCTTGAATATTTTACAGAAACCACAACTGGTAAAATGAATGACTTTGTCCTACGAATAGACCAGTGAAAGTCAAATAATTTATTTTATTATGTAATTGTGCAGCTAACACACAGCACCGAATCTGCCGATTCGGTGTTGTGTGTTACTTGCAAAATCGAGACAAGTAGAAGAATTCACAGCAAGGCCTATCATTTTCAACAAAACATGGAAATGTCAGTGATGAATTTCGTGCGTGTGTGTGTGTGGGTGGGGGGGGGCTGCCTTCTCATCGATATAGAGCTTCACATGCTTCCTTCGCGTCCGATTTGCTCTTGGTGTGCTAAATTTTGCAATGTTTTCACAGTAGTCCTTGTGACTTGGAACCTTCCGTGTGTACTATACCATCTCTTCTCATTACCCTTTCCTAACTAGACCCGTCCCGTTATTAGCCCCCACCCCCTCTCTGGCAGGATCGGGAGAAGGGGCTAATAAGGGGAGGATCCTGGCCAGAACTATAGTTCTCCCAAACCCCAACTACAAGTAGCTTCAAATATCACAGACCCCCCCCCCCCCCTTGTAGAATCCTGTCTATTTCCCAGGAACATGAAGCGTTCAACACCAATAAATAACAAATATTATATAACTATAACTTTATTAGGATTTTACGTAAAAGAATACAAAAAAGTTTAGCAGCTATGGCTAATTGTGCCCATCGGTCGCAGTTGGCAATATTTGCAGAAAAGTGAAATTAAGCCAGGAAAATTTTGCCAAAAAATGCTACCGTGGGTATCACTGCGGCACATAACGCACCCCCCCCCCCCCAACTGTTGAAGAGGAGCCCCCCCCCCCCCCCCCCCAGACAACAACCGACAAACGGGAGAACAGTAATTTAATTCCCTACTACACTTTTTCTCCGTCACGGACACGGACTACAATTTACTATGTTACTGAAATTAGTTTATATAAAGCTTCCCAAGAAGAGATATGAAAAAGTGAGATTTTCTATGCAACGTGCACGTCTTGATGACTACATGGGTGGTAACTAAAAAGCATGTGCTTTGGGAATTAACAACTATTTGTCTTACCTCGCAAAACACACATTTGGTTCTTTCAGTCTCTTTAGAGCAGACTCCACAAGGGAACTCCTTGCCGCGATATTGCTTTACAGTGGTGTATTACATGACCGTCGGGAGTTCTTGGGTTGTTCATGATAACTTTAGTCGGACAAGAAAGTGCACAGTGAAATGAGGTTTACGAGCGACAATTATCCGATTTCTAATAAATAATTTGAGGTCCCGTTGTATATGGAGGGCAGATTCAAATATTAACCGTATACCTTTATCAATTACTAATCTCGGATCCACATTTATTATTTTCTGGAGTTCACATTTAATGTTTATACACTTTTTAGCCGTAACTTTGACATTTTTCCCAAGCTGACCCGAGTAGACGGCGTCCTTAGATACGCGGCTTCCGCAAAAGCTTTCCCCATTCTCCCATTGGCTTATTTTCATTGATGATTTTCTCGGCATAAATAGTAGCCAATGGGATGTCATTGTGCTTCTATGGATGCCGCTAGCTTGTTCAAAGCCAAGGGAAGGTTAAAAAAAATGTATAAACCGCAAATGTGATCGCCAGAAATGAATAAATGTGGATCCGAGATTAGTAATTGATAAAGGCATACGGTTAATATTTGAATCTTCCCTCCATAGACAATGGGACCTGGAATTATTTATAATAAATTGGATAATTGTCGCTCGTAAATCTCATTTCACTGTGCGCTTTCTTGTCCGACTAAATGTTTTTAGGCCTTTTCTGCGACTTCTCCCAGTTGTCATGACTAACCCAAGAACACCCAACGGGTCATGTAATACACCATCGTAAAGCTTATTCATTCCCCTTTCCATTGATACCGGGTACTGTTGGATACGTTGTGTGAATCAAATTTGAGGGGGGAAACACGAAGATGAGTGCTATCATTTTCGAAAAGCGAGTTGTTTACCTTGTTAATATTTATATACCATTGCAGGGGCACATCAGCATAGATTCAAAAATGGTATCAAATATAATTTTTCTTTCGATTTCCCAGCTTGTGCCGAGTACCTGTGATATCTGCATATATAGCGGGTTCTGTATCTGTATAAGTTACGGTGTGGGACCATTGGACATAGAGACACCGGTTAGTGGCTTTTCGAGAGGGCAGATTGGAAGCCCTCTACTTTTTGTGTATGCACTATATTGTTGCCTAAGTGGGAACACACTAAAAAGTTTAGTCCATGTCCATGTCGGAGAAAAAGTGTAGTCAGGAATTAAATTATCATTTTCTCATTTATTGTTTTCTATGAAATTTGGAAAGTATACTCTGGGGTCGATACGAATATATATCCCAAAAGAGAAGTTGTACGATGTTATTTTACGATGTTAAAAGACATTTTCTCTTTCAAACACACTAAAAAGTGTAGCTGACTCGGCACCGTGTTAGCTAATTAATTGGCTTACGCTTATCGCTGTGGTGACACACGATTATGAGGAGATAAGTGAGGTATTGATTTGATTGATAGATTATCTTTCATTACTTTTTTCCCATCTACATGGCGTAAAATACAAGAGTAACAGTATAATAAGATTATTTCACATAAGATTGTGATAAATGTCCGTGGTGGATAGTTGCATGTTCATGCCCCTCCCCCGTAGACTCTCTCTCTCTCATACGCCCTCCCAATCTTGCTCCCTTTTTCACAAATTGGTTACTATGAAAGAATGAATAAAATTGGGACTGATAGAGAAGAAAAGAAAACTAAACGGCAACGCCGGTTTGGTCGCGGCCCCGGTATATTCAGGTGTGGAGAAAGCTCCGCCAGTATAGTTTTGAATAACCGGAAGTCATCCATCAAGCCTTCAGGGAGATAGGATGCCATGTGTGATATATGGGGTATCTGGTTAGCCTTCTGGAATTTCAAATCCCCCCCCCCCCCTGCCAAAAATAAATAAAGCCCTTAAAATGGCTGTTTGTTGGCAAGATTGCTTCAGTCAGTTTCAGTAATAGGCAGCAATATAATTTGGGCATTGAATTTTACTCCACGTGCTTTATTTGAAGAGAATTGTACAAAATCTCCTGGTGGAAAATCTACCCCCCTACCCCTGCACACACAAACGCAAACAGTTAGTTGAACCAGTGGGCTTTAACCCACGCACTACAGTACACAGTATGCAATACTCAATTTAGGCACATACTGTATTGCCAATTTGCCAAGCCATTGTATAGTGTTGTACTGACATGTACAATTATAGTCTTATCATTACGAACCAGTCAGACTGGATTTGATTCTAGCAATGGATGCGAGTCAGAAACTACCTTCTTACATATATTGGTCCTCTCCAAACAAACTAAATACACAATGAGGACCACCTACATGACTCCAGTCCTTGACATACAATTGCAGACTGGAATAATACGGGAACTAGTCCAGTGTGGATTACACTTACCATGGCCATATACTCAATGAGTTAACAAAACACAACTCCCAAGGTTGCTTCCAGTGACTCTGTGGTGCCTGCCCCCACCTTTAATCACACTTTCATTATAATACATTATTCATTATGGAATTGTCTTGTGCTTCATATATTTCGACTTTAGGTATAAAGGTAGGCATGCCATATATATTATTCTTTAAAAATATTCTAGAAAACTTCCTAATATAAAAAAAAACTAATAAAATGAACTAAAAAATTATTTTTTAGAGTTAATATTAATCCGATTATCAGGTTAGCAAAGCTGTATAGTTTTTAGTGTAAATCTGATAATTTGATCCTGAGATATTAACCCTTTATCCTTCAAATTGAAAATTCCTCCAATCCCTTTGGCATGAGATAACTCAAAAAATCTCAATCCGATTGTCATGTTACTTCATATATGTGTTCAGGTTACTGATGTGCTAAGCTGTAGAGTTTTTGGTGTAAATCTGATAATTTGATCCTGTGATATTAACCCTTTGTCCTTCAAATTGCGAACTCCTCCAATCCATTTCTTCGGCATGATATAACTCAAAAAATATTAATCCAATTATCAGATTACTGTATATATGTATTCAGGTTACTGATGTGCTGTGCTGTATAGTTTTTTATGTAAATCTAATAAGTTGATCATGAGATATTAACCCTTTATCCATCAAAATAGGTACTCCTCCAATCCATTTCTATATGTACCCATACCATGTATGGTGTACATAATGTCGGCATCCGACGTGGCCCTCCGTCATACAGCTTTCTACTAGTTTCGCGGATGGGTATACATCTGACGATTTCATCGGCCTATTTTTCCCCCCTGGTGTTAACGTTCTGACGATTCCGCCAATCCGTCAGTCTGCAAGACTTTGATGGTCTTGGATCAGAACTCCGATCCCAAGTCAGCCGTTATTCCTATAGAGTCCATGTTAGGCTTATCCAGAGAGATGCAAGACATGCTTTCTCTCTTGGATCACATCGTCTCTGCCTTGGCTGCTTATCTGCCTCCACATAAGTTTGACGACATAAGGCTCCTTTGCGTGTGATCCCTAAGACGCTCATGCATTTTACTCACACACATGCATGTAACACGGCTATTTTTGAATTAGTTTGCTGGAACACTTTGCTGGTCACAAGCTGTTCCCTTCCTGAAGGGCAGGGCGCAGCTCTTTGGTCTGCTTCTTTGATGGGACTGTGACTACTCCATGATTCTGTGGCGTTGGTCCAGGATGACGTCCTGCGTCATTCCAAAGATCAGCTGCTGCCTTGCCAGCTTGATCCGCCTTCTGTTGAAGGCAGGGGCCGGTTTAAGCCTAACAAATGACTTTCTGCTTCCTCTGTGAAGCCAAAGGCTGATACTCCTGCTTCGACTTCCTCCTCTTACTCACATGGTAAGAGTAGGCATCAGCAGTCCAGTGGGAGGTCTCAGGATCCTTCATCTAGCAGAGGAGGTGGTTTCGCCTCTCACAGGCCTCTCCAGGGCTTGAAATGAAGGTCCTCACTTCGATTCGTCCCAGGTTGGAGGAGGGATATCGGAGTTTGCAGACCATTGGGCCATGATCACATCTGATCCTTGGGTTTTAGATGTTCGGTCCAGTCTGCGAATATCCTTTTGGAGGCACCCCACTCTGTTAAGAGTGCCTCTTCCAACCCAAGTTCCTTTAGACGTTTCACATCGCGAACTTTTGATCATGGAGATAGACTGTCTCCTGTCAAAGGGAGCGATCGAGGTCGTCAAGAGCATTCATTCAGTTGGATTTTATTCCCTCCTGTTCTTGGTGTTGAAGAAGGACGGCCGATTCTGACCGGTTATCGATCTGAGTATCCTGAACCAGTCTATCTTTGCACCCAAGTTCAGCATGGAGACTTTCAGGTCATTTTCTCCGCTCCATTCACCTGGGAGATTTCGCTTCCAGCATCAACCTGCGAGATGCTTACTTTCATGTTCCGATTGATCATATATCGTGAAAGTATCTCGGATTTGCTGTTCTAGGGCAAATTTACCAGTTCAAGGCCATGCCTTTTGGCCTCAACCTGGCTCCTTGGGCCTTCATCTGGCTGATGTCGCATGTGATAGCCTTGCATGGCACTCAGTCCAGGGTGACTACTTCAGCGTATCTGGACAATATCCTCCAGAGGCACTCCAATGCTGCTCTTCTGGAGTCAGATGTCGACACACTGTTGAGCCTGCTCATGTCGCTAGGGTTCAGAGTCAACGAAGAGAAGTCGGACCTTGTCCCTTCTCAGTCGTTTTGTCATTTGGGGATGGACTTCCGTACTCAGCTGAATGCGGTTTGGTGACTGATCTCATTTGTCTAGGTTGGCTGCCTGTCAGACCTCTCCAGCACTTTCTCAGTCATTGGTGGCTGAATGTCGATCCTCTGGATCTGGTGCTTCAATTACGAGGATCTCTTTATCGTCACCTTCTTCCCTGGATGGATGTTCAGTGTATTACGTCCGATCGTGTTCTGACGGCTGGTGCCAGTGATCTTGGATGGTATGCGACGTTGGATCCTCTGGTCTTGCCCTTCACGGTATATGGGACCAGGATCAAGCAGCTCTTCACATCAGCCAGAAGGAGCTTCTTGCAATTCTTCTGAGTTTCCGACACCTCACCTTACAAATCGTCAGGTCCTTTTGTTGTCCTGCAATTCGACAGTGGTCGCTTACATTTGGAACCAGGGCGGCACGCGGTCATCTGAACGCCCTGCCCCGATGGGGCAGGTTCATTTCCACTGAGTGGATGCTTCACAGGGTAGTGTTCCAGTTGCGGTCTCTAGGGTCATCCCCACATCGTTCTTTTTGCGACCCATTTGAACCCCCAGGTGTACACTTTCGTGTCCCTGTGTCTAGATCTCTGGCTTTCACCGTGGATGCTCTGTCACTCTATTGGAATGGCCTAGTCCGCTGTGCCTTCGCTCTGGTTCTGATTCTGCCTCAGGTTCAAGCCAAGAAACGGACCTGCAGTTGCCGAATCATTCTGATTGCTCCCCTGTCGCCACAGCGGGTGTGGATCAATCAGCTCCGCTCTCTGTTGGCAGCAGTTCCCGCACGTCTCCCTCTACGTCACGACCGTCTTTGCGAAAGTCACCCGAGGAGTTTTCTTGTTGACCTGACTGTGCCATCACATATATCTTTTGTCAGGTCCTCTGTAGAGGTATTTTGAGATGTACAGTGGAGTGCTTTTTGCTAAATGGAAGGTCTTCTGTCGATGGTGTACTTATCACTCGGTTGATTATGACGATCCTTCGATAACACAGATTGCAGAGTTTCTGGTATATCTGTTTGATTCTCGGGGGTCTCCAACCTGTTACCATCTAAGGGTACAGGTCCATGCTTTCGGAGATGTCTTCGTTTTTGGGAAAGTGTCATACCGGCACTAATACGTACCTCTACAAGCTTATTCGGCACTTTTCTTCGAAAAGGCCTAGGATTTTGCGGCTTACCACAAGATGGTATCTTTCGTGGGTGCTGCTTTGCTAGGGTGGTGGTGGGGGAGGGCATTCAAAACTTCATCCCAAGTGGATATGCTTTTTCTCACATACAAGACTGCTTTTTCTGATGGTTAGTGAGCTTCACGCCCTCTCTGTTCATCCGGTCTTTTTCAGGAGCTCCACCCAGTGTTACCTTACCACTGATTGCTCCTTTCTGGCCAAGAATCAGATGCTAGAAACTACTCAACCTCCAATCTGTATCAGGGCTCTTCCTTTTGCTGAGGGTAATCGCCCTTTGCTCTGTTCGGTGTGTGCAATTTGCATTTACCTGAACCAGACGCAGTTCATTAGGAAAGACAGGAACAGTTATATTTCTGTCTCTTATCCCTGGTCGACAGATGATCTCTCTTCAATCCATTTCTAGATGACA
The DNA here is from genome assembly GCA_031216915.1 of Pictodentalium vernedei. NCBI lineage: Eukaryota > Metazoa > Mollusca > Scaphopoda > Dentaliida > Dentaliidae > Pictodentalium > Pictodentalium vernedei. Next base: position 407,778,029 of record CM062292.1, on the reverse strand, counting down.
GCTGTATTCACAATCGCTTTTTTGTCCACGAGGTACGTTCATTGTCTATCTCCTGAGCTTATGCTAACTCTGTCAGTTGTCAGATGTTATGCAGGCAGACTACTGGAGAAATGCTTCTACTTTCTCCACCTATCTGCATCAGTTGCAGGAGCAGTCTGAGGACCTTTTTAGTCCCCTACGGGAACCATAAGGGGACTATAGGATTGCTGTCTGTCCTGTCCTGTCCCATCTGTCCGTCCGTCCGTCCGTCCGTCTGTCTGTCCGTCCGTCGACAGATAGTTCTGAGGGGATGATGCATGCTCAAATTTTTTTTTCAAAATCCAAGATGGTGGAATGGGGGGCCATTTTTGTTGTTTTTTAAGTTTTTTTTTTCTCTATTTTCATGTTACCACCCCTCCCTCCAACATGGTTCAAGCTACACTTTGCATATTTGGCACATGGATAGAGGGTTGGGAGGGGATGTTGCACATTCAATATTTTTTTTTTCAAAATTCAAGATGGCGCCATGGCAGCCATTTTTGTTTGTGTTTTTCAAGTTTTCTTCTCTATTTTATGTTCCCTTCCCTCCCTCCAACATGGTTCAAGCTGCACCTTTCATATATGGTACATGGATAAAGGGTTGGGGGGGGGGGGGGCGGGTACGCAAGACATGGATCTGTGATTTACTCTTCATTGCCAGTTGATTCACAAATAAGAATACATTCATCAACCATTGAAACTGTGGCAATTCTTATGGGGGCGCGGTGACATCGCGTTAACCGGTTCTCGTCAGATCAGCGAAGTTAAGCAACATCGAGCGCTGTCAGTAGCTGGATGGGTGACCATTTCAGTGACTGATTCGCGCTCCCGCGGTGTGTCCTTGGGCAAGGCACTTAACCCCATTGCCTACATGGGGGCACGATGATGCTGTGTACTAAGACGTACTGCACGTCCCTGGTGCGCATGTCCTCAACCAATGTAATCCTGCCTGTGCCACGGTGCAGAGTTACGATGTTGGAGAGCTGACAGCTGCTCGTCGTTGCTCGGTGGTTCTCTCCGGGTTCTCCGGCTTCCTCCACCCGTAAAACTGTCACGGTCATGGTTAGCCATTGTGCATAAGTATGTGACCTTGAACACCAATAAATAAATAAATAGAAATGGCAATTCTTACAAATCTATATTACCAGTCTGTGTGTATATTCCACCTGCAACCCCATGGAAAGTTAAAAAAGTGACTTCTCTACTATATTCAATGAGTGCCCTTCTCAAACTCGGATTGTAGCTAATAGCTGTAAATCTCTTCTTTTCATTGGAGACTTCAACGTCGACTTTGCAACGCAAAAATTATTAAATCATCTTATGGAACAGAATAACTTCCATCGACCTACTCATGAACTTTGGGCAGTTTTAGATTTAGCATACACAACTGCAATCACCTTACAGAATGGTAACATTCCTGTTTACTTTTCTGATCACCATATTATAGCACTCCAAATGCAAATGGACAATTAACCTGATATTTCACTTGACTATAAAACAGAAAGACAGCTACATCTGAATAAAAATGATGACATGAACACTACAGTTATGAAGTTACACAGTATCAAAATATCTACTTTGTTGTAAATTGTTCTGAACATTTACACAACACTGATAATTTGGAACAAATACAGCATTGAATCAAACTTTCGACTCTAAATATATTGAAAGTTGCTGTGTTTAGAGTATTCAGTTGGCCTGCAGAAACATTTCCACAATGTGCATACAAAGTATTATATAACATGCCCCGAGGTACCAAGCTTCCCCAGCAGACATCAGTAACTTGATGCTTTTTGTAACACAAATGCACATACCAATTCAATCATTATAAAATACCTTAAATGAAGGAAAATGTTTTAATATCTTCCTTTTTTTGGTATCAAAAGTAAGATTTCATCACCTTTCCCTTCATTTAAGGTTATTATAATGATTGGACTGGTCAAGGCAAAATTACTGCACCACGGAGAGCTGGAATCGTTCTTCTTTTCACTGACCAGACCATTACTGGCGGTCTTTGTATTTCTTAAACTACTAACCTGAAATGCAGAGATGCTTATATACTCTGGTGTCTTATGTGGCAAAAACACCTTATGTCACAAAAGCGCCATAGGGGACTAATACCACCTCGGTGGTCGAACACTGGTTTCTTTAAGCCCTCTTTTCTTCTACTCTGGCTGTCATCAACCCTAGCTATAAAGGTTCTTGCAAGGTCAGTTCCAGCCCTGTTTTTGGTACTGTACTTTCTGTCTGTGTGTCACACAGGACCATATACCTCATCTCCCATTGTCATTTACTAATGGTTGTGATGCTATGGTTTTATAGGCCTAGAGAACTCTTCTTCTATCCATGGTTCCAGTGCACTCAGGTTATGTGGGGGTTGGTTATGTGATTCCCTCCTCCTGTTGTCTATTCAGCCTGTTGTAAACAATTGTGAGGAAGGTCAATAAGAAATTTAAATTTTATAGTAAATTTCCTTTCTTATACTTACCGCAATTGTTTACGTGGAGGCCCTCCCACCTTCTTTTTCAGGTGAGAATCCTTCCTCCCCGCTAATCTCAATTAGTGGCAATGAATAGAATGACACTTTGGTTATACATCTGCTCATTGCTTCTGGAAGCCGTGGATTAGTACAAGGAGAAAAGGGTCCCCTACTGGGTTTACGCCAGTCGCACTTGACCCAGTTAAGTTTAGGGTTTATTTTTGTTTTGGTGCTTTTGCACCAATTTTCTTTCCCAAATCGGTTGGGAAAGAAGAAAATAGAGAGTATTTTTCAGAGTTAGGGACTTCGACTGTAGTGCAAGCCTGTTGTAAACAATTGGGTAGGTATAATAAGAAAGGATATTTACTATAAAATTTAAATTTTCATGTTAGGCAATACGTCAGTGCCGTGAATGCAAATGAAAAATGAATTTGACACAATCATTCATAAATTATCTATCTCAAAAGGCATCTTTGCGACTAAATTTTTGTCATTTTTTGCTGCATTTGATGTTACCACCTGTATCTTAGACATGTTTTGATATATTTGCTTCAGGTTTCTAACATTGTTCATAGATTCTATGAGGATGATGCACGTCAAAATTGTTTAAAAAAAAACTCAAGATGGCCGAATGACATCCATTTTTGTTCATTTTTTGCATTCTCAAGTTACGTTATCATCCGTACCTTAAGATGTTTTGAGATATTAGTTTTAAATCATCAACATTTGTCAGACATCATAGAAGGATGATGCATGCCAAAATCTTTTGAAAAAAAAAATTCAAGATGGCCGAATGGCAGCCGTTTTTGTTGTCATTTTTTTGCTATATTTGACGTTACCACCTGCATCTTAGTTTATATTACCACCTGTATCTCATAGATGCTTCGAATCGATGCTGTACTTTCATTTTTATACCATTGGTGACACATAATAGGAGGACAATGCCCATCAAAACTTTTTGAAAAAAACTTCAAGATGCTGACCGGCGGCCATTTTTGGCATCATTTTTTGCTTCATTTGATGTTACCACCTGTATCCTAGACATGTTTTAATATATTTGTTTCAGGTTTCTAACATTGTTCATGGATGCTATGAGGATGATGCACGTCAAAATTTGTGGAAAAAAAATTCAAGATGGCCAGACCATGTTTGTTCATTTTTATACGCCCGTTTTGAAAAAACGGGTCGTATTATGGTATACCGCTGTCCGTCTGTCCATCTGTCCGTCTGTCCCTTCATCTGTCTGTCCGGTCACACGTACGATAACTCAAGAACGCTTTGAGAGATTTTCGTGATTTTTGGTTAGGTGGTGTATATCAATGGAGGGAAGCTCCCTTTCGTTTAGTGTCGCCATTCGATTAGTCATTCCAGAGTTATGGGACTTTATTACTTAGAAAATTGTTGATTTTTTACACGGAGTTCGAAACTCGAGAACGCTTCGAGAGATTTTCACGAGTTTTTGGTAGGTGGTTTATGTTGATGGAAGGAAGCTCCCTTTCGGTTGGTGTCGCCATTCGATTAGTCATTCCAGAGTTATGGGATTTTATTTTTCACATGTCGAACAATAACTTGAAAATGCTTAGAGCAATTTTCATTATTTTTTGGTTGCAAGTATATGTTGATAGAAGGAATCTCTCTTTCGTTTTGTGTCGCTGTCCGATTTGTCATTCCAGAGTTATGGGACTTTATTCATCAAAATATAGGCAATTTTCCACATGTTGGACTTTGAGCAATTTTCATGATTTTTTGGTGGCAAGTATATGTAACCTGACAAGTACACATGTATACTCATATTGTGTGGTTCCCTCTTGTAATTAATAACGGGCGTATCATGCGCTCATGGCACAGCTGTTTATTTGCATTCTCAAGTTATGTTATCACCCATATCTCGGAGATGTTTTGAGATATTAGTTTTAAATTTTCAACATTTGTCAGACACCATAGGAGAATGATGCATGCCAAAACCTTTTGAAAAAAAAATTCAAGATGGCCGAATGGCAGCCATTTTTGTTATTTTTTTGCCATATTTGACGTTACCACCTGTATCTTAGATATATTTTGAGCTATTACTTCCGATTTCTAACATTGGTCAGAGATGCTAGGAGGGTGATGCACATCAAATATTTTTATACTGTGCCAATGACCCAGACTTAGCTGGTGCTAACTCTAAAATATCTAGGGCCAAACGCAAATTTTACTCCCAATCCCCAAAATTTGCATCTAAAACCGAAAATTACATGTCCTATAAGGTCCTCCATACTTTTACTCCACTGCGCATGCGCAGTGTCAAGGAGGTCTCGAAATTGGCGCAATTATCATTCTTAGTTTGGCCCTCAATTCAGTTACATCTGACATAATCACATAATTATGAGAGAAATGGTGGATATATGGTGGAAATAGAACGTGGAGAGGAAAAAACAGTGGAAACAAATGTTCAGGGCTGTAACTTATGATTATTTTACGAAATTATTCATGTTACCTATTTTCGTGGCATGACCTTATTGTGGTCATTCTTGCTATGAATTTTCCATTGTTTAATTAGTGTTTCCTCTCTCCATTTCCTTTATTACCCCCTAGCTATTCTCCTATGCTTTTGGCTTATTTTTTGTAATGTTTATTACTAAAAATTTTTGGGAGTTTTGGCTTGGAAACAGAATTATTTTCTGTTTTTTCCCCATGTTTATGTCCTCACCCTAGGGGTTTTGGTCTGCATCTACCATCTGATGTTCTACAGTTTCTTCTCTGGAAGCCTCTGTTTTGTATCAGATAGTGTTTAAATTGGTAACTGATTTTGGGCCATGTTTGTTTTTGTGCCTGGAGTCATGTTTCCGGGTTGTTGACACTTTTGCTCATGTTGACAACTGTTACTTCTGACAGTGTTTACTTGTCTTCTGCTTAAATTTACGGTAGTTCATAGCAAGATACATTAATATTGTCTGTAAGTGTTACATTAATTTTTTCAAAATGATTTAAAATTTTTGTCCACACTTAGGCTTTTTTGGGCTCAGGATTCCCATTGGGAACTTGGGCTCTTCTGAAAATTTTTTCAAAAAATTTTTTTTTTTGCAAATTATTTTCTTTCAATGTTATAATGAATAATAATATATTATGTATATTCATTTCAAGAGTTAGTGCGAATAATATGACGGTGTATAATTTTTTCTGGTTGAAAAAATATTCTTCAATCGTAATTCGAGGATATCTTCCTCTAATTCACGAGTTCATTGTGTTTCTTATAGTCAATGTAGTCGCATTAATTCTTGCTCTGTGTGTGTTGATTGATATGACAACGTTGGAGACGTGTGTCACGGTCTTTTGTTGTGGTGAGAGGTCCATTACGGTCCTCTCTCCGTACGGTCACTATATATTATCAGTTTCTTTTTCAGAACTGAGAGTGATGTTTCCGTGATGTCTTCAATAACTGTGTCTCCGTCGTTGCAATATTAGGGCTAGCAGGAAGTGCTCAAGGTATTTCGACAATTGCTGGGAGTTAGGTAGTTCTATCGCAGGCATTGTCACCCACTAGTCCGCCCGGTGTCGCATCCATTCACCAGGAAATAAGAATGGCACAGCACCCGGGTTAGTCCGTTGCGGTCCAGGGAAGCAGATTGGGTGATGCGAGCACTATAAAACTTCAGATGTGCACACCCAGCAGCGACGGATCCGAGGATAGTACGGAGGAAGCCTGTCACCTCTTCGAGACGCTCCGTCGCATGACAGTCCGACGCGGCTGTAATATTGGCTTCATCATCCTTGTCAACACACACTACCGCACCTTGGCTATGTGACCACAGCTTTCCAGGAGACGTTCGCATATTATATAAATGCAGGATTGAACGTCCCTGGTGCTCTTCTTCGCCGACCAAGGAATACACGTCGACCAGGTCACTCCATCTGCTAGCCAAGGATACGAGACCTTTCCAGTGGGGACGTTCGCATATTATATAAATGCAGGAATGAACGTCCCGGGAGCTTCCAGCGGATAATTCACGTAGGACCGCGGCTCCACAGGTCTCATTGAGTAACAAGGTGATGTCTTCCTAAAGTGTGCTTCCGTTGTTACAGTCAAATGAAGAGTTAGCGGCAAAAGTGCTCATGTAGATACGTCAATTGCCTGGTGTTCCTTAGTACTATCGATGGCGTTGGCGTCCGCTAGCTCGCCCGGTGTCTCGACCATTCACCAAATGGCTCAGCACCCGGGTTCATCCGTTGCGGTCCAGGAAGGAGATTTGGGTGTTGCGAGCACTATAAAATATAATGTGCACACCCAGTGACGAGGGATTCGAGGATGGTATGGAGGAAGCATATTAGTCCGGTTCCTAGCTTGTCCAGGTCCATCCGGGCTGCGAGCGAGAGAGGTCCCTCTCTCGTATTACAGCATCTGGGCTCAGATGTTGTGGTACAAACGTTCCTCAGTCGGAGTATACGTCTACCGCTCGGGACGCTCTGTTACATAGACAGTCCAGAGAGACTGCTCTTTCGGCTTCATCTTCACGACAGCACACGTGACCGCACCTTGGCTATGTGACCGGTGATATTCACCCAACATCGCCGATCAGGGATTCTACGATGACCAGGTCACGCCATCCGGTAGCCAAGGATACAAGGCCTTCTTTCTCCGGACGTTTGCATATTAGAGGTATGCAGGAGTGAATGTCCAAGGAGCTTCCAGCGGCCAAATCTATAAGACTGCAGCTCCACATGCCTCTGTTGCGGATATGCTATCGCAGATAGCACAAATTATCACAGCGTCCCAGCAACTGACAGTAACTCTGTCAGATCAGGAATTATCTGACGAAGCTGGGTTGGTACGTTCCGCTGCAGGTTCAGGCACGGACGACCAAGAATTTCAAGTGGTCCGACAGAATTTCAAGTGGTCCAACAGGATGTTGAAAGGGATACGGATGAGTTGTATTTTCCCTTTTCGGAACAACATAATTGTCGTAGAGTGCATCCGGCATTATCATCTGACGTTGTTCCTCCGGACCAAAATGCTGCGTTGCCGATAAGAAACGGTTAGCGCCACTGGATATAGAATTCTTAATCGGTTTAGGGACATCATCCCTCAGTTCCGACATAGTCCAGATATGTTTCACGGACATTTGATCTGTTGAATGACGCTATATTTATATAACTTGCTACCTAAATGGGCAGGTCAGGTTTCTTATCGGCAATATGCTCTACATCTGCCTTTCGTCATTTCATTGAGTATTTGGAAACGGTAGGACAGAGCATTCTGAGAGTTCTCTGCGTCCAGACGACCAGTTCAGGAACTAGTATTGTTTTACTGTCGTCTATTCCAACCATGCAGGGACTAGCCTTGAGGGCAACTAGGGCGATTAAGTCGCCCTTCTAAGCCCAAAGTCGCCTAGAAAAATAGTCGGGGCGATTACAAGTCGCCCTCTAAAAATTGGCCAAAATGAGAAAAGGCTGAACTGAGTGATGCGAGGTTTACATGAAAACGAGTATTTTCAAAAATCGAATGTGCTCGAGTGTGATAAATGGGCATTTTAATTCGTCAAATAAACGTCCATTTATTTGAAATCACATGACAAGCAATTGTCCATTGTCGCTTTTGGCGGATTTTTTTATTCCTATTTTGTTGCGTTCAGTCGGAGCTTCAAGTGTCGAAACGAAAATAGGTGACTTACGCGACTCAACAAAACAACCCAGTTTGAAAGTAGGTTACGTCGCTTAGGATGCCGAAAAAACAACGGACGTATTTTATAACACATTATTTTCATTTCGATTTGCTGACGACTGTTAACTGTTGGGCTGTCTATTCCCAGAAAAACACGAATGGAATTGAAACACATGAAAAAAAGCTTTTTGATGTCAAGAAAAGCTTTGTACAGGACACAAGTGTGCATGTGGACGATCTTGAAAAAGGGTCCTCCTAGATAGATCTTTATTTTGCAGTATACTAGTACATTGATTACAAAATAACATTACAACAAACATGAACATAAGCTAGTATATGGCATGGAAATGGCATAGCCTATAAGGCTGTCTTCCTGCCATTCCCGTAAAAAGAAAGATATCAAGTTTCTTTGGCATCAGTGTATCAAAGTGCTTTCCCAAAGACGGGGTTGTCTGATCTTTTATTTATAATTCAGGGGGGGGGGGGGGGGGGGGGGGGCTAGAATGTATTTGAGAATTAAGGGATGGGGGTAGGAGGATGAGATGTCAGAAGATTACAGCTGGCGGATGACACAGTCAGGGCACGTTGGGTTGTCACATTTGGAGTTAGGACGCGAATAATTATTCAAGGCTTTATCAGTTAAGGACTTTTTAAATCGGGGTCTATTTAATTGCTGGATTTGTGGGTCTATACTATTCCAGGTTCTTGGGAAGGAGTGTAATGGCAGCACAGCAGAGAACTGTGTTCTTGGTATCTAATTTACCGGTTTGCCTTGTATTCATTCCTGAGGGGTTTCTATATACTTGAAAGGTATCATCGAATGACATAGGGAGTTTTTTGTTCGTCCAGTCGCGCATAAAAAGTGAGATGTGAAGGCTGTAGAGATCATTGAATTTCAGAATGTCACAATCTCTGAAAAGGTGATTTGTATAAGAGAGATATGATTTTTTTGTTATGACCCGGACAGCTCTTTTTTGTAGTTTTAGAATTCTACTGGTGTAGGTCGAATGGCCCCAGACCTGGATACCATATATCAGATGACATTGAATCAGTGAGAAGTATAAAGTTTTCATTACCTTCGTGGGCAAGAAGTTCTTTGCCCTATTTAGTACAAAAATTGCACTTGCTATTCTTGAGCACACCACAGATATATGCTCTTTAAATTTCAGTTTTTCATCCATATGTACGCCAAGAAATTTTATAGTTTGTTCTTGCTCGTTACCAACTGGCTCAATATTTGTATTGTTTAGAAATAGTTTAATATCGTTTACCTTATACGAATCGTTTTGTGGATGAAGTAGCATATATTTGGTTTTAGTGGGGTTGAGGGCTAGTTTGTTGGCAGAACACCAGTGGTTTATTTTGGCAAGTTCGGAATTTATACTTTCTGTAAGGGTGTCAAGATTGTTACTTGACCTGTAGGCCGTTGTGTCGTCAGCAAAGGAAAGTAAACTGAGTTCTGTAGATTCGTTAATATCATTGATGTACAGTAGAAATAAAAGTGGGCCAAGAATGGACCCCTGTGGCACTCCTGTATTTATTGGTAACGTTTCTGAAATGGTATTCAAGAATGAAACAAATTGGCTTCGTTCGGATAAATAACTTTGAAACCACTGATGGGCAATACCTCTAATACCATAGTATCCCAGTTTCTGGAGTTGGATCGAGTGGTCAATGGTGTCGGATGCCTTGGAGAAGTCTAGAAATATGGAAAGGGTGCAATTCTTTGTTGGTTTGTCATTTTCCGTTACCACGCTATTCAGTAGGTGCAATATAGGGTGGACAGTTGAATGTTTTGTTCTGAACCCAAACTGGTACTTATATAAGATTTTATGTTTGTCTATGAAATCCACTAGCCTTTTATACATTAACTTTTCAAGTATTTTTGAGAACGTCTGGAGAATACTAATGGGGCGATAGTTATTAAACATTTGAGAGTTACCAGACTTGAAGACTGGTATGACTTTGGCTATTTTCATTTTGGTTGGCACATGACCGGATGAAAATGAAGTGTTGATGATGTGTGTTAATGGGCTGGCGACCTCACAGGCGACGGCTTTCAAAAGTTGTGTAGACATTTCATCTCGATCTCTTGTTGGTTTTGAAGACAATTTGGAAATACTGTAGATAACCTCCTGTGTATTCGTTGGCGTTACAAATAGTGAGTTTTCATTATTGTGCTTCATATAATGTGAAAGGTGAATATTTGTGTCGGGCACTTGGTCACCTACTGATTTCCCAATATTCGCAAAGAATGCATTGAACTTGTCAGCAATTTGTTTGGGGTTGTTTAAAGTGATATTGTTATCGACAAAGGTATTTGGGGGGGCTCAGTTTTCCGATCCAATTTATTAATGGCTTTACGTAATATTTGCCATGTTTTTTTGAGGTCTTGTTTATTATCTAACAAGATATTATGATAGTAGTCTGACTTGCTTGCGCGTTTGGCACGATTGAAGATGTGACAGAACTGTTTGTAGTTCGCGATATTTTGGGTTGTTGGAGATTTCAATTTTTTCCTGTATAGCTTTTGTTTGTGTAGGGAAGACTCTAATAATCCGGCCGTCATCCAGGGCTCGCGTCTAATATATTTAGAATGTACTGATGGTACTTCTAATGGGAAGGCTTCATTAAATGCTTTGTAAAATGTATCGATGAACAAGTCGTATGCTAGGGTGACATCGGATGTGTCGAAAACGTCGGAAAAATCACTGCCTAATAGGAGCCTCTTGAAGTGGTCAATATTTTCTTTTTTAAAGGAGCGGTTATGACTTTGTGTTGGGCGTGCATTTTGTTTTTCCAAGTTACCAATGCAGAACGTTGCAAAGTGATCACTGATATCCGAAATGACAATCCCTGATACGTGTGTAGTGGAGTCATTACTAAAGATATGATCAATAAGAGTTGCAGAAGTTTTGGTAACTCTCGTCGGCTTAGTGATGAGGGGCAAGAAGCCTGAGCTAAATATAGAGTCAATAAAAAGTTCAGTTTTGTTGTGACTAGCGAAGTTGAGTAGGTCAATATTGAAATCGCCCATAAGGTAGGCTTTTTTATTCTCCAGGTTGATTTTATTCAATAGTTCGGACATTGTGGACAAGAAAAGGTCAAGGTCGGCTTTTGGTGCGGTGTTGGGTCTATAAATGATTCCAATAATGCATTTCTTTTTAGAGGTAGTTTCGATGAAAAGAGATTCAAATACGTGAGGTATGAAAATTGACAAATCACTTTGTTGTTTGATGCTAATGTTGTCATTAATAAATAAGCCAACACCCCCTCTGCCATCATCATCTGTTGGTCATGTTTGATGAATTAAAGGGTGATAGCCTTCGAGTTCAAAACATATATCTTTTTTTACTTCAAATATTTCAGTAAGCTCCACAACATCAAATATATTTTTTCTGGGGTACATGTCACATAAAAGATTTTGAATGTTCTCAAAGTTAGCATTCAAACTTCGGCAGTTCAAATTAAAAAGTGAGAATGACTTAGGTTTTTCTGGTATTTGCTTGCTAAAATTTTCTGGTATATAATACTTACAGCTCGAATTGTCAATTGTGTAGGGCAGGTCAGTGTCACTACCATCTATACCCAGTGAAGTGTTGAACTTGGGTATGAAGTCATAAGCGTCAGAATTCTGAATCTCATCAAATGGAATATTATTAGCCATAGTCCACGATCAAGTAAAATTTACAAAAGAAGTCTAGCACTTGCGAGAACGCACTGATGCCAAAGAAGTATGTCAGGGGACAAGAAGTCATAAAATGACGGGAATACCCTTTAAAAGATATGGTCCAACGTATAAGACAAGTAGAGAAACCAGATGTTAAAAGACACCGTACTCTAGTTCTTTCGTGTAGACACGCTCACTTGTGCCCACACAAAATGAAATGCGGGTAATCACACACGTACGCAATCAAACACCTACGCACTTAGTGTACATCCTGCCAGCAAATACAGGGTGGTTGGAAGCATATACCCGAGGGCATATATATGCCTGAATATCAATGGGCATGCAGTCGCATACCCATGATGTGGATTCATTTAGTGGGTAGCTCTGCAATATTGAATCTGTGACGAGGTAGTCAGATTGCATGTATCTTACATTTTGACTATGGTCGTCGGATGGATGAAAGAGATGGGGTGGGGTACACATGTCTTTTCAGTTTCAAATTAGATACCAAATTTGCGTGACAAATTAGCGTGTTGTGCGCGTTTTCATACATACAAAACAGTCGCCGCGGATCGACGTCAATCCGGGGGATTCATCTAATGGGTAGTCACACAATATCACTCCTGTGATGGTCAGGGTGACAGAAGACTTTCTGTGTATCTGTTGACTATGGTTGTCGCGGAGGTTGACTATGGTTGTCGCTGAGGTGAAGGGTAGGTACACATTGTCGCGTGTGAACCACACGACTCTATTTTCCACTGGAAGATAGAACCCTATGGTTCCCATGCGACGATATGTTGGCCCACTTTCAAATTAGTTTTGTAATGTGCGTGTTGCGCTCACACCGGCCTCAATCCAGGTGGATTCATCTAATGGGATGTCACGCAATATCAATCCTGTGATGGGCAGGATGATGGAAGACTTGCAGTGTATCTGTTGACTATGGTAGTCGGGGAGGCGAAGGGTAGGAACACATTGTTGCGTGGGAACCAAACGACTCTATTTTCCACTGGAAGATAGAAGAACCCTAAGGTTCCCACGCGATGATATGTTGGTCCACTTTAGTTATCCAATTTGCGTGTTGCGCACGTTTTCAATGTAACACAAAAACAACTCTCCTTTACTTGGCTGCATAAGGGTGTATACACATAGATCCTTTTACCCACACATTCGTGCAGATGCACGCATGTTTACAGGGATGTGCTCATTTGCTTACATGAATGTGTGGAATTTTAAATACAGGCAGCACACCTTAAACTGTAACACGATGTGTACAGCGATCGTTTGCATATTCAAGGGAGGTGATATTTAAGGATATGGGATTGGGATACCAATTGTTTCATTTGGGCACGTATATGGGAAGATTTCCAACGTAATAAGTCACACATAAGGCGGTATACACATAGATCCATTCACCTACATACTCGTGCAGATGCACGTATGTTCGCTGAGGTGCATTCATTTGCATACATAAATGCGTAGAATTTCAAATACATGTGTCGACAATGGTCGTCGGAGAGGTGAGGGGGTTAGGGGTTGGATGCACATCGTCGCGTGAGGACCACAAGACTCCAGTTTCCACTGGAAGATAGAACCCTATATATGGTTCCCACGCGACGATATGTTAGCTCACTATCAAAATAGTTATCCAATTTGCGTGTTGTGCACGCTTTCAGTGTCACACAAAGACAACTCGCATATACAGGATTGCAAAGGGGGGGGAGGGTATACACACTGATCCTTTTACCCACATACTCGTGCAGATGCTTTCCCGTGCATGCCTGTAAGAGTGCATTCGGATGGCTAAATAATTTTTGGAGGGTACAGTGATAAAGGGTGGAAATTTAGGGCACGCTGTGTGTATACAAAGTACTATCTAAGATAGTTGGGTGGATGAGGTGGAATGAAGGAGAAACAGTGGTCCTATTTAAATCGAATGAAAAAAACAGAGGTCCTTTTTTAACTGCTTGAGGGCGAGATTTTTGGTGGTCTAAATTTGTTCTTCCAAACCCGCTCTTCCACAAACCACCGGAGAGCGCCCACATTCACCCTCCAACAATCTGCAATACAACAAGTTTATATAAACAAAATATTTTGTTTTGCGTTTAACTGAACACGTGCACGTTCGCATTTGATATATTGGTGAAAGAATGAACATTACCTAATTTGTTTTCCAAAGACTTTTCTATCTCAGACTATTGGAGACCGCCCACTGGCACCCTCCAACAATTTGTAACAGAGCAAACTTATGTAAACAAAATATTTTTTGCGTTTGCCAGAACGCGTATACGTGCGCAGTTTATGTGCTGGGGAAAGAATAAACATTACCTAATTTGTCATTTAAGAATTGTTCCATCTCGAATAGGCACTAAATAACATGTCGCAATAAAATAAACTTGCATAAACAAATGTATACGTGCACATTTGCTTTACCCGGGAAAGAATGAGAATTACCTAATGTGTTGTTCAAAGATTATTGCATCTCAAATAATTGGAGACTGCCCATAGGCACCCCCAATAATCCGCCATTGAACGGACTTATATATACAAAATACTTGCTGCGTTCCACTGAGCATGCACACGTGCACATTTGATGTATCGAGGAAAGAATGACCATGACCTAATTTGTTATTCAAAACTTGTTCTATCTCAAACCAATGGAGACTGCCGATTGGAACTCTCCAATAATTTGCCACAAAACAGGCTGAAGAACTCTTACTTCATGAGCTTAAAACCAACGCACAGACTGCTGAATGAAGATATAATCATTAGCAGAACTGATAGTAGATTGAATCCCTCTGACCACAGAATGGACCGCAATGTGGAGGAAGCTTCCACGGCATGTCCCACAACAGACGCCTGAGTAAATTAATCCTCAGTCTTTGTGGATATAGAGAAGCTACCAACAGAATCTGTTTTGAAATAATTACATTGAGCAATATCTGCTAAATCAGCGGCATTGGAAGATACGTATATCTTATTATTTCGTATCACAAGATCGATAGAGCGTTTACTGCAAATGCTCGAAATACCAAACATTGTGACATCTACATCTGCAAATGATTGTAGAGATGCATCGCGAAAAAGTCGATCATTGGCCGGTCTCCTTGGTAGCAATCTGATTGAATACTGGTTTGTTGAAAGTCCATTCTGGTGGCAACAAACGGCCCCTCCCTGAAGGGAGTCTGCTAATACATTCAGACGACCTTGAATATGACGGATGAATAGAAGAACTTGATGTTCTAGTACCAACCGAAAGATTCCTTCCGTTAACATGAATAACAGGATGGAATGAGAGTTTCCATAATTCCGAAAACACGCTAATACCGTCGAGTTGACGGACAGAATTAGCATATGAGCATTCTGAATAACGTTCATAAATAACGTAGCGCAAGCCAAAATGACATCATTCTTGATGTTTGTGTGCTTGATAAGGAACTACAGAAACAAAAGACCCTGGCACTTCAAATCTGTTGGGTTTAATGAAACTACCCAAAGTGTAGTCCGTCAAAACTGTAAAACTCGGATGCGGCAATTGCAGTGGAACTACTTGAGATAAGCACTGAAAACTTGCCCAAGTCTGAATCTCTTATTCACCTGATTAGACAAGAAGATGTCTGTATCGTGCGAAATAATCTTCACCCTCCAGTTCTGAATTAAAAGAAATTTGGAGAGGACAAATGCGTAACCGCTCCATTGGAATAAAATAACGGCAGTTCTGCACAACGTATCAGTCACATGAAATCTCTCGCTGAGACCTTGTCTGAGCGAAGACAATAGCGAGTATAACAACAGATTAATTTCGCTCTGGTTAATGGCAGATGAACGAGAATGTTATGCATCTCGAAGCTCATCCCCCGGTGGGTAAATGACTTGGACGAAACCAGATCTGACTTCTCGTTTACGTATGAAACAGACGTCGGATCAATAGAAGCAGAATCTGCACATCATTCTGCGCTCTGGTTAACGGCAGACAAACAAGAATGTTATGCGTCTTGAAGCTCATCCCCCGGTGGGAAAATGACTTCGATGAAACCAGATCCGACTTCTCCTTGTTTACTTATGAAACCGAGCCGTCGGATCAATAGAAGCAGAATCTGCACATCGTTCTGAAGCGTTAACTCGTTGCCACACCTCTGAAGAATGTTGTCCAGGTAGGCAGACGTTACCGCAGACGAATGAGCTCGGAAATGAGTCATTACCGAGTTCGTTATTCGAGTGAAAGCCCAGGAACTAGATTCAGACCGAAACACATTGGTCGGTGCTGAAACACAACTCCTATGATAAAGAAGCAACGATACTTTCTGAACGCCTGATGTACCATGACGTGAAAGTATGCAACTAGAAAACTATGCATGTAGCATAGTCGTACACCCGAATACTCGCTCTGACCGATCAGATGGACTCCATATAGAAACTTGGAGTCACGATCAGCTTGTTATCCAGCTCAGAATATGAGTGGACGGAACGAGCCGTCTGGTTTGGAACCAGAAAAGGATGGTTGTAGAAGCCTGGAAATTCCTGGATTTCTACAATCTCTATCGCGATCATTCCAGAAGAGACTGGACTTCTGATGGAAGTGGGCGACTATTCTACTGACTGACAGAAGCTGAGTCCAACTTGGACTCCGAGTTAACAGAGGATTTCGTTTGAGGAACAATTAATCCTTCTGAAATCACCCCTTGAATCCAAGGGACGTCCGTAATCTAATCCCAAATCATTGAGAAACTCGAGTCTTCCGTTCACTAATACACGATAGAGGTTAAAACCATTACCTCCTAGTCCTGCGAGGCTTACGGAAGTAGAAGCCATGTCCTTCACAGCCCGCACCTCGCCTTGTCGACCTAGGGGCATCTGACCGGATGTCTCGGTCAGAATTACGGCCCCTATCTGAGTCGCTACCCTGACGGTCTCTAGAATAAGACCTAGAGGATGCATAGGAACCTCTATAGGAACTTCCCTTGGACGTATTCGTCCCAGAAGTGCCTGTCCTATTCTTCTCTGCTGAATCCGACTATATGGAAGCGAATTTAATAGCAGAGAGTCTAAAGCTTTCTTAGTTAAATGATCATAAACTGTGGAAAGCTTGCCGTTGAAGAAAACTCTCTGGAGACCGGAGCGACTCTTGAGTTTTTCACCTTACTATCTACATGCGTGGATGTAGCCAGGGCCGCGTCACGTCTAACCAACTCCATATTGCCTCTAAAGGACGGAGTTTTACGTGAGGTCCTTGAAAGAACTCTTAAGGAGGTTGTACATCCTAGAATTCTTTTTCCTTGAGACGTAATGATAACGTTCTGGTAAGGTGATCTGCGTACGATGATGCGTCTAAGCTGTTCTTGCTAGACGATATTGTTATTTCCAACATCATGGTTGCAGGGACCAGCCTAGGGGGGAATTTTAGGGAGACTTCAAGTCTCCCTCCAGAAAAAATAGGGAGACTGCAGAGTCATGTAGGGAGACTTCATAGGCAAGTGGGGAAAATTAAGAATATTCATGTACCACCCCCGCCGCCCCTTCATATTTTCAATTTATGGTCCTCCATTAACGTACAAATAATCCAGGTCCAGTTGTCTATGATGCATCTGTGCCAGGTTAAAAAATCACAATGTAATTATTGACTGAAAATCCCGCACTGCTACCTTCTCCTTCATGACCCCTCACCTCTTCTTCGTGCCAATCCCCCATCACCCTCCTGTGGTTGCCTTTCAACAAAGTCTACTAAGCTAATAATTTCCGAAGTCTGAAAGTGTGAACAGGACCAGATGTAAGAAGGTTGCTTGGGAGGTACTTTGTTAGTTAATAAACAAAATACATTCTGGGGTCGAGTATTTTGTAAAGAAAATGTCATTCCGCATCATTTTTATGGCATTCCGGTGTCATTCCGTGTCATTTCATGTCATTCCGATGTTTAGTTCTCTGAAAAGAGAGCGGGGCAGACTATCTTCTATAGCCTATAAGCTGAGGACCGATAAACATTTCAAAACCAGAATCAGAGTCGCCGGTGTAAGAGTCATTCTGGAGTTTAGGGAATCTGTATCTGGGAGATGGAAAGAATATGTCGAGTAGGAAGTCACACCAACACCCATAGTGTCTTGATTCCTCGCATATCTCCGAATTCTTTTTATGTGCAATAAATTATCTATATAGAGACCTTGATTATGAAAAATTTATACACATACGTGCACACGCGCGCACATATATAATTATTTGTGTGCGCGCACATGTGTGTGTGTGTGTGTGTATGCACCTCCACATGCGCACAAATTTATGCATGAATTTATCGAGGTTGCAGCCGTGCTCGGGGTTGGAGAAGAACCCCCCCCCCCATGCAGGTAAATTTGTGCATACATACTCTCCTTTCCGACTTGGCAGAGTTTAGATCTATTCACTTACCACTACTACCCTCATATGTATGTAAATACTTGCATGTGGATGCAAACAGAAAGAACAACCATTATTAACTTTTCCGAATGTTCCGAATGTTCACGCCATCATCTATAAACACATAACATGAATGTGTAACCAGTACTAGAGCAAAAGCCAACATTTTCCATGTTTATGTTTTATATTCAGTCAAACATAAACAATATTTTGCTCATATAGGTCTGCTCTATTGCAAATTATTGGTTTGTAGTGGAAGAACAAGTTTTATGTGACTACCAAAAATGATCCCATGCCCAATCAGCTACATAGGACCACTCCTTTTCAGTTACATAGGACCACTCCTTTTCAGTTACATAGGACCACTCCTTTTCATTTGCTCCGTCTCCATCCACATATACACGAATTTATATATGAATTTATCGAGGTCGCTGTTATGCTCTGGGTTGATTAAGACCCCCCCCCCCCCTATCATCCCATACTGGTGTATTTATGCATAATGCTTGGCAAAGTTTCGATCTATTCATTCACTACCCTTCCCTCCCCCCCCCCCCCCACCCCACATTAATACCAATTCATTTACCCAGAACAACAGTCAACATTTTCCATTTTCGGTCGGGCGCAAACCCTATTTGGTTTATATAAGTTTGCATAATGCTTGGCAAAGTTTCGATCTACTCATTCACTAGTTATGCACCCCCCACCCCGCACATTTTTACCCATTCATTTACCCAGAACAAAAGTCAACATTTTCCATGTTTATGTTTCATATTCGCTCGGACGCAAACCATATTTGGTTTATATAAGTTTGCTGTATTGCAAATTATTGAAGAATGTCCATGGGCATTTTCCAATGGCTTGTAATGGATCGAGTTTTATGTGACAAATTAGACCACGAAAAATCATCTAGCTCTCAATCAGTTACATTGGACCATTGTTCTCTTTCGACTCCGATAGGACCACAGTTTTTCCTTTACTACATTCACCTCCACATCTACCACAGATTCATATATGAACTCATCGAGGTTGATGTAATGCTCGGGGGTTGATTAGCACCCCCCCTCCCCACCATGCATGTGTATTTTTGTATCCTTTTTCCTTTGCCTCCCTTTGCGAACTCCTCTGCATATGTGCATGTAAGTGCATGCATGTATAAGCATGTTCTCGCAATTAATGAGTGTGCAATAGATACCTAATCATTAACAACTTTTCCATATGTTCATATCATCAGCTTAAAACAGATAAACATTTTATTACATATGTAACCTGTACCAGGACGGACAACATTTTCCTTGCTCATGTTTCATGTTCAGTCAAACGCAAAAAATACTTTGTTTACATATTTCTACATCATAGGCTTAAGCTAATAATGTTGATATTACAGATCTAATGAGGGCTACATATTGGTCTTAGCCCTCCATTTTCACGATTTTGTATCTGAGAATATTGAGTCCTTTCTGCAGATCTGTTACTCAGAATGTCGTCTACTAAACAGTCGCAACTTTGTGTATAGGCTTTCGGTTCCGGCAGTGACTCTGTCCTGCTACCCTCTTTGCTCTGGAGTATTTGATCCAGGGCAAGGGAAAGGGGAGGGGGAGTGGGTGTTCCCTAAAGCTTATGTTTACTCATCTGTGTAATATTTATTAAGTGTTGATTGGTGTGAAGTATCTATATATCACGTGATTAATTGGGCGTTAATATACATTCTTCTAACACTTTTAAATGAGTATATAGAGTCTCATTTCGCTAGACTCCCGTATTTATTGGCTTTCCTTTAAAAAAAATATTAGTATAAAAGGTTATACTAGATGTTATTGTGCTCAATTACAGATTGGTGTTGTGTCCTACTTTTTTGATACAAATAAGAAAGATACATTTAGCCTATCTCTCCTTTTCTCAAAGAGGGATAGGTTTGTTATAGGTGATTGTGTCTATTGGATTTTCCTTATGTCCTAGGCCCTCCAACCTTTTTGCTATTCAGCTAAGTCTGGGTCATTGGTACAGTATAAAAATCTTAAAAAATTTATGGTAATTTATATATTTTTTATACTTACCAATGACCCAGACGGGGATGGCCCTCCCAGGAGTTGGGAACTCTTGCCTCCCCGCTGCGTACATAACGCTTACCAGGCACTGGTTGTAAGAATGATAATTGCGCCAAATTCGAGACCTCCTTAACACTGCGCATGCGCAGTGGAGTAAAAGTATAGGACATGTAATTTTCGGTTTTAGATGCAAATTTTGGGGATTGGGGGGTAAAATTTGCGTTTGGCCCTAGATATTTTAGAGTTAGCACCAGCTAAGTCTGGGTCATTGGTAAGTAAAAAAAATATATAAATTACTATAAATTTTTTAAGTTTTTGAAAAAAAATCAAGATGGCCGGAATCTTTTAAAAAAAAATTCAAGATGACTGAATGACAGACATTTTTGTTGTCATTTTTTTTGCCATATTTGACGTTATCACCTGTATCTTAGATATGTTTCCAGCTATTACTTTCAGATTTCTAATATTCGTCAGAGATGCTGGGAGGATTTCTAACATTGGTCAGAGATGCTAGGAGGATCATGTACGTCACTAGGAGGATTTCCAACATTGGTCAGAGATGCTAGGAGGTTGATGCATGTCAACATTTTTTGGAAAACAAATTTATTTAGAATGGCCGAAGGATGACCATTTTCATTGATTTTTTTTCTATTCCCATTTTATGGTTACCGCCTGTATCTAATAGATAGATGCTTCGAGACTGTACTTTCATATTTATACCATTGGTGACACATATTAGGAGGATGGTACACGTCAATAATTTTTGAATAAAAATGCAATATGGAATGATTACATTGTTGTTCCTGTTGTTAAATGGTAGGTGCCTGAGAACAGATACATGATGGGAGAGAGAAGACTTCAATTCCCACTTGCTGTTGAAATCTTTTATCCATTTCATAACATGCAACTTATTTTTTAAATGCCCAACAGGCCTAAATAATATTTTGCATGTTTTATAGAACAGACCATCCACCGTGGGGGACTAGAGTCTTATCGCCTGCGATCGGCATTGCACTTGTTTAACATGTTTTAGTACTATCCTGTCCCAGTTTAATACATAAGGTATGGAAAATATATATATTGTGTTACAAAAACAGAAACAAAAACTGATTTTTTTGGTCCAAAACTGAACTGAAACCGAGCCAAGGGAAAATTTCAAAAGCGACCAGCTCTAACCAAAATGCAAATTGCTTGAAAATTATCTTTCGGTGCCCAGCCGCTTGAACTCCCTCTCCTGATAAGGATAGTTCTTGGCTCTTCTTGTATTGTCAACGCCAATGGTTGAAACTTAGCAGCAAAGTAGAGAGAATATGTGCCCATTCAGTTCAAAGACTGGCCCCTACACCAGTGTCATTCTTCAAACACTCCATCTTACCGATATATGTACCAATGTATGAAACATGACCATGAAGATATGCATTATTTTTCTTCCTTCCAGAACTTTATGATGAAAAATTCTGGACTTCAAGTCCAATCCCCAAGGCATCACAGCTGATCATCCATCCCACCCAGATTTGTTGATAAAAGTGTAGGGGTTGTTCCATCCCTACACTCCTGAACTGCATGTCCTTCCAACACATTTTCAGTGTTAAAATTCCTATTCAAATTTCCACAGATAACCCCCCCCTCCCTCCACAACACCACCACCACCACCACCACCCCAACCTTTCAAGATGCAGAACTTGTGTAACCATTTGGCATGAGGGGCGCGGTGTCTCAGTAGGTAGAGGTGCAGGCTGCAAGCCGAGAGGTCCTCGGTTCGAATCCCACCTGTGGCAACTGCAGTGTGTCCTTGGGCAAGACACTTCATCCCCATTGCCCACGTGGGGGCACAGTGGCGCTGTGTACTAAGGCGTACTGCATAACCAATGCTAACCCTGCTTGTGTGGAGTTGGTATGTTGGGGAGCTGACAGTTGCTTGCTGTTGCTCGGTGGTTCTCTCCGGGTACTCCGGCTTCCTCCACCCGTAAAACTGAAAACGGTCATGGTCATGATTAGCCATTGTGCAGAAATATGTGACCTGAAAAACACCAATAAATAAATTCCTAACATGCATGAAAAAATGTATTGTGCTCAGCCCTCTTGAACTCCAACCCTGCCTTGCATGCAGATAAATAAGTAGTTTTCCTTGCCCTTGTATTATCATCAAAGTTTCAACTTTGCAGCAAAGTAGATAGAATATGTGCCAAGTTGGTTCAAAGACAACTCCGACCCCGAAACACCCCAAACCCCAACAGTGCCACCCAACATACACTCCACCTTACAGATGTACGATACATGGTCATTGTTTTCTTCCTCTTAATTCCACGGAAGAAAAGTTATGGTGCTATAAGCCTTATCCCCAACTGATTTTACTGATCTCCCCAACCCACCCAGACTTGTCTGCACAGGTGTAAAGGTTATGTTTTGCCCCTATCTTCCATACTTGCATATCTCTTGGCAAATTGTCAATGTTAAAGTTGAAACAGGCGAAGGAAATGTTCCCATTGCGAGCCAACTGCCTCCCCACCCTAGCTGGTTGAGATGCAGAACTTGTGCGACCAGTTGTACCGGCATTGTTATCTCAACATGCTTAAAAAGACATCCTTGTGTGCCCAACCCACCCAGACTTGTCTACAGAGGTGTAAAGGTTATGTTTTTTCTCTATCTTCCATACTTGCATATCTCTTGTCAAATTTTCAATGTTAAAGTTGAAACAGGTGAAGGAAATGTTCCCATTGCAAGCCAACTGCCTCCCCACCCTAGCTGGTTGAGATGCAGAACTTGTGCGACCAGTTGTACCGGCATTGTTATCCCAACGTGAATAAAAAGACATCCTTGTGTGCCCAACCCCTTGAACTTGCTTCCCTGACCTGCATCTGCATGAACATGAGGATTGTTCCTTGTCCATTGTTCTTCTCCCTGAACTTCCTGAAGAAATGTTATGGCATTACAACTCTTATCCTCAATCGGTGTTGCTGATACGCAGACTTACCTACAGAAATTATCAACTTGAACACAGGCCTGTTAAGGAAACGTTCCCAGTCCTATCCAACCTCAACCCCCCCCCCCCCCTCCCACACTCCCTCATTTAAGATGCAGAACTCGTGTGACCATTTGTAGGCTTGTCCTGTTGGGGAGAGTGGGGTCTTGGGGCTGAGCACAGGCACACAATATTCCCAGTCCTATCCAGCATCACCCATAACCCACTGAGATGCAGAACTTGTGAGCATCTGGTATTTGTAGCCACTGTTTTCCCAACATGATAAGATATTGTTGTGTACCTGTGCCCAACTGACATGCCTAATTGGGGGGAGTGGGGGCTGGGCACAGACAGACAATGTCCCTGGTCCTATCCAACTTTCACCTCCATCCCAACAAGATGCAGAACTTGTGTGACCATCTGACATTTGTTGCCACTGTTTTTCCAAAATGCTTGGATAATGTGTACCAGTGCCCAGCCAAGCCACACCTCATCCCCCAGATGGGCATTCCAGTTGGGGGCTTGGGGCTAGGCACAGGCACATAATTGGTTCAGTCCTATTCCTATTCAACCCTTTGCCCCACCACTTGAGATGTAGAACTTGTGTGACCCTTTTTCATTCGTAGCCACTGTTTTCCCAACATGATTGCAAAGATATCCTTGTGTGCCTGTGCCCAGCCAAGCCCTCACCCCCCCCTCCCCCCACAGGCATGCCAAGTTGGGGGAGTGGGGTCTTGGCACAGGCACACAATGTCCCCAATCCTATCCAACCTCACCCCAGCCCACTGAGATTCAAAGCCTGTGTGACCATCTGGCGTTTGTAGCCATTGTTTTCCCCCACATGCCTGGAAATATATTATGTGCCTGTGCCCCCTCAACCCCCACTCTGTGACCTTTATGTCAACACAATAGAGCAAAGATGTGCCCAGTCACTTCAAAAACCTTCTTCCCTCCCATTTTCAATAGAATAACGCCCATGCCACACATCAGGGCTGAACTTTGTGTTAACCATGAGCAGGTCTGTGGTGTTTCCTGTGAACTCCAATGTAAGTAGAAGTCTTTTAAAGTGCCAAAAGATATTGTCATTATCATTGTAAATGTGAAGTATATGTATACTTTTTGTAGAACTGTCAATGAACTGGAAGTATCTTGAATAAAATGTCTGTGCTCACAAATCCTTGA
Source organism: Pictodentalium vernedei (assembly GCA_031216915.1). NCBI lineage: Eukaryota > Metazoa > Mollusca > Scaphopoda > Dentaliida > Dentaliidae > Pictodentalium > Pictodentalium vernedei. The sequence continues at coordinate 407,753,648 of CM062292.1, read as the reverse complement.
GTATGTTGTTTCTCTTTTCCATAAAATGGAGAGATTTTTAAGTGAAATATGGAAACAAAATGAAGAACTATTGAAGATATTTCAAGCATTTATTAAGAATATTGTATATACAAGTATGCATAGATATAAGTATATACAAGTGTATAAAGATATATATAAGTATGTATTTATAAGTATATCAATGAATAGTATTTTATAACAAGAACATATTAAATGTATATAAGAATATCATATTATAAAGATATTACACTGAGAAACAAAAGAGAATATTATTATTTTTTTTTTTTTTTTTTTTTCTTTTTTCGTTTTTTTTTCGTCGCCCCACCCAATAAAAAAAAATCCGGGTGGGGCTTCGGAAAGAAAAGAAGCTGACTCACTCAGACTATCCCACCCAAGTGAGAAAACCTGGTGGCAACTGACTAAGACACAGTCCACACAAGATGACACTGCATGCCTGAAGACAATTTAGTCCCAGCAGCTATGGCACTGCTGCTACACACAAGGAAAAAATGTTTGAGGAGGTTTTCTAATCACTCTCTGGAAATGCATCTTTTAATGACGGCTGCCTCTGCACTAACAGGAAAATCCTCTATTTAAAAAAATAAAGCAGAAGATTTCCTTGTTAGTACCTGTCATTAAAAGATGCATTTCCAGTGTGTATCCATCAATAAAAGATGAACTTTTAAGAAAACCCTGCAAACATTGTGGACTCTTAACAGTGCCATAGCTCTTGGGGTAAAGCAGTTAGACATGCTGGGTCATCTCAAATTTCCTGTGCCTCAATTTAGTCCCAAGATTTTTAAAAATCTTCTTCTTCAGATCCAGCAATCAGAATGCTTTGATATTTGGTATGCAAATTCAAGTTTGTTCAAGCCAAGTCCCTGGGTTGATATTTGGGCTCCCTATGGGAGCCCAAATTATAACTTAGTTCATTATGAGGAATATTCTTCAAAAATCTTTTTCTTCACCAGTCAGAATCCACCAGTCAGAATCTTTTGATATTTGGTATACAATATTCTACTAGAGATGAGATTCAAGTTTGTTCAAGCCAAATCCCTGTGTTCATATTTGGGCCCCCTGTTCGAACCCGAATTAATACTTAGTTCAGTTTGAGGAATATTCTTTAAAAATCCTTTTTCTTTAGATCCACTGGTCAGAATCTTTGGATATTTGGTATAAGCTTTTCTTAGGAGGGGCAGATGCAATTTGTTGAAATCAATTCCCTGGGTTGATATTTAGGCTGCCATGTCAGCTGAGCGCTCTCAGGCCCCCTGGGGCCTCGTGTTTATCTTTTGACCTAGACTTAATATATTTAGCATGTGGGTGTAGCACTATGAGAAGATGTGTCACGTATGATCCTGACCCACATATGCCCTTGACCTTTGACCTCCAGGTCAAATTACTGATTTTTAGCTCAACTTTGACGTAGTCAAATTTGAAATTATGCCATGGACTGTCTGTCCGTCAACAATTCAATACAGCTTGGGCTAGAGGCCACATTTATGAACCAATCTTTATGAAACTTCTTGGGTACCTTTGTTATCACCATGGGATGAGAACGAGTGTTTTGAGGTGCATTCCAAAATTCAAGATGGCCACCAGCAGCCATTTTGTACTGAAATTAGTGCAATTAGTTTTTAGCTTAACTTGACAAAGTCAAGATAAGCTATTGCCATCACACATGCGGAAGTCTGTGAGTCTGTTCACATTTTCCTTTAGTACGGGCTACACCCGCAGTTCTTGTCTGATCATCACGAAATTTCATATGCAGGTTTGGGGTCATGTCTAGATGAGAACGTCCCCTTTTGGTCACGATTGGTCAACTGGTAAACCATTAGCACAGTCTACAGGTCGTATTTATGAAAGGATTTCATTGTAACTTGGTAGGATGCCTCTGTATAATGCCTAGATGAGAACATCCCCTTTTGGGCATGATCTGTCAACCATGATGGCCTCCCAAGCACGAAACCCAAAAAACCTTTAGCACAGTCTTCGGGTCATATTTATGAAGGGATTTCATTGTAACTTGATAGGTCGACTTCATATAATTTCTAGATGAGAACAGCCCCTTTTGGACACCATTAGGCAGCTGTGATGGCTACAGTTGCCTGAAGCCCGAAAACCTTTTGCACAGTCTACAGGTGATATTTATGAAGGGATTTCATTGTACCTTGGTAGGATGATTCCAAATAATGTCGAGATGAGAACGTTCCCTTTTGGTCGCGATCATTCAGCCTTGATGGCTGCCCGAGCCCAAAACCCCAAAACCTTTAGCATATAGACTATATGTCATATTTATGGAAGGATTTCATTGTAACCTGTTAGGTTGACTCCATATAATGCCTAGATGATGACATCCCCTTTTGGTCGTGATTGGTCAACTGTGACGGCTTCAGGGACCCGAAGCCTGAAAACCTTGAGCACAGTCTACAGGTCATATTTATGAAGGGATTTCATTGTAACTTCGTAGGATCACTCCAGATGATGCCCAGATGAGAATGGCCCCTTTTGGTTGCGATCATTCAACCATGATGGCTAACCGAGCCCAAAGCCCAAAAACCTTTAGCACAGTCTACAGGTCATATTTATGAAGGGATTTCATTGTAACTTGGTAGGTTGACTTCATATAATGTCTAGATGAGAACGTCCCCTTTGGACTCAATTGGGAAGCTGATGGCAACAGGGGCCCAAAGCCCGAAAACCTTTAGCACAGTCTACAGGCCATATTTAGGAAGGGATTTCAATGTAACTTGATAGGATGACTCGTTTTGGAATAATTTCACTGTAACTTGGTAACTTTCGTTGATATACATTAACTGTGAGGGCCATATACATTAACTGTGAGGTCATATTAACCCACCCCTCAGCTCATTACTACAGTGTACATCTCATATTATTTTATTCAAAAACATAGCATACAGGGAACAGAAATGAACATATTCCCTATTATCACAATTCTTGTCTTATTTCATAATCCTTTCATAAACATTGAACATTATCCTTTTCATCAAACACAACACACAAGTTGGGGGCGCGGTGGCTCAGTAGGTAGGGGTGCAGGCTGCAGGCCGAGAGGTCCTCGGTTCGAATCCCACCTGCGGCAACCGCGTTGTATCCTTGGGCAAGACACTTCATCTCCATTGCCCGCGTGGGGGCACGATGGCGCCGTGTACTAAGGCGTACTGAACATCGATGGTGCGCATGTCTTCAACCAGTCTAACACTGCCTGTTCTGCAGCGCGGAGTTACGATGTTGGGAAGCTGGCAGCTGCTCGTCGTTGCTCGGTGGTTCTCTCTGGGTACTCCGGCTTCCTCCACCCGTAAAACTGTCACGGTCATGATTAGCCATTGTGCATAAATATGTGGCCTTAACCATCAATAAATAAATAAATAACAACACACAAGTTAAGCTACAGTGTCATTGACACTTTCATTTGTAAAGAACTTCTGTATGAAAGTTCTGATTTGAATAAATGTTTGTATGAATGTTTAGTAACATGGAATACATCACATATAACACAGATTTTTTTCTCGTGCAGAAATTATGCAAATTAGATGAACTTTGATTTATTCAGTGCTTAGTAAACTTGTCTGGGCCAGAACTTATTTACCTTTTCACCTCGGCTTATGATATTTGGCAAGTGGGTGTATAGTGTTGAAATAATTACCTATTTTTCAAAGTCGACTAGTCGACGGGAGTAATCGATTCAAAATCGACTAGTCGTTTTTTCTGTTACATGTAAGTTGATAACCCTTTAGTTTAATGACTCATTTGACAGTTGTTTGATGAAGTTTTCTTGTCAAAGTCATGAACGTAGCTGTTCTCTTTTTCGTATTTTGAGTTTTTTAAAATGTCTTGCATATTACAGCTTGAACCATTCAGTAAAAAAATTAGGATACTTGGGAAGTGCGTGCCTCCTAGTCCTCTGTTCGTACAGTGGACAAAATACCCAATGAAGTTGAAACAGAAGTTTCGTGAATTTGTAAAATGTTTGAAGTGTGCAGCCATTCGCCCGGTGTAATTAATTAATTAACTCCCGGGTCAAATTTTGTGACGGACAGTTTCCTCACCTTCATATGTGGTCTTCGCCAGCTCTCACCCTAACCAGTACAGTAATATCATAGAATATGGAGCTATGGCATTGATTTACCTTTGAGGAAGACAGGGCAATTGGCACAAAGAAGATTCACTTATATACATGTACAAGAGTCAGTTTAAGCACGGGAACTCTGCAGAAACTGCAGAGTTACGGCGCTTCAACTGACTCTTGTGTGGAGTGCAGAGTACTGCGGACGTATGAGAGGAGAAAGTACTTAACGTGCCCTAACCCTTTACATGACGTAATGGCCAAAACCAGTCAGCACTGTACATGAAAATCGCAATTCAATCATTTTTATATTTTCATTTTGTGCTTTCAAAAGATAGGTTATGACCCCTCATTGGAACGAGCAATGAGGGTCATAACCTATGTTTTGGAAGCAGAAAATAAATTTGTTTAGTTACATGAGGATTTTTTTTTATGAGTGTTGTCTGCTACTAGGCTTAAGGAAAGGACTGGAAGTCTGGAACTGGTTACTAGTGGAAACCAAAAGACCGCGATAAATGATGACTCAGAAGAAAAAGAAAATTGTCTCAGGAATCGAGTTAAACTTCAAACCACGATGCCGGAATCCCAAAAAAGATCAAGCTTGTGCAATTGACAGACTGAGACAAATATCAGCATCAACAGATGACAATGATTGCATTGATATCCACTTATCAATACAATTTAAATTAAGTCCACCACTAAGCAGAAACGTCTGATGTTTGTAATCATTAACTCCCACTATTGGCATTTTACGACTTCATCTTTGAGTTTCCCGATTAGTCGACTGGCGGATTTCAGAGTCGATTTTTCCAAAAATTGAATCGACTTTGACTAGTCGGCTAATCGTTTCAACACTATGGGTGTATCACCATAAGATGCGTCATGTACCATCTTGACCCACATATCGGGGTAGGATTTATTCAAAGTGCAATGCACATGCATTTCGGTAAACAGAATAGGATTATTTCTCTTTGTTTTCCTGACGTTCAGAGGCACTCGCTCATCGAGTATGGGATGATTTACAATAACATTTTGCAGGAATTCTTTAGGTTTCCCCGTGCACCCGATATTCGGCCTACTCATAGGCCCCAATATTTGGCCCCATTCCAGTGCAAAATGGTTCTTTTCTTTCTCAATTTTAGCTTCAAAATTCCCAATACCAGCTGGATATGCAACACCGTCAGGTTCAAGAAGAATTCGCCATTAAGGACTTTGTCAACCCAATTTTTCCCGAAACACAGGTGCTCAAAGTGCAAAATAATGCACAGCCATTAATTAAAATATATCAGTTATAGACTGCAAAACACCTGTTTACCAGTATCAAAAATGTGTAAAATGTATTTACAGATACTTTGAAATTGATTTTTTTCTGTCCGCAAAATACCTAAAATGGGATAACATACAACCCCTTCTGCAATGTGTGCATACAAATGAGGCACTAGTTTGTGACGGTCTAGAAACATATCCAGACAAGCAGGTATAATTTGTTCATTCTCCAAAACAGCGTTCAAAATGCAAACCATCTGGGGAAGTAGCGAAATTTGGCGATGTTGACAATTATTAAAGGAAAATTTCTCTACAATAAAAAAAAGTGTGTGATATAAATTCTAACACATCTACTATATGCACTGAACTAAATTACCCGAACATAATAGATTATTTGAAGTTGAGCATTTAAGGTGAGATTTGCAGACTTTAGTAGAATCAAATTTTAGAAATTTTTCATTGGCCTCTTCATGACGATTCAACATGGAAAACAATCGCTCACTTTTTTGCTGATTTCATTTATTTTCCACTTGTTTGTGGGTGATGTTACTAGGTACTATATTCCTATTTCTGAATGTTAAAAATCAGGCCAAAAAGTACAATAACTTTCAATAAATAATTGGACCCTAGAGAACTATATCGTGTTAGATATTACTACGCGCTAGAAGATTTCTGCAAGTTCAAGATCAGAATTTCTTCCAATGAGATTCCAAAACAACCGTTAGTCCGATTGCAGAGGAACAGACTGCAGTATATTTACTTCAGTCAACCTGAAATGTCCAGCGATGGATGGTGCTTGATCGGCTATCTGTTTTTTCAACCAAAGGTGATTTTGATTTGGGTATAACATATGTCACATGCTTATTGTTTACAACGTGAAAATGTAAACATATTTTTAATATATTATAAAATGAGTATTTTCCCAAAATTCTTCTCAGGGTCGTGTGTTCTCACATGAAAAGCAGGTAGGTAATCAGAGAAATCATTTTAAAAATGAATCGGCTTTAGGAACTGAAAATGTACATGTTCACACAAACTAAGGTGCTCCATTGGCCTATCTGTGTTGTAAAAATGGGTTCTTCACAAAGAAGAAAATACTCTAAAAGTGGAAAATTTGGTAGAAAAACAGGCCGTTAAATAAAAGAATGTTAAAGCCAGTAGGTCGATTGTACCCGTCAGCACCCCTTTCAGTGGTAATTTTCACACAGTAAGACAATTAGATGGACTCCGCCTATGAATAAGTCGTCTTGATACTGATACACCACATCTGATCACAGACAGGCACAGACTGTACAAGATGGTAAACGATTTATAATATCATTAGCAAAAACAAAGGTTACATCACTTGAAGGTTACCGGCTAGTGGATTTGTCATCATCAGAGGATCATATTAATAATATTGTCATCCATGTTACAAATTGTTCTGCTGCATTAGTACGCATTGCTGCTAAGAAAAAAACATACCAGTTATTGAAAGAGTCCAAGAGATATGGCTTGGCATCTATTCTTATGGCACGGTGTCTAGGATGTCTTCATGTCTTCCACTTCCACGCCAGTAGGAAAAGTCATTTTGGAGATCACAAATATTTCGATGTTAATGCGAGGGCAGTTTGGAGTCAGATGGTGTCAGGTGGAGGTTGTAGTACCCTGAAAGAGATGGCCGCAACATTAGACATGCCTGGGATGAGTAGGTAAACATTCAGCAACATACATTGAAACTGGCGTTGGGTACATTTGGGAAGAATGTGTGCAACAGGAGATGCTGGCAGCAGGATGTGAGGAGTGACGACTTGCTTTGGAGAGACAGGACTTTGATGTCGAAGGGATTCCAGCAATTACAGTTATTTGTGACGGAGGGTGGAGTAAGCGATCACATAAACATTCCTATAATGCTGCAGGTGGTGTTGCCGTAATAATTGGCGCAGTGACCAGCAAACTACTAAACATGGGCATCTTGAATAAGAACTCATCAAAATGTAGATATTACGAGAGTCTCAACCAGAATCCTCCAGATCACAAATGCTACAGAAATTGGTCAGAGAGCAGTCAAGGGATGGAGAGTGAAATAATTGTACAAGGTTTCCTTTCTGCAGAAAGAATGCATGGAGTAAGGTATGCGAATGGTGGGAGATGGAGATAGTTCAGTTTATAGTAGGATACAAGAAGTTCCCATATGGGGTAGAAAAGTGAAAAAAATTGGATGTGCCAACCATATCAAAAATGTCTACGAACCAAACTTGAACAATTAGTAGCCGACAATCCACAGTATAAGGGCAAAAACATGCTGACCAAAGTCAAGAGAGTGAGGCTTGTATCATGTGTTAGGTCGATGATATCCTTTAGATGTCAGATTGGTCCTTCAGCTGAAAATCAAAGAAATCTTCAGTTGAGCTTTTGAGATGTGACATCATGAATGCAGCTCAGCATGTGTTTGGTGACCACAGGCAGTGCTCTGACTTCTGCAAGATGCAGAAAAAAGAAAAGGGTAATACCATTAAGAGCTCCAATGCATTTCAACCGGTGCAAGATCAAGAACCTGTCAGTGGTGTTGAAGATGATGCTGAGATATTCCAAGATTTAAAAGTGTACTGGTCAGAAGGCATGACGCATGAGGAGCTCTGCAGTGAGATCGATAGAGGATGATGACTCTTGTCAGATAGACCCGTCCCTCCATCAAGATCCATTTGAAGCGGATATCTGACAAAGCAGAATCTCTACTCACTGGTGCAACAACAAACTTGGCCGAATGCTGGATTAGTATGAGGATGAAGTTTGATGGGGGTAAAATAGTGAACCGTTGTAATCGGGGTACTTGGAATTACAGATGCTACAGAGCTTTTCTCAGAAAAAACATGGGCGTGAATTAGGCTCCTCTTGCATGGGAACAGGCTACTGGGGCACGGGCCGGCAGGGCATTCAAAGAAGAATATGCAAAGAGAGGTCATCACTTGGAAAAAGCTGGGATGTATCAGAAGAAAGGTGCAGGCTGCAAGTCGAGAGGTCCTCTGTTCGAATCCCACCTGCGGCAACTGCATTGTGTCCTTGGGCAAGACACTTCACCCCCATTGCCCACGTGGGGGCACGGTGACGTTGTGTGCTAAGGCGTACTGCACGTCGATGGTGCACCTGTCTTCAACCAATGCTAACCCTGCTTGTGTGGAGTTGGTATGTTGGGGAGCTGACAGTTGCTTGGTGGTTCTCTCCGGGTACTCTGGCTTCCTCCACCTGTAAAACTGTCACGGTCATGGTTAGCCATTGTGCAGAAATATGTGACCTTAAACATCAATAAATAAATAAATATCAGAAGAAGGAATATAAGATCAAGAGATGGAAAAGAAAGATGTCTACCTTGAAACAAAACACAACCAAAAAAGCTCGACTTGAATATGGCCCTGACATTATTGAAGAAAGTACAGGCGTTAGAAAAGAAGAATTAGAGAAAAGATCTGAAATTTATTATGAGAAAGAGGTCAATGTATCGGAAACCATCCTTCACCATATTCATATTGAGTCCCAAACTAAAGAACAGTCTTCATCTGGTTATTGGCTCGATGAGAGGAAAAAAAGAATTACAGCATCAAACTTTGCCAGCATAGTCAAACACAGTCCAACCATACCTGTTCATAAGCTTGTCGAAAAACTATTGTACTCATTGTTTACTGGAACAAGAATTACAAGAAGAGGCCTTCGTTTAGAAAAGTATGCTGTACAGGAATATATACATCACCTTAGGGAACAAGGAGAAGTAAGTGTCCAAAAAAATGGGATTGTATGTGGATAGAGCTCATCCGTTTCTTGGCGCAAATGTGGATGGTCATGTCTCCAGTCAACTTCATGGCAATGGCATCTTAGAAATAAAGCATGTACTGATGACCAAAATCATGATGTTCGAAGAAGCTGCCCGAAAATTGAAGGGATTCTGTCTGCAAAACATTTATGGGATGCTCAAACTTAAACTGTCACGTGCTTTCTACTATCAAATACAAGGTCAAATGAATGTATTAAAACTTCCCTGGGCAGACCTGGTTGTACGCAGAGTGGATCCACACCAGCTCCAAATCGAACGTATCCATCGAGATCTTGACTTCTGAACTAACACCATGCTTCCAAAGTTATCAGCATTTTACAGTAAGGCTCTCCTTCCTGAACTGGCTGTTCCACGACATGGGAAAAAACCTGGAATTCGGGAAGCGGCGTGTTTGGGTAAATAGTTGCCATCATTCTCTGCATTCTCATACACCACATATTCATACAAGTAATGTACTGTTACCTGCCAATTAATATTGATGGCCTAATAAAGTGCTGCTGAACATTTTTCCAAATTTAATAATAGCGACATCACTATTATTCGGCAGGTGAGAGGAACAAGGAACAAGAGGCTTTCACTGTTATTTACAGGACAGTCAAAATATGCTGTAGGAGGGCTGCAATGAACAAAGTATCCTGCTGCTTCCCTGATCATACCAGAATCTGACATAATTTTCCAGAGAGCTTTCCACAAAATGATGTCAGATTCAGGTATTATCACCATAGAAGCTGCAGGATACTTCGTTATTGCGGTTATGCTACAACTTATTTTGACCCGTACTGCACACATATTGGAAAGTCACACCCAAATGTAGCCATGAGTATTACGCGGGCAGATGTGGGCGATTCGTAAAGGATTAACATGGAAATGGTATAGGCAAATAAGATTTGCACCATACACAACCTAAATTGGGCTTTTCATTTTTGACACATGGTTATAGTGTTTACAATGTGCATGCCATGAAATAGAGGTAAGAAAACCCTGGCAGAATAGTATATATGATTAATCTTTTATGCAAAGAGGGAATAATCAGAGTAGCGTCCATCATTTTGGAGCATTCTAAATGATTGAGGAATTTGAGAATAATGAAATGGATGGCTCAAAGGGGGCTCAGCAGAGGCTACAGGCCCCTTCGACTGAGTCCACTCATGGACAAGACTGAGCATCTCTGTCAGTGAACTTTGTAATTAATTGCAATGTTCCATCATTTTAGAGTGGACAGACAGATTACCGTATTTACTCTATGTATTGGACACTCTATGATTTGGGACACACATTTTTTTCAAAAAACTATATTTTTTTATGCTCTAAATTTTGGGACATTCAGGAGATTTGTTTCCAGTTGGCCCGTCGCTGGTAGCAGACGACACTCATAAAAAATTTTTTTGAGTAACTAAAAATGTTCATTTTTTGCTTCCAAAACATAGCTTATGATCCCTCATTGGAACGAGCGCATTGCGCCCGTTCCAATGAGGGATCATAAGCTATGTTTTGGAAGCAAAAAAAGAAAATATAAAAAAAAATTGGACAGCGATTTTCATATATAGTGATGGAAAACGAATCACACACAACTTTATTCAGCATCAACTCAAGACCAGGCTGTGTTCTTTCCCGATTTTCTAAGAATTGGGACACCTGTGAAAATAATTATTTTTAGCTGTCTCAATACATAGAGTAAATACGGTAATATAATTTCATTGTTGTTTCTCCTCAGTGCTCTAAAACATTATCATGAATAATAATATGTATTGTGTTTTAATCATAGAGATATTTGCATTTTCAGCATTCATTGATTTGTAGTGGAGTTGAAAGGAAAATGACCCTATTTGTTATCTTATTCTTATTGTGATCTCTGTCTCTATTTACAGTACATTGACACTACAAAGGCAGCAAAAAAATGGGGAAAGAGCAAGAAAACCAAACAGACAAAGAAGCAGTTTATTCAGACCTCCACCACTGAAGCTGAAACCCCATCAGATATAGCGTCAGATTCCATCAACATCTCTGACATTGATGAACCTGTCCTGAGATTTTTTAACAAACGCATCCAGAACCAGTGGGAGGACGATTTTGGATGTTCAGAGTGGTACTGTGGAGATGTTCTCCAGGTATTCTATGGCAACGATGGTGATAAAGATGCTGTGTATGAGGTGAGTATTTCTCCTGTTTCTCAATTTATCCCATTGTTTGTAGCACTCGGGCCTTGAAATAAGCTGTGAATGACCGTTCAGGTGACCTTGAGGTTACAGCAGTGATGAAACAATAGCAAATTAGTGGTTACCATCAAATGACTATGATATGGCTGCTACACTATTTGCTGCACTGACAAGTTTCACATCACTTGGAAATCTTTCTTTACATGATCGACACCGTTTTTCTCAATTGCTTTTTATAAGAACTTATGCAAAATAAATAGCAACACCGCACAAGCGATCTCCCATCAGTGAGATCATGCATCAGTTGTTGCTATTTACTTTTGAGATTAAGTTGCACAAGACAATTCGCCTGTTGAAAACTAAGAAGGAGAGGCAGAAATGAATGATTATTCTCACAAATTATTAAGCCTCAACCTGTAGGCTACAACAATCTTATTTAAGCATTACCTGGAAACGGGTTTCAATCTAGGATCTTCATTACCAGCCCTGGCACTCCCTTTTAACCTTTTGCTCAAAGTAAAGGCCAAAAACTGGTCAGCGCTATTCTCAAAAACTCCAATTAATTTTCATTATTTTTTCATTTTTTTTTGTCTCAAAAACATAGGTTATGACCCCACGTTGGAACCAGTTTCTGAAGCTCATTCCAATGAAGGGTCATAATCTATGTTTTTGAGACAAAAAATGAAAAAGTTAATTCTTCAATAATTTTGTTTGCATGTGTCGTCTGCTTTTCATGTTAGGTAAAGGGTTAATAAGAAGTCACTTTTTTATTATGCCCCCGAAAAATTTTTTCGAGGGGTATATAGTGGAGGTCTCCGTCTGTCCGTACGAACATTTTGTATTATAACTCGAACATCAGTTGTCGGATTTTAATGTTCTTTGGTATGGTGATAGGGCAGCTTGGGGGAACGGATGCCCTTGCACCTAGGGTTTCGTCCAACAAATCTTACAGGAGTTATGTCCCTTATTTGCTTTTTCCGTCCGTCCGTACAGACATTTTGTATTATGACTCAAACATCAGTTGTCAGATTTTAATGTTCTTTGGTATGGTGATAGGGCAGCTTGGGGGAACGGATGCCCTTGTACCTAGGGTTTCGTCCAACAAATCTTACAGGAGTTATGTCCCTTATTTACTTTGAAAATTGATGATTTTTTGGTTTCCTACCAATTAAAATTGTTTGGCTGAACCGATGAGTTTCAAATTTTATATGCTGATTACTCATGTCGAAGTACAGGTCGGTTTCAATTTGAGGTTTCACTTGGCAATTTTTGATGCTTGGCTGAACCGATGAGTTTCAAATTTTATATGCTGATTACTCATGTCAAAGTACAGGTCGGTTTCAATTTGAGGTTTCACTCGGCAATTTTTGATGCAGTTATACCCCCTTTTTCACTTGGAAAAGATGCAAGACCAGTTCTACTTTTTCACTGGTTTGAGAATTTTTAACAAAGGTATGTACTATTCCTATTTTTGCCTCTTTCAGTTATTATTCAATATGGCACCATTCAAGTCATCTGCAATTATTTTTATGACTTTTTCTCTAATACTGACTCCTTAGTGCTGTTCTGCAATGTAGCAGCAGTGAAGCTGTTGTCTGTTGTTACAAAACATATTCACAAAATATAAGTAATAATAATTTTATTGGCACTTTGCCATTCCTTACTATTCTGCAATGTAGTGTTGTTCTGCAATGTAGCAGCAGTGAAGCTGTTGTCTGATTATCCATATGTGAGTACGACTTGGCTACCTTCGGGGGCATTAGCACACGCGTTAGTGTTGCTCTTGTTATATAATGCAAATATTTTGACTATATGAAAAATGTAGATGCAAAGGCCGACAGTTGATGCAACCTATGCAAATTGATTGACAAATGTTTCTCTATGTATTGTATCTTAATAAAATCACAATGATTGAATGTGACTTCATGGAGAGTTACAGGGAAATCTGTCAATCCTCATCTAAAGTATTGGATCTGTCCAGACATATTAAGTTTTGAAAATGACAATCAGGGAGATTTTTGCGTGTGAATATTATAACAAGACTTTTGTTCAGAGAACAACAATTTATTAAGTTATCTACATGTATCTCTATCAATTTACTGGTACCCCCCCCCCCCCCCCTGCCCCCTCACTTCATCCCTGCATAAATTTACCCCACTTACATTTTTTGAGAAAAAACTTAAGAACCACCAGCAAGCTTTGTAATTGTAATTGGGGTAAATTTATACAGTTTATATAGTTTAATCCCCCCCCCCCCCACACACACACACACTTTATCTCCATTAATTTACCCACTACTACCCCTCCCCATCCCAAGCTATTCCAAACCTAGTTCATACCCCCCCTCCCCCCCCCCCCCCCCCCCCCCACTTGTCACATTAGTTTATCCCACAACTACCCCCCTCCCTTCCCTTACATTATGCCTGTATAAATTTCTGGTCATTTCCCTCTTCCATGATTCTTTACATTTAGAATCGTAGTGACGTTTTTTGGATGGATTTTCAACATTGCAAATTGGTACTTACCGGTATGATGATGAATGAAAAGTTTCTTTTACTCTAGTGGATTCATAAGCAAATAAAGCTTTTAAACAAATAAAGTTATTTGGGTCGCAAGGGATTTCAATCCCACATCGTTCCTGTGTGCCTTTGGCGTGCAGAAACTTTTCATTCATCACTTACCGGTCGGTATACATCGCCTGATATATACACAACTACAGTTACCTGTGATCCATTCATCATAGAATGTTTTGAAAACAAAGTTATTTTTCAATTAAAAATCTGATCTCTGATGAGCTGAAATCAGTATGGTTTCAAACAGTAATCAATTGTTGTTCCTTTACATGCGGCTGTGTTTATGTTGTGAAAACTGGGGCAAAGTCGCTTAAGTACTAAGAAAAAAGGTTGGTGTTTTTGTTGTGAAAACATTGCACCAAGCTATATTGTTTGGTCCTCGATTACCATTTAATGACAGAATAATATCAAATAGTCCATTCTTGTATTAATTTATTTTAATTAAACACGATTTGGAACAAAGGGAAGAAAAAAAATAGAGACTGAATTTCTGAAGCTAACTTAAATATTGGGGTCACTGAGCAGATATCACGGATTACCGTTTGCAAACGTGAAGTAAATTGTACACAATAAAGAAATGGTTGGTTTCGTTTTTTTCTCTTGATAAATTCTGACGATGCGGGAGCTTCATGGTGCTACCGTGAGTGTGGGAGATCATGACTCAATCCGGAAGTCTCGCGGTGAATCCGTGAGATTTAACATGGCTGGATCTGTCAGTAAGCTGCAACAACCTCAAACCAAAATACAGATCAGCATTTCATATTAACTTTTACAAGACAGTAATTAGACAGTGTAGAACAATTCTATAGAGTGGGAATATATATCCCACTGTATCTTGACTACTGGGACATGCTGTAGGTTAGTTACATATAAATGTTCCTGAACAGGTTTTTTCAGTTTATATAATTTCAGCTGGTATGAATAGAATCATATTAAAGTGGACTTGGTGAAGACAAATTTTAAACATAAATATGATAATCTTTCAATGAACACATCAAAAATACTTAATCAACTCTGAGAACCAGGATCAGTGATTTAGGAATGTTGCGAGTGGCAAAAACAATTTTCAGAAAGTCATCTTCCTTCAAGCAATCCTATAACAATGAGAAAAGATCAGTTTTGATGATTCCTCTATTTCCATCTATGTTGTCTATTCTATGCCATATGCATTCTGGAATTCTTCCCCTCATGCCACCACAGACTGAAATGGGTAACATAGGTAAATGTTTTAGTATCAGTCACTTGTGTTCATCATTTGCCAACACATTCTGACGCATGATTACTTTCATAGCCAGGTCTCAATCTGAAGGAATCTTGGGGGAAAGAATATCCTATGTTGAATAATTTTTAGTATGGACATAAAAATTAATTATATGGACTTAAATAAATTTATTTATTGGTGTTTAAGATCACTAATTATGGCTGTGACAGTTTTACGGGTGGAGGAAGCCGGAGTACCTGGAGAGAACCACCGAGCATCGACAAGCAACTGTCAGCTCCTCAACATTCTAACTCTGTTCAAGCTCAGCTCATGCAGGGTTACAGCAGTTGAAGACATGTGCACCATCAACATGCAGTACGCTTTAGTACACATCAACATCGTGCTCCCATGTAGGCAACCGGCATAAAGTGTCTTGCCCAAGGACACAACGTGGGTCGTCCCGGATGGGGATCGAACTCTGAACCTCTAGCATAGAAGTCCGACAGTCTACCACTGAGCCACTGCGCTCCCAGACTTAAATAAAACTAAATCTGATTGAAATCAGAAAATTGATTTTTGTCAATTTTGTTTTAAAAAAAAAAAAACAAAAAATAAAAATCACCAACCCTGTCAGAAACTACAGTACCATATGTATTCAGTTACAGATAAAGATGAAACATCTGATATTGTGAGATTTGGAGAATTTTGTAATCTATCAATGATGGTTACTCATTTCATGGTTTCTTATTGAGGTTTGCTGTGACAGCTGTCCTGTCTTTATTGAGCTATAAAACTTACACAGTTGTTTTATGGCTTAGCAGACAAATATGTTAGGTGATAGCAGCTTCCATGTATGTGAAGAACCATAGCATTCTCATATGACACAACAAACTTTGTTATTCCTCCCATCGCAGTCAAACATGGTTTTTGTAGTATTTCAGATACTGAAGGATGGTGATGCCACAAAATATGAAGTTGACTATACAGAGTTAGTTGATGACTATTTGATGGGCTCCCTAAAATTCATGGACGACTAACAACCTCTACATTTGTGACTGAAAAGTACTTAAATTTTCTGATGTAAGTATATTACAGTTTGCAGCTATTTTTATACAGACTATGATAAAATGAATATTATACAGTAACAGTCTGCATATCATGGGTGACTGACATAATACATTATGAAGACTTGCTCGTGTTTCAAATTAGACAAGGTGGGAAACAAAACTACCAATGATGGCTTGGGGAAGTCAGGAAACATGCAGCATACACTTTCCTGTGCCTGAACTACTACCCACATTGGCTGCAGGGCAGTAACATATTTATTCTTTGTAAATCAGTATCCAATCCCAATTTGAACATCTTGAAATGTAATGTAGTCGAGTTGTGACGAAGTCAAACTCGACTTATAGTTTGGTGAATGGCGGGCGGGCGGGCGGGCGGGCGTACGGGCGGGCGTAAACAATTGGTTTCTGGATGATAACTTGAAAGTGGTTCAACTCACATTCATTAAACTTGTTTCCGGATGATAACTTGATAATGGTTCAACTCACATTCATGAAACTTCATAGGTAGATTGGCCTTGGTGAGGGGAAGAACCCTATTGATTTTGGACTCGCTACGTCAAAGGTCAAGGTCAACGTGACCTTGAACATAGTAAATCGCAACAATTCCTTTCCGGATGATAACTTGATAGTAGTTCAACCTACATTCATGAAACTTCATAGGTGGGTTGGCCTTGGTGCGAGGAAGAACTCTATTGATCTTGGACTCACCAGATCAAAGGTCAAGGTCACAGTGACCTTTAACATAGTATATCGCAACAATTGGTTTCCGGATGATAACTTGATAGTGGTTCAACCTAGAGTCATGAAACTTCATAGGTGTGTTGGCCTTGGTGCGAGGAAGAACCCTATTGATCTTGGACTCACCAGGTCAAAGGTCAAGGTCACAGTGACCTTGAACATAGTATATCGCAACAATTGGTTTCCGGATGATAACTTGATAGTGGTTCAACCTAGAGTCATGAAATTTTACAGGCGTGTTGGCCTTGGTGCAAGGAAGAACCCTATTGATGTTGGACTCACCAGGTCAAAGGTCAAGGTCACAGTGTCCTTGAACATAGTATATCGCAACAATTGGTTTCCGGATGAGAACTTGATAGTGGTTCAACCTAGAGTCCTGAAACTTCATAGGTGTGTTGGCCTTGGTGCGAGGAAGAACCCTATTGACCTTGGACTCGCCAGGTCAAAGGTCAAAGTCACAGTGACCAAATTGCAACAATTGGTTTCCAGACAATAACTTGACAGTGGTTCAGCCTGTAGTCATGAAACTTAATAGCTGCATTGGCCTTGCTGTGAGGAAGAACCCTACTGATCTTGAACTCGCCAGGTCAAAGGTCAAGGTCACAGTGACCTTGAACATAGTAAATCGCAACAGTTGGTTTGTGGACGATAAATTCATAGTGTCTTAACCTACATTCATGAAGCTCCATAGGTGGGTTGACTTCTTGCAAGAAAAAACCCTATTGATATTGGACTCGCCAGTTCAAAGGTCAAGGTCACAGTGACCTTGAACATAGTAAATCACAACAATTGGTTTCCGGATGATAACTTGATAGTGGTTCAGCTTACATTCAATAAACTTCATAGGTAAGTTGACCTGGGTGCGACGAAGAACCCTATTGATTTTGATTTCTTCACTACACAAGGGGACATAATTAGGATTGAGGTGTGCATACTTTTGACATCTTACTGCAGCAAGTTAACAGAACAAATGATATTTCCATGTCGAATAATATTGTTAACTATTAACCCTTCTTCACGGCAAGCTTTTAGTCCCTTGCATAGTCATCAATTCTACAATTGTTATCTTCTTTCAGACAGAGGGTTCTTTCACTTTTGTCAAGCAAGATATAAATTGTTGAACTCTGCACTCCATTGGTTTCTACACAATAACATGAAAATCGTTCAACCCTCGTCTGTCATTCTTCATAGGAACTCAATTTATTTGGAATTCAGTACGTCAAATGTAAAGGTCACAGACCCAGCACACACTCAATAATTCATTTGCAGACAATAACTTCATAATGATCAAACCCACCTTTTCTGTTGTCACAACTCGACATTGGATCGGTGATCCTGAGCGGTATTTTTTCTACATACATTGTTTACCCATATTCTCAATCAGTTGATAAAAGTGTGATGACATACAGTATTTCATGATAAAATGTCTTGCTGATTTGGCAATGATGGTGTTAACCCTTTTACCCAACGTAACGGCCAAACCAGGCCAGTGCTATTCACAAAAATCGTCAATTAATTTTCAATATTTTTTCATTTTTGGCTCACCAACGTTAGTTGTGTGAGCGTATGGCATAGCCCTCATGTCGGCATCGGCATCAGCGTCGTTGTCCACTCTCAAATATTTTGAACTTTTGTGTACAGGTTTTGATTTTTGGGCTTTTTTAAAATTTTTTTTAGTTTCTGCATATTGCTATGGTGGTTCACTATAACATTTAACTCTTCTCCAGGGTATTTTGTCTTAATTTTAACCCTTTGAATCAAATTTTAGACTTATTTTGATGTTTTCGTGCAGGTTTTGATGTTTTTTTTTTCCTTTTTTCCAAGAGGAGATTTACCTTGCAGCATATGTCCATGCTTTCTTGTATGTAAACATGCATCTTAGGGCTATGTTTGTATTATTTAACCCTTTTCCTGCTGAATTACTTCAATTTTGGACTTTTATGTACACCTTTTGGACTTAGGCTTACAGCTTCTTACTTTTATGTACAGGTTGTGATTAAAAAAAACAATTTCAAGTGAGGCTGACCTCACTGCATATTGCAGTGGTGGTTATTATAACATTGATATCTTTCCAGTGCATTTTTAAAAATTTTTTTAACCCTTTGAATAGATTTTTAGACTTATTTTGACGTTTGCGTGCAGGTTTTCATGGGTTTTTTTTTCCTTTCTTCCAAGTGTAAATTTACCTTGTAGCATATGTCCATGCTTTCTGTTGTATGTAAACATGCATCTTAGGGCTACGTTGTATTCTTTAACCCTTTTCCTGCTTAATTACTTCAATTTTGGACTTTTTTGTTTACAGGTTTGGAGTTTTGTGCTTTTAAAATAATTTTTTTCTTCTTTGCATATTGCTATTTGGGTTTACGATAACATTTAACTCTTTTCCAGGGTATTTCGTCTTAATTTTAACCCTTTGAATCAAATTTTGGACTTATTTTGACGTTTGTGTGCAGGTTTTGATGTTTTTTTACTTTCATGTGCAGGTTTTGAGGTTTGTCTTTCTTCTCTTCCAAGTGGCGACTTACCTTGTAGCGTATTGCCATGGTTCCTATTTATGTTAGGATGCTTCTTGGGACCATTATTATATTATTTGACCCTTTAGCTGCTTATTTACTTTAATTTTGTGCTTGTGTGCAGGTTTTGATATTTTATTTTAAGTGGAAGTTTACCTCAATGGCATATTTCCATGTGGTTACTATACATTTTCAGGGTATTTTTCTAAATTTTAACCCTTTGAAGCAAATGTGATACTTTTATGTACAGGTTCTGAGGATTGTCTTTCTTTTCTTCCAAGTGGATATTTTTCAAGTAGACTTTCACCTTACTGACATATTGCCATTGTGGTTACTGTGACAGGGTAATTTTTCTCAATTTTAACCCCTTGAAACAAATGTGATACTTTTTTTTACTTTTATGTGCAGGTTTTGAGGTTTGTCTTTCTTTTCTTCCAAGCGGTGACTTACCTTGTAGCATATTGCCATGGTTCCTATTTTATGTTAGGATGCTTATTGGGCTATCATTATATTATTTAACCCTTTAGCTGCTTATTTACTTTAATTTTGTACTTTTGTGTGCAGGTTTTGATATTTTTTTTAAGTGAAGTTTTATCTCACTGGCATATTGCCACGCTGGTTATTGTAATATTTTCAGGGTATTTTTCTAAATTTTAACCCTTTGAAACAAATGTGATACTTTTTTTACTTCTATGTGCAGGTTTTGAGGTTTGTCTTTCTTTTTTTCAAAGTGGAGACTTACCTTGTAGCATATTGCCATGGTTCCTATTTTATGTTAGCATGCTTCTTAGGGGTTATTATTATATTATTTAACCCTTTAGCTATTTATTTCTTTAATTTTGGACTTTTGTGTGCAAGTTTTGAACTTTTTAGCTCATCTTGACAAAGTCAAGCTGAGCTAATCTAATCGCTTCCCGTCCGTCGTCCGTCAACACCATGTTTTGGTCTTCTCCTCCAAAGCCACTGGGCCAATTCAAGTGAAAGTTTGTGTGAGTGAGAGTGATGGTCCCAAAGTGGCATTTCATTTTTGTTTAACTCAGTATGCCCAGCCCCATAGGGAGGGAGTGGGGGAAAATGCTCCAAAATATTTTTAAAATCTTTCTTCTCAAGAACCAGTGTGTACAATGACTTGATATTTGCTATGGAGCTTCCATATGAGGTGTAGAATCAAGTTTGCTCAAACGAAGTTCGTAAAGTAATATTTGGCTTTGTAATAGGAGGGGTAAGATTTTTGGCCCCGCCCAAAATTTCTATTTTCTGAACCGATGGTCCGGTATGAACCAAATTTGGTTTGTGGTAGTATTGGGTCATAAGTACTTGACCCATGCAAAAAAAAAATTCCCGCATCTCCATGGGAACCCTGGGAGCTAAAAATAGAAATATTTTCAAATGCCCATATTTCCCAAACCCCATGGAACAGAGAGCTTTTATTTGGTATGAAGTATCCTTATGACCAGTAGAATTGAATGGTAAAAAAAAATTGCCATCGGTTATGTTAGGGTGTTCTGTAATGGGCATCGAAAAAATGCTGAGTCAGCATATTTGCAAAAATTAAAAAAAATCTTTTCTCCAGAACCAATCATCAGAATCTTTTGATATTTGGTATACAGCATTCATGGGGGAGGGGGGGGGGGGGGGGGGGGAGGGGGGGGGGGTCAGATAAAAGTTTGTTGAAATAAAGCTCATTGGTTCATATTTGGGCTCTCTACAGGAGCCTGAAGTTTTAACATAGGGTAATATGGGGAATATTCTTTAAAAATCTTCTTCTTCAGAACCACCAGTCATAATCTTTTAATATTTGGTATACATCATTGTTATGAGGGTCAGATTCTAGATTGTTCAAACCAAGTCCCTAGGTTAATATTTGGGCTTCCTACGGAAGCCCAAATTTCATCTTTGTTCAATATGGAGGGTAATTTAAAAAAATCTTCTTCTTCAGATCCATCACTCAGAATGCTTTGATATTTGGTATGCAACATCTCTATGGGGGTCAGATTCAAGTTTGTTCAAATCAAATCCCTAGGTATATATTTGGGCTCACTATGGTAGCCCAAATTTTTTACTTAGTGCAATATGAGAAAATTTCTTTAAAAATCTTCTTCTTCAGATCCACCAGTCAGAATGCCTTTATATTTGGTATACAACATCTCTTGGGGGGGGGGGGGGGGGGGGGGGGGCAGATTCCAGGTTGTTCAATTCGGGTGCCTAGGTTAATATTTGGGCTCCACATGGGAACATGAAATTTAACTTAGTACAATATGAGGGAATTTCTTCAAAAATCTTCTTCAGATTCACTTGTCAGAATGCTTTCACATTTGGTATACAACATCTGTAGGGGGGTCAGATTCAAGTTTGTTCAAATCGGATCCATAGGTCAATATTTGGGCTCGCTATGGTAGCCCCAAATTTGAACTTGGTGCCATTCGAAGAAATTTCTTTACAATTTCTCTTCTTCAGATCCAACAGTCAGAATGCTTTCATATTCGGTACACAACATCTCTAGGGAAGTCAGATTTAACTGTGTTCAAATCAAGAGCCTGGGTTAATATTTGGGCTCTCTATGGGAGCCGGAATTGGCCATTTTGCTGGAGGAATTAAAAATTTTGTATTCAGTACCCTCTAGAGGTACTAAGATTAATCCACATAGGTTGTATCAAGGGACTTCATAGGGGAGCTCTACATTTTACTTATGATCAACTGAAGAAAAGGCATGATGCCCAGATTATTTTTGTTACTCCTGAGGGACTCAAGGATTGACAGTGTAGCCTATGGAGATGGCTTGCTTAATGTAGACTCATTCTTGGACTCTGTTTAAATTGTGTTCTGTACAAGATGAGCTCTTCAGGCCCCGTGGGGCCTCTTGTTTTTTTTACTCCAGCCACGCCACCCCTTTACATTGGCCACCTGTCGGTGAGCCACGGGGTACTAATACCCCCTCTAGTTTGTCTCAAAAACATAGGATATGACCCCTCTTTGGAACGAGCTCATCGAGCTCGTTCCAATGAGGGGTCATAACCTATATTTTTTAGACAAAACTGAAAAAAATTAGTTAATCAAGAATTTTGTTTGCATGTGTCGTCTGCTTTTCGTGTTAGGTAAAGGGTTAATACAAAAAAGTTGTTTAATAAAACATACGTTCTCAACATTCTTTGCGCTGTATTAGTCAATGCACTGTATTATTATTATTATTATAGCTGCTTTTCCAGTTTCCAAGTGTTCTGCACAATTATGATTATTGACTATATTGGGCCTCCATAGAATTGCAGCTGAAATAGTTCCAGAAATTCTCAAATATGATGGTTTTCAAGAAATTTTAGAACCTTTTTTATTCCAAATCTGAACTGTTCTTTTATCATTACTTTGTAGTTCATCATTCACAGGTATATAATTGAGGTAAATGTATATTTGCTTTTCAGATTTGATAGTGTACATAGCTGATTTTGAGGACGAACCATTTTTTTTTATAAAAAGTCATCTTTAAAGTCAACATTTCTGTTTTAAGGTAAGTGAGGTAGGTATATACATATGCTCTAACGGTGATTCGGTGTTATAGAACACCTTACAATCAAGAAATTGTAAAACTTTGACTCATAAACTACAAAATGACCTTGCTCAAGTTTATCAAAAATGGCTTACCAAAGCCCTTAAATTATTCTGACTTTTTGTCCTTCCCATCTATCAAGATACGCTTGAAAAAATACGACAAATCGTCAAAATCAAAATCCAAACCCCAGCATTGTACATGCGCGTCATAACTATGAGGGATGCTCTTTAAAAATAGTCACTCACAAATGTGAACGGTGTACAGTAACATGTTATCATTAAACGACTAATCAGCTATGCTCTACTTAGAGGTCATCAACCTTTTCTAGGCAAGATGTCCATCTAGAGTGTTCAGTTTTTACCACATAAAATAAAGCTCCTTAATAATTTGTAACCTGAGTAAGTGTTCAGGTTTTGATTATCTATACTGTGCCCAGTGGTTATAAAAAATAGCACAGAGAAATACCCACTTCGTGCGAAACAAAACTAAAAATATTTTTGAAAAATGGTTGCTAAGGCATTTTTGTCTTTTAATATTACTGAGTGGAGTTACCTACCCTTCTCACACATTTTCACCTAGGGTGTAAAATTCTGAGTATCATTTGAATGTTGTCGATACTTTCAAGTGTGGGATTTGAATGGGTCTGACTATTTGGGTATTATTTCTGAACCTATTAAAGCCAGTATGATTTAAAAAAGACAAAACAAATAACATAAATATATTCTTTAATTCACAACATTTGGAGCAGTGAAAAAATATAATTTTGTATGCCCGGGTCACTGAGCATAAGCTACTTTCAGCTTCAGATTTAGTCGATATTTGGATGGAAACTTGGCGGTAATACTTGAATTCAGAAATGACAACACTGCCTATGATTACTGTTTGCAAAATTATTAAAAGAAGCAACCAATACCACACTGAATGAAGACGTTTAGGCCTGTAACAAAGAGGCATTGGACAGATTAGTGGTGATGTTGTGTGATGCATACTGCGTGTGGTTGGGTGTGTGGGGAGGGGGGGGGGGGGAGGGGGGCTCCGACCAGTATGTTGCAGAGAATCTGTAAGTCATGGGATAAACTATTTGATCCAAATGACCCCCCCTAGCCAGATGGTGCCTCCGCTGGGGTGCAAATTGTTTGAGAACATCATGAATGAAAACTGCTAAACAATTACACCCACTTGCTAATCAATTTTAAGAGTTAGGAAAAAACTTCTAAACAAAAATTTAAAAACAAACTCTACCCTGCATATGACCTTGACCTTTGACCTCCAGGTCAAATTACTGATATTTTTATACTGTATCAATGACCCAGACTTAGCTGGTGCTAACTCCTTAAATTCATCAAAATCCGAAATTTCAATGTCCTATGTGGTCCTCCATACTTTTTATCCACTGCGCATGCGCAGTGTCAAGGAGGTCTTGAAATTGGTGCCAAATGTCATTCTTTGTTTGGCTTGAATATCAGTAACATCTCACTGATATTTGTGCTTGTAAATCCTAGTTTAAATGATGCCAGACACATAATTATGAAAGAAATGGTGGATCTAAGGAGGAAATAAAAGGATGAGAGGAAGAAATAGTGGCATATGTGTTCAGGGCTGTAACTTATAATTTTTTTATGAAATTATTTCATGTTCCCTAATTTCGGGGCATGGGCCTGATGTTGTCATTCTTGCTATGAATTTACCATTGTTTGTTCAGTGTTTCCTCTCTCCCTTTCCTTTATTCCCCCCTTGCTATTTTCCCATGCTTTTGGCATAACTTTTGTAATTTTTTTTTACTAAAATTTCTTGGGAGTTTTGGCTTGGTAACAGAATAATTATTCTGTTTTTCCCCATGCTTACGTCCTCACCCTTGGGTGGTTAGGCATTTTGGTCTGCATCTACCATCCGATGTACTGCAGTTTCTTCTCTGGAAGTCCCTGTTTTACATCAGATAGTGTTTAAATTGGTAACTGATTTTGGGCCATGTTTACAGAGCCTGGAGTCATGTTTCCGGTTTTTGTACACTTTTGTTTACATTAACTTCTGATAGTGATTACTTGTCTTCTGTTTAGTTCTGCTCATAGCCAGATACATTAATATTGTCCTTAAGTGTTACATTAATTTTTAAATATGTTTTAAAATTTTTGTCCACACTTAGGCTTTTTTGGGATCCATTTGGGCTCATTTTTCCCATTGGGAACTTGTGCTCTCCTGAAATTTTTTTCTTTTGAAATATTTTTTCAAAATGTTATAATGGATTATATTATATTATGTATCTTTGTTTTCAAGGGTTAGTGCGAGTACTATGACTGTTTATATTTTTTCATGATGAAAGAATATTGTTCAAATTGTAATGCGGGAAGTCTTCCTCTGATTCTCATGTTCATTGTGTTTCTTGTAGTCAATGTACTTGCACTAATTCTTGCTCAGTGTGTGTCAGTTGGGATGACAAACGTTGGAGATGTGTGTCACGGTATATTGTTAGCGGTGAGAGGTCCATGCCGGTCCTCTCTCCGGAGGGTCACTCTAGTTTTTCAGTCTCTTTTTCAGAGGAATAGGAACAGGGTGATGTTTCCGTGATGTCTTCAAGAAGTGTGCCTCTGTCGTCGCAGTCTAACGAAGAGCTAGCAGCTAAAGTGCTCATGGAAATACGACAATTGCCTAAGAGGTCCCAAGTAGGATCGACGGCGTTGTCGTCTGCTAGCTTGCCCGGTGAAGCAACCATTCATGGAATGGCTTGGCAGCCGGGTTCGTCCGTTGCGGTCCAGGGAAGGACTTTGGGTGATGCGAGCACTATAAACATTGAACGTGCACACCCAGCGACTACGGATCCGAGGATAGTACGGAAGAAGCCTGTCAGTCCGGTAGCTAGCTCATCCAGGTCTACCCGGACCGCGAACGAGAGAGGCCCCTCTCTCTTACAGCAACATCTGGGCCCAGATGTTGTTGTACGTAACGTTTGTCAGTCGGAGCATACGTTCACTCCACCTGCTCGGAATGCTCCGTTCCAGTCTGGAGAGATTAGTCTATCTGCTTCCTCATCCTCACGGCAGCACACACGACCGCACCTTGGCTACGCGACCGCTGATATCCAGCCAGCTTCGCTGACCAGGGATTCCACGTCGACCAGGTCACACCATCCGGTAGCAGGGATATGAGGCCTTTACAGTCGGGACATTTGCATAAAAGAAGTATGCAGGATTCAGCGTCCCAGGAGCTTCCAGCGGCTAAATCACATAAGACCGCGGCTCCACAGACCTCCGTAACGGACTTGCTATCACAGATAGCTCATCTCATCGCAGCATTCCAGCAGCCGTCAGAAACTTTTTCGGATCAGGAATTGTCTGCATTCGTAGCACAAATGTGTATCTTTAAAAACATTAATTGGTTGTGTTTGTGTTCAATGCCGTTCATTTAAATTCATTTGCGCTTCTGTTTTTATTCGACCTGTGGAAAAATATGCACATGCGGACGGTAAACTTTATTGAGGGGCCAGCATCACTCGTTACAATTTAAGCCCCACCAGGTGAAAATTTGATAAACATTGTTGCAAATGACACGTTCACACAAATAAATTTGGGAATACTGGTATTCAAAGTGTATAATGGCTAAATTTGGGAATTGGGAATACTGGTACTCAAAAGTGAATAATGGCAAGCTAAAATTTATTAGAAATAAGTTTTAAAAACAAAAGACGAGGCCTGCTACTGGTACACATTATGGCCTACATAAACCAGGAAAAGTCCAACAATAAACAGGTTGGTTATATCTCTATATTTTTACCGGCTGTTAACATCCCCCCCCTCCCCCCAGCTGAAAAATTAGGTCTTTACCATCAACCTTTAATA